>CM030185.1:13222104-13822104 GCA_017639675.1 Aplochiton taeniatus | reverse complement strand
TTTGGGCCTGTACTTGTTGACAGAGGACTATATCGGACAAAATCTGGCTTAAGGCTCTGCAGAGGTTATGCCGTTAAAGAGCATGTGATTGATTTTAAAGTTGTTACAAAAAAAAATCCCAATTTGAGCAGTTGCCATAAAGGTTGAAGTGTGTCCACTGAACAAATAGAGGGTTTCTTTATTTGAATAAACATACTTTTAACTTCTTAGAATTTGCCTTGCTTTGCATATTTCCTTGGTCAATAAAAATCTAAGTTCCCAGCGAAGCAACCGGTGAAGCCTCCCACATCACTGGCCTTCATAAAGTGTCATAAAGAGGGATCACATCAGAGCCCAGGCCGACCTACTACTTCCATCGACAGATGGGAGCACGTCAAATGGTCCCAGGAGCCTTTTCAAGTGCTGTGCCACCTCCACAGCCCCCCCCCCGTCCCCGTCCCCCGTCCCCCCCTATAACCCTAATCACTTCTGTCACCATTCGAAAGACACTTGGTCCAGGTAGACTGGACTTGGCCTAGCTCATTGGTGGTAGCATGAACAACAGGGAACGCTGTATTTTAAAGACGGGTTTGTGGTGGATTTCGACTGGAAGCCCAGGCTAAGGCTTCTGTTGTCCATGTTGTGTATCTGCCTGTTCAGGTCAATGACATTTTAAGCTATTAGCCCTTCATCTTGAAGCCTCGGAATATGTTTTGTTACTAGTGGGATATTGTAAAATAATACAGCCCACGGTGGAAATAAGGCTGGTAAGAACCAAACGTTTTCTTGTCAAGGCAAATCAATAATATTGTCTAGAGCTATTTACAAATACGACATTAAAACGGAGTGGCAAAGCAAACCATTAATCAGTTAAACAAGTGTATCCCTATCACAAACAACCAAACAGGAATTAGTGCCTACTTTAAAATGCTAAAGGTTATGGATGGCCGAGAAAAAAAGCCATTTCCAGGACTGTTCATGAATAAGTGGGCTTATGACTAGACCAATGGGTTATTCAGGAGTGTTAATTGCTCTGGTAATGGACAAGCAAAGTGCTCTGGATCGACCTGCTGGTCTGAGGTCAGCAAATCCTCCTGAAGACATGGAGCACGGGACAGTTTGTCGTGATTGCTCCCTCGGTGGAAATGAACAGAACAAAAAGATTGCCATTTGGCGGGCCCATTAACACAAACCCATCGCAGGTTGTTAGAGCTAAATGTCCCGTACAAGTGAGTGCACCCAGCGGCAGGACTCTCAAAAACAACCCAGTGGAGACTGGCACAAAGGTGTGAAATGGGGACGGGGGAGTTGAGCAAGGTCTGGTAGCGGAGGGGACGCTAACTAAACAACCTCAGAGAGGAAAGCCGCAGTCAGGCTTCATAAAGTCAATGGGACCAAATGGGGAGGAACTCGCAGAGACTGGGAGGGACTACTGACACAACCCACTCGAAGCGTGGTATTTTATTTTTTTAAACCAACTCTTTAAAAGATGTTAACTACCTAACATTTACATTTTTGTGTGTTCTTTGAAGGCAATTGCACTTTTTTTTTTGTGTGTTGAAGGCAGAAATCAAAGTTTGCAGAGGTACGCCCGATAACTACCACAGAAATCTTAAAGAAAATAAAAACAAATTGGAGAGAAGACTACTAAAACAAGAATATAATTCCAACTTTATTACATTTCAAACAGTGTCTGAGGATAATGACATACTTGACAGTAATCTCACATGCCCTGAATTTTGATTGGTAAGAAATTCTATTGACCTCAATGTACCTTCCCTAAAGAATATTATCCTTACTCTCTTATAAACCATGAACAACGCATAGTGGTATGGGTCCACACATTAAATCATCTTGTTTTGACAGTTATTACACTTGCTTCAAAGAAAGGAAGAAATTTGGGCCTTTACAATAAACAATATCTCCATAACAGATTCTCTAAATAGTCTTTGGATTAGGCGGAAAGAAAATGGCCTTGATAACAGTTTAAAGGAAAATAGAATATTGGTGAAGATCAATGCAACTCTGACAGAGTATATTTTCAGACACAAACAAGACGTCGTATTATCATCAGAACAAACCCACTTCAAACTTCAACTTCAAATCCAAATATTTAGGTCAAAGACAGTCTTGCATTATTTCCACTATTCTGCATCCTGTAGTCTATTGCCATGGCAATAGTATTCTGCTTCACTCGACCAATGTGGCGTCTGCCTATTCAGATTTTACAGGGACAGGACATTATCAGACAGCAGTTTGTCAGTTAAACAATCAACAAGCTTTAACGACATATATTTTCTGCAGAATTAAAATATATCATTATTTTTTAGTCAAATTAAATACAGCATAGTATCGCTGTCAATGGAATAACCCCAAAAAAATGATATTGCAATAAAACAACTAAAGGTGATTATTTCACCCTACACAAAAAAATGGACACAGGAGAGTTTATAGATCTGCCACTAAGAAGAACACAAGTAACACATTTTAAGTTCAACTGGGAAAACAAGGCACGATGTGTAAATAAGACAACTCAATGGTTTACGCTAAAGTGCATAACGTAATGCCTCTTACCTCAAAGCAGGTCCAAAACCAGTGTCTCTTAGGCCCCATATTCAAAACCAAATGAGATTTCACAGAAAATACTGACTTGCTATGAAAACCAGCGACTCTGAAAGCCTGTTGCCTTGATTAGCACCTTGAAGAAACAGTGACATATTTATGGTATGGTGAAATTGAAGCTATTAAATTAAGTTTACAATTAAAAAAATATGTAAAAAGGTGAATATTTGAAACCAATGACCTTCCGTATTGTGGTTGCATTTCCATTATATAGCATAGCAAACAGTATTTTCTGCTTATATTAACGTAGGGTGCATAAACAAGGCTTGACTCTCAAGTCTTTTTAGCCTCTGATAGGAACATCTCCAGTGAGGAACCAACGTGGAGTGACTACCTTTGGGCTGTATAGCCCGGGGTTCAACGACCTAGGGTTCCGTTACTAATGGTTCCTATGCGGAAACAATTTCCCACCGGATGAATCCCCGTTGGCCCCAGTGAAAGCCAGGCTCCTGTGAGTTCAGGGCGGCCTTCTTCAGACGCTGGCGTTCTAGAACGACGTTGGTTCTAGAACGCCAGATGTTCCCCGGCAACACCACCACCAGAAAAGGAAGCGACAGAAGGGCTGGATCCACTTTGACTCCCAGAGGCACTCAGAGAGAGGCTATGAAGCCCGGGAGTTAAAGAGCCCCCCCTCCCTTCTCCACTGCAGCAAACAGGCCCGGAGACAATGACGCGCCACCAACGGATTTTCAACCCCCACACGCAGAGTATCCACCAGGCCCCGGACCGTCTTAGCTCCACGGTTCCTGGATTTGACAGGTGAAGTTGATTCCCAAAATGTCGGCGCCAGTGAAAAACTTCGGCCAGGCTTTTCCTCTTCCGTGCGTCGAAGACATTTCAAGCAGTCCGAACGTAGACGGGCAATTGTCCCCCCCACCTCCTTCCCTCCCCACTCCCACTTTGAGAAGTGCCCCGGCCTCTACACCCCCCCCCCCCACCCCCCCTGGCTGGCACAGTGTCACCAGGCGAAAAACAGAGACATCAGTCAGTCCTCGCTGGACTCCTCCGAGTGGTCCATGTCCACCTCCTCCCAGGAAGGCTTGGAGCGCTGGTCCCAGCTCCTGGCCTGGCCCACCACGGCGCGGGGCAGGAGCACCACGCAGGCGGCCAGGCCGGAGATGCGCTCCTCGAAGGGCGTGCCGCTCTCCCAGAGGTCGGCCTGCGGGTCGTACACGTGCACGTACTTCATGCGGTTGGCCTTGTCGTGCGAGCGGCCGCCCAGCACGTAGACGCTGCCGTCCAGCACCGCCAGGCCCGGTTCGCCGTGACCAGCGGGGAGGGGGCTGACCAGGGACCAGGAGTCGCCCGCTGGGTGGTAGCATGCCACCTGAAGAGAGAAACAGAAAACCAATCGATCAAAACCGGTGTTTGCACATCTAAACGCCGTGCATAAAACACCACTGAAGATACGTTTAATACAATCATCTACAACCCCTTTCCGTTTTGTACTGCACAGTCGATATCATTTTAGTTTATATATTCTGCGCGTGTGTGTATGTACAAGCTGTGTGTTTTATTGATTATTCGAACATGCAGAGCACATTACCTTGCATCTATACAAACAAAAAAAGGATACAAAAAAAAAACCAAGCGTAATGAACTAAACGTGACTAATCCGACCAATCAGCTTTGCACCTTCAGCACGTCGTGACGGTAACCGTCCCGCACCACGTTGCTTCCTCCAATGACGTAGGCCCGTCCGCCCACCGAGGCCATGCCGTGCCACGCCCGCTCCACCGGCCCGTCAGCACAGGCGGCCCAGCAGTCAGCCCCGGGGTCGTAGCAGTAGGTCTCCTTCAGGTAGGCCAGCCCTCGGCGCCCACAGGTGATGTAGATCTTCCCCTCCAGGACCGTTCCAGCATGGGCGTATACCTAACGGGGGGGGGGGGGCTGTATTTAACTCAGTAACAGACTGAGAGATGTATAGACAGACGGACAGACAGACGGACAGAGAGAGAGACAGACAGAAACAGACAGACAGACAGACGGACGGACGGACGGACGGACGGACAGACAGACAGACAGACAGACAGACAACAGCAGACAGTGATGGACAGACAGGCAGACAGAGACGGATAGAGACAGACAGAGAGACGGACACAGACAGAGAGTGACTGACAAGACAGACAGTTGCAGACAGTGATGGACAGAGCGACAGACAGAGAGACACAGACAGTGACAGACAAATACTGACAGACAAAGGCCAGAGAGAAAGAGAGCCACTTCAAAGTTTCAAAGACCCTGATGGAAAGAGCACAGGATCAGTGGATCTCCAGCACCCCCTAGTGGATCCAGTTAGAGGTCATACCTCTCGTCTGAGTGGAGCCACAAACTCCCAGGTGTTGGTGTGGGGGTCGTAGCGTTCCACCGATTCCAGCTCGTTGCTGTAGTCACGCCCGCCGATGGCATAGATGTGACCGCCCGCCACGCAGACACAGTGGTCTGCATGCTGCTGCTGCAGAGGCTTGACGCTGCACCAGCTGTTGTGGCGAGGGTCGTATCTGAAAGGAAACCAAGGAGATCCGGAAAAAAAATTGCTGCACTAAATTGGAGTAGCCAAGCAGAAATTCAATCAGCACTAAGCAGATTTGGGGCTGAATTAGAGTTGAAATCAAATTAACTAGGAGCCAGATCAGATGGAGCAATGAGGCACCTCATAAAAAAAATCTTTTTAATTTGTAGCCTCATGCCTTATTGAATCATGTATAATATGTTTGACATCTGTACTAGTTAACAAAATAATATCTATATATATTTTTTACTTTTTCAGCAGTTTTTTTTTTCTACTTCATTTAAAAAAAACCTTCATTTAACATTCAACTGTTCACAGGCTAAAAAGATGTCCTGTACCACTCTCAAACTATGATTACAGACATCAGAGACACGCACGCACGCACGCACGCACGCACGCACGCACGCACGCGCGCACGCACGCACGCACACACACACACACACACACACACACACGCACGCCATCACTCTACGAGCCGGGAAGGGTTTCACCTCCAGCAGCGGGTCTCCGCGCGGAAGCCGCTGGTGTTCTTGTCCCCGCCGATCAGGTAGACAAAGTTGTTGAGCACGGCCACGCCCTGGTTGGACATGCGGGGGGCCTGGGCCGCCGTCAGGCTCCTCCACTCCCCCCAGCTGGGGTGGAACGCCTGGAACAGGTCCTTGCTGTGGGAGCCCGAGGTGAACATGCCGCCGAAGCCCAGGATGCAGTGGAACACGGAGCGCGGCTGGGTGAGGGGGCCCTGGAGGACGGGCTGCCAGAGCTCCTGCTCGTGGTAACGCAGCGCCGCCGCCACCGACTCCCTGAGCGGGCACTCGTTGAGCCGGCCGAAGAGCCTCTGCAGGACCTGCTTCTCCATCAGGCAGAAGCGAACGGCCTCCAGCATCTTCAGGTCGTCCTGGGAGACGGGAAGAGAGAGGACGGAAGGGAGGAAGGGAGGGAGGGAGGGAGGGAGAAGCAAGGAAGGAAGGAAGGACGGAAGGTGACGGGAAAGCTGCATAAAGAATGATTCTGCCCCACACAGCTCCACAGAACCGCTGCTCTCAGTCTGAACAACAGGACGCCATTACAAACACAATAACTAACCTGAGGGGAGCCCTTAAGTCGCACTTTAACCATCCCACAGATTTAGAATTTCCTAGAGTGGAAGCAACATGGTGTGGCTGCGAGAGAACTCAAGTAATCGGATTAGGCCCAGCTAGACTTGAAGCGGAGGTATTAGCGAGAGTTCCATAAGTGGAATGAACTCGTCTAAAGAACCCCCCCCAAAAAGGCGGGTGGCTCAGAGAGGGGTTTGGCAGCACTGGCTGTCCTGTACCTGCAGGCACACTTGGTCCGTCTCCACCTGCTCGGGGCTGTAGTGGTAGTGGAGCGCTGCCTCGTAGGCCTCATTCTCCGAGTTGACCTCCAGCTCGTCGCTGCACAGCACGCCAAAGACCTTCTCCGGGGGCAGCTGCCGGTAAACCTCGGTGCGGGAGAACGTCTCGATGTTCTGCAGGACGTAGGACTGCACTTTGACCCCCAGCTGCTGCAGCCCGTACAGGTCGGCCAGCTTGTCCACTTCCAGGATGTTGCCGTCGTCCAGCCAGGAGAAGAGGAAGTCGCAGCAGAAGCCAATGACATCCTCAATCTGTGACGGGCCATTGAAGGACAATGAAAGTTGACGCTGAAATTGCTCTATTGAAAATACTACACCTTGCCGACCACCGTTTTTTCACCTGCTTTTCTAAAGCAAAAGCATGGGTCCTAGTAGTTGTGTTTGTGATAAAGATTCACCTGTTTGACTGTAGTGACTTCTCGTCCCTTTGCCGTTTGAAGTTGAATGTACCACTGTAAAAAGAGGATCTACTAACTGACTTTAACGTGAGCCACGTCATTGAAAGGGAAACAAAAGCTCACCTGCATGAGAGTGGCTGCCACCAGCACTTCCTGGACATTGTCCAGGTCTAGCTCCAACTCGGATGTATAGATAAAGTCCAGAAGTTTGACCATGGCCATGTAGGTCACCCCATGCACCGGGATCTCTGTTTGCTGGCTCTCTCGCAACCCTCCAGCAAACATTCCTCTGGGGAAGACAAAATGCACTGTTAAACCAAACTACCACAGCTTTTACAAGCATGTTAAGAACGCTACCTACACGGATCAAATCCCTTGTGTCTATAAGGCTCTAAAACATTGGAAATGTAAAATACATGTATTCATTCTCGCCGGGCAATTTCATACAATCCAACGAGAACAATGTACTCAAAGATATGCTGAACCCTGTGTTTGCCATTAGCAGTGAGGCACACAGACAGGGAGCCATTGATAGCAGGGGCAGGCGCGGGTCCACACCACCCAGCTTTTTACTACTATGACGTAAACCTTACCGGAAGTAATCCCCGGAGGCTGCTAGGAGAATGCGGTGTGCCGGGATGGGTTTGCCCTCCACCAGGAGAACAACATCGAACAGGATCCCACTCTGCCGCAGGCCAAGGAGGCCATCCAACAAGCTCCTGGAGTGGCCAGAACTTCGGTACGTCTGGCGGCCACATTGGCCAGACGAGCCAGCATTGTGTCCTCCCATCGGTTTAAGCGCCCCATCCTCCGCCATTGCTGAATTCTAAGGGGTCTCACATTACTGCTTGATTAAGTGGCACCTACTTTCATTGTCATGACCTGAGGGTTCACATGGTAGGCAAAGAGAGACAAAATACACAAATAAAGCACATTGGTTAATTGACTGAGCAAGTTCATGTTAGGATAGTTGGGTACTTAAGAGATAGACAGCGAGCGCAACACATGGTGAAAAGCTTAAAAACCTTATTCGGACACAGATACCAATAATCTAGAAGAGAGGCAAGGCACGACGTTGTCCCGGGTAACGTTATTAGTTAAGTCAAATAGAGTATTGCGTTTTACTATTGCTGAGAACTTGCAGAGGTTATATTGAATAAACGTCTAACAGTTTTTTCCATGTAACCTTCAGCTACCTACATTGCGCATTTTACATGGTAATCACCCGGTCTGGCTCGGGCCGGGTGACAATGCTAGAAAACATTAGCGGTCTTCATTTGGGTGGCTACACCGGCTAACGTTAGCCTGGCAGGCAGTTAGCCAACGTTCTCATAAAGACAGGTCAAATGTATTTGAATGTATTTAACGCTAGCTAGTTCATCTTTCAATGTAATAACTCACGACTAACCGTTTCGCTTTTGATGTGGTGAAAATGGGAAGCGTTTTGATAGCTTTGTACTTTGCTCGCTAGCTGTCAGTTTGACAAGAGAACAACAGCACGTCTGTGTTTACTTTTTGGTTTCTGATTCGGATCATATTCCATTGGTCGCTACCTCAATGTTCCGCCCCCAATTGAAAAGCGAGACCCAATTAGATTATGATTCTACTATTTTGCGATCCGCAGGGTTAGAAAGTTCATCCATTTTCCATTTTTATTTGATACATTTTTTATTATTTTGTGATTTTTGCTGGATAGGAATATTCCCCAAGAGCAATTGATTTTAAAATATTGCTTTAACTTCTTGACCAGAAGAGGACACTGTTTCCTAGGACAGGAAAATACAGGCCAAAAAATGCCCCTTCGGTAAGTAGCCTATGTGTCTGTGGGTGCGTGCATGCGTGTGTGCGCGCACAGGGAATTATATTTATACAGTAGTCAGTATAACCCAACTGAAGAAATTCTCAATTTAAGCAACGCAGCAGACATATCCTTAAGGCCCTTTAGGACTAAACATATCAAACAGTTTTTACATAAATGTCTTGATAATAAAGACTCAGCACAAACTCAAACTCACGCTGTTTGCTAGACTTAAATTGTGTTGGTGGTGGTGGTGGTGAGCCCTCCCCTTGCTTTAATAATCTCAAATATCTTCGGGGAAGGCTTCAATTTGCATATATCATTTCCCGACATGAGACAGAAATTTTCTCCACTACGAAAAACGAATTAGAGAGAAGACATCACTGCTGTGATTTATTGCTGCATGATGTATGTCTGCTGCAAACCTCAAGCTTTCCTTTTTATCAATTGCATTTGTATTGCCTGTAACCATTGTTTTACTGTGTTTGGTTCTATTCTATTCTCCAAATACTTTTTCTCATCATTGGATGTGACATTATAGCCTTTCAGTGATGATGATGATTCAGTGAGATGAAATTATGTAAGATTTTACATAGCCTCAGAGAATCCTTCCTTATTTAAAGTGTTGACAGATTACCAAGAGCATTGTCTTGTCAAATAAGATTTTCTAATCCCTTTTGTATTGTGTGCCTTTTATATTAGTTATAGTTGTTAAACAATAAAAATCAAGAAAAATTGACAATTGTGTATTGTAGAATGTAGCTGATGTTTCATTTGTAGTTGTTATGTTATATTGCCTTCCTTTGCACAATAATCAGTGACTTGGGTGAATGGAATATTAAATCAGTTATATAGACTAGACCATAAATAATTGCGTGTTTAACAGGCTGCAATGATAAGAAGAGTACTGTATATTCAATCTGTCAATTTTCAGAAGAAGACGTTTTCTTTTTCATTTCTTTGATTGTTAATTGGCTTACATTCACACATTTCACATTGTTGGTTGGGAGAGAAAACACAAATATCTTTCCATAGCGGAGCTGATATCTGTTTGCTTTCTCAGTCAAATATTATAAGTGCATTTCAAACTGACCAACCAAATTGGTCAAAAATGTATTATAATGGATGTCGATGCTGTATTATTCATACAGCATCGAAATCCATTATAATACATTTTTTTCCTTGAGATCACTCCAGTGGCATCATCCCTTGCTGCAGGAAGGAGGACCAGAGGTGACCTATAATATTACCAACCGTCCTGTCTTCATAAATCTCATCTTTCATGGCCAGTGGGAATGTTGTGCTGTAATTTCATAGATGCGGAGTAGAAACTATTGTTATCCATATCTGATGTCTTTGGATGTCACGTCTAAGTTAAGAAACTTACTTAAACACCAATGTGTCTGCGGGATAATGCGACAATTTCATTGAAGTAAATGTAAATGAGCATGGCCGATGCTATTCTGTCACAAAACAAATCATGCAGAGTTTGAGAATGGTGTCTCTTTCAGGTGCTTTAAGCCTCTCCCATGTTTGGTGCGGTTGTCGTTTCCACTGCTAAATCAGACGATGTCGAGATTGTTTGTACCGGGCCCAGACTCAAGGTCAGCCAATGTGTTCTTGAATAGTCTTCAATGAGTGTTTGCCCCCAGCCAGACAACCGTCAGCAACAGACAGGAAAAGTGAAGCTCAGCAGCAGCTTTAAGAATGCTGTTGTTAGACAAACCCACTTCATGACAGATACCAGTCCATGTATGGTTGTTGGTCTATGTCTATATAAACCTTTTAAAAAACAATGTTTGGAAATATATGTATAGAAAATGTGTCTTATGTAACTTCTGCAACACATACTTTTGTACTTTTCAGTTGATGTTTTTTAAATGTAACACTGTACTCTATTATACTGTGTTGAATAAGTAGGCTATATCCTGTAGTTTACCACGGCATGATAAGAGTGCTAGTTTGCTGCACCTTTAAAGCTTAGTAACCATGCAGGAACGTGAGACCTATACACCACTTAGAATAATTAAATCTACCACGATTCAGCTAAAATAGTTTATGTATTCATGCCTCTGGTTATTAAAATACGTTATGATGTTATGTTTTTGAAAGATAGCCCCATTGTGTGTCTGAAACCAGAACGTAAGATGGGAGACTGCATGGGTAAAGGTGCACGCTGGAGGTATAATTGGACTTAATGAGGCTTGAGAGGGTCGTGAGGAAAGCAGGCACGCCGACCACACACAGCGCCATGCCACTGATTGCTCAGCGCTGGGCTGTTAGGACGAACTGGCAGACCTGTGCACAATACATCTGATTAAGACAGGGCAGGTGGGACTCCAGCGGTATAGACTATCTTCCACGCACACACACACACACGCACACACACACAAACCCACACATACTGTAAATATACAAACAAACTGACAGACACACACAGACGGACACTACTGAGGAAATAGTTGCCATGCCAACAAGTCAGCAGGCTTGATGTCTCTGTGGCAGACGACCATGAGGGCACTGTTTCAGCGAAAAGATTCACAATGTGCTTTGTGTGTCGTGTATACTTATGTAAAGCATTACATGAGTGATGGAAACTTCCATCTACTATGCCACATGGATTTCTTTGTACTGCTGTCTAGTAATAAATGTACCTGCTGGAAGTTGATGCGTCTATTTTCCTCTACGGTAGGCCATAGAACAAGGTTATTTTTAAAACGATATGTTTTAAATGTGTTTACAAAGAAATCTCAATACTTCAGTCAGGAACAACGTTGAGTAGCCTATGTCTAGAATTCAAGTCCAAGTACTTTTTTTCTTCTCTGTGGTCAGTGAATTAATGAAATGGCTCTATGGAGACTATAGGATCTTGATGACAACACACAATTTTTCAGCAGCTTCTTATTGATTGTACATTTTTTTCCCTCTCGCCAAAAACCTATAACACAGGAGCTCTTTAAGATTTCCATTAGATTAAGCTCTCTCTCCAGTCTCCACTGGCATCCTCTCTAAATCATATCTTCCGCCTGGTGACCAACACTGGGCTACATTTTTTCCTCTAGACAGGGTCACATCAGTTAGGACGTGGATGAATGCACACTTGCTACATTTTTTAACAACACACAAATCATTTCACGTCTTCGTCACATAGTCCATTTAAAAAAAAGAACAATTAATTAATCACAATCTTATCTTCCTTGTTCCCTGTCCAGCGATTAAATGCAACGTGTGCAATCTGTGTGTCGTAACCATGTAAATATTTTATCCTTGTGCGTGAGTGTCAGACCACTGTTTAACTGCACGAAAGTGTCGTGGCTGTTCACAGGCTATGATAGACAAACACTGAACTACAGCACTGCCTTAGTCTCCTCTCGGTCTCTGTACAATCTTTGTTCCTGCTGTTTGCGTGTCTCCAGCAGAGGAGGTCAACAGCACAAGCCAGTGTCATCTTTGGAAAGGCCAGGGCATTTACATGGCTTGCAGGGGGAGTTAGGGGAGAGCCTTAGGAGACCAGCAGCAGTCAAGATCAATGTCATAGGGTGTTAGGAGAACACGCAAACATTCTCTCACTCAAAGGATTTGGGTAATATTACGACTATTATGCAGCGTTTAAATTCAGTTAGACGTGACGTCCGAAAGAGTGTCCGGGCGCGATTTCAACTTTAAACTTGATTTGAAAACAAGGTTGGTGGTATTTTCCCAGCATTCCTACCCAGATTTGAAATTGTTATTGCAAGCTCAGGACTTCCTTGAGAAAGGGGCCCTGTTTTAAAAAGCGGCTTGTGGTGAGTTCTCTCTTAAGAAACGTTGCCACATGCGGGGCCCATGTGCTGCAGGAAAATGACATCTCCCAGTGGAAATGTTGCATAAATTACGCAGGGGTGGAGCGGGAGAGGCAGTGGCTGCCGGCGAACAGCAACACTGCAACAACCACCGAGTCGGCTTGTTTTTGCAGCAGTAAGTCAGCCCCTGGATAAATAATGGCATCTGGAACTCGGTGCAAATGCCTCCCTGCTGTCACTCCAGTTCCCGTCGGACAGTATCTCCAATCCAAATGTTTATAGTGTTGCCATTTCCTGTCTCTCACGTGTCTGTCTCATATAGATTTTGTTACAAACTCTTAAAAACAAACTCACATGTTATTGTTTCATCGTGCAATAGGACCGATATTGTGTCTTTTGAAACGTGTTGCAACCACACATGATAACAACAGCAGCCCATATAGGCTTTCACATCGAGGCAAAATAATAAAATCAGGAGTGATGAGCAATTTCAAAATCATCAGGTGCTAAATTGAATGAGCTTTTAATCTGGCAATTTCTTGGCTGTGCCCAGGAACCCTGGTCGGCAGCTGGTCACATCTGCCATGTGTCAGTGGAGGCTGGCTCAAATGAAACCAAGCTGCTAAGGATCAATAATATACCTTTCCCCTCTCCTCTGCCATCTGTGTGCCGCCATCAAACGTGGAATTGCTGTGTGCAACCAACAATTGTTGAATTGATGCGTGCAACAGTGCCCTACAAAATAGAAGGAAGAAAGAAACCAAGTCATGCCTTAAAATGGACTGAATTGAAAATGAGTGCCTCAACCGAAAAGCTATATTGAGAGGATTCATAACATCAGATGGAGCTCTCACCAGTCACCGCTGGCGGAAGCTTCTGCTGTGCCAAGCAAACCCCATGCTAAAGTTTAGTTAGAGACGTGTACGTTTTCGAAAGACAAGGTATTATTGAACAAGAAGCAGCCATCTCTGTATCTTCTATAAATAGAACTGGAGATGAATCTGAGTGGAACACTTAACGGGGCCTCAGCTGCGGATCCCAGGAACAAGATGCCGAACATTTATCTAAATTACAGGAGCATGATCAGCAGATCTAATCCATGCCAGATTGATTTTACCTTTCCTTTTGCTGATGTGATTGTATTTTAATAAACCCCCTATTGCAGTTCTCCCTCCATCTTTTGGTCTCTCCTTCTCTCTCTTTGTTTCCCTCTCTCTCTCCCTTTGTTTCTCTGTCTCAGTGTCTCCCCCTCTCACTGTTCCTTTCAGACTCTCTCTCTCTCTCTCTCTCTCTCTCTCTCTCTCTCTCTCTCTCTCTCTCTCTCTCTCTCTCTCTTTTCCTTTCTCTCTCTCTCTCTCTCTCTCTCTCTCTCTCTCTCTCTCTCTCTCTCTCTCCCTTTCGTTCTCTTTCACCACAGCACTTTAGTGGTCTGCAGCTGTTATTATTAAATTACTACAAAATAAAATGTCCGCCTTTAAGGGTCCTGTATTGCACGGCAGCATGTAAACAACACAAAACAATCCACAGGAAAGGATTTATTGCTATTAACTTTGCTTAGTGTGCTTTCTGATTTGATTGTAATATATTACTTTAGGGAAAAATTCCTGGCTCAGGCTATTTTCTTTCAATAAATCAAATGAACCAAACTTCACCTGGCCCCGGCAAAAGATCTACAAGGAAAACAGACATACAAAATCTTTATTAAAACTATTGGGGTCAGGATTGAGAGTTGCCATGGGCTTCTCAATGGGGTACCCCACAGCAAGAGGGAGAGCGGAGTAGGGAGAACAGATTTGTTTCATAAACAGCTCCACTCGGCTTTTGAGATTCTAACTTGGGAAACTTGAACAAAGAGAGTCCAAGCCATGCTGAGAACAAGTCACATCTAACATCATGATGATTAGGAGGCAACGCTCCAAAAACATTTGGCTACATTTTGTTTTCAGGGAACTGGAAGCCCACTTCTTCAATTTTGTGGTAACACCAGCCCACACAAATTCTGCCTCTCCTCTGCCTTTTATCCTTTGCCATTAACAGTGGAGATTAGAGAGTCATGATTACATTTTTGGGAGCTTGCGTGATCTCAAAGATATGTTTGAGCATGGGCCATCAGGGTGAGCTGAATGTCAGACATGGTCTTGGCGACGGGGAAGAAGGGCGCTGTTTGTCATGTCAGAGTACCAAAGACGTCGTGGCCCTTGGTGTGGGCCGAAGTAGTTTAAATCTTCTGGGGTTGCTTAGATAACTTAGTGTCTTCGTCGAAGAGCTGGTGTCGGAGGTTTTTCTACAATTCATGTGTGGGCTCTCTGCTGTGTTTTACAAATCACATTCCCTGTAATGACATGACTGTCTAATGTGTGGTGAGAATGTTTTTTTGGTTGCTAAAATCCATCCTCTACCAATCTCCTCTCTTGTTATCCTATCAAACTTTAATTCTTATTTCTATTTGTCTTTCATTTTATTATCACATCGCAAAATGACTGCAACCTGAGTTTAACACAGCCATTCCCGGGCAAGTGTGTGCACATAGAAACAGGCCAATCATTGGATGATTGATGGGTAAAGTCCCCTTATATCTGGGTGACTGGATACCGGTGTTAGCAGTCAGGCTAGTACCAATTACAGTAATCTACCGCAAGACAACAATCTAGCCCTGAAGGGGGTCTGAGCAGGAAGCAATGGACAAGTACAATTGAGTACAACGACAGATCTTGTCTTAATTCCAGGGACAATGAACCAACAGCTCGGGTAAAGGCAAGATAAGGTCTAAAAGAGCACAGCATCCATCTAAGTCAACTAAGTGGTGTGCCTTACAAAACTCTTGGGATACAGCTAGAGAGCGAATACTTGTCAGTGGGAAGGGCTACTTCATAGATTTAACCCTCCGCTGACAGAAAGCTGACCGTAAACCATTTTCCCACAAGTACCACATATATAGCCCCTTGCTCACATAAAAATCTTTAAAGTAGTGTCTCCCACATTCCATATATGGCGATGTATTTTTATATATATATATATATATAAAACTCTGTTACATAGACTGTGGTTAGATAATGGCAATCGTAGAATATGACAACAGTTTATTTCATAAGACAACTATAATAAATCCTCAAAAGGCCCTGTGTTTATACATGGAGTACATTCTTTGAAACTGGTTTTGAAAGTGCTATCATTTCTTTTCCCACTCTATCTACTTTAACAAGATAAAAACCAGCTTCTTCAATAGCCTGATCATAACATTTTTCTTTCTTTTCTTTTTGTTTCAAGGACACTGCTGAGAAGGGACATATGGGGAGGAAAAGGCCACCATCTTCGAGAGATTCTGTTTCTCTTTTGGTATTTATTCCAACTGTACTTTGTTCCATTTTTTCTATCCGACTGAGAGTAAATCATGATGATCTTTTTTGTGACAAATCGTAATCATATTGGACTGATGACCTGTGGTCGCAATGCCACAAAATATTCCATTTTCATTTTTCATCTTCCCCAAGAAAAAAGAAGAAAAATAGACAAATATTAATGGTTGATATATCAAGACTGCTTTGGTCTATGACCTTCACCCGCAAGAGGAAGGGACATTTCAGATTTATTCGCAAATAAAATTCCGGCATTGGCTTCTTTCCTCCACACCAAGGCCGTGTAAAAACATTGCAGGGAGAGGGATGACTGGGTGACAGTTAGGGGGGAATGTGTGTGGGGATAGGCCTGCCATCTCCACAGCACACCTCTGTACTTTATGACTGCCTGTATTGTAATACTTATTCATGGTGACAAAATGTTCCAGCACCGCATTTTATTTCTTCGGGGGGGGGGGGGGGGGGGGGGGGGACACGACACACACTCACACACAACCACCAACCTGATAAATTCTGCCTCTTGGGTCTAGAAGGTGTGCTTCACCTAATTGTGACAAGTGCCTAAGCTGACACCTGTGCATAGCTACGTTCACGTGCTACCTTCTGAACATGTTGCTCTGCTGTTGATATGGCTGGCCGGGCATCACTTTGTTTGGATGATTCGGCTTTCAGAGCCAGTGAGCATGAGTCAGCCTGGAGGGCCTCCTCTTCACATCCCACTCCGGAGGAAGTGCGTTGGGGACAGTGTGAACCCGTCATTCTCCAGCTCCCAGAGGTGTCAAATCTAATTTCAATGTGTGTTTGTGTGTGTGTGTGTGTGTGTGTGTGTGTGTTGGGGGGGGAGGGGCGAGCGTCTGTGAAGGGTATTTGTCTCAACTTGTCATTTACATTTGTTGATTTATTTATTTATGATTGGTTATTATATTAATTAAAAAGCAGGCCAGTACATTGACAGGGTACATTCACCATTATCACCACTATAATAATCGTCTTCACCGTCCTCATCATAATTACCGGAGTATATTACAAAGCAATGATCGAAGACATGACACAAACACTTTAGAGCGATCGCCAGACTGGTTCTATAGCATGAGCACCATTCCATGGATGAATGGAAAGGGAGGAGCTATAAACCATTGAAATGGAGTTTGGATACCTAATAAAATGCCAAGTTCATCACCTCCCGTTTTCAAAAGTGGCATTTGATAGGGGAGGGGCTATTTTGTAAGAGGCTTCATTCAAATCAATCACTATTGCACTGCATTGAGTGTGTGTGTGTGTGTGTGTGTGTGTGTGTTTCTGTGTGGGATTGTAAAAAGTATAGTTTATAGGGCAAAACTGGTGCCAATCAATCAGGCTTACATCCTTGATTAATGGACAGGTCGCTTTAAGAGACATGAATACATATGCTTATAAGCCACCTCCTACCTTTCCCTCATCGGTTTTAAACTCCACTATGTCTTCATAACTTTCTAAGACCGGACCTTTATCTGAAGTTCGCTGACAGAACAGAACATCAGGGTAAGAAAATAATATTCTTAACATATGAGTTACTTAGGCTACTTAGAGTGCGATATTAAAAATTATTTCCATGTAGCCTACCGGAAAGTGGAAGATGGAAGGGTCAAAATCATCTTAACTTTCTGATGATACCTGTCATATTATGTGATACAGCAAATTTCCAGTTTCTAGTATCTTCTGCATGTCACGGGCATTGGCCGACCGTCTCTCTTTTAATTATTGTACCATGTGCTGCCCATAAAATATGACATGTTTTGTTTCAATTTAGTGCGCACATAGCCTTGATTAATAATTTACCCGGAGTGCAGACTAGATCACGGGCTGCTCTCACTAACGTCAGGTGCTGCTGGCATTGCAAACAAAACGACCCCCGTCGCTATAGCTCAAGAAGTGTTGTCTGGTGCGTCGGGTATTGTTTGACTAATAGGACGAATGCCAGGGTTGGGATTTGGGTGGCAAATGTGAACTGCCAAAAGTCTACAGCGGTGACTAAAAACGATTCGGAGGGGACATGCTGAAGGAAAACGCACTCTGGTATGGAAATGGCATTTCAAATGTGTTCGTTGATTAACATTGGATATCTGTTTTAGCAGGTCAGGCATGCATCCCCTAAATAATATCAAATACAGGTTGAGAAACAATTTGGGATAGTACAATTGGAAACAACATGATAACAACTTGACTATTCACTGATCAAAATAAAAATTGTAGGTGGTGATCACAGAGGAAGGTGCAACTAAAACAGTCATGTTTACAAATGGCTAGAAGCAATATCTAATGCAGTTAAAGTGGTGCTTGTTTTTATTTTTAACATATGTTACATTTGAAAAACCACAGCTTTTAAAAAGAATTCTGTCAAGAAAATGCTCAAACACGAATTGATATTTGCCACTTTATTTATTTATTCTTTGAATTGGTGATAGGTGCTACGGGTCCTAGATCAGTAATCAACCCTTTTAGACGGGCAAATTGGATTGCCGTTGTTCTAAATTACCAACCCAGGAACTCTGCAGTAAACTCTATATGGATGATGGAAATCAGTGCGTTATTGACTTGGTACTGAATTGCACGGTGTTGCATTTTGACCAGCACGTTTTTTTTTCTGATAAATAAAACTAAATTCGCACCAAAGTTTTAATAAATGCACATTTGTTTTTTATGAGATGAGAGAGGTGGAGCTATTAATGTGCAAGAACATTAACACATTGCAAGTGTCAGAGGGGGAAGTGAGGAACTGTGACTCGTTGGTACATTATGATAAATGGTAATAGCTCCATTCGAGACACTGTCTCGTAATGGTGACAATATCACAGGGTCTTGCTTGATCAATGTCTCGTATTGTTATTTGCGCTGCTTGTAATCATAAGTGTAATCTACATATTTATTCAGCCATGGACTCATAACATTTGCATACAGAAATGTATTACACCATGTTCTTTTGTACTTGATCCATTGTCAGTGCTGACACAGCTGTTACCCGTGACCCATTGTTAGCTATTAACCGTGACCCATTTTTGACAACAAGGTAATCCAAGTCCAAACAAAGATAATGGGAATGATGGATTGCAACATGTGTTACCTTAGAGAATAAAGTAGGCTTATATACCTCATTTATAGTCTATATATATACTGTACTTGTTACCAAAATGTTTTATCTAAGAATAACGGGACAAACATAACTTAATACAAAAAAAGTATGTGAAAAATTCTTGCCATTTTAACTCAACAATATGCTTTGCTTTCTTAAAAATTAATTGTGTAATTTTCTAAGTATGTTTTTTACTCCTTTTCAGGCCACTAATGACTACTGAGTTAGCGACAAATAAGGTGATGATGAAACCCAGGGCTAAATACAATTAACTCTCATGAAATCATTAGCGCTGTACTAAACAATCTCACAATAACCTAAGCCACCAGCCGATGATCATGGAGGTGTCCCGCACAACTAACGGCAGCCATGCCTGGTGGAATTTCGAGTTCTCTGAGGTTTGCCCGCAGTCCGTTGGCGGCGTCACCTTCCAGATCGTAGCCTACAGCACCATGATCGCAGTTGGCCTCATCGGCAACTCCTGCCTGGTGTTTGTCATCGTGCGTCAAAAAGAAATGCGGAATGTCACCAACATCCTCATAGCCAACCTGTCCTGTTCCGACATCCTCTTGTGCGTGTGGTGTCTGCCGATCAATATAATATACACCTTGATGGACCACTGGATACTGGGGGAGGCCCTCTGCAAGATCACTCCCTTTGTCCAGTGCATTTCGATCACGGTGTCCATCTTCTCTCTGGTGCTCATTGCCATGGAGCGCTACCAGCTCATCATTCACCCCACCGGGTGGAAGCCGGTGTTGGTCCACTCCTACCTGGCCGTTGCCGTCACCTGGGTGGTGGCCTGCTTCTTCTCTCTGCCGTACCTCTCGTTCAGCGTGCTGGACGACTCCACCCTCCGGAACCTCAGCGTCCCGCTGGACGGGCTCTCGGACAAACTGCTCTGCTTGGAGCACTGGCCCACGGAGCACCAGAGGCTGGCCTACACCACCACCATGCTGCTCCTGCAGTACGTCCTGCCGCTGGCCTTCATCCTGGCCTGCTACCTGCGGATCTTCCTGCGCCTCCGGAGGAGGAAGGACATGGTGGAGCGGGCCAAAGACTCCCAGCAGAAGAAGTCCAAAGGCTCCAAGAGGATCAATGTCATGTTGGCCTCCATCGTGGTGATGTTCGCCCTCTGCTGGCTGCCGCTCTACGTGTTCAACGCCGTGTTCGACTGGAGCCCCGAGGCCATCATGATGTGTCAGCACAACGCCATCTTCTCCGCCTGCCACCTCACCGCCATGGCGTCCACCTGCATCAACCCCGTCATCTACGGTTTCCTCAACAGCAACTTCCAGAAGGAGCTCAAGTCTGTGTTGCATCGCTGCCGCTGCTGGGGGACGTCGGAGCGATATGAGAGCTTCCCTCTCTCCGTGGTCAGCACGGAGGTCACCAAGGGGTCGGTCTTAAGCAACGGGGCCGGCAGCATCAACTCGTAAACGTGGACTCCTCAACAGGGAGAGAACTAGATTAAAAGGGCCTCCATAATCTTAACGCTGTTTCTCTTCATTGTCCAGTGCAGTTTTATTGCTGTGATTGAAATAACAAGTCCATTTTGGAGTTATAAACTTTTACAATCACTGGTTGGTAAAGTTTTGTTGAAGTGTAAAGGGTTGCCACAGTGACCTCCTTTCAACGTAAGTTCACATTACAGTAACGAGGAAGACAACAGCTGGATGAAAAACAGTGCAACGGTGTAATGAGAGAACTTTTTAAGGTAACTGAATAAGCTTTAGGAAAGGAATACCGTACCAATCTATCTATAGTACATAGATTTATATTGCATAATTCAATGTGTATAAATGAAATTGCAGTTCAGTGTAATTGTAATTATAACAGCATATAAAATAAGATTTTGTCAAAGGTCAGGTCTATAAACTATTCAGAATTAAAGTTTTAAAAAAAGTATTGAAAGTGAACCTGGATGATTGGGTTCTGTGAATACAAATTTTGTTGTGAAATCCCCAGTTTTAGGGGAAATGAATGGGGCACTGGAAATAATAATATGTTAATGTTACTCAAAGGAAGGTTTTAGCACAGCAGTTATGAACGACAAAACCGAAAAAAAAACATTTTTCCTTAAAGCATAGATTTTAGTTGGTTTACTTCGATAACACCACAGAAATAATAGTTATCTATTTTAGAGTAAACTTTAAAACAAACAAGAAAATCCTACCCATTTTCATTTGTACACTGAAATTTGTAAAGTGTCATTGAGCAACTCTACATCAAGTTCCACGAAACACAAAGTAGGACCGAGTAAAAGCCTGTGTCAAAGTTGGTCATGCAATTATTTCCTATCATGTGAACTAATATATGTTGGGGTCAGTGTGAACTTCTCTCTGTAGGCCTAACAACTGGCACTAAGTTGACATGGTTGGATTGGCATTTATTGTTGATTATAGTACCATAAATTTAGAGTCTGTGTAAATAGCGTTCCACCATTTGTCACCAACAGTACTTATATAATTCCATGTGGGACGTTCTACAACAACCCCCTTCCCTTTTAAAAGTCTGATGCACTTTCTTTTTCATTCCAGGAGGAAACCCCTCAAGCATACTAAGTGTTGATCCCCAGAGATTACAGCATGCATGTGTTTGAATATGGGCTGAGATGTTACCCTGGTGGTATGAAGTGTAAATAAGAATTACCCTCGAAGGGGTGTGAGTGAGATCCATTTTTTAAAATTATTATTCTGAAAGTGCGATGTAAATAATTAAATGGCCCCTTTTTTAAATGAGAGTTTATTTATAATAACTTGTTGATTACAGTTCGTAGTGTCAGTCACTGTCTTGCAATGGCATGGAAAAATGTTTCTTTCCTTTTTAAAATGCAAGGTCAACTAGTCTGACTCAAAGAGCTTTAAGTGTTTTTAATCAGAGAAGAAGATAGACAGCAATTTGTCAACAGAAAATGGGAAGCAGAGGGTTTGTAAATATAGTGGTATTCATAATGTTTGACCTATATCTTTGCCCATTCGTGTTTATAATTATGGAACAGCAACATGGCTGAGGACAGAATTACATTACACATTTATACAGCATATATCAGAAAAAGGAAAAGGGACGATGGATTGTGATGGCTGATTGGTAATTGCAATGAAGTGGTCATTACTGATGCAACATTACCGACTTGACCACTGTTTGTCTGTCCGTTTTTACAGTCTATTATTTTAAAAAAAAAAGCAAACCTAAGTTGGAAGGGTTCATTTTTAATTATTCCCATTTGTTGAAGAATGTAACTCTCAAATGCCTTAGTGTGTACTATTTAAGTAACGTTATATTTTTCATAGATGTAACAGGTTCAGTGTTTAAAGAAAAAAAAAGTGCAATTTCATTTCACGACTTCCTCCCGTCACGCTCCTTGATGTTGCACCATGTCTCCTACTGTACTCTGATCGTGTTTCCCTTTTATTCTGAACATCTGTCTTGTATTAAAAGCAAATACTTGTTAATGTATTCTGTACTGGTTCTTGAGTGACGTTTTGACTTCTTACACCCCACGCCCTGTCTTCTGTCTCTATTTGCACACCGCTTACAGAATATCATAACTGGAGAATTCACTGACGGATGTTGGACTGTTGCCAATTACTGCGTCTGCCTGTTGAATTTTGATCGCAGTATTACGCGCGCAATAAAGCCTGACACTGCATGTAAACATGCCTGAGTTAGTTGTTTACCTTTAGCTACACTTGGAAGAACTTCAAAAATACAATCAATATCAATCACTCAATGATTTGCCTATGGATATGTTTATGTGTCAGACATTTCCTCTTTCAGTCGACCTTTGACCTGGTTTTGTTTGCCTGTGATTATTGATGTTACAGATCAATTTACTACCTACAAATTCATCATGAGGACGGTTGTGTGAATTTGGCTGTAGGTTTTTAACTGTTAGGCTCCCAGACTATGCCACTACAATGAGACTCCTAGGTATAGTGCCTCCAGAGCACCAATGGTTTAGCTACAATATGCTTCTGAGAGTGTCTGATGCCGACTTCTGCTCAAGGATGCCTTTTTTTTGTGGCATGTCATATATGGCATGTTTATGCCTCAGGGCTTAGAAGTAAGAGACAAAAATCTCTCACCAAATCCTGCCCCCAAAAATACTGATGGTAAAAAATAAACATACACATGCACTGGGATTGTGGTACAGCCACAGACATAAACACTTTTTCAAAACCCAGACTCTGACCTCTTGATGCTAACTAAGTGTTCTGGCTGTAAATGTAAAATATAGGCTACAAACTGTAACATAAAAACTAGGAACACTTCAACTCTTAAAATGTTTATAAGCTTTTGAAGCTAAAGTGCTGTGTCTGTGATTGCTTCCGTATACATGCAGTAAGCTGTGGCCTACGTAGCCGACCTTTCATTTCCTCCGATCATTGAACGATGCTCTCTGAGACCTCCGTGTGCTCGTTGCCAGGTTACTGCCTTAGCATTTTCTCCGAGTGTCTTGTGAGTATCCTTTCAGTTCAGGAGCACTGTCTGTCCATTAAAAAAAAACCTCTTTATTTGACCCACTGATAGAGCAGACGGTACATGCGGAGGCACTGAAATTGCTCCAGTAATCAAGTGACCTTCCCTGCTTCAGAAGAGACCCAAAGAGGGGGATCTGGCTGCGGTGGAAATTGCACTGTCTGGGACCTGTTTGACCCGTGGAGAAGGTCAAAGGTCGTTGAGATGTAGCTGTGACGATTTGCTGAGTAAATAACCTTTTCATATACTGTCACTCCCATCTGCCTGTATGTAGGGTCACTATTATTTCAGGCACTCAAACGTCCATAAACTGTTATTCCCGCCAGCAAACTTCAAACAGCACCATTTCAGATACCTCTATTGGCCTTAATGCTTTAGAGATTAAATTATTTTATATTATCCATTCATCATCATCATTGCAAATTAAAGTGTCTGAAGCCACCATTATGATGGATCAATACCCAACAGGGGGAAAAGGTGGGGGAAATTACCTCAATCTCCGTTATTCATTAAGGCATAAGCTGTCGAACAAACTGAGTTTGCTCATTTACTCTCACCGTATATGAAAAATCTTTCAGGGATCCATTAAGTAAAAAAAAAAAAAATCGTCCAATAACATGGGTACTTGCAATATTAATGTGCAAGCCTTGAGACTAAATTGTAAGCCCACAGTCTGTTCTGCAGGTGGAAACTTCTGCGGGGTTTCTTATCCTTTTATATTCTTTGTTCCACATTGTTCAAACAGATTTTACAGTCTCAGAGAGTTAGAATGAAGCTGTGTGAAACCTTCAATGTTATAAAGTAAAAGAGCAGGCCATACGACCCCCTATCAGGTATTTCCAGGCAGACTCCACACTGTCAAACAATCGCTAATAGACTTTAGACTCATTTTGGTTTCTTTCAGCAACCATGACTTGTCCATTTCTTGTTTAACATTTTAATTTAAAGAACAGATTCTGGCCAGCTGATATTTGTTTCATTGTTGGGGACGGGTAAGTAAATGTACCATTAGAAACCCAGGGCCCAAAAATCCCACCATTAATTAATGGAGACACCATACAATTTAATTCCTGCCTTATCAAAGTAATTTTCATAAAGGTCAGTACTCCATATGGTGAGGCAAACGGTAGCCCAGTCAAACGAAAGTGGCTGCAACATCATCAATGTGAAAACCCCCGGTGGTGATTATCTGGGTTGTGTTTGTTCAGTAGCAGCAAGTGACAGCCAGATCGAACCACTTTGAAAAATACCCTTTCTATTGAAGATAAGAATGCAGGCACCTATTCAGTGGCAAGCAGGATATTACTTTTGTAATACAATTTTCCTGCTGTCAAAGGGCTCTTGTGAACACGATTAAACATCTTTTTCAATTTGTTCAGCTGAATCACCTGTTATTAGTAAAAACGCGCGCGCAAACACACACACACACACACACACACACACACACACACACACACACACACACACACACGTACAGTATCAGCATTATACCCCTGTTGCTTATCAGTCCACACTTACTGCTTTTTTTTGCCCATCAAAAGGGTTGGTAGGTAGCTGATGCAAACCAGGCAAACTGTAAAGTGCTGTAGTGTGGCTGCCTGGACATGAACTAAAGACTACCCCAGGGGTTGGAATATTATATATTTTTTCATCTACATATACACCATTAGCTTATCCAGTAAACTCTAGATGAATGCTATCTAAATCTCCAGCGCTTTTTGGTTGGAAGCTGATGCAGGCATACCACATATTCCAAGCAACACTCAGCTCACAGCCCATGTTTTAAGTTGTATTTAAGTGACCTCTAGTGGATGAACACCAACTGACATCCTGATCTGAGACTTAACAAGATTAAGACTTTATAAACTGTAGTTATCAGGAATAAAAAGTCTGGTTCTTACTTTGCATTCATTCTAAACAATATATTCATCCGAAAGTAGTGGAGTTGTGGATTATCCCACACATTTGCCACAAATCCCTGATTGTAGTTGTAAGCGAATATGTATGTAGCCATTTTCACTTTACTTTACTTTTCACAAATTAATCAACGGTAAAGGTATTCAAAAAAAGACAGAACATATTGATAAGATTATGTAAGGCTTTATTGAGACATTCAGCAAAAATTTGCTAGACGTGTTTGCGTCCACTTTCTCTGTCAGTGAGACTATCCTACACAAAATGGAGGGGAAAAAAGTATAGCAACATTAGAAAGTTAGTTGAATATATCAATGTGAGGTGAAACATGATATATCAAAATGAACCCACTATAGTTGGGACCAAGCCTGATTAGTCACTATTCATATTCAATGCCACAGAACTGAATGTGTCAGCTACCAAACAACTAAAACCCACCAGTAACGCCCTTAGTCTGTAATTTTTGGCATACGCCAAGTCTTCAGCACACCCCAAAAGGCTGCGGGGAGCGTCCATTTTTGAAAGGTCATCCTCAACCATCTGTAGACACAGCATGTGATTGTGACCATATGCATAGGGAGCTACCATACTTCAGATGAACAAATAAAACATTACATTAATATATGAACAGGAATACAGAGTAATTAATGATATGTCACTCTACATTATATACATCACTTAAAAAAAGTAGATAAGTAAGTAAGTAAACTTTATTATAAAGTGCCTTTTGAAACAAGAGACACAAGGTGCTTTGCAATGAAAAAAAAATGGATAATTTGAAACATAAAATCATCAAACAACAATAAAATTGATACGGTGGTCGATCCACAATTCATACTTACACTCTCCAATGTGTCTGATAGGCTTTCAATATCTCTCTTCCCTCCTGGACTCAGGCCAAAAGACCAATGTTGGCAGCAGCAGTGAGATGCCAGTGACACTAGCAGCAGCAACAGTTCAGTGTTCTTCCTTTCCATCCTAAGAGCAAGGACGTTTTCTCAACATGCATTGCTTTGTATTGAATCATGTTCTTACACTAAGGAAAATCATCAAGTCAAAATTATACATTTTCGTGAATTCGAGTTGATTCAAATAAAACCGCAACGTAAGAAACTATGCAGATATCTGAATCTCTTAGGAAAGTCCTAACATTAAGGCGTAATAACCTAATAATCCAAAATAACAATAACAATCTGATTATAAATGTATCATGCGTCAGGACTACATAAATCATTTAGACAAATAAAACTCCTATTTCACAGACTTTGCCAGAATCGTAAATCATCCAATGAATGCCATTAAACATCCATTACAAGTCTTTTTCCCTTACCTGCAGACACTTTCTCTGGTTTGTTTCTCCTGTCTAACGTACAAATCCAGTTATCCTGGAGATTTTATAGGCCCTCTGCCTTTAGCTGCAATGGCCCTTAAGTGGAACATCACACCTACAGCACGCACCCCACAGAGGCTTTTAAGAGATTACACTAAGTGCACAATAACTGCACGTGTACAACAACAAATATCCATAACCATGAACTGAGTCCAGCTCAAATGGCCCGTTCAATTTTAGTTTTCTTTTCTAAATTGTTTTATGATGTTTCAGCTAGATACACAAGGTGCCATTTGAAAGTGAAATGAATTGTCAACGAACCTCTCCCAGTACTCTATGTTCAGATTAAAATGTGTATTAAATAAAGTACTTACTGGCAGTACATTACAGTAAACTCAATATAAATAAAGGCAATCAAAAATATTTGTATTCATAGCAGTTTATTTAGAACAGTCATTTGAGGAAATACATTTCCGTTGTTGAGTGCAATAACTATTGACCACACGGATCAAACCGTCCTGCCTTCATAAACACAAACTTGCTCCATATTGATAACAAGACGTATCAAAACAAATTACCACTGCTCTCTCTTTCCTTCCTTCTTAGTTGACGAATCATACTTTATATCAAAACCTATCTACAATATTCTGTGATTGCCTTCACCACTCACATGGGCTGGGTACCTACTTTCAAATGAAGAGTACATATTGCATCTGAAAAGCTGAAACTCCAGCGGAAGAATCTAGCCGTTTAAAATAGTAAAGCTCATATTTTCAAACATGAAATATTAGGCAGAAATAACAGAAAGACGATTGTCAAGTGAAATAACACAGTTAAGCAATGATACAATATTCTATTCTGATGACTTGGATTTTGGAAGCACTTCAACAAGCAACCGATACATTTTTTGGAAAGTACGGCATGAAATACATAACACATGTGAAAACATATTTGTGATCTTGGGTGGATTTAATGATATGTAGCTGTTGAACCAAAACCTTTATCCTAGTTAAGCACTACAAATCCTTGGACAGGAGTTGGAACGCAAAATACCAAACCTCATTTACAGTCTTCTTTCAAACCACTTTTGAATCATTTGCTCGCAATAACATTTGGATAGATACATATGGTATTCCATCCGTCTAGACAATTAAACAAAAATCTATATTTTAAAAAACAAACTGCATGCAACTAGACATCAGTCATACAAAGATTTTTAAAAAAGGAGGTAGATTCACGGAACGCTAAACAAAACACACCTTTGGGCTCGCATGCTGGACAGGAGAAAACACAACACTGTATTGCATAACGGGGTTGCGTCGAACACTTGTCTGACTGTCTCAGCTCATCAGACGGTTCTGTAGCATAGTTGTGAGGCGCAATGAACAGCAACAGACACTGTAACTGTGCTGCAATATGGCTTTGACTTGCATCCTATGATTCTATCATAAAGCACATACCGTTTCCAGCTTCAATAAATTAATTTCTTTGATAAGAATATAAAGTTGAGAGTTACGGAGCTCCACCTCTCGTTTTTTTTGCTGATATACTTCTTCCGTCTAGCTCCTACATTGAAATCTACTGTACATAATTATAACCATCATCTAAGACTCGAAAGTAAAATAGATAAATAAAAACAGAGAAGATCTGTTGGATTAAATCCAGACAGATCACCAACATACATAGAGTATTACATACACTGGTTTTAGGAACCTTTAAGAAACAATAGAAATATTCTACTACAAAAAACAAGGTATATCCCATGGCAATATTATGTTCAAGTGCAAGAGATGTAAAGCTAATAAGAAAGGTGGAATGCTATGGAGGAGCATAAAAGGACCTGCAGTTAGAGGAAGCTGGGGTGCATCGACATGGGTAAAGACCATTTATAATATTCCAAATATAAAAAAAAACTCAGTTGTGCTTGGTTAACCCTAGCCCGCAGTTTGACACCTCGCATTTGCCAAAAGTTAATTAAACAACTCCAAGTGCTTTTTTTTTTTTTAAAGTAACCTTCAACCAATGGGGCCAGAAAGAGTACATATGCTGGCTAAGAAGATGACGCAAACAATAAATACGCCAGCCCAGGTGGAATGCGGGGGGGGGGGGGGGGGGGGGGGGGGGGGGTCGTATAACTTAGAAGAGTTATCTGACACTTTGGGACATGTGCAGTGGGGTCAGCATCTCTTCAAAGATGGCGCCTTTCACATTGGACCCTCTCAAGTTGGCTTCTTGCAAGTCACAACCGGACAGGTCGCAGTTCTGTGGTTTGTTAAACAGGTATGGATCGAATTAGCAGAGAAAATGGGTATAACAAAGGTATTTAGCTAAAAGCCTGAAAATCAAAAACAACGAAGCATAAAACACACCAATAATCTACATGAATAGTGAAAAAAATAATAATATAGAGAAATGTAGCCATCTTAAACAAATACAAGGGGCTAATTCCGAGATGGGGTTTATTTTAGGAGATGCATCTTAAGCATTAAAACCGTAAATCCAACTTGTTTTTCCACTCATCAGACCCTAATCCTCCTCCGATGTCCTGCTCTTACCTCCAGATCCGTTCCTGCCAGAGTGGCCCCCCGCAGGTTGCAGTTCTTCAGCTTGGCGTTTTTCAGAGTAGCCACCCGGAGGTTGATGCCAGTCATCTGACTACCTTCCATCTCCACCCCTTTCAGATTGGCACCTAAACAAGACATTCATCACATCAGAAGGTGTATTACATCGTAACAGGTAATATTAATAATAATAATAATAATAATAACAGTAATAATAATAATAATAATTGATTTACTTGATCTTACGCTTTTTCTAGACACACAAAGCGTTTAAGCTTATTATATAAGCCACAGGGATTTTCTCAAATGTACCTTCTAAGTTTGCCTTGAGTCCGGACGGATCCTCAAAGTTACACCCTTTGAGAGATGCACCTTCCGCATTTGAACACAGCATTTTCACTCCTTGTAAATTAGCGCCCTGTGACAAAAAGACCATATCAGCATGGACACTACTATGGCACCTCTGACCAGAAAGGGAGTGGTAATCTGTGGCCTCACATCCAGGTTTGCTCCAGAGAGGTCAGCTCGCTCCAGGTTTGAACAGCACAGGTTGGCATAAGTCAGATTGCAGCGGCTGAGGTTGGCCATCTTGAAATTGATGTAGCGCAAGTCGAGACGGGAGAGGTCGGCACCACTAAAATTTAGACCCTGGCGGAGAAACACAGGGTTGTTAGGAAATGTTAGTGTGTGGTGTGTCTTATTGCGAGGCGCAGACTTTTTCTTTGGGGTGTACCTGACAGCGAAGCTCTGATTTAGTGGGCGTGGCCAGCAGAAACCGAACAAACTCCTTCCGAGAGATTGGAGAGTGGTCTTCCGGTGGCTGGGAACTCTATTGAAAGAAAGGACGGACAAAGAGTCAACATGGTTTAGAAGAGCTCCATCATTAATTACTCACATAAATACGCAATTTTTATTTCTATTTTTACCTTTAATAAGGATTCCAACTGCTCGGCAAGCTGTTCAATTCCAAAGAACCGTGCCTCCTCCAGAACACCTGACATGCATAGAATACACTTAGAACTCACTAATGCCAAGGACGTGCAGGTACACGAGTATGTTTGCCAAGCTGCGAGCCAAGTGAACGCAAGAGCAGATGTACACACTATACTACACTAACCATTAGCGCATGTCTAAAACTGCTCAAACACCCTGTCACGGGCCGAAATTACAAATCTTTAAGCGAGATACATAAAAAAAGGTATCTGGTCAGTTACCTCGTATGTTGACTCCTTCATTGACGATGAGCTGGCCGTGCCTCAGGTAATTCAGAATAGGTCCAAAGTATTCGGGGCTACGGTCAATAAGGTATGCTCCATGTCCATCCTGCTTGTTCCCCCAAACATCTACAGCGACGACACAGATTCACAAGGACTACTCATCACCGTGAAACTAGGTTGAATGTCACTGCGCGTGTGCATGTGAGTGTGTGTTGTAACACGCAGTCTGCATCTTTTCATTATAACCCACCTTTCTCTCTGAACATGTGGGCAAGCATGCTCTCCGGCTCCTTGTTCACCAAAGTGCTTCTGTGTGCGACAGACAGATAAAGGTTTGCGAGGGCCGTTTTGACCAAAGAGCTCAGTGGAGGGCCAATCAACAACACCAATTACATCGTAATAAATAAATACATCATGGTTTAAAATGAATCATTCATAGTAAATTGGAGAGGGGGTGGGCCGAGTTGAAAGTGGCGAACACAGGCTGCTAAACGCTACGCGCTCACTGAGATTGCCTCTCTCGGGGCTGCCTGTGTTCATTCTGAGCCAAAGACTCAGACTGGCTGGTGACCCGCATAACGAGCCCTTCAGACGTCTTACCTGGTCGTAGTGAAGAGACTTCCACCAATATTCAAATTCAGCCAATCAGTCTGCGATCCAAACGGCTCCTCTGTAACCTTGACGTCATTCTGTGGGTCTGAAATGCACATACGTTAATCAATTTTGATATGTGATTAAAATTATTACTGACATACCTAAGTTACACAAGTTAACACACACCCACACAGGGGTTGTTGGAGAATCCAAAGTCATACAAACTTACCAACAAAAGGATCTCCCTCTGAGACATAGAGCACATCATCGTCCCTTTTAAAAGAAAGGACACATTTCACAATCACATACCTCCGTGTGGGCATCTTACACTGACATTATTTTGTATCAGTGACTTTATTATTAAACTATCCTCGAATGTTGTATTCGGCAACCACACTAATAATTGCACCCTAGCTGTACCTGATTAGGGCAATGTCTTCCACAAGGCCACCCTTCCCATTGTATAAATTGCAGGCTCTGATTCCCAGCTTATTACTTGCAACAGATAACAGGTCAGACAAGGTCCCGTATACAGCTACAACCTGTACAAGGAGAACACAATTGTCGAATCTGTCAATATAGCATTCATGGAACTGTGAAAACTGTCAGAAGTCATGGGCTCAGACTATTTACTGGAGGACAAAAGTCCAGGAACGATAATGAATGACTGATATAGTGATATAAGAAGCGTAGACAGCATATGTAGGCCTACGTTGACTGCCAATATGAATCTGCAAACTGAAAGCAATAAATGCTGCGATGTTTTGTTAGCTAAAGTTAGCGTTAGCAATGATGTCCTTTTCATTTTGCAACTGGGCCGCGATCTTGGGTTAACGTTACCCACCTTGCCATTTTTAGACGTCCCGTTAACAAACAGGGTCACTCTTCTCATTCTTTGGTTGGAAACAACAAATTCCAGAAAATGTTGTAGCTAGCTAAGTTAACCCTTTTTGGGTCAACCAGGAGAGGACAACAACACCAGGGTATGGTTAGAAGACAGAAGGCGAAATTAGTGCAAAAGTAGCGATGTCAGTTTATGTGCGCTTGTTTTATTGACCGGTCGCACGTTCTTGACTAGTCTCTGAGTGCGCCCGTTTTGTTACACGGGGTAAAAAAACCACCCTTAAAAATATTGTCTAACGGAGTCTGGTGGGAATCTCCGCCTTTTGGCGAAGCCGTGAAATAAATTAAACCTACCCTTTACCGGGCGAAGGAGTACACTGAAGACGCACGGCCACTCAGCAAGTGAAAAGGCGTTTTATAGAAATATTGAATTAGTTGTTTTTAATGGAATCAGGCAGAGATCGTCATCAGTGTTCATGTTGTTCCCACCAAGTTGCACCGAGTGTTTGCCAGACGTTGGATGAAATGGATTTTGAAAGAGGTGAAATGGTTAGACAGACTGCAGATAGTTACTGTACTAAAAACAAGTCGAAAATGCTGTCAACGATTGTGTTAAGCCCACTCCCGTCTGTCTCTCATGTGGGCCACATAAACAGTAGCTTGGTAGTTGACTGTGTGGAGCACCGTTTCGCACAATGTACCGTAAGCTTGCAAGATTTTTCTGGTCTCACCAGGTAAACAACAATTAATGCTGCAGCTGATGCAAACGTGTGGGCCTGTCTATCAAGGCTCTTGGGGATTTAGAAACCCTTGAGTGTGGAAAAAAAACGTTCAATCAAGGCCATCTAAGTTTTAAAAAGTTGCAATGAAACTAACATCTTGTTTTTATGCGTGGTGTGCAGGTATCTGGTCTGCTGCTATGGATGGCGACTTGGAGAGGGTCATGTCATTGGTCCATAAGGGCACAGATCCCAATCAAAAAGACTCATCCAGGTACACCGCACTGGTAAGCGGTAGATACCTTTGTATACATGCCGACTTGGTTTTATTGGAATTGTAGTTATAAAGACTACAGTATATATATTGTTTCCACGACTACTAACGAGTAAACAGTATATTGCTCTTCTTCGTTACAGCATTATGCCAGCCGCAGCGGCCACACGGCTGTGTGTAGTTTCCTATTAGAGAATGGAGCTTGTGCCAGCCCCCAGACTGCGGGTGGGGCAACCCCTCTTCATCGGTCCGCCTACTGTGGTCACCTCGATGTGGTCAAGCTACTGTTGTCCCATGGGGCAGACCCACTGGTGTGTGATGACGATGGATCCTCAGCTTTACATAAGGTGCTAGAGAATCAACATCAACAGCACCAACCCCAAAACACAACTAAAACTGTTTTAAATTGATGGTTTTATGTTGTAATGTTTTTCAGCTTAACAAATTGTGCATCACATTTTGGGCAATTTATCATAAGTGAACTTGATAGGCAATAACATATAAGCTAAATTATCATTATTGTGTGTGTGTGTGTGTGTGTGTGTGTGTGTGTGTGTGTGTGCGCGTGTGCGTGTGTGCGCGTGTGTGGGTGTGTGTGTACAGGCTGCCCAACAGGGCCATGTGGAGGTGTGTGAATTTCTCCTCCAGCACTGCCCCCCCCTGCGGACCTGGATGAACAGGAAGTCCCAGCTACCCTACCAGCTAGCACCAGAGGGACACCAGCTGCTAGAAGCACTCAAACCACCTCCGTGACATATTGACACCATGGGGATTGTCACACTGCAGATCTTTATGGAATTCCGTTCTACTTTAATAAACTGAACATCACTTTTCTTCAAGATAAGTTTGGAACTACCAGGGGAATGTAATTGGGGCTGATCCAGACTGGGGCTGCACGCTAGTGTTGTTTACTGTTGAAATGGGTTGTTTGTGCCGGGATGCGTATTTCTATATTGACACTGACAATAATGTATATTTAGAACTTAACTGACATTAACTGAATTGTTTACAAAAGCCTTAGTAGACCTAAGGCATGCTACCCAAAAGCTTTGGTGATATTTGTTTCAACCAGCAGGGGGTGCTGTTGCACCAGACTCCAGAAATTGGCACCAGCAACTAACTAGTTTTGCCTGCAATGCTCAGTGTAGGTTGTTTTGGAAACGTTGGCCTTAAACTTGCATGACCTGCAGTTTAGTTTCTTCTGTGAATGTAGCTCTTTGAGATGCATAAAAATGTGTTTGTTTTTTGTACTTAGCAAATTCATGACTTTTAATCAAAATATTTTTGTGGGTTTCATTTCTTGGCATTGATGGTTGTTCACACTTAAAAATATTTTGAAATGCAATTATTGACACAGGTTTAGACAGCTACTGTGTCATGACGAAATTCACACTTTGTTTGGTTTTCCCTGTCTTTGTTATGGTCTTCATTTGCCTCTCCGTGACATTCCACCAAACACACACACAAACAAACGTCCCCAGCAGCATCCAACTCTGCCATGTGACGCTCCAGTGTTAGCGTAAAATACAAGGGATGCTTCGGCTTGACAGAAACCACACACCGGAGTCTAAAGAACTTTCATTGGGCCCTTTGGTGGGTGGTGTTTCCATTGCGCCCTGCTAACCACATCCAGTGCCGTGACTGGAGGGGTGCCCGGCCCACATCTGGAGCTCATTGCAGCTGACGCCACACATCACTGGGGGGAACGGGGGGGCTGGGACTGGGGCTTGGGCCCGGCGATGGGGCTTTCAGTTGGGGGCATGTCAGTTCTTTAAACCAGGCCAAAAAAAGCTGTTTCCCCCTTGTGATAACTATGTCCCTCCATGTGGCCTGTGTAGTTGACTGAGACCTACTGTAAATCTGACTGCCAGTGGGAAAATAGGTTGTTTAACTGCGATTGATAGATACAATTCTTTTTTTTTTTTTACTGTTGAACATTTTGAGGAGATAAACAGTGATGGATTATATCAGATATAGTCGTCACTTTAATTTCAGATAAGTATGCGATCTAATCATGAGAGACATTGACTGCCGTTGCTCCCATGCCAAATTCTATGAAAGACAGGCCAGTATACGTTGTCTCAGATTTGCCAGTGAAGGAGTTAATGAGAACCCTATGTGTCATGGTGGAAACTACAGGAATGTTAGAAGGCCGTGTTCTTTATTGATATATTTTTATGAGCTGGTTTAAATTTGATAAATGAACGCCCCATAGTTGTGGGAAACAAACTGACAGAAACTGGAATAGATTAGGTGACAAATAGCTGTGTTCTCTCTCTAAAATTAAGTACCTCAAACATACTCTCAGCATCAGTTTTTTTGTTGTTGTTCTCGTTGCTTAACAGCTGTCTAACTTTTTTTCGCACCAACCCGTTTACCTAACTAGATCAACCTTGATTTCATTGAAAAACACTTTAGAAGACAACCATGCTTGGGGTTCAACATAAACAAAACCTTCCACCTGTGCTCGAAGAAAAAGACTCAACAAGGACAGGAATGTGGACACATCTCTGTCTAACGAGGTTTATTTGGAAGTGAATGAAACTTCCTGGCTCCAGAGCCCACTCAGAGCCCCCAAGTTAAACCCGGGTTTGGACGATGTTCCCTCCCTGAAATAGCAGGTGGTGTGTCAAGCTTTGGGTCTGTGTTTACTGAAGTGTCTGAGAGATGAAGACTATTAATCTAGACTTGTGATCTAGGTCAGGTTCAGGCTCAGGTTCTCTCTCAATAGAGCGTTTAGAAAGAAAAAACAATAACCTGATGCAGCCCTCTTCGTCACTGTAAGTGCAGTCAGTTAGGGATTAAGGTTTGCTTTTGAAGACAGATAGGCTTGTAGCTTCCGGAAATGATCCATTGTTTGAATTTTTATTGTTCTTAGTTAAGAATTTCTGAAATGTGATCTCTCGCGCTCCCTCTCTCTCTCTCTCTCTCTCTCTCTCTCTCGCTCTCTCTCTCTCGCTCTCTCACACACACAGTCTTTATTAAATATGCTGTTTGCCATTCTTCAGATGAAAAGGAGTAGAAATGTAAACAGCATTTCATCACAAATGTATGTTTTTCAGCGAGGAAGTCCGCGTACGACCAATATTTATGTGATGTAAGGAATTGTTTACTATATTCTCACATTTAATTTTAAAGATTTCATTTTACTTACATGCATATACTGTATGTATAATGCGGTTCTTCATGTCAACGTCGATAAACAGACCTGGTTACTTACTCATTTTTTTCTCTTTATCTATTCAACAACAATAGCCTGCCATTCCCTGGTTTCCTAGCAGCCGTTGGAGTCAGAACAGGGCCCGTCTGTTGGCAGTAATCAAGTCAAAAGCCGTCAGATGGGCACACGTCTCAAAAGAAGTGGAGCTCCAGACTCTGGCCTGGAGGAGAGCCCAGGATCCCATCTCACGTAGCGTGCGTCGTGGGAGCGGCCCTTGGGGGAGGGGAAGGGGGAGTTGGGGTGGGGGGATGGGGTTAATCGAATAGATGGAGGCTGCTCTTCAGAGATTTAAGCTAATGTCATTCCAGGTCCGTTCATGCTTCAAAGGAGCATGTTTTTCTGGTGATTGAGATGTTGTCGGAGATCTTATGCTTCTTCTTCTGACAGGCGTTGGATGGGTTGGGGGGAGGGAGGAGGAACGATGGGGGGGGGGGGGTTAAGGGGTCTACTCCTTCTGGTCTCCTTCTGTAAATCAGCCCATTGACTCCCTGAGTTGCCAAACGCCCCTCACATCACCCATATGCTGAGAACAAATAAAGCCCATTTCACGGGTATAGTTACATTAGTAACACATTAACACGAGACACACCAGATTTCACCATTCGTTTGTTTTGACGAGCTGCATTGTTGACCTAGAATTTGGATGTGCAAGCAGTGATAAGAATTAGAAATACATAAATGTGTCTCATGTGTCTGTGTTTTTCATTTTGAATTCCTGCCGCTGATGTAATGTGCAGACTAAAAAGGATATTATTTTTGTGGCGTACAAAGTCATTTTGTACAGTGGCTGTTAACTTTTAAGGATTTTAAGACTGAATAAATAAAGAGAGAGAGGGGAAAGTTTCTTTTATTGATTATGGAGATGTAATCTTCTGGAAAGCATGCAGAACAACCATAACCCATAGCATTTCACTCAGAGGGCAAATGATGAATCCATTGAAATCATATCTCATCTATCTACCTCCCATCAGCATCATCGTCGAAGTCCAAATCAATCTGTTTACAATGTGCATTATGATAACTTACATGAGGACGGGAATAACTCTTTCCCAACAAAGTAGGCAACATTCTTGACTGCGTTTGTAGAGCAAACACAATGCTAGCTAACTTTTTTTTGTCATTGAAAGTAGCATACATTTACGTAAAAAGACTTTGGCTTTGTTTTAAAGCTGAAGAGGACACAGTGGCTGTGACATTGAATAGGTGTGACCCTTCCCTTTCAGTCGGTCTATTTCTGTGGATGAGACATTGTCTGTCAGTGCTTGTCGAACAAAACACTCACGCCTCCCCTCTCCTTCCCCACCCCTGCTTCCACACCCTGGGGGAGAGCTCTAACTGATGGCTGTCCTGTGGCTCCCCTTAGCCATTCAAAAAGGTCACATTGTGAAACAAAAAATGATTCCCATCTCATAATATTGGCAGGGGGAAAAAAGGTTTACTGAAATATGCTTCAAATTGCAATTGGAAAGTCTGTTGCTTCTATAGTTCTGTTTATTTACAGCCAAATAGTACGTAGCATACAGGCTATCCTTCCCTAACCCATCAATCGAGGTCTGTCTAAAACAACCACAAAAAAGAGCCTAGGACACAACAATGTGCAACAAAAGCATTAACAATAGTTTCTCTTATTCGACGTGATTAACAAGATGATTGTGCTGCACACACACACACACACACACACACACACACACACACACACACACACACACACACACACACACACACACACACACACACAGACAGACAGACAGACACACACACAGAGATACACACACAGAGGCATACTACAGGCCCTCTATCAGCAGGTGCCCAGCATACACTGGCCCATTCATATGCACATTCCTGTCTCTCCACTCGGAGCTCAGCAGGTTCCTCTAGGCCACTCAGGACAGGGGTGCACACACACAAAAGGGTCTTCAATCTGCCTCTCACAACAGCCTGCATAAAGGCCCGGAAAGCCACAACAGCGTGATGTCAAAGACTGTGGGGGCTGGGGGTTGGTTGGGGTTGAGGGGGGGACAGTTGTAGCATGGATGGAGGTACTGTTGATGTATAGATAGATTGATGGCAAGATAGATGGATAGATGAATGGATATGGATGGATGGATGGATGGATGGATGGATGGATGGATGGATGGATGGATGGATGGATGGATGGATGGATGGATGGATGGATTGTTGGATTGAGATAGATGGATAGATAGATAGATATGGATGGATGGATGGATGGATGGATGGATGGATAGATAGATAGATAGATAGATAGATAGATAGATAGATAGATAGATAGATAGATAGATAGATAGATAGATAGATAGATAGATAGATAGATAGATAGATAGATAGATAGATAGATAGATAGATAGATAGATAGATAGATAGATAGATAGATAGATAGATAGATAGATAGATAGATAGATAGATAGATAGATAGATAGATAGACAGACAGACAGATGGATGAACAATGAATAATGTGGGTGGCATGGTGAAGGTACTCCCTTGCTGAGTCTATTTTGAACTCTGTTTTTCCCTCGTGCATAAAGAAGGATATTTGTATTTGCCCAGTGACAATGGAATGCAAACATGGGGAAGGAAGGACGATAAAACGTACCAGTTTTAGAAGAGAAGAAGCAGCCAGGGAAATCAGCATGCAAACCGTCCCCTATGGGGAAGACATTGTTCAGTCAAAACATTACACGACTCTCTGCTTTGTTCTCATGCAGATGTGTGGTTTGGCTTCCCTTTCGTGGGCTTTTTGCATAAGGCATTCCTGGGTTTAACAGTATCCGGCACATTTCCTTACCCTGAAAGGGAAAAGAGAAGTGCGGAGACACGGGTCGGTCTGTCTCATCTTAAAACAGACTGTGTATCCTGGCTAGGCTTTTGTCCCATGGGTGACAAAAGATGTTCAACTGACTTTAAAACTTACACAGGGAACTACCTCCACGTCACTGGATATATTTGACTGACTCGGGCGCTGAGCCCCTGGGGGTGTTCCAACCATGCTCCCGAGGCAATTATACCAAGGGTCTGGTCAACGTAATATCTTCAACAGGTGCAAATTAAATGGATTTATTTTCTCCATTGTTGGTGTTTAATAAAAACAATGTATTAATGATATTCCGTGTAAATGTCTAGGTAGTCCTCCAGTGTGATCCAGGGTAACTCACTGTCACGTCACCAAGCTTAGGCTTACTTATTGTTACAGCCCCCGGGATGTTTCTTAGGCTACTGGGATATGTAAACAGAGCACACTAGAGTAAATGATTACTTAAAAGGTGCAGGCTTTTTATAAACCTTTAGATAACAGACGGCGGGTCTTTTTTTATTGTCTCTTAATGGCCGTCTTGTAGTTCTCTTTTGTCCTTTCTCTCCTGTGTGAGTCAGAAAATATGGGCATAAGTGCATCTGCTCTGAGTGCTGACGCAAAAACTCCAGGCACAATTCTCACTCGGAGGTCTTTATCTATTCTTTCAGTACCACATTTCTTTTTATCAAATTTTACATTCATTTTGTATATTTTTTGTATATATATATATTTTTATAGAATATAGTAGGGAATATAATAAATCACTAAGAGTCTCATCAAAGATGAACCAACTGAAGACATAATTAATCCTATCAGCAGAAGTTATGAATCGAGCCCAACCGTCTTTCACGTCTCGGTAAGCATAATTCATTTATTTTCACCAATGTCAGTGACCTCATGCACTGCTGAAAGGACCTCTTCATCAACCAGAAACAAAATGGGAACTGGTTTCGGTTCAAACAGAAAGCATATGCACGCTCCCTGATGGAGCCAGACTTTGTTACTGGCGAGGGCTGTTACATTAGGAGATGTGGCTTTACGTCTACACATGTGCACTCACAGTCTCTCTGTAGATCACACAGAGGTAGTAAGGGTTTTTGACCACTTACGAGGCAACGCTTCAAATGACTACTTTGATATGGTTTATTTATATCAAAAGCCCAGGTTATTTGTAAGCAGGGAGCCCAACAAAAATATTTATGTTGCAAGGAAATGAATAAGGAAAAGTAAAATGCTTTACAACTTGTAGCCCTTGACAAAATACAAAATACAGCCCTTACAACTTGTAGCCCTTGACAAAATACAAAATACAGCCCTTGAAATTGTTTGTGTTATTTCACTAAAAGATGATGATGCCAGTGTAATATATATCCAAAGATGTGCTCCAGAAGACCACAAAGACATTGTGCTTATGTGAAATGGCTGAAGGCTGTTCGAACCGATAAATCCCCCACAGAAGCATTCTTCAATGTCAATAACGATTTCGTGTGGATGATTAAGACTGCTTGGTAGTGGTGGAACCATGTTTTTTTTTGTGTGGGTGTGTGAAATGGATGCTGCTGAATGAGATGAAATATTTAATGGATCATGATGAATAACAGATCTGGGTAACGTCTAATTTCCAACTCCCTATTTGACGACTGGGATGCATGTATCATTGGCAGCATATCTGATGTGAACATCTTCCACTTTGAAACGGGCTGACATTACATCAAAGATCATATGAAGACTCCAAATGGGAGTGGGATCAGAGCCGCCCAACTGCAACTGATTTGTATTGATTTGGCAGACCCATTTGAAATGCTGGTGCCCTTTGAAATCTTGCCAATGCATTGGATTATCTGTCTCTATGCCATTACTGTGAAGTTATTTGAATACAAATGTTGTGTATGAAGAAATAATTGGTATTACACCAGCATCACATTCTGAACTAATAACACTGGTCACCAATCTGGTAAACTCTCTAACTGGATCATAGATATGAATGTCCTAACCGAATTGTAGCTACATATCTCTGTGGCTTTTCTGTTACACTCATCTCTCATTAACACACACACACACACGCGCACACACACACACACACACACACACACACACACACATGCACGCGCGCACACACACACACACACACACACACACACACACACACACACACACACATACACACACTCAATGTCCATTTTTCTTTCTTACCTCTAAACTCTCTTGCCTGTTACCCCCCCACCCCCACCTCCCTCTCTCTACTCCCTCTCCCCTCCCCCTTTGAGTATGCTCCTCATTAGTCTCTGTTGGTCTGGTTCACACCTCATTGCCACCTCCATTCATTGCTATATTTGGTGATAAGCTCTCTTTAGTAGGTCAATAGGTTCCTTTCAGATCGTCCTGTGGGCTCACAGAATGTAATGGACAATTAGGTAGATTTATTCTGTCTTTGGACATTTTCAGATAGTGTGATAACCACTGTACATCCTTCCTGATTAGGTCTTGTAGTCTTTTACAGTGCAACATTTTTGCTTTTTCAGTGTTCTTAAGAGAACAAAATAACATAGGAATTTCCCCTCAAACAAAGGTTAATTTCAAAATGTAATGGTGTAGCATGTATGTTTTGTAGGTGCCTACAAATCAAAAGTAACGTTTTTGTTGAAAGTTTAATCATTTCCATTACCTACGATCACAGTAAAGAAGAATATTAGCTGTAGATTGAACATGGATGTTTGACAGATTTTCTTATTATGGTGATCTTACAATTTACTAGAATATATAACATGCCCATGAAGAACTACAATCCCATAATGCAAAGAAGGCGCTTGGATCAGACGCACGGTAGGCTACAGAGGTGTTGCGGATGGCAGGGAGGGGGAGCCAGGTTTCCTTAGAACAAGAGATGCGAACATTCTGCCATGGTAGGGGGACGGCATCCACGAGTCCGGAATCTCCTTGTTTGAACGAAGTTTTTACCCGGGGTGGTTAAAAACATTCGACAATTGGTAGAAAATAACGGTCTTTATGGAAAGGATATTGCCGATGTTGACTGTCTTGATTTTGTTTTGTTGATCAACTTTTGGACGTAGTTTTTCTGATCGAAATGACTTTTTTCCTTTCGTGAGCCAAACAACTTGGAATTGATAAGAACGCTTGGATAGTTTCTCGTTTGACTCGCGTGTCTTGGTTTTGAATTGTTCTCATCGTGTACGGTAGGCGTTCCTAAAGTCTATAATTTGCGAAAGAATGTAAATTTGCGGTACAAATATATAGTTTTCTTTTGACGTACTTGTACTGCTCGTAAAAAAAAGAGAGTGAGAGAGGAACTCGCACTGATTTAAGCAATCTTTTGATGCTTGTGCTGAAGGCGCTCTGTCGGTAAACTCCGGGATAAGTTTCCAAAATGATGCGCTAAATTTGGTTACAATTGTATAAGGTGAACTAACGCTATTTTGAATAGAGAAGACTGGCCGAGGAACTAGTAATTACTGCTGGATTTTATTCATTTTGGGAGCGTGTTTTTCACCATCAGACTTGGTGTCGGGAGTCTCTCTTTTTTTGTACGCTGGCTGTTTTGCAGCCCCCCACCAACAAAAAGGTAAGCAGACCATAGTCCATCTAACACAATTCAATAACAGCCTGTCAAAGTATTTTAGGTTCAGAGGTACCTTTTCGAAAGACATTACAAGTTTGGTTGTAATTTGTAATACAAAGTACGATTCCATGTTGTTTTCTAGGAACAATCAGTCAGTGTGAAAGATGTTATACCATATACACGAGTTTCTTTCTTCTTTTTTTTTATACAGTTTCACCAAATTTGTAAACGACACAGACAAATGCATATATATTAGTTTGAAATGGGCCATTGTCTTGCTTATTTTTGGTAACAAATCCTTAAATCTCCCCATCACATCAGCTGTAAGATATTTGTACTAAGTGGATGCCACAACTATTGCATGTTTGCTGTTGTACATTATACCTAAAAAAAAAAAACAATTCTCCAGGATGGCTGTTTGCTTCATTACCTGTCTCTATAAGCCAAACCATCTAAGCCAGTCTTGCTGTATTGTTTGAAAGCCACAACCCCTTGAGGACTATCAGCCTTTAAATATGACTGTAAGCTTGATTTGTAGAAGGGTAGAATATTACAATACATAGCCTTCCCCCAACTAGCTTGCATGAGAATAGCAAAGGTCACTTGTACTACTTAGGTCATGAAATCTTTACAAATAGATACTTCTGAACCACTGGATGTCAATATTCAGCATCTGAGTTGTTAATTGTTTGCAAGCTTATTTTGGGTGAATCTGAGCCTAAGTATTGTTTCATGGCTAGCCTTGAGTAAGTTTATAAATATTGTTTTATTTATCTCCTTCTCCATATTGACCAATCCCACCTGAAGGCATCAAGACGTACATTCAGAACGTGTGTCTTGGGAAGTGGAGCAACTAAACAGACATTTTAGAGAGTGTTGCTTAGCTTTGTTTGAACCTAAAGTTGAAATCTGACTGCTGAACCTTTCTCTTAATCTGTTCCAGGCTTGGGCTTTCCAATGTTCGCAATGCCAATGAACTTTACTAAGGCTATGGCAATTGACGAGCGTATGCAGCCAAAAAAATCCATCACTCTAACTTACTCCTACATTTAACTCTATACATTTAAATGAAAAATAGGCAAATAGATGTCAATTCAATTGAAAAATCTTGTTGAATAAGTTAAACAGCATCTCTGCTTGCAGTTTGCTCCAGAAACAAATATGCTTTTCCGTTGCGCTGCTTAAAGGGAACAGGGGAATTCATCTTGCCCTTTAATTTCCAGGGCTGGTACAGAATTATTGTTGCTTCTGCTGTATAATAACAGTCTATAGTGAAATGTGGCAAGAAATCATTTTGCGTGAAGCAATACCAAGTAACTTTGAATAGCTGCCTTTTAAATGGACAAGCAGCCTCTCAAGCCTCTCACTTCAATACAAATTAGACAACCGCATTCTAAAATTGCAGCCACGTCTTAATAACTGACCCCAAAAACAAGTCCAAATAAAGACCCAACTGTGTATCATTGCCCTGAAGAGACGCGTGAGAGAGGGCGGCGAGACTCAGTAAGTCTTCCGAGGCCGCTCTCGTATGGCGCGGAGCCGCTAGTTGCCTGTGCCCACCAGACTGGTTTTGACCGGGAGTGGAGGAAAACCGGCCCGAGGTCGGGCCTACACAGGCAAACGGAGAGCTGAGGAATTTTATGCTTGGATGGCCCTGAACAGTAATTAGGGGGCCTGGGCAGCCGCGCTTAGCTTGAGCTTAGGCTGTACCCTGTGTCTTTGTATCCAACGAGGGAAAGAACTTAATCGGCGTCTGGTCTTCTACTGCCCTCCGGCTGAGTTCTCATTTGAACTTGCACTACTGTTTTTTTGATGAGTGATTGACTCAGCCCACTTAGCACGGGATCTCTCCTGGTCCCGATAATCATAGTTTTTTTTATATACAGACATACAGCACAGTGAGTGAGAACATGTCGGGCTATCTATCGACGTATATGTTGGCGTGTAACACGCCTCTTTTGATACACAAATTACATAGCTGGGCCTGTATCAAACAATGCTCTCGCTTGTGTCGTGTGGGTCATAGATATAGAATATAGAAATAGAGATCTAGAATCAGACTAGCCCACCCTGGTGTAGCCTACACGAACACAATGGCTTCATCAGGCATGACCACAGCCCCATTCAATCCCTGTAACGGAGCGTGGACACAGGTTTAAATAAAAGACGTAGTCGTAAAACAACCGTGTTGTTTATTGGCCTGTTCCATTGTCTTTGTTGTTGTTGTTGTTGTTGTTTTTCTCAAGTCTTGCACGTTGTCTTAGTGGTTGCATAGAGGGCTCAGGGAAATGTGGTGTGGTCGGTTGGCTGGTCCTCCTGTCTCACAGCTGGGGTAGAGGCTTTGGAGGCTACCCAGGCTCTGACTCAGTATTTATGGAGGAGTTGTGATGACCAAGTTTCCTTTTCTTGGATTTTCCTCCTGTCGCTCTGATCTGACTGCTTGCCTCAACACCAGAACGTTCTTGGAAAGTAGACTTTGGGGTTCGGAATCTGAGTGAATCAATCGCTTTGAACAGTGTTGAGCCAAACCGGGAAGCCACAAGACCTCAGAGTTCACCGTCCCAAGTGGCGACTCTTAATGTGATTCATACGTGACTCGCTCGCGTTCACTTCACTCGATTCCCCTGATGGCTCCACTCTTACGAGGTCGGCAGGCTCACGGTGCGAAGTTGACTCACACTCGAGGTTGAGTCAACGCTCTGTGTGTACCCATATGTTTCCCTAAAAGTTTTGCCCTGGATGCTTTTATTGTAACAGGTTTTTCTATGATGTCAGGGTTGATTAGTTGGCATTTTCAAAGAGAGAGAGAGGGGGGGGGTCCCGTGTCCGAAAACCTAAGCTTGCCAACCTTTGTTTCACACGGCTTGACAGACACGAGAGCAAATGGGGGGTGGGGGGGGGGGGTTCGTGTCGGGGCTGGGGGCAAAAACCAACTGTTAGGTGATAGATCTCGTGAGTGTGGAAACGATGGCTCGGCAGCCTCTCTACAGGGGTGTCGCATAACAGGCTTCAGGTTGTTGGGGTCCTTAACAAATTCCTCGAGGGGGATTATGAAGGTTAGGGCCAAGTGTTAATCTCTGTGGCCAGATGCTGCCGGGGTGATGGCGCGAGCAGATGTGAATCAGAGGATCACAACGCCGCAGCACGCTGGTGCAGAGCACACACGTCTGTACGCTTAGGGAGCTATCGGCAGCTTGGTTCGAACATCAACACCTATGTTCCCACGGATTGTCCCTTTAGCCCCTTTGCAGGGATGCAGACGTTCCCGGACAGAAGATTCCAGGGAGCAGGCCTACTTATGTGAAGGGCTTAGATGGATTCAGATAGTGGGAGAATTCCGAGATATAAATATTTTGTGGCCCTTAGTTGTTACATGGAAAGACGTTGCTGAATCACTCTCCACGTGAAGTGTGATGACAGCTTGCTGTAAAACAATTGTGTCTTCTCACATTTGGGCAAGGCTAACTAGCACGATATGAAAGTAAATAACAAGGCCATGCCCAATTACTAGTCTAAAGATTGGAAAATAAAATAATGTATTCACTTTTTTCGCCCTCACACAATCTGAGCTGGCCATTTTAATCAGAGAAAATGTAAAAAAAAAAAAAATTATATTATATCTACAATCTAAACTTCCAATAATTGTCCTAATACTATTGTCTAATCTTTTTATTTTCTATTTGTTTTTTTTTCCAGTTTGTCACAGTGAATGGCCCAGTGCTGATGCCCGGTCGGTCTAAATGGAGTTCCAGTCACACGGCAGACAGCAACTTTAGCTCCCCCAGGAGGATGATGGTGGGCTCGGGTACTCTCCTGCTCCTGGCCCTGCTCACTCAGACCTCGCCTGCCCAGGCCCGGCCCGCCATCTCCGATGAAGGTAAGGGGCTCCACCATCTTAAAGACTCCCTTACTTTCGCTGTGTGTCCCCCTTCTCTGATAGGCGCTGTAACTTTACCGACATAACATTTGTTACAATGACAGTCCATGCAAAATACCTGCCTGCTTAGGCTGGCTAGTCAACTTGTATCCGACAATCTTTTTTTCCCCAATAGTCTACAGACACAAGGACTTTTTCTTTTTAAAGACTCCGCTTATGTAGGTGGTCAAATAGGGAAAAGCGTCCGAGCGGTTACACTAGTTTAGTTCTCAAGGGAGGAAAGAGACATTGAAATTAAATCCTGAAAAATGTGTCTGTTGGCTCGGCTCCAGGAGCATAATGGCTGGCCAGACTTGCGGGCAGATAGTATTGGGTGTTCACGCTCTTCAGTCGGAAGTGGAGCACTGCGCAAGAATATGATAAAAATAAAAAAAACGGCATTATAATTAGAGTAATTATGAAAGAGGGTCTCTCTTGGGATAGTAAGCCTAAAATAAACTTGGCAGGCCTGTGTTTATCCTAACAGTGGTGCATGCAGGCTGGGGAAAGAGGGAGTAACCCAAATGGCTCCCATCTGTAGCCCAAGGTCAGTTACGACCTAGCAGTCTTGACTCCTCTCCTTCGGTAATGAAAAGGTATTTGTTGTCACTGAGAGAGGCGTTAACTGTCAGGGAAACTATAAATTAGCTGGGGGTTTTGAAGAAGAAGTAGAAGGGGGGGGGGGGGGGGGGGGGGGAGGAAAGAAAACGAAGAAGACTTCGCTATGAGCCACCCCTCCCTTCACTTAAGAGATTAGGTTTCCGCAAAGAATGTTTTTGCTTTACAGAGGAGACTAACTAGAAGGATATATTGCTGGCGGGGTAGGGGGGAAGTTTGATGCATTGTAACCCTAACCCCCCCCACCCCCCCACCCACCCTGTGTTCAATCACCAAATGGCCAGGTACTATCTATGCGCCCCCTCTGCCTGCTTATCCTCCAACTCGCCCCCCTGCCGCCACTAACACTCTGAGAATGCATCGCTTTCCTCCTTCTCCCCTGCAGGGTGACTGATGGATCCAGCTGTCGACAAACAATCACAGCAGAAGCATTTTGGTCCAGCTTCCTTTGTCTTTGGGTGGGGAAACAAAATGGATGATATGGAAATTGGCATGTTTAATGCATGGCCCTCACTATAGTCCGGAGTGTGGTCGACGTGCGAAAAGCACATCCTTGTAAGCAAGTTATTTTGAGATTTGTCTCTATGGTTGTGCCATTTTGAAATTGTACTCTGCATTGGGCATACAGTTTTCAGGGTTTAGATCCATGCTCAGTGGATAGTTGTGTAAGTTGTTGCTTGGGCGCTCTACTGTTTTGGAAGCCCTAGTGAAATGTCTAATGGGGTACAGACATTGAATGGTGGGGCCATCTAGGAGTATGGGGGTCCCCACTCGATGAGAGAGAGAGAGAGAGAGAGAGAGAGAGAGAGAGAGAGAGAGAGAGAGAGAGAGAGAGAGAGAGAGAGAGAGAGAGAGAGAGAGAGAGAGAGAGAGAGAGAGAGAGAGAGAGAGAGAGAGAGAGAGAGAGAGAGGAGAGAGAGAGAGAGAGAGAGAGAGAGAGAGAGAGAGAGAGAGAGAGAGAGAGAGAGAGAGAGAGAGAGAGAGAGAGAGAGAGAGAGAGAGAGAGAGAGAGAGAGAGAGAGAGAGAGAGAGAGAGAGACCATTGTAGCCCCAAGGCGTACTCCTCCTCCGACGACTGAGTGGAGGCACTGAGGAGCTCAGCTACACTGAATATCTGAGCCATGATGGGAGTAAGCTTGAGAGAGCCCAGGTTGCTTCTTTTGTTATTACAATAAAGACATTGCAAGCCATTTTAATGACCAAGAGCGGCTTTTTTTGTGGCTACTTTTTCTCCGTAGGCTTGTTAAATTGCTAATTAGTGCTAATTAGCGCATAGTCCTATAGGGATGGAAAACTCTGGAAAGGGCTTTCAGCTGAAGGCATTCACCTCGAGGAGAACTTTGGGGTTGTGGATAGTGGTGTTTTGTTTGCTTCCTACCAATTCTGACGGTTGTCGTCTTCAGAACGACCAGCTTTGCCGTAATTCAATGTAGCTGGGGATCAAATCAGTGTAGGAGAATGGGTAACAGGTCTTTGTGTTTTTTTTTTTTATATATATATATTTTTTTGCCTTTGCCATCTGCAGACTTGGGCAAGAACTATATGAGTCATTTATATTTAATATAATACATTATACCGTTTTATAAATCATTTTTATAATTTATGTGGTTCAACTTTTCCTGGTTGAGTAGCTTCTAAGGTGTGACACCACCCTCCTTCTCTAACTGCATTAAATGAAGCGCTCCTGAAGTTTTTTTTTTTTAAATGTCCTTCAAATATTCATGTGGTTGTTTTTTCTAGGTCCATCTCAGCTTTTTTTTCCTTTTCATAAACTCTGCTGGCCGAGCTACTGCAGTCTACCATCATTCCAGCGAGAGCAGGAAATCCCAGCGGTCATTCACGCGGCGCATTGCTTCCTATCCACCAAGCCAGAGCAGGTTCTATAGACGGGCGCCAAAGGCCTGAAGAGTTTTGTTTTTTCAGCCAGTCAGTGTTCTGACCCTGAAGTCTCGTACACCCTTTTTTTCTTGGCTTAAAAAAAAACTTTGGTTGCATGCTTGCACCTCGAAAAAAAAAATCCCTTTCATGATTTGTGTAATTAGGAAGATTTAAAGAGCCGTCAATCAAAAAAAAATAAATTGTCCCAGCAAACAGTTGAGAGGAAAGCATGAGAAACTATGTGGCTAAATCCATCTTAATTCAATCATACAAGCAGAAGAAGGATTAGCCAGGCAACCTCCTCATGGTGGACATTGTGATGGTTCTAATCGTCTTGCATAGAAATAAAGTTGATAAGGGCTACCACTGTGTTCATTTTGGTCTGATCAGTAGGGCTGTCTTGTGTCACTCAAAGTTAATGGCAGATCAAATCGATTGAATGATCAACACCACCATGACCTGACCCACAAAAACGGAAACGTATTGTAATTAGATAGTCTTTAACCAAAAAGATTTTGGTTCGCTGGGCCCCCTTTATGCGTTGTTTTATCTGTTTGATATTGTATTTCAAACATTATCGTAAGTAATACTGTTTTAGGTGTGGATGTTGCAGTGATAGTGTTGCATAACGGGCTACATTAAAGAGGACACATCGTACTGCCATGACACAGTAGCCCAAACGCTGTTGAAGCGAGAACTTTTTTCTAACAGCTTTTATGGCTCTTTATGGGAAGTCTGCAGCTAGATTAATAGCGTGGATGTTGACGTAGCCTTATCTGCGGCATCAACACGTAGAGGGCGAGGGAGCAAAAACAAACTGGAAGGCCTCACACAAGGAGGGGAAACATCTCTTTTAGTTTTCGCTTGCGTCTCCGTCGGATGGTTGTAGGCCTTTTTTTTGCTAAATGCCTCTGCTGGTTCCGCATGCTCCCCACCCTTTTGGTTTTGTTTTTGAGGAGAAAGTTGATCCTACCCCCTGGCCCCTTTTCCTGCTGGGATTAAGGGGCTGTCAGACATATGTGATCCAGGAAATACCTTTACTAGGCCCAACTGGGGTAACCATGGCGACTGGCACTAGAACCTGCCGCTGCAGGCCCTCGCTCCCTCGCCGTGCACACGCTCACTCTCCCCCCTTTTTTATTGTTTGAAGGCCTTTGTTTGGTTGTTGGGCGGGATTACTGTGTGATCAGGTTTGCCAATGTTGTCCTAAGGGTATAGTGTAGGGGTGTGCTCCCAGGTTGAGGTAGAAGTTATGCAAGTTTATTTATATATGTATGTGTATATATACAGTGGGGCAAAAAAGTATTTAGTCAGCCACTGATTGTGCAAGTTCTCCTACTTAGAAAGATGAGAGGTCTGTAATTTTCTTCATAGGTACACTTCAACTATGAGAGACAAAAATGAGAAAAAAAATCCAGGAAATCACATTGTAGGATTTTTAAAGAATTTATTTGTAAATTATGGTGGAAAATAAGTATTTGGTCACCCACAAACAAGCAAGATTTCTGGCTCTCACAGACCTGTAACTTCTTCTTTAAGAAGCTCTTCTGTCCTCCACACGTTACCTGTATTAATGGAACCTGTTTGACCTCGTTATCTGTATAAAAGACACCTGTCCACAGCCTCAAATAGTCAGACTCCAAACTCAACCATGGCCAAGACCAAAGAGCTGTCGAAGGACACCAGGAAGAAAATTGTAGACCTGCACCAGGCTGGGAAGAGTGAATCTGCAATAGGCAAGCAGGTTGGTGTGAATAGATCAACTGTGGGAGCAATTGTAAGAAAATGGAAGACATACAAGACCATTGATAATCTCCCTCGATCTGGGGCCCCACGCAAGATCTCATCCCGTGGGGTCAAAATGATCATGAGAACGATGAGCAAAAATCCCAGAACTACACGGAGGGACCTGATGAATGACCTGCAGAGAGCTGGGACCAAAGTAACAAAGGCTACCATCAGTAACACACTACGCCGAGAGGGACTCAAATCCTGCAGTGCCAGGCGTGTCCCCCTGCTTAAGCCAGTACATGTCCAGGCCCGTCGGAAGTTTGCCAGAGAGCATATGGATGATCCAGAAGAGGATTGGGAGAATATCATGTGGTCAGATGAAACCAAAATAGAACTTTTTGGTAAAAACTCAACTCGTCGTGTTTGGAGGAAGAAGAATGCTGAGTTGCATCCCAAGAACACCATACCTACTGTGAAGCATGGGGGTGGAAACATCATGCTTTGGGGCTGTTTTACTGCAAAGGGGACAGGACGACTGATCCGTGTTAAGGGAAGAATGAACGGGGCCATGTATCGTGAGATTTGAAGCCAAAACCTCCTTCCATCAGTGAGAGCATTGAAGATGGAACGTGGCTGGGTCTTCCAGCATGACAATGATCCCAAACACACCGCTCGGGCAACGAAGGAGTGGCTCCGTAAAAAGCATTTCAAGGTCCTGGAGTGGCCTAGCCAGTCTCCAGACCTCAACCCCATAGAACATTTGTGGAGGGAGTTGAAAGTCTGTGTTGCCCAGCGACAGCCCCAAAACATGACTGCTCTAGAGGAGATCTGCATGGAGGAATGGGCCAAAATACCAGCTACGGTGTGTGCAAACCTGGTGACGACTTACAGGAAACGTTTGACCTCTGTCATTGCCAACAAAGGTTATGTTACAAAGTATTGAGTTGAACTTTTGTTATTGACCAAATACTTATTTTCCACCATAATTTACAAATAAATTCTTTAAAAATCCTACAATGTGATTTCCTGGATTTTTTTTCTCATTTTTGTCTCTCATAGTTGAAGTGTACCTATGATGAAAATTACAGACCTGTCTCATCTTTCTAAGTAGGAGAACTTGCACAATCAGTGGCTGACTAAATACTTTTTGGCCCCACTGTATGTGTGTGTGTGTATGTATATGTATATATTTATATAGATAGATAGATAGATATATTCTGCTTTCTCTGTACTGTTTATGAAAAATGAAGGATCATTTTGGAAGGAAATTAATAAGCAGATAAATTGCCATCGACGTGCTGTTCCTTTTACTGTTTCGCACAACTTGTGAATTCGCTAAACACAAAATTTCCCCCGATTTCCAACCGTAGGGGTAATCTTGTTTTACTGATGTGATAAAAGGCTGAATAATGGTGGGGCGAACCTTCTAACTGAACGGATTACGGCAGGCATTCGTTTGAAGAACTTTTAAGGAACAGCATCAGAATCTTTTAATAAGAGCTATGGAACAGCCGGTAGTCCAAAACGCCTTTTTTGGGGGGGGGGGGGGGGGGGCGGGGCGCGCTCATTTTTTTTTCTCCCCTTATACAGCGAGAATCTCAGGAAGGAAGCCGCCTTGTGATGCGGTGTGCCTTTGTAACCAGACAAACAGCCCCATTGTGATGGACCAAGTGTCAACATAATTGGGTTACCCCCTTCCCCCCTGGAAGAGTGCGTGGCCACGGGCTCAGGTGTCTCATTCTGCGACGCCGGCCCCCTCCTCACTCCTTCTAATCTAATTTCCCCTTCCTCTTTCCAAGTAGCTGTGTGCCAGCCTGACGATTGGCCCTTGACTAATTCGGAAGGCGATTTAATTTGAGGGAGAGGCTCGGGCGGCCATCGGGCAGGAGGGAGAGAGGGTCTAGGGCTCGATTTTCTGAAAAGCGACGGGGAAAAAACAACGGATTGGATTCAAGGGGTCGGCCATGTGTGTGGTGGCTGAGGGGTAGAGCGGGGTGGCTTACAAAAGAAGAAGCGGAGTCTACCGTTCTTTTGGTTACCCATTTTTCCTTCAGAAGGCACCAGAAAGGAATGTCATTTTTTCTTTTTTGTGTGTTTTTGTGCTTCATATTCCCTGTTTCCACCTCAATATAAGATGAGGCTATGTCCATTTCTTGCCTCAAACCCTTCCCCATCTGTCTCCCACTCTTTTGGACTTTTAGGTCAGGCTAGATCCATAATCATTTCTGGAGCAATTTTGATTAATACAATAACCTGTTTGCACTTGGTAGTATTGCTCCATTAATGAGCAATCTCGCTGACGTATTAAGCACGTACTGACCTCACCACAGGTTCACCATAAATACGTTTTTCTTACCATGTTTTTAGTTATTTTTTGGTATTTAACTGACCATCACTATAAGTCTGTTGATATTCTCTGACCCCTGAATGGCACATACAACAACCAGGCTGCAAACCATTCATGCTGCAGTGTTGCAGGCTCCTTAAATGTGAGTGTGCGTATGACTTGGCTACAGCAAACTCTTGACCCTCACCACAATTATCTTTATTCTTGTCCGTCCGTCCGTCCCCGTCCCCCCTACGATAGTTCGGGTGGAGATCCCCGCGGTGCCGTACACCCTCTACCCCGGGGACCACCTGGAGCTGAGCTGCACGACCAAGGACTCCCCCATCTCCTCCCCCCTCCAGCAGGCCGTCAACTGGACAAAGAACCAGGCGGTGGTGGCGGACGGCGAACACACGTGCCTCCGCAGCGGCCAGCTGGAGATCGAGGCGGTGGAGCCGGCCGACTCGGGCTTGTACGCCTGCGTCACCGCCGGCAACTACAGCGCCGCCTTCGCCGTCAACGTCACAGGTAGAGTTCCGAGGGAGAGTCGTGGTTCAAGAAACAAAAGGTGTGCTCACCACAGCTGGAGCACTGTTGTCTACCTCTTTTGCTGTTGTTGCAGGAAGCACAAGACTCAAATGTTACATTGTCTGGGCTCCTAGCCGTATGGCACAGGCATTTGAGAAACCTAATCAAATTGTCTTCTCAAGAATAGCTGTCTTTTGTAAAGATTGGAACAATTTCACGAACTCTCTTTATTCTCTGCACTTTGGATATCCATATTTGGTCTCACTCCCAGTATTGCGCTAGCCATGTGACATTGATTGAAATAATCTGTACAAGAGCTATATGTACAATAATCAGGTTAAAGGAAATCAAATTGACTGGAAAAAAGTGTGATTCATTGATTAATTGTGTAATGAATTAATAGATATTTGTAACGCAACCTTGTTCATCAACAGATGCCCTGGTTTCATCCAAGGATGAAGACGAGGAGGATGAGTCTTCCTCAGAGGAGGCTAAACAGTCCAGCAGTCAGAAACTAATGCGTGAGTATCTAATCCCCTTACTGATATAATATTATATATTAATATCATATATATATATATATATATATATATATATATAAGCCTTAATTTATATAGCACCCATCAAAACAGGGTAACAAGGTGCTTACTATGACTATGACTACTATCTCATAAATAGCTTGGCATCATGGCGCTCTTCTTGATGTGGGCGAGGATTTAGAAACTTGTCATCAAACTACTTTAAGTATCTTGTTGTAACCAGCGGCCATTGCCACTATGCTCTTTGCTAGTGGTTTGATAAATGTGCATGACTGTTTCCCGGCACATGTTGTTTTCAAACATATTTTTCAAGTACCTAATCTTAGCCACCTGCTGCCACTACCATGTCCGTTGAAATAGTTTGGCAAGACGATGATCTTCTTGAGGCCATGAGTAAAATGGTGATTCAGTGGCGTTAGTCAGGGTGCTCTTATGACTCTCCTGAATAGCATCTCGCCCGTACAGTTGGGAGTTTGTGATGGGAGATCTCAGAGAGCCTTTCACTACGACCACTAATGATGTGGCCACTCTGGAGTGGGTAAAGTCCCAATGGAGACTCAACCTGGGGGGTTGGGGAGGGAGGGAGGGAGGGAGGGAGGGGGTCAACCCCAGATGCCCCCTTTGATTAGATTCCCCACGGTGGAAGTAGTTTTAAAGCAGCTGACTGCTGCCTGCCTGCCTGCCTGCCTGCCTGCCTGCCTGCCTGTCTGCTTAGTTTTCCCTCAGGGAAGTAAAGAAGCAGTATAGCGTGGCGGGCATTGTACGCTGTGACCTTGTGAACATTTAATACCCTTTGAATGGGTTTGTGCAGTTTGGCAGCTTTTTGCATGTGTGGGTGGACAACATTTTATTTGACTTGTCTGCAAGAATGGACTTTAAAACACACGTTCACGTGACGAAGGTGAACCAAATTCATTTGAATTGTTGCCAAGACCAGGGAAGTCTTTTGCCCTTTCTCTAACCCTCTCCCTTTGTTTTAGAAATGGCCCCTCTGTGGGCGCAGCCAGAGAAGATGGAGAAGAAGCTTCACGCAGTTCCGGCAAGCAAGACGGTGAAGTTCCGTTGCCAGGCCAACGGCAACCCCATCCCCACGCTCAAGTGGTTCAAGAACGGGCGGGAGTTCAAGAGAGACCAGCGCATCGGAGGCTTCAAGGTAAAACATCCGGGCCCTCCCTGCGTCACTGGAGGACTTACCAGCGTTCCCTGGTTGACCCTGAATGAATCGACCCTGGCACAGTGACCGTGACAACAGATGTGCCCGTGATCTCACCACTGGCTTTGGATCAGCTACCCCCCCCCCTCCCCTCACTCTTCTTGCTTGTAGAAATAGCACTGTTTCTGAGGGGTGGAGAGCAGAGACAAGTTTCTCACCTGGCCCTCTGGAACAATGCAAGGTGAAATCCAATGCCACAAAGGGAGGCTTGTGCCACAATGACAGTGCCTTCAGGTGGGCAATTTTAGATGTTGCTTCGAGATAAGGTACCACCTCCTGTCCTTGTTTGGAGTATCTCAGTATCGGCCTCTTCTTCTTTTCACTGCCGTGTCCTGAGTATCTCCAGGTACAATCTCACCCTCTCAGAATAAGGAATTATAATAAGGAGTAATGAAAAGAAGGTTGCGATAACCTTATTTAAATCCTATTATTTGGAGGGAGAAACTATTTTAATGTTCATTTCAGATCTCAATGATAAAAAAAAAAACAGTTGGGTTTCTGACAGTGTATACACATCCCGTCATGTGAGGTAATCTGATTTGACCTGTTGACAAACCTGGTAGCCGGATGGCTTTTACACGGCGACCTCCGGCCGGCCCCCTTGTGTTTTTAAGACCAGGACAGCTTGCTGTCTCAGAGGAAGTGAAAATGAGAAGAGGACGGCCCGCAGTGCTGGGCGTGGAGCGGACTCTGTTTACGCTACTCTGGCCAGATAGAATCTGTATACACAGCGGGTGACTTTTCAAGCCGGCCGCTGTCTGGCTGTGCGCTTGCCAGGGCTTTGCAGGGATGTGATGTCGGATGTGGTGAGATATTTTCTTTTGTGTGCGTGGAGGTGGAGAGACAGGAGAGCTCTGTCTACCACACACTCAACCCCCAGGCCAGCTTAGCGTAGACCCCCCCCCCACCTCCTCCTCCCCCTCCCCCTCCCTCTCCCTCTCCCCCTCCTCCTAGTCCTTCTCCTCTGCATCTGCTCTTCCCATCGAGGTGTTTCTCCAGCGTTGTCCTCAGCAGGCCCCCCCCAGCTGGGACACATAAAGGAGTTTCCTCCCAGCTGCCTCTGCAGTCTTCCTGCAACCAATCAGCCAGCCAGCCAGCCAGTCAGCAGACTTCCCCATCTGGCTGCTGTTTATTTCCGTAAAGGTCTGCGTCGGTCGGCTAGGGACGGGTACTCTCATGTCTCCCCTCCCTCCTTCCCTCCCTCCCTCCGCGCTCTGTTTTTTTTTATTTTTTCTTCTTTTTTTTTACGACCAGGCCCCTATTGTTCATATGGTCTAGATGGATGGAGAGGGAGTAACGTGGACCACATGCATTAACCCAAGCGCAGCACATCTGGCAACAGGCAGCTGTAGAATCTATATCGCATTTCAGCTAATTGAGGGAAACTGTGTACGTGTGTGTGTACGTGTGTGTGTACGTGTGTGTGTGTTTGTGTGCGTGTGCGTGTGTGTGTGTGTACGTGTGTGTACGTGTGTGTGTACTTGTAGGTGTGTATGCGTACGCAGGTGTGTGTGCTCGTGCGCACGTTTGATGTCGCTGTTGCCTTCGAGGTTCTGTTGGGTTTAATCACACACTACCGGGCTTGGCAGATTTATGGACGAAAAATTATAACTTTTCCCCGGAAAGGACTGAGCCGAGCAGACTTGACTCAAGATGGGAATTTGTTCTAACGAGAGAGGCAAGCTGTGGCAAATACTGCGACGCATTTCAGACCAGACAGTGCTTTTCTGACTGAATTCACACAGGCCCTTTGAAATGAAAGGGCGCCGTTTTATCTTTTATCAGGCAACGCAAATCTGCCCTGGTACAGTCCTGGTCAAATACAGGTGATATTTGCTCTCATATGCAATACAACTGGGTCATAGAACATACCTTTCCTTAACATGGAAAATATGATCAACAGAATCCGAACCTCTCACACTTCGTTGAACTTGTTAGTTATTTGGTGAAAAATTAACCCATTACGAGAGATTTGATCTTAGGGGAGGTCATTTTAAAGTCAGAGAATTGGAAGTCAGACGGGAACCATTATTCTTTTGTGATTATTATCCAGCAATGTTATCGTCGCACCGTTTATCTTTATTTTTCCATTTCAGAGGAGCTCTCCATTTCACGGCATTATAGATTAGGATTTTTTTATTTTATTATTTTCTTTTATAATATTTTCTTTGATGAAGGAAAATGCTTTGGTGAGGGAGGTGCTTTTATTTCACAAATATAGTATTTTAAAAAAATAGCTTCAAAAGCTCCATATAATTGTCTTTTTTTGCTCTATACCCCTCTCCTCCCTAATTTTCTGTGTTCTGTCTTTCCTGTTTTCTATTTCCTCTCTCTCTCTCTTTCTCTCTCTCTCTCTCTCTCTCTGTCTCCCTCTCTCTCTGCTGCAGGTGCGAGACCACATGTGGACCATCATCATGGAGTCGGTAGTGCCCTCAGATAAGGGAAACTACACCTGTGTAGTGCAAAACTCACATGGCAGCATCAATCACACCTACCAGCTGGACGTCGTAGGTAAGAGCTCTCTCCATACGCGGGGTTACTGTTGCCGTAGAAACCCATGCCTTTGCCGGGGTTGTCATGAGTTTGTTTTGCTCCATTGCCTTTTTATAGTTGCTTGAATTTTTGGCTCCGTTCATAATGGCTAACGGACTACGTCGACCAGATTAATCTGCGTAATGGCTTCCTCCTACCAAGGAGTTGTGGGACCAGTCTGAGCTGACATATTGTGTAGCGTCAGCCCATTTGAGGAATTAAGCGCGTTTACCTGTTGGCTTGATTGATGGAGCTATGTAAGGGGAGTTTAAATTATTGTTCCCTCCAGGACCTGCTCCTGTGACTTCCCCTCTCACGAGCCATTGGTTCCATTAGTCAAAACCCCACTTCCCCCGACACCAGTGCCCTCTAGGGAGATGTAGTTTTAACCCAACCTCTTTTTAGGACCAAGAGCAGCAGCAGCTAGTTCGTTCAACAGACGAAGTGTGAGAATGTGCCGTAACAAAAGCCTGGTTTCAAGAAAATGCGAGAACATGTGTTGCGCGGCCAGATGCTGTGCTCGTTAGGAAGGCTCTGGTGGAGTTATCAGTCATCAAAATGGCGCCCCGACAACATTTGTTTCTGAGGGCAACAGCTCAAGATCAGACTCCCGTCTTGCGTATCCAGACATTGTTGGCCTAATGGCAGCAATTACACAGGCGGCATGTAACAGTGGAAATGGCCGCTTATTGTTCTGGCAGTGAAAAGTGCCTGCCGTCAATATGTGAAAGTTCCACCACATGTTCCACTAGCAGTTCGGCTTGAAGCACATCGTGTGTGTGTGTGTGTGTGTGTGTGTGTGTGTGTGTGTGTGTGTGTGTGTGTGTGTGTGTGTGTGTGTGTGTGTGTGTGTGTGTGTGTGTGTGTGTGTGTGTGTGTGTGTGTGCGTGTGCGTGTGCGTGTGCGTGTGCGTGTGCGTGTGCGTGTGCGTGTGCGCGTGCGTGTGCGCGTGCGCGTGCGCGTGCGTGTGCGCGTGCGTGTGCGTATTAGGGTTGATCAAGTTGAGCACCATAGCCAGGTTTACCTTGCCTGAGCGTTTTCAACGCTGTCGGTCTATGGAGATCTCCTCAGAGTCTGCCTCCAGCGTCGTAACCGTGTCCGTCTGCGCCATCAGAGCGCTCCCCCCACAGGCCTATCCTCCAGGCGGGCCTGCCGGCCAATCGCACGGCGGTGGTGGGCAGCGACGTGGAGTTCGAGTGCAAGGTGTTCAGCGACCCCCAGCCCCACATCCAGTGGCTGAAGCACATTGAGGTCAACGGGAGCAGAGTGGGGCCCGACGGCCTGCCCTACGTCCGCGTCCTCAAGGTAGGCGTTTTCATGGTCGGTGCTTTAAAAAAAAAAAAAAAATGATGGTATGTTTAGATGTGATGTAGTTCCGTTAAAGGTGACCTGGTTCCCTCTTGTCTCCGCTCTTTTGGACTAAGTTGACTCTTTTTTTAAATTGTATTTCCGGAAACAAGAGGTTTGCACAGATAAATATTGTCGTGAAAAGAAAGCGAGCCCTGACCATTGCTAAAACGAAGTGCTCTGTAATACGAGCAAAGGGTGTTTCAATGGAGACCCGAGTCTTTGTTTAGCCATATCGCCTTCCTGTTATTTCACCTCTATCGTTTATCCTTGGGACTGTTATGTCTGGCAAAGAGGGGGCAAACTTCATCCCATTAGTTTCCTTATTCCTCTCCTCTCCATGTGGCCGCTTCCCTATTGTTGTTCGTCTGCCTGAGAGGCAAAAAGTTTGATCAGTGAAAGTAAAAATGGATGCAGTGTGTCTTGCTCTCTCCCACTCGAGAAATGTCTCCATTTCTCCAGGCTAGTTTGGATGTGTCCGTCGTTTACCTTTTGTGTCTTTTCTGTTGGTGTTGTTGTTGCTGTTGTTGTTGTTGTTGTTGTTGTTGTTGTTGTTGTTGTTGTTGTCGTCGCTGCTGCCGCTGAGCTGCGCCTGACTTGTTTATTTCCGCAGCACTCTGGGGTCAATAGCTCGGACACTCAGGTGTTGACCCTCTACAATGTGACTGAGGAGGAGAGCGGGGAGTATATATGTAAAGTGTCCAATTATATAGGAGAGGCCAATCAGTCGGCCTGGCTGACTGTCGTCCGCAGCGACCCGCAAGGTAACACAGACGCACCACCACCACCACCGGGGGGGGGGTGGGGCCCGTCCTCGGGCCGAGCGCCCAGGGGGGGGGGGAAGGGCCTCTAGGGCCACCTGGAGAGCTAGGGGCGACCTGAAGCTGTTTCTCTCCTCCCTCCCTCGCTCCCTCCTTCCACCCCCGTGGCTCTGTGCTCCCGACTGTAAATGACGCTATGGAAAATTCCCGGCAGAGCGGGTTGAATGTGTTTAGGCTCCGGTTTATGTTGGAATCCTCCCCGTGTGTGCCCCCCCCCCCCCCCTCCCTGCCTCGGCTGTGCCCACCTAATAAGGGCCTCCTCCCTCTCCTGCCATCCTCTCCTATTACTTTTGCTTCTCTGCCCTTCAAAGTTCTTCGAGTCCAACCCCCCCCCCCCCTCCCCTTTCACCAGTCTGGTCTCCTCTGAACTCCTTTTTTTATTATTTTTGTAATCACTTTTTTCCCCCCAAATGTCTTGCTTTGCTTTTTCCATCTTTCCCCGATATCCACCCTCCGCGTTTGTCATGCGGCTAGACTGTATGCTGAACTGTGTGTGTGTGTACGCTCTGCCGTGGACTTTTCCATGTGGCTCATCTCTTGCATGCAGAGATGAGAATGGTGGTCTGGGACGTTCTCTGGTGATGGCGGCCAGTTGCCGGGGGTTCGAGCGGCGTGGCCTCTTCCTAACCAGCCCCTCCTGTTCCCCCCAGGCCCCTTTGGAACCTAGGCAGGAGTTAAGCGGCTGTTTCGACGGCCGCCAAACTAAACCCTCCACTAACACAGCGACCGCAAGGAGGGGCCGTCGCCGGCGGCGGCGCCCCCAGAAAGGGGGCCATGCTTGGGGGTTATGGTGTCAGGACCGAGAGGGGTGGCAAGCCCACAAGCTCCACTCGTCCTCCTCTGGTCTCGTTCCCTCTACTGCGGGGTCTCTCTCTCTCTCTCTCTCTCTCTCTCTCTCTCTCTCTCTCTCTCTCTCTCTCTCTCTCTTTATTTGACTCATGCTTCCCTTTCTCTTTTTTTGTCGGGTCGTCTTCCATTGTTCTGTTTTCTAGACTGCTGGCCTTAACACCACGGACAAGGAAATGGAAGTCCTCCAACTGAGGAATGTGTCTTTTGATGACGCTGGGGAGTATACCTGCTTGGCGGGCAATTCTATCGGCTTCTCTCATCACTCTGCATGGTTGACCGTTGAAGGTATCAGTGGTTCTCTCTCTCTCTCTCTCCTTTGTTTTCCGGTTCTGTTCTTCCTCCTTCTTCTTCCTGTCCTCCTTCTTTCTACTTTCTGTCCTGGGCTGGCTATCCATTGGCCACATTGGTCAGAATAGGGGCACCTTTGACCTTACTTCTGTGAGTAAATGTGCCAGAGGGATGCCAGACTAGGTTTTAATTACTAACCCTTTGCCCTCCTTCACTACTTCTTACTTCTCTCTCTCTCGTCTAGTTCCCTCTACTGCGGGCGGGGTCTAGGCTCTCTCTCTCTCTCTCTCTCTCTCTCCCTCCCTCCCTCCCTCCCTCCCTCCCTCCCTCCCTCTCTCTCTCTCTCTCTCTCTCTCTCTCTCTCTCTCTCTCTCTCTCTCTCTCTCTCTCTCTCTCTCTCTCTCTCTCTCTCTCTCTCTCTCTCTCTCTCTCTCTCTCTCTCTCTCTCTCTCTCTCTCTCTCTCTCTCTCTCTCTCTCTCTCTCTCTCTCTCTCTCTCTCTCTCTCTCTCTCTCTCTCTCTCTCTCTCTCTCTCTCTCCCTCCCTCAGCACGGTCTTTCAGTCTATCCCATGACTCTTGATGGGATGTCGAGTTCATGCTCTGCGTCGAATGAAATGGCAGAATGTCAAACAACCTATGGCTTCAGTGTTTATACAGCATACCGAATCAATCAAGTCTGTAACTATCCAAAACAGTGCCAAGATGTCCTGTTAAGCAGCATGACCTTGGGTGGCCTTGATTATAGAAATGCTATTTAAATTGTATTTTTACAATTCAGGTTGTTTGGTAGCTCTGATCACATTTCATCCTTACTAATGTCTACCATACTTCATATTAACCAGTGTGTACTCTTGAGTATGTGTTAAAGCGGACGTGTTGTTGACAAGTAAATGCAAATGACATCCACCTCCGATGTCAATTTTCCTGCAGCGAGCTTTGATAATTGGCTCAATGACAATGCCGACTTGGGCATTTGTCCCAATTATCAAGCTGCTTGTCACACAGCCTGTCCACACAAGGACAACTTGTGTTGCTGGTGTTGGTACGTGTAAATGTTGGTGTTTTCACTCCAGGGAGGAAACAAACGTTGCAAAACTAAATTGAAAGGTTAATCGCGCAAAAAAAAAAAAAAAAAGTACACGGTTTTGTCATAAGAACCCATGACTGTGTCTTGTTTTGTTTCTTGAAGATAATGATGCCTTCTGTATTATAATCAAATAAAAATAATAATAAGTGGCTATACCCAAACCAACAACACACCATATGCTGGGTGGGTGTGTCCTAGGAGACACACCCACTCAGCATATTATAATTATTTTTATTATAAGAGTTATAATAGTTATAATAAACCTGTAGATAAGATTGTAGTTAGTAATAAAGTCCTGAACTCGTGTGTGTGTGTGTGTGTGTGTGTGTGTGTGTGTGTGTGTGTGTCCATCCCATTTAACCACTTACATGTAGCTAATGGCTATAGGCTACACTGTTTATATGAGTAGGTAGGTGTGTGTTTGATGTTAGCTATTAGCAGATTAGCCGTGCGCTTAGAATGTAAAGCATGCCTTTTTCAATACAATTGTTAGGATGTGCATAAAAAAGCAGAGCCCTGGCATCAGTACACACAGACGTTTGTTAACGCTTACATTCGAAAGAGGCGGTAGGCTTTGTTTTGAAGAAGAAGAAGAAAAAAATAAGATTTGGTCATACAACTCGAGAGAACCGATAAGTATGCACTCGATCTGCTTGCAAAAAAGAGGGAGATGGTTCTGGCTTTCTCCCAGATCATTGTCAGCGGTGTTTTGCATGTGCTTGTCGAGCCCTTGGCTCCCCACAGATCCCAGAGACTGACTGCTGCTCAGATTGGCAAGGAATGCAGAGCGAAACCCAATGTTTAAAAGTAGTTATTATCGTGTCACTAGAGGAGGTTTTACCTAGTCCTCTGTACCGACATGTGTCTCCGGTCCAAGGCTCTGTTTTTTTTTTAAATTTTTATTCAGGTCAGCTGAGTGTATTTTATTGGTGGGGGTATGGTCTAGAACGGGAGGTGTGTTTGATGCTGGTGAAGGTGCGTGTATGCGTGCGTGCGTGTGTGTGTGTGTGTGTGTGTGTGTGTGTGTGTGTGCGTGCATGCATGTGTGTGTGATTAAAAAGGTTTGTGTCCTTTTAGAATAGTTGTGTTTATGCATAGCAGTAGAAATGCCTGTTGGGTCAGACAGAGACCACCTGTGTTAGTTGGTTTGCTCACTCTCCTTATCCTGCCCCTCCCATCCTATCGGCCTGCGTTGCCCCACCCACCTCCAGCCATCCCCCCCTATCCCCCAGTCAACCACACCTACCTGGAGGTGGTCATCTACTGCGTGGGCTTCTTCATCATCGCCGTCATGGTGGCCACCGCCATCATCTTCAAGATGCGCAGCTCCTCCAAGAAGAGCGACTTCAACAGCCAGCTGGCGGTCCACAAGCTGGCCAAAAGCATCCCCCTGCGCAGACAGGTAACAGAAAGTAGATAGGGGGTTTGACATCTTACTACCTTTCCCTGATCTTCGTTTTAGCCCCTCTCTCTCAACTGACTTAGGCCACTCTCTCAGTTAAATTACTAGATATACTGTAATTTCTATTACACTGTAGTATCCTGTACCATAATTTCTTTCAACCCTTTAACAGAATCTTTGCTAACGTAACTTAAAAGTATAAATCCTTAATCCTGTGATGAAATAAACCAACTGATTTATAGATCTTCCTGTTGTCCAATGAGGGCCTGAGGTAAGTCAGGTGGGTATGACTCCTACCATACGACAGGTTTAATCTAGTCTTGTGGTCCTAAAGTACGGGGGGGGGGGGGACATTTTTACTTTCAAGTTTCTCCTGAATTGAGGTTTCTGTCCGTTCTGGACGCTTGTATGCAAATCTCTTACTCCCGTCTGCACAGTTCTCCGTGAAAGTAATGTGAAGCCTCTTCCCCTCAGGTGTCTGTGGACTCCAGCTCCTCCATACATTCCGGGGTGATGTTGGTGCGGCCATCCCGCCTCTCCTCCAGCGGCTCTCCCATGCTGTCTGGAGTGTCCGAGTACGAGCTGCCGCAAGACCCGCGCTGGGAGCTGCCAAGAGAACGGTACACGCACGCACGCACGCACGCACGCACGCACGCACGCACGCACGCAGAGACCCATCCCTGTGGGCGCATATGCTATTATTTGTTGCCCGTTTTTCACCTATTGTAATCGGCCATAGATATGTTTGTATTCATACGTTGCTCAACAAAGCGCTGTTGAATTACCATAACAGGGTGCAATACACACTTTTCTTAAATCATTACAAATCAATAATACCCCCCTAAAAAATCTGTTGTCTAAAATTGGTCAAGATATTCCTGCTAAAACAGTAAAGTTATATATATTCATAGAAACGTGTGTTAATGTAAAATGCGTTATGATTTGAGTGCTCACTGACTCTGTGTTCCCCTTTCTGCCCCCATCACCAGGCTGGTCCTGGGTAAACCTCTGGGGGAGGGCTGCTTTGGGCAGGTGGTGATGGGGGAGGCTCTGGGCTTGGCCAAGGAAAAGCCCAACAGGCAGACCAAAGTGGCTGTCAAGATGCTCAAATGTAAGTGGCAAACACGGCCTACGTTCACAGTTTCTATTCCTAATATCGATTGGTGCTCCGTCTGGTAATATAAGTCACTAACAATCCAATTAACATTTGATTCAAGTGTCATTTTACATGAACATCATTTCATATGAACCATGGTGTATGGGAGTGTTTTGGCTAGATATCCAACACTGGGAAGAGAATTTCAGAGCTACTGTATGCTGCACAAAAGCACAAAATATTATACACGTACTATGATATTGTTTTGAAAATCATATAATGGTGTATTGCTTTTAGAATGAGTCATGATTCACATAGTTTCTCTACGCCCCCTACGTATATCATAAACCTTAATGCCCAGATTTTGCGTAAGCTTGAGCATCAAGCGAAGGGAAGGAGAGACAGGTACCAGATTTTGACAGATATTAAGAGCAGGCATCTGCCACTGGCTTCTGGCCACTCTTTGCAAATGGTCGAGACCAGTGTAAAAATATATGAGAGCCCTCTGACATCGGATATACGACCAGGTTCATAAAACGTCAAGTAGCTAGGGAGGGGGTGGCGAAAGGAAGGTATCGTTTATTGCCTGGTACTTTTTAAGTGCATCTCCCCAGAGATGACTAACAATCGTCTCTACCTGTGCAAAAGTCTGAGGCCTTTGAACAACTTGGGTTTGAGCGAACGAAAGTTTTCGTTTTCAACCACAGCCATCTTGCCGTTCAACGATGCTAAACTTTATTTTGGATGTATTCCTCAAACAATAAAAGGCAACCGTTTCTTGGCCTGCTATGGGCACATGGTGAATTTTCCAGCCCATGCCTTTCTCATAATAGGATTGAGTGATTGTCTTTTAATGAGCAGGATTCATTTCGCTGCCTCTGTCTTTAGCGGACGCCACAGAGAAGGACCTGTCAGACCTGATCTCAGAGATGGAGATGATGAAGATCATTGGGAAGCACAAGAACATCATTAACCTGCTGGGGGCCTGTACCCAGGACGGTAGGTCTGACACACACACACACACACACACACACACACAATCCCAGTATACACACACTCCCTCTCAAATTTTCCACACACAATTAAAAGCTGAGAAAGCATTCTCATGCAGACAAAAGCTGCCGCAAAGCCAGATTACAGCGGAACGCCTAGCTCGGTGTGTGTGTGTGTGTGTGTGTGTGTGTGTGTGTGTGTGTGTGTGTGTGTGTGTGTGTGTGTGTGTGTGTGTGTGTGTGTGTGTGTGTGTGTGTGTGTGTGTGTGTGTGTGTGTGTGTGTGTGTGTGTGTGTGTGTGTGTGTGTGTGTGTGTGTGAGATATGTGTGGAAGGGCATGAGTAAGCGGCTCTGACACCGGCTTCCGAGCTCTCTGTTTGAGACGAGCACAGCTGCTGCCAGGGTTGCCATATCTCTCAAATCACCCCTGACAGGGGCCTGGCACCGAGCGCCAACGCTCCCCTGTGGACCAACAGTCTCTCTCGCCTCCAGTGACCCCTGCGTGTTTAGGCAATGCACAGCCCCTATCCTAAATACGCCTTTCGTTACCTGACCAACCTTAATGAAGGCTCGGAAAACTGTCACTGTGCTGTGCTGTGGCTAGTCCGTTGTTTTTGAAGATTGTGTTTATTTCATGATCAGAAAGGTTGTTCTTCAAGTGTTTGCGTGGTTTTTCTTCCTCTTCCCAGCTGTAGGGTGCAGCCCTCTTCACAGCTGTTTGATATCATTCAGATTTTTGCGCTCACTTGACGGGGGGCACAACCTGACAGCATCCCAAGTTTAAATCCTTTTTCTAAGGGAAGCAATTTTTTTCGAAGAGAAGATGTCTTTCAGGCATTTTTCCATCAAACTGAAATCAGTTCGTTTTTTGTTTGTCACATTTTTTTTTCTACGACCCTCGTATTTATTCCACGTTCGTTTCACGTGTCCACTCAAATTCATCCCAGCTTTGTGGGGCATAAATCTATTATCTCAACAGCTATTTGAAGATGTTGTTCATTGTATTCATTTTCCGGTATCCTCTTCCTTTGTAGGTCCTCTGTATGTCATCGTGGAATACGCTTCGAAGGGGAACCTGAGGGAGTACCTTCGTGCTCGACGCCCCCCAGGCATGGAGTACTGCTATCACCCCGACCAGGTTCCCATAGAGAACATGTCCGTCAAAGACCTGATCTCCTGTGCCTACCAGGTGGCTCGCGGGATGGAGTACCTGTCTTCCAAGAAGGTAACAGTCAGTCATTCTTATCTTCTGTCATTCCTAATCCCGAGTCATGCCCTCAGAGGGTGGCTGCGGCTCAGGAGGTAGAGAGTGGAGCGGGGCGTCCATTAGGTTCCCTGCTCCCCATGACCACATGTCGAAGTGTCCTTGGGCAAGACGCTGAACCTAAGTTGCTCCCGATAGCATCGCCGCTGTGTCGGCGTGTGTGTGTGAATGGGTGAAGGAGAGGCCTACATTGTAAAGTGCTTTGGAAGTGCAGTCCATTTACCATTCCGTTATGAATCGACACTATCAAGAGGAAAAAGAAAAAGAACTTGAATGACCTAACAGTTTCTGCAAACACAACTTTGTTTTCTCTGGCCCGTGTAGAATGTGTTCATAGGTGTGCAGTTGAGAGTGGGCTTATTCCTTGTTTTGTGTGTGTGTGTGTGTGTGTGTGTGTGTGTGTGTGTGTGTGTGTGTGTGTGTGTGTGTGTGTGTGTGTGTGTAGTGTATCCACAGAGACCTGGCTGCCCGCAACGTATTGGTCACAGAGGACAACGTGATGAAGATGGCTGACTTTGGCCTGGCCAGAGACATCCACCACATCGATTACTACAAAAAGACCACCAACGTGAGTGGCAGAGGAAGAGGGAGGACACAGATACAGATGGTTACAGGGTGTTGTCATTGTCAGCCTAGCTAGCTAATTCACAAAAATTCTGAAAAAATGTATAATCTTAAGATGTGTGGCCTAGGCTAATCCCCCTCAATGTTTCAAGATCCTAACAATGTCTCTGCTTTCCATATCAATTCTTATGGTGAGTGGCCTTCACAATTCTTGCATATGCCATTTCGTATCTAACCTGTCATTTAATCCCGCAGGGTCGTTTGCCAGTCAAATGGATGGCTCCGGAAGCTCTATTTGACCGGATCTACACACACCAGAGTGATGTGTGAGTAACACTAAATGATGGATCGCTGTTATTACTAGGAGAACGCCTTCATTGTATGATTACAGTAATTCCCCATGAAGGTGGAGCGAATCAACGTTTCGGGTGCAATTATTCAAATTGATGCTCTCTATATAGATATTAAGAGAGATATGAGATATTTCTGACTATGGGTTCTTGAACGGCCCTTCAGGAACGGCGGGAATATTTTTGAGGTGGTTAGACTGCGCTGACACTGTCTGTGTGTCTGTGTGTCTGTGTGTCTGTGTGTCTGTGTGTCTGTGTGTCTGTGTGTCTGTGTGTCTGTGTGTCTGTGTGTCTGTGTCTGTGCGTAGCTGGTCGTTCGGGGTGCTGCTGTGGGAGATCTTCACGCTCGGTGGCTCTCCTTACCCCGGGGTCCCTGTGGAGGAGCTCTTCAAGCTGCTGAAGGAGGGCCACCGCATGGACAAGCCCACTACGTGCACTCACGAAGTGTAAGACACCTCCCCAGCTCAGTCTAAGAACAACAATAGCAACCACGAAAACTTCATATTACGTTTTATATGATTATATCAACTATAATATATGTTGTATCAATGTGAGTATTTCAAATCTTATATTAGAAGTCAAATGTATACAGTCACAACGGTAAGCTCCTCCAGACGTATGGTCTAGCGATAATGATGACCACTTTCTATAATACATACAGAGGGCCAGTCTATTAGTCAGATTATTTATCTCTGAACTTGCTGTCTCTTGTATCTCAATGGTAGGTTCCTGTCAAACATCGAATTGTCTATGTTTAACGTAAACCTCATTTATAAAGCGCCTTTCGAAACAAACGCTACAAGGTGCCTAAGGCTGTAACGCCTTTTATGATATGATGATAATAGTGTGTCTGCGTTCTGCCCTCCCAGGTACTTGATGATGAGGGACTGCTGGCACGCCGTGCCCTCTCACCGGCCCACCTTCAAGCAGCTGGTGGAGGACCTGGACCGGACCCTGGCCATGTCCTCTAACCAGGTGAGACAGCCTCTTCACTCTCCATAACCCAAGCTGAGGAAACCGGAAACTACAAGCTGAGATGACAAATTCGAAATATCGGTGTTCTGTGTGTGTGTGTGTGTGTGTGTGTGTGTGTGTGTGTGTGTGTGTGTGTGTGCGCGCGTGCGTGTGAAGCTGTTCAAGGTATGACCAAATAATTCAATGTCTTCGTCTTACCACGTCTTTACGCGTCCCTTTTGTCTATATATTTGAGCGAGGGATGTCATGGCTGTTTCTGCCTTTGTTTGACTCTCCGCGCTGCTGCTCTGTGTGCCCAGGAGTATCTGGAGCTGTCCATGCCTCTGGACCAGTATTCTCCCAGCTACCCTGACACGCGGAGCTCCACCTGCTCCTCCGGCGAGGACTCGGTCTTCTCCCACGACGCCGGAGCAGAGGAGCCCTGCCTGCCAAAGTTCCCTCCCCACTCCAACGGGGTGGCCCTTAAGAAGCGCTGATACCTTTAAACCCCCCCCCCCCAAACCCACCTCCGCACCCCCCCCCCCCCCCTCCCCCGTCCACCACTTCAAACCTCGACATTCCTCCCCCGTTATCGGCGCCGCCGGGCTGGACTCCCCCCCCCCCCCCCCCCCCTCCTCTCCCCCCCTCCCCTTACCCCCTCCACCGACCCTCCCAGATACGAAGCTAAAACACTGGTGCTCCACAAAGGTGGCGAGATGGGAAGGGGAGGTAGTTCGGCTTCTCGGAAAAACACCGTCGGGTGCCCAGTGGCCGAAGATGGAAGCCGTTCCCTAGCGTGTTTGGAGGTGGACGTGTTTCGATGGGGCACTTTGCATTGCAGAGAGGGGCTGCTTCGGGCTCAGTGCTTGAGCGGGGCACGGGACCAGTCTCTCCCTCCTCGTTTCATTGGACATTCCACAGGACAGGAGAGGGGGGAGGGAGGGGGGAGAGACTGAACCGAGAAGTTATTTTGAACCTGGCGGAGATGGAGTTTCTGTCGTTTCTATTTTCCCCATCGTCTTATCAATAGTTTAAAGAAGCATGTTGCTTTGAAGACCAAATCCAGAGAAAATATTACGAAGGGACATTGCATACCTTGTGTATGTTAGCGCCTTGGTCCGTGGTATCATTCACACTACTATCGTCTTGTAAATACAGTTAGAAATTTATAAATATGAATATATATTTACACTGTACTCTGTACTTATTTTTATTACCATATTTGATTTATTTTCTTTTTGTACAAGAATCCATTTTTGATTATATTCTATAGAGTCAATTGTTACATGAAATTATATGAACTGGATCTTTGGACAGATTTTGCTATTTCACTTTTCTTTCACTGCTTTGATCCCCCACCATCTATTATTATGTTGCTTAAATATTAAAAATGTTTTAGCTTTTAGTGTTTTCAGGTACAAGTGTTTTTTTTTTTTCTCCTCCATGACACAACCTGTTAACTCACGAATGTGGTTAGTGTCAATCAAAAGGCAGCCGTTATTCCTAATTGAAATCCATGCTGTAGTGTGTGCGAGTGTGTGTGTGAGTGAATGTTTATCAACTTCAATGTCTCATTCATGACTGGTCTTTTGATTTTAAGTGTGGTCACACCTGTAAAGAAGGCTGGTTGTTAACCATTCTTGTAAAAAAAAACAAAAAACAAAAAGATTTATATGCTACAGTGAACGCCACGCTCTTTGACTGTGCAGGCCATATAACATGCTGATCCTTTGTGTTAGGACTTTTAACAGGAGTTCAGTGTGTTATCTGATAACTTATGATAAAGGTTTGCAGAGCACATGTCATCGTAAAAGAATTACATGAAATAAAATGCTATCGAAGAAAAAAAAAAATCAATAAAGCTCTCAAGAGTGAAGGAACTTAATAAACAGGTCTATAAAGATCTAGCTTTTTTTTCTCTTGTTTGTGATGTATATCATGTTTACAGCGGTTAAACCGTTGCCACTTCAATCTCCCACCCATTTAACGCAGGTTACCGGGGGCGATTAAATATGTTAATGGGCTGCTGACATCAGATAAAATGGCCGCCAGCAGAGTGCCCACAGACTGCTGTAAACAGGTAATTTATGGCTACGTGTCAATGGCTCTGGCCTGCGCCGGTTCCTCTCCTCTATCCATCAGGCGTCTGGGCGCTCTGCCATTGGTGGATCTATCAGCTTGATTACGGAAAGCCAACTCCCGTGGTGACAAGCCAGTGCTGGTGGTCCCCCTTTTTAAGAGCTATAGCTTCCACTGCGAGGGGTCAATGGTGTTGGCCCTTAGTGGCAGCAGTAAATCACCGTCGAAGGAAAACATGGATGGGAACAAGAAGGAATCCAGCGAGTTTGATTTGTGTGTATCTTTGCATGTACTTTTTTTTTTATTACATACTCTTATGGCCTGTAGTAATGGGAATACAAAATAAGTTATGCCATATTTTCCTTGCCTAGTTTTCAAGGTCAAGGCGACCCACGTTTGTCCTAGGGAAGGCGTACCAAGAGATGGCCTTTTCCAGTTTCCCGTAACACGTAGATGTCACCTAAGTTGCTGTGGGTGTTTTTTTTTTGTTGAGAAATTGCAGTAGTCCCTGGAAACGCTCACCAATAAAAGGTGACGTCTGTGTGCTGTGGCTGAGGTGACGATGGAGGGCTTTGTGGAGGGAGAGAAGACACCCCCGGACTCATGGCTTTACAGCCGGCTAATGGTGCAGAGAGAAGCAATTAACCGGATGGTATTACCACTTTAGACAGCTGGACCAGGAAAGTGTTGGACCAACCAAAGTTTATCATTGAGAGGTCCACGCATTGAACAGGAAGAAGAATTGCGATCTACTTAATGCTCACTTTATCTATGAATAGTTGTCAAGAGTTCAAACAATACCTCAGACCACTGTGTGTTTTGTCATGGTTATGAGACACACCTGTATAATTCTCAGTCTTCAAGGACCTGCTTCTGCTAACCATTGAGGTGTAATAGCAAATGTTATAAACATGCAGTTTAGTTTGGCCAAATTATTTGAATCCACTGATTATAACTCTGTTGATGTTAAGTAGAGTTTAAAACTAAAGTAAAGGTAATTTAAAGCATGTTAGGAAAGTTTATCATCTCAGTTTACAACGAATGGTTCGTTACTTTGTTGTTGTGATAAGAGTCCAAAATGAAGTCCAGCTACCTGAGGGTTAAAAGTGTCCCAGAAGTAATAGCTGTGCGTCCTTATTTACTTAAGTAGCTGTGATTTATTTCTAGGGCTTTTTGTCTGCCATGTCTCCAGCTAGGCTAAGCACCCCCCCCCCCCCCCCCCCCCCCCCCATCTTTATGACTCTGGATCTTTGTGGCCAGGATTGACAGGTGACCTGCCCTTCACCTTGCAGCCTCCACATGGAGGTGGTGACACATTGTCAGTCAAGGAACATGACTCAGGCTGTAGGAGTGAGGGGGGGGGGGTGGTTAGGTGTGGTTTGAGTTTGAATGGGAAGGGGCTGTATATGGTTAGGGGGGTGCGTGTTTGTACATGAGTGTGTCTTGGGCTAGTGTGTTATATATGGGTAGGATAGTTGTGTGTGTGTGTGTGTAAGGAGTATGTATGGTTAGGAGTGTTTTTTGTTGTTATGGAATATAATGTATTTCTCAGGCTTTCTATGTATATTTGTGTAGGATTGTTTGTAACAATATGTGTGTAAGAGGAAGGGGATTTGTATGTGCATGTGTGTGTGTGTGTGTGTGTGTGCGTGTGTGTCTAAAGGGAGGTGTATTTTTATGTATAGGAAGAGGGGGGTTGTGTGTGTGTGTGTGTGTGTGTGTGTGTGTGTGTGTGTGTTTAGGGGGGTTAAGGGTTGTATAATGATGCCACTTGCTTATTAAAGCCTCCATTGGAGACCACTGGTGACATCACATCAGCCTGTTGTTGTGCGCCTCTGTCTGTCACCTCGCAATTGAGACGATTATTTATGGGTAAGCAGGAGGAGAATGGAGTGTCTGTGAGTGTGTGTGTGTGTGTGTGTTTGTGTGAGACAATGCAAGCGGGGAGTTGAGGGGGACAAAAGCCAGCAGGACAATACTGGTGGACTCATGAATATCAACCTGGCCAGCTTCCATCTGCTGGGCGGGGTGGAGTGGGAGCAGTCAGGGACTGGTCTCCCGTACTGGCTGGGGGGCAGGCAGAGAGAAAGAGGGAGAAAGACAGCTCTGCGTGCTAAGACCCCCATGACGAGAGAAGGGACGTTTAAATGGTCAAAGCAGGTGAGCACGCTGTGCTCTTTCACAGCCCGGACGGAGAGAGACGGTGGCAGACTCTTCATCAGGAGACGTTTCCGGATAGAAACACCGGTGCTGATCCTGGAACAGTGTTTCCAGCCAACAGCGTCAGATCATCAGATTCATTCAGATTGAATAGAGAGATCCAGGTCAGCTTTCTTAACTACGGTGGACAGACCCATGGTGTTTGAGACATGAAGGGACGTCGGTGAACCCACCCACTTGGATTCCCCAGTTTTCACATTTCTGAGCACACACAAAAAAAGAAAAATTGGAATAAAAGAAAAGTCAATAAAAATGTGTTGTGGGTGTTTTCCCCACCCTCTTTACTGATAGTTAAGTTGAGGAGAGCATGTTTTTCTTCAGCCTTCAGCCTTGGTGGGCGCAGTGGTATTGGGTGTAGTTTGCTTTACAACGCTTCACCGGGGAACCGAGTATGCAATCATTTTGCTGCAGTAAATATTTCCGCAAGAGTAAAAAGGAAATTTCAGCACTGCAGTTAGAGAATTCGATAAGCAAAATATATTTGCAGGAGCAACTTGGCAACATTTTCTGCACATATGAAATCGCACACGTAACACAACCTGTATTTGTTAAACAGAATACGCATTATTTAGAAGTAAAATTCAAAAAATGAGCTTTATGGGTATTTGTTTTGAAGAACATTAACATCGCCTAGACGCAAGCAACAAGCTACTGTCGTGTGTAGAATATCCGTGAACCTCCTGAGGTAGAGGTTCTTGTTGACAGACGTTTGGTGTGACGGGGGTCCCTGCTCTTTGGTTGTTGACGTGTCTGCCTGGGTTGACGGTGTCCCCCCCACCCCCCTCTCTCAATCTGTGGGCTGGCTGGGGCTGTGACTGTGACAGGTCCCCCGGCATGGGGACTGCTCCCCGGGGACAGACGTGACAGATGGGGTGAGCCTGGGGCACGGCCCCGTCACTCAGCGTATGTCTTAAACTATTGTCCTTTAGTCCCCACTTCCTTCCTCTCCTTCCTCCTCGTCCTCCTTGTTATCACGCCGGCCATAACTCTGGGTGGATTTTGTGTCCAGAGGAATGCACGTGATGCTAGTCATTAATGTTATATAAACGAGGAAGAGCCACGTCAACAAAGCAATGGAACCACAACTGTGTGATCACTTTCTGAAGGGGACTTTGCATTAACCAAGCTTCGACTCGGCGAATGGAAAACAAACAATACCTCGGGGTGAAAAAATCAATACGACAATAACAAAAAAGGTCTGTAGGCAAATGAGCACATTTAAGGAACACACAACTGTTTTGAAGTAGTTATGAAGTCAAGTCCGGTGGGTGTCCTTGAGTATTTGAAGTCGTGAATGGGTGTGTGTGTTGTTGGTTTTTTTGTAAGTAAATATACAAGGTTGACACTTCAACTACAACTTAAACTACAACTACTCAAATCAAGGCCGGGTGAAGTGCCGCCGCACACGCAAAACAAAGACGCCCGAGGGCCGCAGCCCCGCCTCTTTCCCACCGGATCGACTTTCCCCTGCGGAAGAAAGAGACCCGGCCGTCGGCCCGGACACCTCCGCCGGGCTGGGACACCCAATCCGGGGGCCTGTCAGGGCCCTCCCTTCATCAAAGCAGGATCGACCTGGTGGACGGCCGGGCCCGGCCCCGGGGCCTTTCTCCAGCCTTGGCCCCCGAAGGCGGGAGGATACCTCCGCAACGCACATTCCTCCAGAGCACATCCCCGTCCCAAGAGCCCCTATCGAGTGTCGCCTGTCTTCTGTGGGCTTGTTCGTCTCAGGGGAGAGGGAAAGGGGAGCTGGAGGGAGCGAGGGGACGTGTACTGGAGCCAAACGGAGCCGTGAGCGCGGACCGGCGGCGCGGGGACAACTCCCCGCCGTGGTGTAGCCGTGGGCTGGAGGATTGGCCTGGTCCCCTGCTCCTCCTCGGATGATTCAGCCTTCTCAAAATGCTGACGGACGGCGCCTGTGGGATTTGATGAAGGGATGACGAGGCGGCAGATTGGTCCGACAGCGGGGACGGAGATCTTTTTGGTCCCGGTGGAGCCGGGCAGGGAGTTTTGTTTTTTTGACGACCGGCGACGTGTTTTCGCCGTAACGCTCACACGACAAAGACACGCGTTATCGATCCCGCCACAAAAAAACGGCCAGGACGTTTTCTCACGACCCCTCTGATGAGGGTGGGGATCGGGGGGCTTTATTACATCATCACCCCCCCCCCACCCCCACCCCCCCACGTGGAGCCTTTCTCGACCCCAGTCATTTCCCGGGCGCTGTGTGAGTGTTCCTCCCACTTTGAAATCCGTCCCGTGAGTGACGAGACTATGGGGAGGGCATGAATCACAGCCGGGTCGCCGTGCCCAGAACTCTAATCATATCACTTGCCCCCGCGGCCATATGTCTTCCTACTCCCTTTAATTGAATTGGGTCTCGGGGATGAGATGGCCTGACATACCTTCTCCACTGTGTGGCTCAGCCTCAGTACCATGAGAAACGCAACAGGAAGCATTCTAGTTATGGTCAGGAGCTTCTGATCTAGTTGAGGATATCGGTTGTTTCTCTCTGTGTGTTTTGTGAGTGTTCCACAGACAGTGTTCCGTTTGGTTTTGGTTTTATGCAGAAAGCACCTTACCTCCACACCGTTTAGCGTTGGGAGTCAGTGGGAAGCAAACAGGTGGCACAGTTTCCTCCAGCCAAGGGCCTTCCTGCTCACCTTAACGGTCAAATTTGAGCTAACGGATGGCTTTATGGGAGTGTTTGTGATACAATCAGTATTGTTGAAGGAAGACTCGTCACACCTGATGGACATGTCCCCAGCCGGGCACCATGGGGTGACAAACACTCTACCTTATTTGATTTTCGTTCCTCTATCACATGTTTGATCACCGTGGCGACTGAATGCGTTGTGTTCTTTCTGACTCACCAGGGATGAAACGGGCACCATACTTCTGATCTCAGCCTGACCCCAAAGTCAATTTGCAGGTGGATTTTTTTTCAGGTTAAAGCTGCTATAGGTAACTGTTTTGTATAAACGTATTATGAATACATATTTTTCCAAAATTCATTGTAATCTCTATGGAATAGTGAAAAAAATCGCGGTTCAGACCAGTTGTCTTGAAGTCTCAATATTTGTCATGCATTTAGTCTAACACCGAGTAAGATCTCCCGCGAACCTGTGCCAAATCGCTTTACGGCACAAGGAAGTGCGTCACTAAATCAGGAAGAGATTTATTTTGGCGGCTTCATAGTCGTTGATTGTGCTGGCGAATACACAATCCATAAAAATTCACCTCTTCTTTGCAAGTTAGGGAGAACAATTACACCAAACAAATGGTAGGGGGCGATCATCTAGATAATACATCCCATCAAGAAAGTTACAAATAGTCAATTTAACAAAACATAAACAAAATACGACCATTTGATACATTTGCAAGCCATAGATTATTACATTTTGTCTTGATCATTTGTCACATTCAAACAAAGAAAAAGTGAATAAAGGAGCAAAGTTTATGATTATTCATCTACATATATATATATTTTTTTTTTTTTACTTACAAAGAGGTCACAGTGTTCTTTGCTTTTTGGCTTCGGACGATTTGTCCCTAGCACATGTGGCAGGAAAGCAACGTGCATGAACCTGCCTCTGTGCGGAGTGGGAACGTTGCTGAGTGAGACCCCTGTCTAAATACATTACCTGGGGCCGCCGGGGGTTTCCGAGAAAGCTTACAGGGACTGAGGTAAAACGGAAAAGCATCTCTCTTCCTTATTTTTCTACTTCATATGGAGCCAAAGCGAGAAGGCCAAGCAGTGAAAACCAAACAGATGTTTGGAGCGAGGACACAGAGGGCTCTTTTTAGGCCCGGAGTTGGCTTTCTATCAGTGTGGGGATGTGGGTTGGGAGCTGTTTCTTTTTCCTTCTTTAATTTTTATACCAACAATGTTTAGACTGTGCACGGCCTGAGGCAGATGTTCACAGTAACAGTTATCCTGACATGGTGGAAACCAACAGTTAGAACGGACCGGGCATTGAGCTAAGGTGAACCGGTCGAACAGCAACAGTGAATAGCAGTGATTTAAGGGAGACACACACACGTACACACACACACACACACACACACACACATATGCCATTCAAGAGCGGGGCATGAATTGGGAAGGGGGGGGGGGGGGCATGGCAGAGCCTGCTATGGGAGAAAGAGGTCTCTGTAGCCCACACACTAGGAGTAATATTTACCAGACTTGTGCAGTACAGGGTGTTTGCCTGTGGATGTGCGTGAGAGTCAGTGAGTGTGTTTGTTTATGCCTTTTGTGTCTTTGTGGAACTTGCTTGTCTTGAATCTCTTTTAGCATTAAAGCTGAAAGTCTCAATGAAAGGAGGCTCTTCCGACCGCCCAGCTGCTGGTGTTAAACCTGCTGGAGACAGGCTGAAGTAACAGGGCTGCTTGTAGGAACACGTCTAATCTCTGCTCTTCGTCTGGTGTCTGCTCTCTCTCTCTCTCTCTCTCTCTCTCTCTCGCTCTCTCTCTCTCTCTCTCTCTCTCTCTCTCTCTCTCTATCTATCTCACTCTTAGCCTGTCTCTCTTTTTTCTGTCTCTCTCTCTCATTCTCTCTCTTTTGGTCTGTCTTTCTTTATCCTTCTCTTTATCCTTCTTTTTCTCTCTGTCTCTTTCTCTCTCTCTTGCTCTCGACCCCTCTCTCCACTTCTCTCTCTCCTTCTCTCTCCTCTATATCTCTCATCTCTCTCTCTCCTCTCTCTCTCTCTCTCTCTCTCTTTCTTCCAAATTTGGCCACCACTACAATGCAGTTACACCCAGTCTAAAACCTTGTTTAGTCTCAAACATTTTTTTTTTACCTAGATGCTGAAACGTATAAATACATGATGTTCTTGGAAATAATGGTAAGAGGTCACAGCAATAAGACGGAGTTTTACAACGTCTCTGGCATGATGGTGTTTTCAAAAGAAGCCATGTTCTGTTTGATATTGGGATTCTAATTATAGGCAACGTTTGGTAAGAAAAAATGGTTTTATGAGAGGTATTTAAAATAAAGCCAAGCCTCACTTGGGTGAAAAATATGTTGATAGGTCAATAAAATTAGTAATTACATTTGCATGTGTGTATGCCTTTGTGTTTGCGTGTGTATGCGTTGCCATGGGCCATTGGATCTCTCTCCATTGCCTTAAAGAGAACAGTTTGAGTGAGTCTCTACGGCAACAACAGACAGCGTTCTGAGAGGTAGTGAGACAGCGGACTTGTTGTTGTCGTGTTTGTATACGTGAGAGAGACAGTAAGTCGGCTGTGCCTGGCACCGAAACTCATCCAAGCACCAAACTTCTGTCACTGGGGAAAAAGTCCCACTCAATTGCCTGTCCAACAGCGCCCTCATGTGTTGTGATGCAACAGTGACAATCAGGAGCATTGATGTCCCTAGCATCTTCTCCCTTGTTGAGTTATAAGGTAAAAGTCAGAGGCCTTGTTTGGGCGCTCATCCACCAGATGGACTCACCTGTCGCTATCAACAAGAGTCGAAACAGAGCAGGCACATACAAACCCAAGACAAGAAGCACACAAACTTGAATGCGCATCATGGATAGTTGAGTACTACCCATAAGGACTGGTGAAAAGAGTTCTAAAGGACTGTGGCATGCTAGGTTATATAGCCTGCTATATACAACGTGAAAGGGAGGAGGTTGGAAGTTCTGACATGGCCAAAGCTGAATGTGTGTTCTCCGCCGCAACAAGCTATCAAGGTGTTGAGCCTTCCCATTTCTCACCAGCTACACTTCTCACCTCGGACACCTTCTCCCCTTCGTCCTCATAACAGTCTTAGGGAGGTCACCCTAGTCTGCAAACAGGCTGTGAAGATACCCCGCCATGCCCCGAGCCTTGGCTTCTACCCTACCCCAGGGCGACACAAGCCCCTGCCTTGTTGCTCTCCCACCCCCCCTGCCTGCTTGCTCGCATGCCTTCCTGCCCTGGCGCCGCTGTGCGGAGGTCTCCGTTTGTACGATGGTTAATAATTCAGTGTCAGCGGCTCTGTGTGCTGTTCCCGTAGTGCGGAGGAGTGCTGCCTCACTCCCGCAGTGTGCCTTCTGACAGAAACTCCACACACAGAGAGAGAGAGAGAGAGAGAGAGAGAGAGAGAGAGAGAGAGAGAGAGAGAGAGAGAGAGAGAGCGAGAGAGGGAGAGGGAGAGGGAGAGGGAGAGATAGATAGAGAAAGGGAGAGAGAGAGAGAGAGAGAGAGTATGTGTGTGTTAGAGAGAATGTGTGTGTCTGCAAGAGGGAGAGAGAAAGAGAGACGGATAGAGAGAGAGAGAGAGATACACACACATAGAGACAGAGAGAGAGAGAGAGACAGACCGAGAGAGAGAGAGAGACGGAGAGAGAGAGAGGGGGAGAGAGGGAGAGAGAGAGAGAGACAACACACAGATCAAGGGGAGGCTGCAGAGAGCACTCACACACTCACTCCCACAGCCCTCTCTCCCTCACTCCATCACTATCTCGTTCTCCCTCTCTGACTCGGTCAACTCTTCGCTCCGCATCATCATCACTGCTGTGGCTGCTCCCAGGGCGATATTACCTTTGTTTGGGGGAGAGGGGAGAAACCCAAACTTCCAGAGACATCCAGCAGCCGCCTCCCGGGAATACTTTCCTTCCTTCCGCCCTCTGTCCCTGGTCTGTCTCTGCGTCCGTCCCCCGCACCAAGATGTTGGACGCCGGATCGAGACGGGTCCCGGGCTGGCTCAGGCGGATCCTTGCGGCCAACCTGTGCCTGCTCTTGTTCCTCTGCCTGCTGGGGGAGGCGCGGGCCAAGAGAGCCCCCAAAATCCCCCGCTGCCCGGCAACTTGCTCCTGCACCAAAGACAGTGCCTTCTGTGTGGACACTAAGGCTATCCCCAAGAGCTTCCCTCCCGGCATCATATCTCTGTGAGTAGAGCAGCCTTACTCTGCTTTAATGTGCTTTTTGTCTCTGTGTTGGTTCTATAGACTTAATTAGACACCAACATGCAGACGTCCATAAGCCTCCTTGGCCAGAGTTAGCGGGTGCTGGCATTTGACTGGACAATCTAGAGATAGTTCTATCGCCATGGCGACACAGGTAGAGATGGCTTCTTACCTACGCCTGTTGTTGAAGTTTGATAACGCCAGACGAGAAAATGGACAATTTGGTGCATGGCTTCCTCTCAGTTGTATATGTTAACTCTTTATTTTCTTTACACATGCTGCAAGTGGGATATTATTAATAGCGTATTTGTTTATTTTGATGTATTTCAAGTTGACACGATGCTGTCAGTTAATGTAAAAAAATTATTAAACATTGGAATAGTTTGTCCCGTTGGAATTGGTCCTCAAACTTTGGAATAACTTATTTAGTCATATTTATATACTCATATAGATAGGTATACGTCTGCAGAGAAAAGAGGTTATCCTTGATGTGGGCTCCGCCAGGAAGAGTTTAGGGCTAGGCCACGCCGTTCTCTCACATGCTATTACAAGATGACAAATGGGCACTTTGTTCTCCCATTGGCCTTGGTCTCACTCTTCGGGGCTGAAAAGTCATCAGGCAAGGAGCTTTCAGAGGGAAGGGGCGTGCGATGATTAGAGCACGCCGTGAGGACCGTCTGTGCAACGGAGGACCTGCGAGGATTCAATAGCGCTAAGTCCTCAGACTTAAGAGCTACTTGTCCTTCAAGAGATTGCAATCTCAGGGAAGGAAGGCTCAGACAGGCCGCACACTCTGTAAAGTGGCACACATCCATAATGAAACAGCACGCCAAGGCAACCAGGACTTGTCTCGGTCACGTTCCCCTGGAAAGAGAACACGGTGTTATGATTGCCAGTCGTTGTAGCTCCCAAGATCACCCCTGCAACGTAACATGATTTACTCGTATATTTGAAGTGTCAGAGGAATTCTAGATGCCCGAACCCCGTTTGAGGTGGCCTCATTTTAGAAAGTAGAGACGGGAGGCGTGCATGGTTGAGTAAAGATACCGTGTGGTGTGTGTCCTAGTTTTCTAAAGTTTTAGCCGTTAAAATGTTATCCGCAAGGCCCCCTCCAAGCCAAGTGAGCTGCTGAGGATACGACACCTCCGTAGTCACGTCGATATATAGATTGTGTCCTCTGGGGCACCCCCCCGCCCAACACACACACACACAGCTGGGTTTGATGCATTTTAGGTTTTGTTATGCTGCTCACGTTTCCACATTTAAACGCATTGTAGAGACGTGAATCTGATGCCGGAGGAAATGTCGCCTGAAGCCTTGTTTACAAACAAGCCTCCTAAGATTACATCACACAGCTTTCTGTCCAATTTATCTAAATTCAAACTTTAATACTCTTTAACAAACCTAGTATTCCACACATATTATCTGGTCAAGGAGGTAACAACATTATCAGGACGGATAGGTTGACAATGGTTGTGAATATATACTGTAATAAAAATAATGTGTATATTTGTGTTTGAACAGCACGATGGTAAATGCAGCCTTCACTCAGATTCCAGAGGGAGCCTTTTCTCACCTCCATCTGCTGCAGTTCCTGTGAGTATGTGACCCAGAGTGTCCCTTGGTCTCTTACTCCTCCTTTTAATTCAAGCAATTAGACTTTCCACTGTTCAAACACCAGCATTTCCATCGTTCTAATTATATCTTCTCTGGTAAGGCCATTTCGTTGTCTGACCTAGTGTTTATTTATATATATATACACATATATATACATACTCTGCTTGTCCCATTGTGAAATGGCGTCTGAGTATATAGTGCACTGCCTAAGTTGGTGATATAATTCAAAACGTACAGTCCGTTTTTTTTTTGTTATGCACAGGGACAATGCAAACATATGAATGGTTATTGAAAGCAGTGTTGAGTGGTGGCATAGCAGTAGTGAGAGTATAGTGGCTCTGTATCAGTGTCATCACCAATCACTGACTCCCTTCAGCTCTTCTTGGTTTGACAGAAGGGCCATTGTTGTTTTGTGCACACACACAAACACACACGTGTTTGCCTGTTTGTATGCGCATGGATTTTTATGGTTACTTGTTTTGAGTGTCTACCATGACATCATGTATCTCAGCAGATTAGAACTCCTTAGAACGTGAGTCATTTACTGTATTTATGTGACAGAGCTTTGTACAATCTTTTGTTTTTGTTGTTTGTTTAGTTATATGACATATACATTTAAATAATTGTATATATTATATTATTATATGATATTTTTTTCTTTGGTTTTGCAGCCTTCTGAACTCAAACACGTTCACAGCCGTTGCTGATGACGCCTTTGCTGGACTCCCACACCTGCAGTACCTGTAAGTAGCCAGTGTCGTGTCATCTTGAACACATCCCTGCGACAGGTACATTCGCTGCGGAACCATTTAAAATAAACTCAATCAAAGACCTCTAGGACGCAATGCTTACTCCTCTAACTACGACAAGCCCGAGTGATATTGGTTATTGATCCTCCGCCCCTCTTCATCTACAAACGGACTGGCCCTGCGGCATTTGCGCGCCGCGATAAAGCTGAGATAGACCATTAGGTGAATTGATAGCCGCTGGGAAATATGAGTTGGCGGATGGCTTTTGCATTTGCAGCTGTCCCAGCCCATGGCCAAGCATTCATCAGGCTGCATGAAGTGATTGTGTTGCTGTGGAGAGTGGCCCAGCTCGCAGCTCCCTGGCTCTGCTTCCCTATCAGCCGACTCTAGCCACCGTGGCAGGCTTCCTGCCCCCCTGTGAATACTAATGAAGTTACATCTTTATGTCCGCCTTTCCCTCCTTATGACGAAGTGTGCATTCTGTGCACGCTGGTTACCCAGTCACACCTAACCAAAAGCATGAAAAAGACAGTATGAGATCAACTTAACAAATTATTGGAACGAAGTTTTATGTTAATGGTACAATAGCATGTTGTTATATGTGAATTTAAGAGAGAAATATACCCAAATCCCACCATTTCCATAATATGCTATTAGTTATCAAGTTAAATCCAAGGTGCTTTTTTTAAATGTCCATCATTTTGGTTTTTGTCCTCTGACATAGCTCAACATATTGTTGATTTACATTTGACTAAAAATAAACCCAATCTTGGACATGTCCGATTGGATATGCAATGAAACATTGAACACTCTGCCTCTCCTTCCCTTATACATGCAATATCCTCAAGGTTATTTATATATGTTCATCTGCGGGTATGGCTCTGGAGTCTTCCCATTAAAGCTGTTTAAAATTCAGATAGCGTTCCTGGTCATAATAAAGATATCCTGTAAAAAGCAGCCAGAAAATGTTTGTTATTATTAAACAAATAAACATTTGCTTATAAAAAACATGACATGAACATCAGACGATTAAATTGTGTGGACCTTATATGATTATCCTGACAATGTAATTAAATGAGATGTGAATATTGGACAGATTCCAAAATAAAATGTAAACTTCAGTCCCCGACCTGAAAAAGATACAGTATATGTGATTGCTTGTAGGATTATTATTATTATACATTTAAATTGTCTCCTTTTTATCTCAGGTTCATAGAGAATAATGACATCCAAGAACTATCAAAATACACATTTAGAGGTCTGAAATCCCTCACCCATCTGTGAGTATCTCCAATTGAAAAAAAAAATAAAATGCGTTCATATTAAAGTATGCTGTATGCTCCTGTTTCCTGTTTGTTGACATTATTCCATGTGATGAACATGTACGGTCTTTTAACCATCATTCGGCATGTATATTTTCAGGTCTCTATCAAATAACAATCTGCAGCTCCTACCGAGAGATCTATTTAAAAATCTTGACATTCTGACAGACTTGTGAGTGTACAGGTCTATTTCATTGAACAGTGTATTCATAACATAATCCAAGATATATTCAACATGCTCATACTTTTCGGTCTCCATTATAAAAGAGCTAAGGGGAAAAAACATTTGCTTTTAACTGAGTCAAAGACTGACAGCTGCGGCCTTGTTTCCTCTCCATTTGCCCAGAGACCTGAGAGGTAACTCTTTCCGCTGTGATTGTAAAATCAAGTGGCTGGTGGACTGGATGGAGAAAACCAACACTTCTGTGCCAGCCATTTACTGCGCCAGTCCATTTGAATTCCAAGGCCGCAGGATCCACGACCTCACTCCGCGAGACTTCAACTGCATCAGTGCAGGTTTGTACCCTAATCACTTTTTACAGATTCCCTTGGGATCGATAAAGCACTTTCCATTCCAGTCCATTGTGTTCAAGTGTAATCGATGCTCTCACGGTGCAATTGTTCTCTCGGGGCAGAATAATGGTGTAATTTTTCTTTCCTATAGATTTTGCCGTTTATGAAACCTTCCCTTTCCAGTCAGTGTCAGTGGAGTCCTACGAGTTTAACGGCGACCAGTTTGTGGCTTTTGCGCAGCCAGATTCAGGATTCTGCACTCTCTACGTGTGGGACCATGTTGAGATGGTCTTCCGCATGCATCACAACATAACGTGTACGTGTATTACTTTGTCAATAGTGTCTATAAAGAACGTCAGCCATGTTTAACCTTCAACATTATACATTTCAAGTTACTTACCAAAATACTCTCCATTTTATTCTTAGCACGATCTGCCGTGTACTGCAAACCTGTGGTGATAAACAACACTCTTTACATGGTTGTGGCACAACTGTTTGGTGGATCCCATATCTACAAGTGGGATATTTTACAACAACCCTTTCCCTTTTGTTTTCTTTGCACATTTTCTCAAACATGTCGTTATCATAATCAGAAAAATTCAACATTATCGTAATTTATTATGTACGATATAAATGATAAACAATAGCTTGCACAAATGTTTGATACGCATATTCTTCACCCTTGCAGATGGGAAGATGACCCCCACAGGTTTATAAAGATCCAGGACATTGACACCACTCGAGTGAGGAAGCCCAACTTTGTGGAGACCTTCCAGTTGGATGACGAGTGGTACTTCGCCGTGGCCGACAGCTCCAAAGCCGGCTCCACCAGCATCTATCGCTGGAACAGTAACGGTTTCTACTCTCACCAATCCCTGCACCCCTGGCACCGAGACACCCACGTGGAGTTCCTGGACGTCGGGGGGAAACCTCACCTCATCCTCTCCAGCGCCTCGCAGCCCCCGGTGGTGTATCAGTGGAACCGCAGCCAGAAGCAGTTCACCTTCCACTCCGACATCTCCGAGTTGGCGGACGTGCAGATGGTGAAGCATTTCTGGGTGAGGAAAGTCCTCTACCTCTGCCTCACCCGCTTCATCGGAGACTCCAAGATCCTTCGCTGGGAAGGGCAGAGGTTCTCCGAGATCCAGACCCTGCCGTCGCGCGGCTCCATGGCTGTGTATCCCTTCACGGTGGGCCTCCGTCAGTACCTCCTCTTGGGGAGCGACTTCTCCTTCTCCAGGGTTTATCTGTGGGATGACCTCACCCAGCGCTTCCAGCCCTTCCAGGAGCTCAACGTGAGAGCGCCCCGGGCCTTCAGCCTGGTGTCTGTGGACAACAAGGACATCCTGCTGGCCGCCAGCTTCAAAGGAAACACCCTGGCCTACCAGCATCTGCTGGTGGACCTAAGTGCCAAGTAGCAGACCAGTCGAGGAGATTAAGGCGTCGTCGGGAGCATTTGTCAATGTGTCCTTGTGATATTTAAAAAAAAGAGAATGAAGACAACTTGTCTAAGCCATGCGACTAACAGTCTGTTATCTAACCTAATGTTTTAATAAGCAAGGAAACTAATAAACCGATTTTCAGAATCAGTTAATGTATGCAATACAGTTGGTCTTGCCCAAGTGGAAGCACCTAAAAACCATGCTTGAAGCATTATAACAAAACATACCACAGTTGTATGCAAAGGATAAATAGGTGTCACATGTGAGAAGTGCAATACTGTGTATAGTGTCACATCATTGTACAACATCACTGCTTCACTTTCTCCACGTGATGCTTCTTGACTAATACTATATGTGAGGGGATGAGCAAAAATCCTAGTCTGTGAGCCAAATGGTGTCAAAGTTATGTGGATCCACCCAACTGTTTACATTGAATATTTGATATGGCCATTTACTGCACATTTTACCTGTATTGTCATTTGCATGCCTCTACAATAGGCCCAAATAATATTCTCTACAGGTAAATTTATGTATACAAGCAATAGGAATGTTATAGGCCTACATTTTTAACTTTTTTTCTTTGATGGCCCTGGATTCATAGGCACCTTGTAACCAAATGTGAACATGCATGCATCCTGATCATTTAATGTGTGATTCATCTGTCATGTTTGAAGAGGTGATTCCCATGTTCATACGGAATCAGTCTCAGATGCCTGAAATGAGTTGAAACCCATGACTTAATTACTTTGTCAAACTGTCTGATGTTGTCCATGAGAAGCCTATAGAGATGTGTCATAGCCCTAAAGGAAATTCATTCTACAACACTTTGCACTTTAAATCTGTACCCTTAACAGATATTCAATGATACTTTGCAGGCTATATGATGTCACCCAGTGTTTGTGAATTCCATGGTCAGAGTTATGCCTGTAATGGATTATAAAACCACATCCTGTGTATTAAAAATGTGTAACAATTACAAATAAACTAATTATAAGAAGTTTAAATAAGCCATCAATCTTTTATTTCTGCTATGCCATTGCGTTTGCCCGCAGTGAACTAAAAACACACACAAAAAAAGAAAAAGTACCGTAAAATATGTAGCTGACGACTAGTATTCAGGCATTTTATCCAGGTTGCGCAAAAACGTTATACATTTGACGTTAGTTCAAATTTGACCGGCGTTGAAAGATCTGTTTGGGGGCGCTGAATTTAGAAATCTATACAGTCTGCATGGGCGGACTTCACGTCACTTACAGTGGCTTTGCGATCTGTCGTAAAAAATTTGCGCGTTCATATGTTGTTGTTGTACTTCTAAACAGCTGTCTTTCTATTTAAATCTGTTTTTATGTTCATGATGAATAGATTTGGTGGCTAGAAAGGAACACTGTAAATATTTTGTGACAAACCAACCGTAGCTAGCTACATAGTGTTTTGCTACTATCGAAGAATAGTTTGGACCGTTTGCCAGCGCATGTTACCTTTTCTCAACTCAGATTCACTTTTAGTTGCTAGCTGTCATAACATTAGATGGTAAACAGATTAACTTGGAATTGCCGTTGAACTAGCTAACTACCCAACTTAACCCTACTAGTAGAAGTTATTCGCTAACGTTACCCAACAATCTATTTAGCAAACAACGTCGGCCGAACGAGGCAATCGCCTTTAACGTTACTTGTGTTGTTACCACGGGCACTTAACTGGACAGAAACTGCCGGTTGAGAAAATGTTTAATGACACAGAGCTAATTTTACCACCTGAGTGGGAGGACGATGAACGGATGAATTTCCTATTCTCAGACTTCAAAGAAAACCGAGATGTCAACACAACTGACTGGGACAGTAAAATGGATTTCTGGACAGCACTCATTATCAAAATCTGCAGGAACCGTGGAACAGTGTGCATCAATCTACAAGAGCTGAACAAGATCTTTCGGAGAAAAGAAATTGTTCCCTTAGGTCTGGGCACTGTCATTCAGTCTATGGCCAGGTACAAGCAAAATCGTTACAATCAAAACCATGTTTTCTGTGATCTGGAGCTAGTTCATTTTCTGTTGTGATCACGCTTAAAGTCACCCCAGTGTTTACTGTGCTGCCTTGTTTGCCAGGCTGGGCAAGATACAGAGGGAGTCAGAGTTTGCTGCAAATGTAGATTCGGGCTGGCTGTCCTGGGGAGTGGGAGTGTTACTGGTGAAGCCTTTGAAATGGACCTTCTCTGCTCTGCTGGGTAGCAGCCAGATTACTTCGGAAGAGTCGTTTGTTGTTAACGAACTAGTTAAGGTGTGTACTAGTACACCGTCTCTTTTCAGCTGAAACGGTGTGTGTGTGTGTGGGGGTGGGGGTGGGTGATGGTCTGCCATGTTTTTGTTACCTATGCCGCGTCTCTTTAGGAGAAGGCAGCTGAGTTGCTTGGTGTGTACCGGAACTCTTCGCTGTCCAACCGCTCCCTCCTATCCTTTCAAGAAGTTCGCACAATGTCCTCCCAAGTGTGTGTGGACGAGAGCACCCTGTGCCTGGCTCTGCTTCAGATGCAGAGAGAGAAACAAGTGACAGTTTTACTCCATGAAGACGAGAAGGTAGGTGTTGCACCGAGAATCAAGAAAGTCTACATTATAATCTGTGGTCAGTCAAGGAGTGTGTTGCCAATTATATTGAACATACAAGACCTATTATATTACAGTCCTCCTTGACAGTGGGAACTTTGTCCATATCTTCAGAAGTCTAACTATGAAGTTTAATGTCAACTTTTATCAAATACATATATTATTATTGATATATGTTATCAATATGTCCAGGCTTCATTGCTTATCAACTGGATCTTGAATAATTTTTCCCTTTTGTTTTGTTTTCTTACACAGATAGTCAAGTTTTCCCAGACAGGGCAGGGCTGTGTGTCTCCTGTCTGTGATGTTGACATCGGCATCTACCAACTCCAGCGCAGCGAGAAACTTCTGGAAGAACGAGTGGAGAAGTTCAGTCAAGAGGCAGACAGGTTTGACCATTGCACCTGAAATAACATCTGTTGGGTTTTATCGAAGCAAAACTAAAAAAGTCTTCTAGAAAACATGTTTATTTTTGGTGGCCCTGAATTAAATTTGTGTACATACTTTAAAGACATAATTACATCCCTTCAAATATATAATGATTACAGAGAGAAAATGTTTTACCATGTGAGTGGGGTTTGTGCGATCTCAGCTGATGCTGGCTGATTCTTTTTATGTGCAGGTGCAAAGAAGAAGCACGTGTTTTGCTAAGGGAAGGGAAGAAATCTCAGGTACATTTACGATCATCCGATCATCTTTAAGTTTCAAATCTTATTTGCCAGATGTTATTAAATCAATTCATTTGGTTTGTTTTGGCCTGCCCTCAGGCTCTGAGGTGTTTAAAAAGCCGCAAGAAGGTTGAGAAGAAGGCGGACAACTTATATAGACAAATAGAGAACATTAAAGGCATTTTGGACAGAATAGCCAATTCACAGACTGACAAGCTGGTAAGCAAAATATCTATCACCCACTCGTAAACCATAACACGTTATATCACCATTACAGCATTGTACCAACACTACCATCTCCTGTTTAGTACATAGACTTTCCTATGATCTTTGCTTGAACCTCGTCGCTAAACCGAGAGCACCATTGAGGTTGGGTTGGCATAATCATCCGAGGCCTTACAATGACAGTGCGTATATCTTCTCCAGGTTATCCAGGCCTATCAGTCTGGTGTGGCAGCTCTGCGGCTGTCTCTAAAAGACACGTCCGTTGAGCGAGCAGAGAGCCTTGTGGATCAAATCCAAGAGGTAAGTTTGTACTGTTAAAATACTTGTGATATTGTTCGTTGAAGAGATTTAGCAAGTTATTGGGGCAATTTTGCACCTAAAAGCTCTCAAAATGCCTATACATTTTAAATGATGAAACAATACAACAATGGCAGTTGGTTGCTTTATATCAAGTTATGGATGAGGAGCAATTGTTAACGATCTGAAAGAATTATTAATTTTTTTAAAGCACAATTTTTTTTTATATCAACCTTGATATTATTATCATGTCATCCTAAGCTTATTTGTCCCATTTTGTATTTCTAGTTATGTGACACTCAGGATGAGGTGAATCAAATGCTTGCTGGGGGTACACTGAGTTCAGGTATGTCATTCTGCTTTTTTCCTAAATACTTGTTCTCGAACTATGGCCTGAAAACATACATATCACTGTGTGTGTAATCAATACCTTTTAATATTGATTCAGGGGATGGAGACACAGACGACCTGGAAGAAGAGCTCAAATCTCTATTGGCTGACTCCGTTCTGGATGAGGCTTCTGCCTTACCTGAGGTCCCAACCCACTCTCTGCTACCTGACTGGGATGCTCTTCCCCTGCTCAGTTCTCTTCCCTCTGTGCCTCAAAACAACTTCAATATCACAGCAGGAGCGGGAGTTAGAACGCCGCACCTCAGCAGATTCAGGTTTGAGTTTGTTTTTGTCCGTCTGCTCATCGTTCTAAATGCTATGTCATTGGCCTTGATGTTAAAGCTGGTTTGCAAATTACTAGCAAGTAAGATTTTATTGATGACTTTAAGTCAAGAAAGGGTCTAGCCCCCTGACTAGAGGATTGTATGATTGTTGTTGGTATTGGTATTATTAGCAAAGAGGATAGAAGCGCAAGCATAGAATGTACGTTTTTTTGGTAGAAGTAATACACCTGAAGAACATAGACCAGTTTCCTTCTGAGCAATTAACTGTCAACCTTCATTCTTAAAAGACAATTATATAACATATGATCTTTCTTCATGCTAGGTTTTCAACAGAAAGAGACATGGTCACCTTGGAAGAAGCTAGAGCCTGCACAGTAACAGCACACACAGAATGACAAGGTGGACCTCAATCCATTTTAACTTGTGGCGCTAGAAGCACAGCACACTATTCTACATAGGCATATTCGATTTCTGCCAGAAATTAAATGTATGTCTGTATGTGGGGACTTTCCTTTCAAAAAAAGTGTTTTAAGTCTCTTTCTGAACTTGCAAAATACCAGCATATTAAAGTTTAGAAATCATGTTGCCAAGTGAATTATTACAGTCACTGCTGGAATGCCAGTTTCCTTAAACAAATTGTTTTAGAAATAAAGTATATAGACTGCATCTGCCATGTACCATTGTTTTTGTGTGTGTTTGTGTTTTTCCCTCAAATGGGATCTGCCAGTGGTTGAGTTTTTCCAGCTGAAGAAATCTAACTCATTTTCCAGCCACGTCACTCGGAATAGACTTGGTGCGCGTTGAAAATGCGACGGCAGTCGGAAAACAAGTGAAGCGCCCACAGTCTCAAGCTACTTGTTTAAAATAATGCATTTACAACTTGCTTGTAAGTAACGCGATACTTTTTGGATTACCATATACATTGTGCCATTTGGTCAACATATGCAAAATAATATTTAATGCAGATGTTCTCTGGTAGTTTGAGGTGTCGTTCTATGAACTGGCCCTACTCCTGTCGTTACGTTATAACTGCTGTAACCCAATCGTATTCGTAGCTAACGTTGTTTGCTAGTCGCCGTTAGCATATTATGCTAGTTTTCGTAAATCACACGGGTTCTTAGTTAAACGTGAGGTTACCAACATTTTGGCTAAACAGTTAGCGAAGTGTTTCACAAATCCTTTTTGAGACCGATAAGATTATCGATTTCGAAAACGTTAGTCCAATTAATTAGCAAACCTCACTAACGTTAGCTGACCAATTTACTACCCTTACGTTACCATTCAGGTAATAGTCTGAGCCCAGTTAGCGATTACGTGGCGATTTCACACACGGCTCCTTTCACTTGGGGAAAAAATGACAAGTGTCAGTATTGACAAGCCCCGTGTTGCACAGGACTGTAATTGAACAGGGTATGTCGTTTTTCCAGGCATACTTCGCCAAATGACTGACAAGTGCAGGCAAGACAAAGATCACAGACCTATTCTATGTCTATGGGCAAAGAGAACTGCCTAGTAAATTTCAGCTGTGTGGCTAAGTAAACTTCTATTGCAAAAGCTGTTTGAAAGTACTCCGTTTTTTTAATTAGGTAACGTCATGATCATCATCAGAAGTGAAGTGACGATGGTGCTCCAAAGTCGGCTAACAGTAACATCTCCATCATCAGGCCCCATCGGGGTCTGATTACCATCGATTGTCTGCTGCTGAGAAAATCAACATGGGAAGGTCAGTTTGGACAATAAGCCTGTATTCAGCTACAGTTTAGAGGCGATTCATTTCTGAACTGGTTACCTTCAATATATAGCACAAACCCCACTCACATGGTAAAAATATGTATATATATGTTAAAAAAGGAAAAATCCATTAACTTTCTTCCCTCTGATTGATTGTCAATCCTAGCAGGATCAGCATCTCGTGCCTCTTCCCAGCCTCATGGCACTTCAGCGTTTCCCCTCAGGTTCTTCCCCAGATTCTGCTGCCCTCCTTTAGGCAGATGCTCCTCATAGGGCTCCTGCTAGGTCTGATGGGGCCTTTGTACCTGCTGCTGAGGACTGTAAAAGGACATGACAGCTGGATACGAAAGGAGACCCACTTCCACAGGTGAATTTATTGCAGAAACTATAATTGACCCTCTACACATGCATGTGTTAAAATGTAATGTGTATGATACATTGTATTTCACAACACATTCCCTCATCAATAAGCAACGCGACTTGAAAGTTGAATAGCTTCTGCAGATTATAACAATTTGTATTTTCAAACTCTAGACACTTAGCGAGGGTGACTGACGTGGAGGCAACCGACACAAGCAACCCGGACTTAAACTACGGTCTGGTGGTGGACTGTGGAAGCAGTGGCTCTAGGGTGTTTGTCTACTGCTGGCCTCGACACAATGGGAACCCTCACGACCTGCTGGACATCAGGCAAATGAGAGACCAGAACCGCAAGCCCGTGGTCATGAAGATCAAACCAGGTATGCTGTGATGGATAGAGCTGGCACTATGAATGGGGTTTTATGGGTTAGGATTTGAATTGTGTTAAACACTGTTTCCATTTATTACCATTAGATGTGATTTTGTTTTTAATAAAAAGTTGTTCTTTTTTATTTACTTTTTTCAGTTACATTTGGCTCCTTTTTGGGGGGGAAGGGATAAGGAAAGGTTTATTATTTGCCTTCATGTTTGGAACTTGTCTTGACTAATGTTAACTAACTATTATTTGTAGACGAAAATTACGTTGTTGGTTTGGTTGTATCACCCCTACTTATCCATTGAACATGTTTGCTTTCCTGCGCATTAGGTATCTCTGAACTAGCAAGAACACCAGATAAAGCTAGTGATTACATCTATCCACTGCTGAGCTTTGCTGCCCTACACATCCCCAAGAACAAACACCAAGAAACACCTCTGTACATCTTGTGTACAGCAGGCATGAGGGTACTTCCTGATAGGTACATTTACTCATTCTAATGCATGATAAAAAGAAGCACTAGTCAAACTATTTATTTTGGATTTATTTTGATTGCATCCTGCCTAATGTCTCTTTATTGACATTTTAGTCAACAAGAAGCTCTTCTGGAAGATCTTAGAACAGACATCCCTGTCCACTTCAACTTTCTATTCTCTGATTCACATGTGGAGGTCATTTCTGGCAAGCAGGAAGGCAAGTGAAATGGTCTTATAATTCATTTTTCACTTTCATGTAATTCAAAGGGCAATCGTATTGTATCCATTACAAATGTAGAGTATTGTTAAAACACGTGATGTGCAACTGAAGTATTGTGGTCTGTATTTCCCAACCCCTTGCTTGTATTGTCACAGGCGTGTACGCATGGATAGGGATCAACTTTGTCCTGGGACGATTCAATCATGTACATAATGGTAGGTAGAACTCAACTGGGATCATTGCCAAATCCCTATTAAACTCTTATCTGCCCTGTAAAATGATTCCATTTCCTTCCCAAGCAAAACCTCTTTTTTAATACCCTTTTACGTGTCTCCTATCCGTTGTGCAGATAGGGAAGCTGTGGTCGAGGTGCAAGTACCAGGCAGTGACCAGCAGGAGGCGATCATTCGCAAAAGAACGGCTGGCGTTCTGGATATGGGCGGGGTCTCCACGCAGATTGCGTACGAAGTGCCCAAAACTGTAAGCTTTGCTTCTCCACAACAGGTTATTATCCACCAACAAATTCCCAATTTTTATGCTCTCTTTGGTTTTGTTATTCACCCCCCTTCTCCCTTCCTTTCTCCTACCACTTAATCATTTTCCCGGTTAAAAACCTGTAGTTTGTCTATTCTGGAAGAAGTGCATCCCAGTCGCCATTAGTGGAACCTACTGTCAAGATAAGCCTGCTCCATGACTGCAGGATTTGGCCATGAGAATGCTAATAGTTATGAAATGACTTAATTCACAAGTGGAACTTTGACACCGCTGCTAACTAGCCATAACACCACGAACCATGATTATTTTGCAGTGGATTTATTGGCAGCGCTATTGGTATTTGGTTTCCGCCCTAATACATCATCCATCCAAGTCATTGATTGAAGTTACAGGATAACACTTGCTATTGCATCCCTCCTGCTTTCATTGCTTCTCACAATTTTAACACCAAGTTTCTGAAATTTCAGTTTAAATGCTCTTAGGTAATTGAAGATGTGCCTTTCCTTAATACAAAGGACTCTGTCCAAGTTTTATAAAAACTTGAGATATGCAATGTGTGGAAACAAAACCTGTTTTATTTTTGGCTAATTGTCGCAATTTTATAGGAGGAAGTGGCAAAGAATTTGCTGGCGGAGTTCAACCTGGGTTGCGACGCCCACCGGACGGAGCATGTTTACCGTGTGTATGTGTCCACCTTCCTAGGCTTTGGAGGAAACGCTGCAAGACAAAGATATGAAGAAAACGTAGTCCGAAAAACCGTTGCCAAGAACAAGTAAGAGCAGTGGCCTTGTTTCGTATTCATTTCCGAATGTGTAGCATCAGTTTGAGAGCGTCATGGCTCTGCCAGTCAATCCATTTAAACATCGGTGGTAATGTTTCTAGCCTCCCATGTTAAAAATAATTTAAATTGCCCGATCTTTAAAGCGGTTTTTGTGTCTGTGTCTGTGTCTGTGTCTGTGTCTGTGTCTGTGTCTGTGTCTGTGTCTGTGTCTGTGTCTGTGTCTGTGTCTGTGTCTGTGTCTGTGTCTGTGTTCATCCAGGCTCCTAGGTCAGCGTGTGGGTGAGTCGGCAGACTCTCCGCTCATGGACCCGTGTCTCCCGGCTGACCTGCAGGACGAGGTGAGCCAGGCCAGCCAGAGGCTCCATCTCCGCGGCACTGGGGACTTTGACCAGTGTAGACGGCTGCTCCAGCCGTTCCTCAACCGCACCAACGAGACCCACACCTCACTGAGCGGCGTCTACCAGCCGCCCATCGACTACGCCAACAGCCAGTTCTACGGCTTCTCCGAGTTCTACTACTGCACTGAAGACGTGCTTCGTATGGGCGGGGACTACAACTCCTCGAAATATGGCCGAGCTGCTAAGGTGAGGGTCAAAGTAGAAACTGTTGTCGTGGTTGGTTTGGGGATTTTTCTTTGACCGGTCGAATGAGAACTCCTGTTTTGTATGGTTTGACTAGTCACATGACACGCACATACCATCCGTTGACCTTTTTCATCCTGTGTGTTCTGTTGGCACTCCAGAGCTACTGTGCCACCCAGTGGAAAACTTTGAAAGAGCGCTTTGACTCCGGCCTTTATGCCTCACACGCAGATCTTCACAGACTCAAGTAAGTCGAACCTCTATATCATACTTGCACCCACTAGAATATTAAAACCAGGCTTTTGTTTCAATTTAGAGTTGTTGTTATTATTTTTTTTCAAATTCCTTCTTATATGACTTTATTGGATTCAGGTACCAGTGTTTTAAATCAGCTTGGATGTATGAAGTCTTCCACTCTGGATTCTCCTTCCCTACGAATTATACAAATCTCAAAACTGCCCTCTTGGTCTATGATAAAGAGGTACAATGGACCCTCGGAGCCATTCTTTACAGAACCCGGTTTCTGCCTTTGAGGTAAAAAGCAACACTTGTTGATCCGATTTCACACTTTCACACCTGTATGATTATTGTATCAGCATATATAAATACCCTACATTATCCGTCTTTTGTAACCTTTTTTTATTTGTGCCACTGCCTACCGATATTTTGTTATCGGTTCTTTCTCCCTCTCTGTCTCTCGTCTTCCTGTGTCCTCTCAACCTGTGTTTTCACCGGCCGTGTCCTAACGCGCTTCTGTCCCTCGTCTCCTCCTCAGGGACATCCAGCAGGAGAGCATTAAGGGCGTCCACTCCCACTGGCGCCACAGCCTCCCCTTCCTCAACAACCACTACTTGTTCCTGCTCTGCTTCATGGTGGTGCTCCTCTCCATTCTGCTCTACCTGCTGCGGCTGCGACGCATCCACCGGCGCACCACCATGCGCTCCGCCTCCTCCTCCGTTCAGCTACTGGAGGAAGGCCTGGGCTTCCCAGCACTACCCATCATCCTCTAGACACTTGTGTCCTGACTCTTTCCTCAGGACCCCCCCCCCCCTTTTTTTTTTTAAATTTTTTATCTTCAGTTCCATTCTGCTGCAGTCATCAGACGTCTACCTTCATCATGTTGGCTGGTCCGCTATCAATTCTAAGACTTATTTGCCCTTTTAAGACCTTTTTGGGACTGATTTGAGTACAATGAACTGAGTTGGATCTGGGATTGCCCTGCGAAACTTTGCATGGCAAACGCGCAGACGTAGCGAGTCATGCCAATTATGTTTTGTCGTATGTTAATTTATTTTGTTTCATATCAACAGGATTGCCTTTTTGTTTGTGCTGGAAATGTGAATGGCATGTGCTCGCCTGACCTGCGTGTGTGCTGTACTTTTGTTGATATGTTTCAGATGGCAGCTGCCCTCCCAAAGCCCTTCAGATTAATGATGTCGAGAGACATTTATTTACAAGTTACTGGCCAGAAAACGTACAGTGTCCTATGAAATCCATGATCTGGGCAGTAATGTGCTCTACGTACCCGTGTCTCATCTGGTTCTCATGTCTTGGCCTTGGGACTGTATGTGTGTGCCCTTGCCTCTGCGGTTGCCTTCTTATGTGCATGATCACTGAATGTCTTTTTTTTGTTCCTTTTTTTCCTTTTTTTTTTGTTTTCATATTTTTTATTTTTTTGAGCCAGTGTGTGTGGGCACGTTTGGTGTATTTGTTTCGCTCTCTTGTTTAAATGTGATTTTTTGTTTCTTCTTTTCTTGGTGACCACGGGAGTGCAGCAACACTAAGTAGGAATATGGAGACAAATCCATACATTTGAACAATTTTTCTCTTGATGTTAACAAGGTAGTAGTCCTTAAAAGTGCAATACTTTCTCTTGTCTTATCACTGTAGAAAGGTCCTTAAGTAAACTTTGTTTTTTACAGTTAACTGCAGAATGGTTAATTAAATATAAATCATAAACACATGTCACAAGGCAAGATTACCAACTTAAATGAATCAATATTCGTAAACAGAATGTGTCCGCCTGTTAGGCATTTCTTTTCTTCCTGTATTTATTTGTTAAAGAATGGTCACGAGAAGTTTTCTCACAGTTAGTTGGCTAACAATCAGTGTTGTAAACTACACCCCTTCTTTGCTGTATTATGCTCAATGGTGTTTGGTGGTCAATGGTTGGAGATTTAGTGAAACTATCCTTTGAAAATCCTTCTTAACACTTTCAGATCCATCATACTTTGTTAGAGAGAAGCTGTGTTATGTATCACTGCTGTGAATGGGGATAGTCAGAGAAAGGCCATGGTGTATGTTCAAATTGTATTTAAATCGAAAGGTGTACATAAGACAATTTACTATTTGCACAGGTAAAGATATTGTGGGCAATCCCTTTTGCTGTAATAACTAAAATGATTAAAAAGAGATTTCTGGGTTTACTGTTTTTCTGTCTTGAATATTGTGATTGTTTGAGTTGAGGGAGTATGTTCGGATAAAGAAAGTGAAACAAGGACAGTGAGAGGTGTCAGGAATGGGTAAACCAACAAGTGCATGTACCACACTAGTCAGGTTTGAGGAATTACCCGGTTGGAGCAGAGGACCCCATAGTGAGGGACTATTGGCCTATCAAGACATCAATCAAAACTACCACTGAACTGCAGACGGCTGCTGAGGAGCTTTCCACTTATTCACAGGTTGCTCATCAGAGGTCACGTTGTTGTAGCCGGCCTGTCTTGTTCAGTCTCTCTGGGTGGCTAGGTTGGAGAGGAAGACACACAGGGGGGTTGTTTTTTCTTTCAGCTCCTTGTCTTTCTCCCGCTGTGTTGAGTTTCATGTCTGAGAGCCAGTGATGAGCGATTCAGGCCAAAGCTTTATTTATCCACTTGAGGTTAATGTTGATTTACACTGGGATGTGCTACTGCCATAGGTGGATTTTTTTTTAATGATCATAATGGGTTAAATAGCATAAATATAAATATTTTTTGATCACTAGACAAGTTGGCAACTTGTTTGGTGTAATTGGCCTTGGGACAAGTTCCTGTCCCTCAAAGGCAAACTACTCTTATTGTTAAGTTGTCAGACTTGTAGGTAATCAACTTTAAAGGAGCCCCAAAATAGAGTTGGATGTTGTCTGCAGTTTTTTCATGGTTTTTAGCAGGTCGCATTGTTGAAGTCAGCCTTTGTCTTACATTGTCTCTCATATCAAAAGGAATATTTGACGCACAGGAATTTTCCATTGTCTCTTTTGTCTCCAAGCCACAAACCGAAATCAAATGTATGCGTTTGACAGGATAGGCCCAACAACAGAAGAAAACAAATTAAGCTGAATATTAGGTTTTATCGGCTATGTGGAATTTTCCGGCTTACTCCTTGTAATGTGACACTTCAAGCTCATCAGAGCCAACAATGTATTCATTGAAAGTGAGAATACCAGCCACTAGTGGTTGCCTGGCTGGTACTTCCAGAAAGTTGGCACTTCCAAATGCCTCACTTCACTATGCTGAGTCATCCGTCCCATTGTACAGATTGCTTGTCACTGGTGCCCATTCTATACCAGCAGCGTACACAGTGTGCAATCTTGAGGTTTGGGCTGTTCAAGGGTTTCATATTTGAAACAGATTTTCAGGAATTTCCATTTTCCTTACAAAATTTACAATTGATTTATCTTAATTCTAATTCACTACGCTGATATTAAGATGTTAGAAAAGCAATTAGATGGCATACTATCATCACAATTTTGAATGGGTGAATTGAGAACATTATACAGTAAAAAAAAAAAAACTGGTTTGTTTTAGAGAACCCCCCAAAATGAACATATACAACATATAGAGAGAGATCTTTGTCACACCTTCACTCCAGCGCTTCACATCGCCAGAGTATTGATTGATCCAATTGTTTGCACCTGTTTTCAAGCTTCCTGGTTTCAGTTTGTTGGGCATTATTATTTGTACCCATCTGAATGTCACATCCTAGCCTTGCTTACCCTGTTATTCATGTTGTAGACTCTGACTCAGTTTCTCAATTGTTTTTGGATGAAAGTATCTTCTGTATTCTGATAAAAACTACACCATTCCTCTTGAACATGTCTGCCTGGCTGTGACTACATTTCAATCTTCGCAAATTATATTTGTTTTTAGTCCCAGTAGGCCCACATATTTTTGCACTACTAGTCCAATTCAACTCTCTGTTTACTGTTACAATTAAAACGCCTGTGCAGGATGCAAACATAGTCAGTGGACAATACTGGAAACAATAATTAAGATGTTTAAGGAAATATGAGGAAGGTTGTCAGCTTATTCAATAATAAAAATACATTTTGATTTGGAGACCCCATTAGATCTATGCCTCTGATTTAACAGCATATAATTTCCTATAATGTCTTCTGGAACAGTTTCTCATTTTATAGAAACATCACTACTTTCAGCTTTGATGGAACAGCTATAACTAACGAATCGCTATGACCGTCCATATGTTGAAAGGCTGATATTCAATTAAAGCTTGTTGGTATGACCTATACTTTCCTATACCTGCACTTTGAGATATTTAGTGATGTATTACAAATCAAAAAGGTTAATTAAGGTAAAAAAGATTAACGTTGACACACACACACACACACATACAAATAGACATCATCATGACATTGCGGAAACCCATACACAGCTGACAGTTAAAATAATGATCCGACACACAAAAAAACACAGTGGGATTATTAAGGAATGCCTGAATGTTGTTGTAAAATAAAAAAGTATTACGAACATGACAATTAACAGATGTTCTTTCACGATGTGGAGACCTGCTATGGTAATCTTCTGCCGACCCACCCACGGCTTTGGGTGGTGTCTTCTGTGGCCCATTACATCGATTAACAACGCCCTTAATTATCAGGCAAAATAATACTGACATGTTTTCGTCATTGCATTACAGAAAATGTTTAGCCAAAAACGCTGAGAGAGAGAGAGAGATAGAGAGAGAGAGAGAGAGAGAGAGAGAGAGAGAAAGAGAGAGAGACAGAATTAAGCCTCATCCATATTCCATTGATAAAAATAATTATTTTTGTACATTTAATGGAAAAGCAGGGGACTAGCGGGGCTACTTTTTATTGGCCAACTTTCCCTTATGACACACCCTATTTTTGGTTTACTTGAATTTCATTGCTCTAAAGGAAAATACCGGTGACAGCATTTGAGGAAGTCACATGGGCGGTGGAACTCAGTGGATGAGATGTTGTGGTCATCCACGCTGCCGACCATGTCGATCGATGTTATCTAGTAAATAGACTGTACATTTCTCTTCGAACTGTCTTCCCCGTATGGAGTTAAGGGCAGACCCGGTGGTTGCAGCATTGGAGATGTCGGAGGTAAAAAGTCAAGATGCTGAGCCTTCCGAAGCCGATAGTGACTACGAGAGTTTGCCACCTCATGTCTCTACAGCGACCCACATGACAGCGGGAGCAGTTGCTGGAATATTGGAACACACGGTGATGTACCCCGTGGATTCTGTCAAGGTAACGTTAGGTTAGAGAGACCCAGGAACACAGCGCACCAACTTCTTAGCTTAACATTTACTTGTTCAATCGGATAGCACAGTAGTTCATTGCGAATGCTAGATGCATGGCTGCCTCTTGAAAAGTTAGCTGGCAAGCTAACTTTAGTAGCTAGCGTATGTTAGCTGACAGCACCAAGAAGGCAAGTTATTGCTGCAGCTAGCTGCCTTACGACGTTAGTAACGTTAGCTTGCCATGTTCTCTTTTTTTCTTCAAACACAGCTAACCTCTATGTCCCAGCTCTTTTTGTGGCAAAGGGACTAATTACTCATCTTAGCTAAGTTAGATGTCCACATACCAACGCGCATAAACACAACTCCTATGGCCCGTCAAATGTTATTAACTTACTGTAGCTAGTGTTAGCTACCTTCTGTCCCCTTGTCTTGGCGTGGAGGAACAAATTATTGCCAGCTCTCATAATTAACAAATACCATTATTGCTGGGTGGCACAGGCACTACAGTTGAGACACTGTTTAGCTATGCTACGTCATTAAGACATGGCTCAGATCGAACTTTAGCGCAATGAATGGTTAGGAAACATCACCGACTTTATCAGTGACAGGTGAAGGTCAAATTGTTCAGTCATTGAAGACTTGAAGTTGGTCAGACTCCTCTTACGATCTGTTATGCATTTCTAGGTGAACTAATCCATTTGGCCCATAAGGTGACCCTTACACATTGCTCAAGGATTCGTCCTTTCAAAGGTGGGCTGTAACTGCATGACATGCTTAAGAAATATTTGAAAGCATGGCTGAGTGGACTTTACCCCCAGCAACCCCCCCCCCGTTTCTATAGTTACAGTTCTATGAGACACTTATACAGTTTGGTTTGGATAACCTAAATAAAATCTCGGTGGAGTTCCATATGAGGTTGTTTGGATCCCTGTTATTATAAATAGCCTGTTTGATATCAACAGTGCTAGAAAAGCTATGGTTACTCAAGCCATAGCTACTTCCTCTTGAAGCTTCCAGGTTTTATCATTTGCAACATAGACTATGTTGTGTCTGATTTCAAAATAAGTGAAAGTTAGAAAACACGTGTTTTAAAAAAAAAAAAAAAGGTGTAAACGTTGTGGCGCAAAGCATCTCACTGACTCTTTCTCGGTGCGATTATTCAATCTGCATGGTGGGGTATTGCTAAGTTTGTTAAGCAATATCAAAGTGTCCGGAATGGAAAAAACTAGGGTGGCTTTTGACATATATTATAGTTTTACACTGAAGTTACATTAAGGATGTTTTCAGGAAAAGTGAGTGTTTGGAACAGTAGGCTGGACTTGCTTGGACTGAAACAAATTTTACTGTAAAATGTTTAGGCTCCCACTGTGTGTGTGTGTGTGTACGTTTTGCTTGCGGGAGAGGGAGTTGCCTGTACTTTGATACGCTTCTAGATGTGGGTGGTGATTATCATGCTAAACACATTGAAATCGGTTCTGTGCAGAAGAAGGGTGTGGATCCCACTACTCTCCCATAAGGCTGATTAGTCAACCGTCATACAACCCGCCCGCCAGCTCCACACGCCTCGGTGCTCTAAGAAAACGCTCTCAATATCTATTCTGAAATACAATTACTGCATACTGTACTTCCCTTGGATATTTATGTGACATAAAGGCCTAAGTGTTTGTATCTGGGTCTAGAATCGCTCTTTCTTTATCTCTGTCTCTTTATCTCTTTTATTGAAAGGAATGCGTTTGCTTTCCAGCTTTTACCACGATTGGGTGACTTTAACCCTTTCAGTGCACGCCAGCATAAACCTCCTAGAGGCTTTTAATGAATTGATAGGGAGTTGAAATAAACAGTTTTAATACAATTAAACGAAGACTCACCTGTGTGTTTATGGTAATTCAGCAGCAGTGACTGAAAATGAAGCACTTACACTTATACGTACGTATACAGTGCCATTTCATTGGCTGAATCATTTGGCTTTGGAACATATTGATCTTTTCCTGCGCTCTGTTTTTCTTCCTCAAACTAATAATAATTTGAACTGGTCTTCATACTGAACATATTTTGATGTCCTTATTGACCTCAGTGAAAAATAGCTAGTAAGACTTTAGCTGGTAAGAAGAGCTACCTTTAACGTGAATCCACTTGATTCTTTACAGGACAAATGATTGCTGAGGATCTTCCCCTGAATAGCTTAGTTGCTTATGATAGACCAGTAGAACCAGATGTGTAGAAACGTACAGAAATGGAAAAGAACGGAGGCTAGGCTAGCCCATAATGTAACTTGCAGTGATCATTTACAAATATCCAGTCTACTATAAGACAGGCCTCGGGAATGATGGCCTCAGCTATTCCAATGTTCTTAGAAAACAATCGATCCCAAAAACGCAATGTTGTCCTTGAGTGCTGTGCAGCCATTCTCGTTGCGCCAGGCCTACTTTAACGTGGCATCTAGAAGTATCACGTTTTGTAATCGCCTCAGATATTATATCGCCATGCCAACGAGGATAAAACTTGTCCTGCTCTGTCCAGTTGGCTCATGATTACAGATGGAGCCAGCCCGTTCCCTGGCAACTTGACTAAGCTCAGCTCCTTAACTGTTCACAATGAAACACACTCTTTTTTAATTTGCCTATTATGTATCTACGTACCTACATATCAAAGCTATTATGCCAGACATTTGTTAATAGATCAACAAGAAATTACAAAGCTCTTTATAGTGTATGCTTTGTGGAGAATTTACTCTTTTATAAAGAGCGTTGTTGATTTCTAGTGTTTGTACCATATGTGTACCTCATCATCATTGAATGTCTAGTTTGTCGCCAGTGGCTAGGGCTCCAACAAAGGTATCAAAGTAGTAATTTTTCCAAGGCAACTCATCTCATAAACAACCTCTCACCTAAGATGGAATGTTCAGTGGATTCCTGTGTCAGTTCACACGTTAGCAATCTCTCTGCTATTTATGCTGTTGTAAAGATAGAGGCTATACATGCATTGGAAGATAATGTTGTATTTCAGTTAAGATCATCGCCTGTTCTTGCCTTTCCAGATAATCCCCTGCTAATTTTCCTATGATAGTTTATCGCCAGAGAAAAGCGGTTAAGTAAATCCAATAGTATGATAAGCGAAAGAGGATTACTTCCAGGACTAATAGGAAAATTGACGTCATTTATTCTAAATTACCCCTGTTCGCACAAATATTATGTGAGCAAACCAAATTCTTAGTGTGTGTGCGTGTGTGTGTGTGTGCGTGTGTGTGTGTGTGTGCGCGCGTGCGCGGGCTTTGATTCCCTTATGTATAATAAAAGAAAAGAAAACAAATATTGCATTGTTTGCGACATGGAGGACGGAAACACAAGGCAATATGCAGAGAGAGATATCCATTGCCCGTCTCCTAAGCTGGCCCACAACTTTGGGACCCAACACAAACAGGCTTTGTGCGGTCCAAATAGCTTGGCATGGCGGAGTACAACAAAAGACATCCATGCCTGTTCTCCCCCAGCCCCACATCTTGGTGTGAGCGGAGGACAAGAACACTCGGTGACAGACAAACGTGACAGCCCTGTAACGGATAACTGAGAATAGCCTGCCCCAGGTGTCTGTGTCACAGGGCAGTGCACACACACACACACACACACACACACAGTCACACACCCACAGTCACACACACACACACACAGTCACATTCAGCCGATGAAGAACCAGCAGCTCGGCAGAACCCACCCTACTTACCCAACCTAAAATATTGTTCCGCCTTAGATTTGCTAAGATTAGATTTTTTACATATTTTTGTATCGACCACTGTATGTTTACACAAACATTTTGTATGTGCATGAAGTAAATATGTCATAACCTTTTTTTTTTTTTTTGCGTATTGTTTCAGACGCGGATGCAGAGCCTGCAGCCGGACCCGAAGGCCCAGTACCGAGGCGTCTACGAGGCGCTGCACAGGATCGTCCGGACAGAGGGGCTCCTCAGGCCCCTGAGGGGCCTCAACATCACCATGCTAGGAGCGGGGCCGGCCCACGCCATCTACTTCGCCTGCTACGAACGATTCAAACGCATCCTCAGCGATGTCATACAGAACGGAGGCAACAGCCACATAGCCAATGGTGCAGTTTGATTCCATCGGAGTCACAAGACGCTCCGTCAAGGAGTCCTCCCAGCTCGCTGTAAAATAGCTTGTGGAGGAAAATGCTATTTCTGTCAACCGTCTATTGTTCTTAAAAATTGTTGTAATTCCCAGAGGTATTTTTTGTGACTCGAAAGGCTTGATGTTATTGTTTTTTTTCTTTCTTCGAACAGGTCTGGCGGGTAGTGTGGCCACCGTCCTGCATGACGCCGTCATGAACCCAGCGGAAGGTGAGGCTGCTGTCTCCATGGGTTACACAAATACGGCTTTACTTCCTCTTCCAAAGCTGCACAGGACACTCCACAGGACAACGTACAGATATTTACAGTAGAATCTAATTATTTATGGTCTCTGGGAAAGTTTGAAACATTTGAACTCGTTTTGGAAATGACCCCCAAGAATGTCTGCGGATGTTCTCAGACTCCTGTTATATTGAATACGTATACATTATATATACATGCATGCATGAAAAAGTTAACATTTAAGTAGCATTTCTTTTTAGCTTTCAGGTCCTTATCCTTAGGCTGTACCGCCGGCGTGCTTGGGTTGCCAGGTCTTCTACGTTTGTTAACACACTCTCTCTCTCCCTCTCGTTTTCCTCCATGGCTGCCGCCGTCCCCTCCAGTGGTCAAGCAGAGGATGCAGATGTACAACTCTCCCTACCGAGGGCTGTGGGACTGCGTTCGGACTATAAAGCGCACCGAGGGCCTGGGCGCCTTCTACCGCAGCTACAGCACCCAGCTCACCATGAACATCCCCTTCCAGGCGGTGCACTTCATCACCTACGAGCTGATGCAGGAGCAGCTGAACCCCGAGCGCCAGTACCACCCGGGCACGCACATCGTGTCCGGGGCGGTGGCCGGGGCCGTGTCGGCGGCCATCACCACGCCCCTGGACGTGTGCAAGACTCTGCTCAATACGCAGGAGAACGTGGCGCTCAGCTCCATGCAGATCAGCGGGCAACTGTCGGGCATGGTCAACACGTTCAGGACGGTGTACCGCCTGGGGGGCATGCCGGCCTTTTTCAAAGGAGTCCAGGCCCGGGTCATATACCAGATGCCCTCCACCGCCATCGCCTGGTCGGTCTATGAATTCTTCAAATACTCCCTGACCAAGTAGAGGACGGAGCCGTAGTTGGGGATCACTTTGATCGGGAAAATTTGTGTGTGTGTGTGTGTGTGTGTGTGTGTGTGTGTGTGTGTGTGTGTGTGTGTGTGGGGGGGGGGGGGGTATTCTAGAAACAACCGGACTTCCAATCAAGGTCCACTGTGGAGATCAATGCAAAACACCTTTCAAGGGGCAGGGCGTATTTCTTTCCGCATAATAACCTCAGCGTGTTCTCGAAAGGAAGTCGCTGCAGGTAAGGAAGTTGTTAAACATGACACTCCTTAGTACCACTATGTAGTACATCCTCACCCACCTCATTGGCTAGTGGGTTTTTCCACTCTGCTACGCAAATCTGTAGAAGAAGAGAGACTAGTGGCTGTTACAGGAACAGGGAATACAACACAGATTACTATAGTGTGGGAAAGCAATTTAAGGGCATTTTTGGACGATGATCTTTATCTTTTTTTCATTTGTCTTTCCATTCATCACCTATTAACTATGTGCACACCACTCCTCATGTCTTTCTGTGTATGCTGACTATACAATTATTAAGTTTGGATTCCTTTAAAATATGTTCATGCTTCGGAGCATGTTATTTATTTGATCTGCTTTCCAAGTTTTTCCATTTTATCAAATTGAAGGAAACACACAGCCGTTTGTTTTCATTTTATTTCCTTGTGTATTTATAAAGGATTGTTTGAACGCATTCCTTAGCATGTCGCTGTGCAAAGTAAATCCAGAGCCATTGCGTTGTCAGAAGTGCCTCTGAAAAAAAAACAAATGAAGGGTGCCTCAGCTTCAGCGCCTTTTGGTTCCCGACGTAACGGACAAAAGGTCATCGTGTGTTGTCCTCGTCATCCTTCAGAAGAGTGACTTTCATAGACTGACGCGCGCACGACTTTTGTGTCAGTGTCTCCTTGTAAAACGAAAGGGCGTTTCCTGCTGAAGTGAAGTCCAACGAAACGACTCGCGTCGGAGCCAAACCAAATAGGATGTTGTTAGTGATTTCGAGGCTTCGCCTACATTTTTCCGCTCTTTCATTTAACTATGTAAATATCACTTTTTTTTTTTTTTTTTTTTTCTTCAAAGCTCTGAAATGTATGGAACCCTTTCCCGTTAGTGTCCTGTCGCTAACAGGACTGTTCCTCTCTCTATTTAAGATGACCATACCGGTCCCAACTATTGCCTTGTGTTTAGCACACAATACTGAATCACGCACAAACAAAAGTTATTGTTAGCTTAATATAAAAAAGAGATATTATCTATGTTGCTGAAATAAGGCAACTTTTATACAGTAAAACATTTTTTTTTTTAATGTTTATATAAACGAGGTCTCCATTGACACGTGATTATGCAGGTTTAAAGAAGGATCATACTTTCTAGGTCATTGCCTCGTCCGAGGGCCTTCTGACATGTCTGTTATTATGACGTCAAGCTTTGGAGTGAACTGCTTTGCCTATTATATGCATACAGAAATGCTGTGGATTGTAACATTTTGTCTGATGCTTTCAATGTTAATGTTGTTAAAGAGCAAAATTTAGATCTGCGTACAGGGGCCTTTTTGGAACCTGTAACGTGTTTAAAAGTGACGCTGGGGATGTGATGCAAAATTCCAGTTAAAACATCTTGAAACGTTATCTCAGTTACTGTTCTTGTGTTAGGGTCGATCATTCGTTAGGCGAGACTAACAAATAGCATCATCTCCAATTGACACACACTGGCGTTCTGGCACTCCAGGCCCACGCACATTGTATGTCGTTGAAAATGTTTGAAGTAATTACTTCACCCATGCCCATGAATGGTGACCATGTGACGGAGACTAATGGCTGACCAAATCAGCTGGTTGAAGCTTATGAGTTTTGTTTTGTTTTGTTGGGGTCCAATTTCAGTCATACCAGTCCTGTGCCCTCAACCCTCTCTTCCTAAAATCTGGGCTCACCACTCTTTCTTTTAGTTCTCAGGCATTCCTTCAGGTGTTGCAATAATCAACAAAGCTGCATGAAATACTTGTTTGCCTTTAATTAGATGTTTCCTCTGGGTGAAGCAGTGTTGAGGGACTTAGGGTTCACGTGGACATTTTTAGGGATAGGTTACTATTGATTTGGTCGGGTTGTTTTTTGTCATGAAAAAAAATCCCACGGAAATGATGAAATCGATTTAATAATGAATGACCCACATTTAAACAGGAATGTTTAAGAGGTGTGCAAAACGAAATCAGATGTGAGATGAATCAACTAAAGAGCAGGGCTCTCGTTATTTCCAGCCATAATTGCTATTTCATCTTTTAAAACAAGTTTTTTTTTTTTTTTTTGTATTCACTTTTTTTGTAATGCTTTTCATTTAGTCTTTTGCCTTCTAATGTTTTAAGAGTCACTGTGCGTTCTCCTCAGCATTGTTTGGAATGGTATCCTAGAAATTCTCATCTCCAACTGCTTCTCTGAAAATGGGATTATTTGAGTAAACAGGACTCTTTTGCGGGAATAAACTAGCCTATACGAATGATGGTCATAAAGGAGGTTGCAATACTTGTGATGGGGGACTTGAGACTACACATGCTTTTTTCAGGGTCTACGGTCTATTCAGTCATATTCATAATGTTTTGTCTAATCATGTAAATTAACATTTTAACATGTTCATACCTAGCTGGAAAAAAAAACTTTACCAAAATGTCTTGAATCTCTTTTTTTTTGTAAATAACTTAGTTATCAGTTACAACACACACACAGTAAATATCTTGCCTTTGGTGTTTCCATGGAGCAGGTCTATTTATTTCATTTTGTTCCTTGATTGTCCGTTATTAAGACAACAAAAGAATCGTCCGAACTTCAGAGATTCATTGATCTATTTGATTGGAATGGGACACTAAGGCTAAAGTAGATTTTTCATTATTTGAAATATTATTTCAGAAATGACCTCATATAGTCAGCATCTAAATCATGTTTCCTCAAGCCATTGCTTGTTCATTTTAAAATATATAAAAGTAGAGGAATTTAATTATATTATTTAATGTTAGGTCTTAAAGATGAATCGAGCATTAAAACTCAAATGTGTTTGTCTTTACCTCATGTCAATTGAGCTCATGAGAACGTCATAATGTGATATATATATATAAATACTATGTGCCCTATGGCTCTGAGAGACTGTTTATATTTATGGAGATTGAAGAACTGGCCTACATGACCAAGGATGTTGGTGATGTAAATAATTTACCTTCTGCGCTCAATAAAATTATTGCAGAAATGGGATGATTTTAAATTCTAGTGCCATCTACGATACAAGATTGTTTTATGGAGTAATTCAAATCATGCAGATGTCCAATGATTGTGGTAATGTTACTATTACTACAGTATGGAACACTGGAGCTGAAATAAAACACAAGTGATGAACAAGGTGTTAGGTTGACTTGGGGGTTTTAGCCGGGTTGATCCTGCAATGTTCAGTAAATTGTCTAGTGGTTAGTGCCGCATAAGGTTATTTAAAAGACATGCATCACACAGTATGAATACATTTATAAATGCTTAAAAAAGTTGGACAAAATCCTTTGAACACCAAGTAATTTCTGACATTAAGTCCTTTTTCTTTCAGATGTTTCATGCAAGACTTGATTAATATGGATACACAGAGACACTCACAATTAAGTATTGGTCAGTTTGGCCAGCTTAATCAACTAATCAACATACCAAATATAATTTTTATGGCTGTTTCTTAAATTGTAGATGTTTTATAACATTATAACACATTACACACATAAGAAAACTGTTATTGAGCATGGGAACTTAATTCCTTTAAAACAACTACAAACCTTAGAATTGTCTCATATAACTTTAAAGGATATCGACGTCTTGGGCATATCCCTACTCTGCAAATGGACAGTGCCTACTGCAATGATTTGGGGTTGGCCGTGGCAACCGAGATGTAAACGATGTTTCTTGCACTCGTAAAATTGAACTCACCTTCTGGCCTCCTTGTTCAGCAGGGGGCGCTGGAATACCACAATATAGGCTGTAGTGACATGGCAACCAGTCTCTTCTGAGGCAAGCGAATGAGCAAGGCAGCTTTGGCCCTTTATTCATCGACCTTCAATCAGTTTTTGTAGTGTCAGTATAGTTGTAGTATTGAATTAGTCATAGGTGATAAGATGGGCAGGGCATAGTTATCCTTGATCCTCCAAGTGTGTTTTCTTCCCAGGGGAATTTACACCCGCTAGTGTTAAATATGAAAATAATGCTGCCATGTTCACGTCTCAATATAGCACGTATCTTTATATTTTGAAGAGATTTGGGTTAGTAATGAACAAGATGTGTTGAAACACTGTCTTCAGAGGATTCAGCGGCACCATTCTTAGTAGTTTTAAAGTCATACCCGTCCCAGGGCACGTACACTTACTGTGTGGCACTGATGGTCCCTTTGTGTCGTTGTTGTTGTTGTTGTTGATGTTTTTCCCTACGGGGGTTGTTTATCTTTGGCTCACAATGAAAAGGCCTCCGTACCCACGTCGCCGTCTGACGCCTGCCGCCCTACCCTCTTCTAATCACCCTCTATCTGCAGTAAACTGTCCCCTCCATTTTGTGCGTTCCTCATCTAGGAGAGATAACGTTCACGATTACAGACAACTGTGCCTCTTTCTCTGTCGTCTCTACGTCTTGTCTGCATGTAATGTAATGTGATGTAATGTATGTCAGTACTGTGTGTTTGTCTGTCTATCTCTGCCTCGTTTCCTCTCTTCAGATGTTTGTCTGTGGTTCCATCTTTTCTCTTACACACACACACACACACCGACACACACACACACACTTGCTATTTTAAACGTGCACCGAACGCCCATCAAGGCCCAATCAACGACCACCATCTGAGGATGAGTCGGATGCACAGGCTATATCTGTTGATGAGAAGAAAGGAGCATGGCTGCTGGTAGCGTATAACATTAGGGATCCAGTTACTCAAGCTGCCCAAGGAAGTTTATGAATCTCCCCTTGTGCGAGCATATATGGGCTATTTAACATGGTCTTATCAGCTACAGCAAATTTGTTTGCCAGTCACAGCATATTGGAGCACCGACAAAGGCCGTCTTTGTAGCTGAGTTTGGTTTTCCCCCCAGTCTGCGAAGAGGGAGATCTGTGTGTTATCTCAAGCATGAGTGGGCCCACTGAAGAGCAGGATGATGGCTCTGCGACCACACTGGTCGCCGAATCTTAAGGGCCAATCGGATTTGCGAGACGATACTGTCCGCGTTTGAAAGTTGGGGCACTGAGCCAACTCAGCCAACAGATCAGGAAACCAATGAGCCAGACATTTCCATGGAAACATCCAGCAAGGTAAACTATGACCCATGTCCTGACGTAATACATATTCATGCAACCCTCACCTCACATTTAATTAGAAACGCTCACTTTCATTGCCCCAATGGATTTCTAGTTTTGCTGCTCTGGCAAGTTTTGTCCTTGGAGTGTTTTGCTGATTGTTTTTGTTTCATTCTGTAATATATCATGTCCTCTTAATAATGGGTAATCTCACGCCCCTACATCTAGAATGTTCTCAATTAGCAGCAATGTACAAGATAATACTTTCCCTACCAACAGCAGCTAGAACTGCTTATTTCTCTGAGAGAGCAAGCTAGTTCAGGTTAGTCCAGTTAAGAGTGAATCTTTCAGGACATCCCCCAAGTCTCCTTCGGCCGGCAGACTGATACCTTTAAGAAAGGAAAACACAACCACCGCGCCCCAAAAAAAACATCAATAAGAACAGCTTGTTACACTCTCCTACGTTTGTGAATTAATGAAGCGCGTCCCCTCTATGCCTTCTGGAAGTGGGAGGTGTCACAACAGCGTGGAATACTAATAGTCCTAACCTTCAGCTGTGCCAGTCAACAATCCCCTTTATCTGATGGGGCATGTTCTCTTAGCATTGCATGATGGTGGCCGCACAGGCACAGTGAGAGATACTGTCAGGTGTCTAATGTGCCGTCAAAACAGATGATATCGGCTTACTCTCCTCGGGCCTTCGAGACTCCGGATTCCCGAAGGGACAGGAGGGCAAGAGTCAAATGTGTTTACGACTTTGTTAGTAGACAGTCCGCTTCAGCTCCCAGGCCTGTGGGATTAGGGACTCTTAAAATAGAACTTCAAATGATGTAGGGTGTTTAGGTTTACTGTGGGGTTAGGTGAAACGATTGAGCAATTTATTTCTTAAAACATACATTTTCAATCCACCTCCAACCATGGAAAATCTGAAAGGTCCATGTGCTCCTTTAAATTGAACACGCTTCTACCTCAGCTGTTGATGAATGATGCATTGGTAATGTACTGAAGGCCTACAGTCTGTAACTGACAACCGCTTTACAAAGCAAGTTCAAGTCCCTTGAATCCACCCCCACAAATGAATGAATGGCGCAACACTCACCAAGACAGTCTGCACTCAGGTTGTCTGGATAACAAAACTCTTTTGTAGTTCACCCGAGCGGAGTGAGGAGTCGGTTGCACGTCAATCTCTTTTTGCACCTGCGAAAACAAAGGTATATCTCCCAGTGTATCTACTATACCTGCACATAGGTGAGTTTTGCTGTGGACAGAAAACACACAAACAAGTGGAAGAGGAAACAATTCCACATGCCAATACAAAGGGTTAGGCCTGCATACAGTAGGAGCAGACTTTTCTATCCTAAATGGCCACCAAGCACTCTTAAAATAATGAATTATTAAAATAAAAATTACAGTGGTTGATAGGGAAAATAGGAGCGTTTGAAAAGATAGACATCGGTTACTTGTATGAAACAGATCCATGATATGGGAGTTACCAGCGTAACATATCCTGTTCCACTGGCTGGGTTGCCTGCGGAAGAAATTCAGAAGTAAGGCCAGTGACAGTCATTAGACTCGGGTTGCATTTCTTCATAGAATCTTACTATTGAAGTGAGTTAAAAAAAAATCACAGAAAAAAATAAAGGATTGGAAGAGTTTTGGACAATGAGGACCTCGCTGGAGACAGGCAGGGCATTAGCCTCAGAGTCCTCTAACCTCTAGAAAAAAGGTTTTAGCAATCTGAACTCAATCAGACCTCAGATCCCTCTTGAGTTGTGTTACTGTAAACATGCCCTCCCTAAGTATGTAGAGACCTAAACCCAGCATTGACTCTTATCAGTAATGTTAGGAGGACAATGTCTTCATTTTGGCTATCTCTAAAAGTATGCTATTATTCTAGTTTTCTTTTTATTTCTTTTATTGATAGTATCACCAAGAGTTCCACCGTTCGCTCAGTTCAAAAATAAAACTGTGGTCGTAATATGGGAAAAAACTAAGTGGATTTCAAAATAATTCCCGTCTCTGGTTTAAATAACAAGACCCATTAAACTGTTCGTAACGGGTGTGTGTGTGTGTGTGTGTGTGTGTGTGAGAGAGAGAGAGAGAGAGATACAGAGAGAGAGAGAGAGAGAGAGAGAGAGAGAGAGAGAGAGAGAGAGAGAGAGAGAGAGAGAGAGAGAGAGAGAGAGCAGTTCTTGATAAGTATCCAAGATTCCAAGATTAGACAGACAGACTCACTTCTCATTAGGAGATTAAAATTAATCCTGTGTATCTATCAACTGTTCTCCATGTATCTGGTACAACTCTGACAAATCCACTCTGCTCGTTGTTATTTCACAAAACCTGCTCCTGTTGTCCAATACTCAGATTTGACGTTGTAGCCACTAGACAGATCATTTCGATTTTAGATTGAAACTGGCTTTTTTTGTTTAAATGTACACATAATAATATTGAAAGGTATATGGTTACACGTACTTTAGTGAGAAAAAAACACTATAATCGGAAATAGTTAATAAATGTCTCCTGGGGGTCGTAGGTAATGCCTGAAGCCAATCCTCTGACAATGTCAAATCCATAGGCCTATGCCTTTTCGAAAATGACTGTCATCAAACAGCCTAACTATTTTAATAATAATAATAATAATTCATTTTATTTATATAGCGTTAAGACAATAATGCTCAGACGGAGAGCAACACACTAGAGTACAACAGTTAAGACAGAGATGCACAGAAAGGCAAACAATAAGGCAAGGACAACTACAAATAGACGCGGTGGGTCAAGAATGATATCAAGACAGAGGCTACTGAACGGACAGCATTCCGCGGTTGCTGCAGAAGTCATGGGTGGCATTCCACTACTGTTGACCATGATACCGTCATTTAACATCTTAGTGAAAACAATACAGAGAGAAAAATCGTATGTTTAAGTGGCGTGATGGCGTTCGGTAAGTGATGGGGCACGTGATAATGTGGATGGACCTGTCCGTGTGGCTCATGGCTGCAAGCCAAGCATCGTTACAGAAAAAAACATACCGGGGATATTCAGTATCATACGCAGTTAGGACTAACTGTGGCACCTGTCTGTGAGGAAGATAACAAACGGATAATGTTTGTTTTGGGTCATTCCATGTAATATATACTCAATTCATACATACATAATTGTTCTCCACATTACTATTTCCTGGAACCAATTCAAAGGCTGACGCTGAAAGCTCTTGAATGACTTGTAGTTACTTCAATGTGTTTGAACCAAAGTCAACTATAAATAGGCTATAACACTGCAGTGTAGTTCATTCCATTGAAGGCAAAGTTACTCTTTCGTTAGTTCGTTTACAGTCACTATATAGAGTGGACATGCGTGCAAATTCCTGAATGACTTCTCTTGCATTGTCTTTTACCTATGGACTCCAAACCCAGTAAAGATGGACGATATCCCACAATTGCCACTCCTCAATGTGACGGTCAAATGTCACGATGTCACCATGAACCAAAGAGAAAAGATAAATGTAGACATCTTGATGTCAAATCAAACCTCCATTTAAATAGACGGATAGGGGTTGTTTTATCTGTTAAGGAGTCATGCCTCGTTGTTTAGTGAGTGCCCTCATGTTTTTGCCAAATACCAGCCAAGCCCTTATCTCTCTCTTCTCCTGTATAATTTAACTCCTGGGTGAGCTTTTGTATTCTCCTACAAAATACACAGGGCAGGTGCTGTAATATGGAAGAAATACAAAACTTTACACTTAGGTAAAAAAAAAATGAAGCAGTCAAAAATTATGCAGAAGTCAAAGTAAGAACCCCCCCCCCCCCCCGCGCGCTCTTCGTTATGGAATCAGAAGGGAATTACAGTTCTTTTGCTCAAAGTGCTGTCAAGACCAGGCAATGTGCATGGTTTTAGGGAATTTTTCATCAGAGTATAACAGGCATATCAAATGCAATGACAATGATCAAAAACTGTTTTGCAACAATAGCATTTAATGATGTAATAATAGATTGCATAGAATCAAATATGGGGGATTATAATACAAGTGCATGGCTTTAGGCCTACCACTGAAAATCCTGAATTTACATAACAGCAGCTAAAGAACAAAAGTTCAGTTTTAAGTCAGTTAAATACATTTTCCAAACATAACTCATATTTCTGTAACAATAGTTTGAGGCTGTAAAAAACTGCAAACGGTCCTGTACAAGGATCACAGGCCTCGCTGAATGCTGGTAAGAAGGTATAACATTTCAAACAAGCACTGAGTCCTTGATTGGTCTAGATCTTGCCTATCCGTTAGCCTAACCCATAGTCAGATGGTCAGTACCTTTAACAAATTCAGAAAAGCACTATTTAAAAATGGCATATTGTTAATACTTATTTAGAACATTACGCATGCGCCATATGTCCAGAGTCCAGTAAGCTATGCTCCTTTTTTTTTTTTTTTACCATAGAGTTGGTCTCCATACGCCACTGAAGTCGCATAAGTAAGGTTGGTATTGATATGAGTAAGAAGATGTTAGAAGTGATGCTCTGACCAAATGGTCTTCTACTCCATTAGATTTTTGGAAAAGGCTTAAATCCGTGGTTTGCTGCTTCCGTTTGGTCTTGTATCTCCTGTTTTGAAACCAGATTTTTACCTGCGTCTCAGTTAATGTCAAAGTGTTGGCGAGCTGAGCTCTCTCCGGCGCTGTCAGGTATTTTTGGTGATTAAACTTTTTCTCCAGTTCAATCACCTGCAAATGTGTAAAAGCTGCGCGAGACCGTTTTTGTTTACTACTGGCTGATGACAACATTCTTGGATCCGACGAGTTTGCACATGATATTTCGCTTGGATCTGAAAGGAATGTAATATTAGTTAAATATAAATAGTGTTACTGTTGCGCAGTTTGTCATACTTACGGTAAAACATACTTTATTTATAAACCGAATTATTCAACCCCCGAAGAAGCATACACTTTCTTTAATGTTTCTCACCTTTTAGCGCACCTATCGCTGTTTCCTCAAACACCTTAGGCTCTTCTTCATCCCATCGTGTCCGGCTAGCCCCCCTCAATAAAGAACATTTGACGTTATGGCGTGTATTTTCTTTAATAGACAGGATGTCTTCTATTAAAAACGGAGTTAGGGGCTTGCCGGTTTCAGACATATTTCCCCACGTAGGTTGACTAATCCACCGTGTATTCGCGTGAACCTGACTAAAAGTAGTGCGCAAAACGTCCAGCCTTCCCGCAGACAACCACTAAATTGTTGAGTGAACCTACGCTCTTGTTTAGGAAGCTGATGCTTTAATTTATACAAGTAGGGCTGCACTGTCTCTGACAGCTTTGACAAGTGGGCCAACCTCTTTGCCAACTCCTGTCTTTTAGGCTGCCCATTGACAAAAGCCACATAATGATATAAACAGACCTGCATGTGCTCAGTTTACATTGTGCTGCCAAGTATATCTGAATGCCATCTCGCATTTAAAGTACGCCACTAATTGGTTATATGTAGGCCTAATTGTAGTTTAGTTGACCAGTTTGGGATTTCTTTTTTGTTCGTTACATTTTTAGAATGATGTCAAAAAGGAGTAGACAATGTTTGTAATATTATATTTTTTGTGTGTCACAGGTTCACAGTTAAATTAAAGTCTTAGCATGTTTTGCTGTTCATTTAATCAAAATACAATTCACATCTAGTTGCGTGTCTTTACCCGCAGTTCATCTTATAAGTTTGAATGCTTAGTTTGCCACGGCTCCATTTCAGTGTGTCTCCAATTGCTTGGCTTGGTTTGTTAAAATTTGGAAGGATTGCTATGTCCTGACCTAGCCAGCCTAGAGGGAGATATATGTCTCAAGCCTTTGACCATACAGTCTCAATATGCTGAAGCTGGCTGACTCTTCCCAGGAGTTGTAAGAAGGAAAAGGGCAGATATTTCCTACATTGTGGTACCTAAAGCTTTAAAACATTTATCTCTGAAAGGGTGCAGCGAAAGGATAGACACACTCGAGTCATTTCCATTCTCCAGGAACCCCGGCCCCCCTCAGACCCAGGGGAGTGACTTGGTGTCTGCGCCTGCAGGGGGGCTGCCTGCCCAGGGGAGGGTGGGTCACGGACCAGGGTGGGTGGCCAGGCCTAGCGCTGGAGCCCTAATGTGTTCAACACATTTCGGTCGGCTCCATAACCGACACATTCATTGTTCAGCGGGCCTGTTTGTTTGTTGTGCTCTTCGTTTCTCCCACTGACCTCTCCCCGGGAATGAGGTTGGGCCCACTGTGGCCATGTTGCTCCCCTAGGTGAATCTGGGCTCTGTTTGGAGTAACGTGAATCTGGGGGATGACAAACATGAACCCCTTGGATGCCCCCTGCCCTCGTCGACTCTGTCAACCTCCCTTCATCAACACTGGGAGACTCCTATGTAATCAGCCTTTTCTCTGTGCCTCTCCTCCTATATACTTTGTACGTAGTAGATATGGTGACATGGTCAAAATGGTAATATACAGTTTTGACAAAGAGAACAGGCCAGACGTTTGTGCGTGTGGGTTATGGTTTTAGTAGGTGCTGCATGATAACTGTAAAAAGTCAAATTGAAAAGACCAATGGGTTATTGTTTGGAGACAGCTAATGGTAGCTGGGTGTTTATTCCCGTTAGCTCATCTCAGAGATTATCTACTGTCACCATGTAAACACTGTATGATCGCTGCGATATGGTTCAGCTTGAACTATTGCTCTGTCCCCTACCCCCCCCCCCCCCCCCTTTCTGAAATTCTGTTGCAGTCAACGAGGGCCCAATAGCTTCTATCTCCTCTATAGGCCTTTAACATAAGTGTCTTGTTCCGTAAAAGTTTATTGAACCCTACCTTAAATTAAAAATACAAACAAACATATAAACTCTAATATCAAACATACTATGTCATCCTCTTCTACAGTAGATCTAATATCAAACAAGTTGGGTGATTAGAGTGGAGTCCCTCATTTCACGTCAGACCCTTATTCCATGTTGCGTTGTGCGGTCTCCATTGTGTGCTAACATTTTTGTGTGTGACTGGAACAGATACTTGGTTGAATGCTCTACTGGAGTCGTCAGGCACCAGATGTGCGCTTGTTAGAATCTGACCCCTGAGCCTAGGAAGACATTTGTCTTCCGCCATGCATAATACGTGTTACTGTTGTTTTGTTACTGACATGTCAAAACGGTCTGGCTTTCAACTATCAATCTTCTGCCCTTTTTTTTTTGTCTTCACTAAAGGGTGTTGCCATTTCCTTTCTCTGAGATGAGTAGTGAGTGAGACGTCTTGGCATGTTTAACATATTTCTAATTACTTCTCATTTTAATTGTGTCATTATATGTATTTGCTTTTGATGCATTTTAATGAAACATTTCTTATGAAAATACGCATTCGCGTTCTTTTATATCCATGATGATGAATGAATGTGTTTGTTATTCTACCATACCTTTAAAAATCCAACTTAACTGTCTGACAGGGAACAAAGAAACCATGTCTCTGTTTGGGATTAATGTTATGGTTACTGCTGTGTAGTTAGGTAGAGGAAGGTTTTTTCCCCCAATGTAGTTTACTTAGCAAATAGAGATTGAAGTGGGGTAACGTCTACCTGTCCGTTTTTGTTATTTTCTTCGTCAGAGAGCTTACCTTTATTTTGGCTCTGCGGTTGACACTTTTGCATGGCACTTTAAGTGGTTGATTTGAATGTTGAGCTTAGCTTTGAATCTGAGGACACCTCTTTTGTTGACTTTGATGATCTGATCTTTTCTATTTTCTGTTTTGCTTCTAAAGTAGGTTGGATGATTCAATGCATTCCAATGTTTTCCAATTTCTTATGTATTTGATCTTATTTATTTTATATTCGGGACGTTTGGTTTCATCTACAATCATGTGTCATGCTTGTAAGAGATCATGACATATCTCTCCAATAGAGGGGGCCCTAGTGCCATTTTTAGAGCAAAATCCTACGCTTAGCAGCAGCAGAACTGGACGGAGGAGTTGCATCAGTGATGATGACAGATGTGAAATGATTTGGAAAAAAAAGTAGCTGAGATGCTGTTAATGTCTGATGTGCATAGACACTTCTAGACAAGGTAAGGCATGCTATAGATCATAGGTGTCAAACTCTGGCCCGCGGGCCAAATTTGGCCCGCGAGGTAATTATATTTGGCCCGCGAGACAATACCAAATTACTACTTTTAATTTAATAAATGAATGCCATTGATGTGTTTTTTCATTTGAAATTCGATTTTGCTGCCAGAATAATTTAGGAGGTTATTATCCAACCAGGGCTTTTGTCATGAAGGAAACCAAGAACAACAAGTTGTTGAAATGTTGTTGTTGTCAATGAATGTTTAGCTTGTATCAGTCATGGGCGACACACTTTTGTTTGTGATTGGTGAACATTTGATTGACGCTTTTAGGCAGATGGGTTGTTGCCTGGATGAGGAAGAGGAGGAGGAGGAAGGGTGGTCTTTAGTTTCTGCTACTGAAATGTGAGGACATTTAAAAAAAAAAAATGCAAACTTAGAGCACAAACTCATACATCTCTGTAATGCAACCCTTAAGTGCCAACCTCATGCCATTCCTTCTCCAAACTGAGGAACTAACCCATCCACCAACCCCCTCCACCTACACACACACACCCACACACACACACACCCACCCACCCACACACACACACACACACACACACACACACACACACACACACACACACACACGGCACCCATCTTTATCTGATCGGTTCAAGAGGCCTTGGTCTCCACTCTGTCTGTCTACGGCTAAATTCTGCTCAGAGCTTCTCTTACCTTATCTCAAACAGTGATGAGCCTCTAGCCAACTGGTGGTATCTCAATCCCAGAGGGTTTCGCCAGTCAAACTGGGAATCCACATCCAGAAAGTAACTACCTCTGGCACACTCATTGAGAAGCCTAATGGGCTGAGGAGAATCCACTTGGATCATTTACACAGATAACTCACAAGTATATATGCTTAACTTGCTGGGACATTTGTCTCAGTTTTTTTAATTCAAATGCTGCAATTTATTTTATCATATTTGTCTTAATTTGTATAGGCTATTGCATTTTTTAAAATTCTGATTCTTATTTATTTTTACTTTTAATCCTCTTGTCATTAACTCTTAACTAAGTCCTATTAGCCATTGCCCAATAGTCCACTAGCCAGTTTAATGAAATAGAAGAAGATTCATTTGAAGTTCAGGCACAGCTTAAAATCAATTAGTTTGAATGGAATTGATTTGCAAATGTGATACAAATTTCTAATGGAACCCCTGTTAATTAGGTGGTGTTGCAGGCCTTTGCTATCGATTGCTGTCAGGATAGATGGGAAGCCGTTTCCCCGTTTGATTGAAAGTTAAATGGCGAAGTGCCACTGTGTCTACGAGTTTGTTTACTCACTCAAGGTCCATGACGGGACAAGCTCTCCGGCCTTATCGCAAGTGGCATTGTTCAGCGGCTTTGTCAATGGAATAATAATGACCTATCAGACGTTTTGATAAAGTATTAAGATTGCGGGCTACGTTCAGGTCATATGTCAGCTCTATAACCATGTATCCTTACGCTATACCCAATCCGTGTAAATACCCAATATTTCGTTTGCATTTCGCTCAGGCTTCGCCACATAACCACTGAAAACCAAAAATGTGGAATTAGCGTTGGCCTACACACAATTCACAACACCACAGCAACTATTTTAACAGAAGCCTAATGCAACGAATGAATTGTGAAATTATTAGTCTAATATATTTAAAGTAGGCCCATAGGGTTTTATGTATATGCCTCATATTATTTCTGTGTACAAGCCATAGAATACCGAGCTAATGATATTTTAGGCATTATCTCGTTCGCTTTTCTTCAAGAATACTTTGGTTATAATATACATATTTATTTAACAGATAAACAGTACCTAATTTATTGAACACATGATATTTATTATTAACAAAAAAGAACAAAGCAATTATGTTGAGAATGGGAGGCAATTGGGGTTTGAAATGTATATTCACAACACAAATCTGAACGAAATAAAAATGTAAAAAAATAGAATTAATAAAAGCCTTGTATTGGTGTAGGAACACATTATTCAAACAGAAACATGCGGTCCTCAACTCTTATTGGCCTTCCTCTTATTTTACGATTACAAGCTTAAATGGACTTCATACAATCCACATTTTAAATTCCACGCTACAGAAATAAAGAACGTTATAGGACTGAAATAAGTCTTTCCCCCCAATTTATCACCACGCTCGTATGCCTGACAGAGAGGTCTGAAAGTGTCCTTGAGTGAAGGCCGCTTCGGCATTGCCGAGGAAGGGCCTACTGATGTCAACCAAATGGGTATTCGGCATTTGTGTGACACTTGACGCTGAAGGCATGTTTGGTGAAAACGACAAATTCTGAGGGTTACATCCATATAAATTATTTCCATATCCATATACAGGGTTACAGGATCCAATTGTCACATTGTATGGAGCTGGATGCGGTCCTGCTATGCAAGGTTTTCCATCTCGCACAAGTACAGGGACAGCTACCCTTCTAGGAGGTGGGTAACCTGCCATTTCCAAAGACTTGTCTTGCCTTTGTCGCTTACACTTGTATCTCCTATTCTGAAACCAGATTTTGACCTGCGTCGAAGTGAGTTTAAGGATGTTGGCAAGATGGTCACGCTCAGGGGCTGAAAGGTACCGTTGCTGTTTGAAGCGCCTCTCCAACTCAAACACCTGCGTTTGAGAAAAAAGCACACGCGGCTTTCTGCGCACTCTCTGCGTTGTTTTCTCAGCCATGCTGTCCAGCATTTTGTCACAGCCAAGAGAATTGTCAAGGCCACACAAACCTGTAATGAGACATAACCTTTTAAATTACCTGTTTAACTTTAACTTTATCCATAAATTGGTTTAAAGGGCTGCATGGTAGTAGGCTAATTATGCAACGCACTAAATAAATAAATACATTTTGTCCTCAAACTTTTCTGCCAAAATATGAAAATTAAATATTTGATGAACATTCCTGAAAGAGCTTTGTACAAAGATGGCCCATAAATATTACTCCATATAGCACAGAGGTCATTCGTTTTAGCCAAGTAAATCCCGGTGATATTTGTTTTAAAAGATTGTTGAATACAATTATGAAGTTTCCCCCAAAAATCTATAAAAAAAAAACATGTTAGTAGGTTATCCTATAAGCAGTTATGCTGCGTAGGCAAGATACTTTAGTTAAAAGGGATAAATAGGATATCAACAACTCACATATTCTATTATGTAGGCCTATCACCAAAATAGGTTCAGCAATGATTATTTGTCTCTAAAGGTAAAAATATTGTTTAGGTCCTTGGTTTATAGTGTAGGCCAACAAGCAACTCACCTGAGTCTTCCTCATACATTTCCTCCCCGGCTGTTGAGCTGCAGCTTCCGCGGAGAGCGTCCATGTCTTCTAAATTAAAGTTGGGTTTCACTGGCCCCTCCGAAACGCACGGTTTTTCCTGGGTCTCAAATAGGTCTATACTTCGAAACGCACAGTCTACTCGCTGCAGAGACAGTATATCCTGTTCTGCTTTGTAAAATCCTTGAGGATTGAAATCATGATTAGCGTGTTGATTCTCCAACTTCAAGATATCTTTTACGGAGAACGGAGTGGAAGTCATTGGACTGGGCAGCATAACTTCGGATATGCAGTCCTCACTAAACTTATAGCCTTTTCAAAGCTGTCAAAACGCCTTACTAGTTTTTGACTGACGAACTCAGAAGCCAAGTGTTCTGTGTAAGCCAACCTGTCTCACTGATTCAGCAAAGTGATCAATGCACCTATTTGCTCTCAATGGAAACTTCAACAAACCATTGGCCAATAGTCATGCGCAAGAGTAATGATGAGAAGAAGCCTACACTGTGATCTGCCACTCCCATTTTCTCTCATTTTCTCTCATCCAAAACCACACTTCACATTTAACTGAATCGCTCCAGATCGGAAAGAATCATACTTTCACTTGAATAATTACGGATTTTGACATTCCGTTCCCACTTTTTTTTTACGATGGTGAGGTTCTGTATAGGACTAGGCATTTCTTTACATGACAACATGAAGGTTAGGTATTTAAAAGCTTTAAGGTTTAAATAAGCTTATAACCTAAAATACTACTTTCAAAATATTCAAAAAACCATAAAAAAAAGAAGAGAAAAATAAATGAACAACGGTATTCGTTTGACCAGTAGATGTTCATACACTGTGCTGACAGCAAGTCATGCATCCAATAGGTCACTAAATTAGTGCGCAGGTCCTCGCAGTTGAATGATCTTGCGCGGCAAAGGTGATGTTGCACAGGTTTACACTGATGCTGCTTTCCAACAACCTATTAGTGTGCTTAGACCACAACAAACAGTAACCCTACACCTGATGTTGTGGAAATGGAGAGGCCTCGGCGCCAGCCTGCAATGCTTGGCTGGTGCCGAGACGCGCGCCGGAAAGGAAAGAGACCTTAGTTGTCAACACTATAGGCTACTAATTGGACTGCCAGAAGTCAGTATTAAAGACAACTATAAAAGGGCACCGTTAGAGTTAATTTAGAAGGCAATATACTCATTTCAAGTTCATAATCATATTTCGATTCGTTTAATGACATGAAAATCCAATCGAATTCACTTTTCGGATTGGCCAGGTTTGTTAAACGAACCAAATACAATATATATATACATGATTGTGTTTTTTGTTGTTATATATCATTTTTAAATTTGGCTCACAACTTCTCTTATAACAAAACAAAAATAATCTATTGGATTTAATTATTTTATATATATATATATATATATATATATATACATATATATATATATATATATATATTAGTCATTTTGACGTCATTGGTTCCTTATTGCTTAGTTCAATTTAACAATTACCTTGAATTATATCAATATACTAATGTAATACAAAAATACAATGTATACTGACATATCTCTCTAGGATTAAAGAGATGCAGATATTAATGGGAAAATAGATTAAAATATTTCCCAGGGCTCCACCAACTTCGCAAATGGCTGTGTGTTCCTTCACTGCCAAGTAATAGCCTAAGAACACATATCTTGAAATAAGCTGACAAACCCAAGCTTCAAAGCACCTGCACCGCATTTCATGTGAACACTATAGGGATAGATTTCTACTGAAAATTGTTTGGGAAGTTTCAAGGGAATTGGAGGCTACCTTTGGGGGTTCAGGGTGTCCAGTTTGATGGCTAAATTACTTAATTACTCTGTGACACCTGTGCTCACCAAACGCTTCGAGAAACCAGGCCTCCCCGAGTCTCTTTCACTTCTCCTCGCCTTAAAGCAAAAGCCTTCGCTTTTCGTTTCCACCATTTGTCCCCCCCTTAAGGTAACATAAGAAGCCTGTCAAGTACCGTTTACCACAGAACACCCTAATTCATCATACAGTAAAATATGAGTATGATGGCCACAGAAAGAGGAGCTAGGTTCTTCCTCAACTTAGGGTAAGTCGACCCCCCACCCACCCCCCTTACTGCTCTCTCTTTCTCCTGACCAATTTGTCACCAAAGATCTTCAGTAAATTGGAATGTGAGTCGAGAGAGATACATATATTAGTTTAGAAAGCCCAGCAGTAATACCAGCCTGTACAGAAAGAAAAACGTACTAGTAAAACACTGGGGTGCCTCCTGATGTCCTGTTAGTTTCAATGGAATAGATTGTTCTTTGTGATGCCTTAGGTGACATCCATTCTGTTAGCAAGGGAGATGGTAGACTATGTCGTTGTTCATCATGTTACTTTATGATTAAAGTTCAGATATGGTTTCTGCACCGACTTATAGGCTAAAGTAAACTAGGCCACTGAAGAAGGCTATTCCTGGTTGTACCAGACATGCTCAGTATCTATTGTGAATGTGTGGCAGCCTTGGTGCTTAAGTCGGTTAAAGTTAATGTTGCTAGTGCCTGAAGACAGCTCCCAGGGTTGAAGAGGATCTCCCTGTCCTGGCATTGGTTGGATGGGGGGAGGAGAATGAGAGAAAGAGAGAGAGAGAGAGAGAGAGAGAGAGAGAGAGAGAGAGAGAGAGAGAGAGAGAGAGAGAGAGAGAGAGAGAGAGAGAGAGAGAGACAGAGAGAGAGAGAGAGAGAGAGAGAGACAGAGAAAGAAGAGAGAGAGAGAGAGAGAGAGAGACAGAGATCTGCTCCTTGTCACGGAAACAGCCACTCATCTCTATTGCTGTTAGCCAGGGGTGTCATTAAGAGAGGAGGCCCCGGCAGCTTCAAGTGCTGTCAGTCAAGTTAGTCAGTCAGTGTGGGTTCCTCTCCCTTGTATGGTTGGAGAGTATTGTAAACACACACACACACGCACACACACGCTCGCACGCACACACACACACACACACACACACACACACACGGACGCACACACACACATAGACCGGAGCTGTGTCTGGCTGGCCTAGTCAGACCACCTAGAGTTGTATATCTTGTCCCTCAGAGTCTCGCCACTAAGCTTAGCTAAAAGGATATTAGTCATCTTAGGAAACTAGTTTCAATTTATAAAGACCGTACCCTGTTTTAAAATGGTGGAACAAAATGGATATGGCTAGGGTGTTGACACTCTCAGAGTAGGACGCGCATCTGGTTGGAGGAGAGCAGAAGTTCCATCCAAAATGAACGGTCAAATTTTCTGCGACCAAAGTCTTCCAAGGGCAAAGCGACGACTGTGTCGAGAAATATTGGGGTTTGGAAGACTTATAATGTATTCAACCACTAGGTGTCTCTGCCCGACCATTGTAATAATCAGCACATCCCAGTGTTCCTTGCCCAAGAGCTGAGAATTGATCCTGATTTCACAACCTATAGACAGACCAAAACATGATCTCTCTTGAAACAAAAGTTTAGGATTATACCATACACTGAGTGTACTATTTGTTTAGGCTACAAAGGCTCCACATCGACCACTTAGTTTATTTTATATTTCCGATACAATATCAATATCCCATAAATAAAAGACATAATTCTTTTCTGTAATACAATACACTGTAGTGAAGTTTCAGACTGGTGACTTAGTTGCTTTCACACGGCTGTATTCTATACTTTGCACACACCACATTCCTATTCATTCCAACAGTGAATGAGCTATCAGGGCAGCTCAGTTCAGTTTGATGTGAAAAATACAAGGGTTTGTATCTGAATAGGCTGGCCTTTAGATTTTTGATTTTCTGCCCAAACTCCATGGAACCCTGTAAATATCTAATTGAACAGTGAATGGCACATTCCACTGCATTCAAGAGCAGTATATTATGAATAGCTAATGGGATTTGCTCTCCTTCAAACAGCTTTAATAGAAAATAGTCAACACTACATTGTACGTTTTACTTGGGTTCTATTAGTCATATGAGTGTATATGAGGATCACTGTATGTTTGTGTGTGCAGAAATTACTTACAAACTCAGTACTTTCACTGCTTAAATGTATCTATAATATAATTAACATTTAGATCCATTATGTGACATAATCACTGGGCATAATACTTGAGGCTCCTGTACTGTGCTGAGTTGCATATCATTTCACTGCAAGTAAATCTGTAAAGAATACTTTACAGTATGACTGAGCCATATTCAGTTTCATCTCTTGTGTCTGCCTCTTTAGCTTCCATAGAATTGGATCTCATTTTCACTCGTCTTCTTGGTGATTTCCCCACAGAAATGAAGGGATGCCGTAGAGAGATTGCCGGTTGGATTTGAGTGGATCTAATCCCCCCCTGCTCTCAGTCCCACTCCATTTCACTGCACATCTGATTTGTCACGCTGCCGATGAATATGCCATAAGTTTCATGGGAACGAAGAAGTCTGTAATGAATATATGATAGAGAGAGAGAGAGAGAGAGAGAGAGAGAGAGAGAGAGAGAGAGAGAGAGAGAGAGAGAGAGAGAGAGAGAGAGAGAGAGAGAGAGAGAGAGAGCAAGAGAGACACAGACGGAGAGAAAGAGAAAGAGAGAGATTGTCGCATTGTTTAGTATTTTACTATTGTTGTAAACAGGTCATGCATAGTGAGTGGCCGGGCCTCTCATGAAGAAACATGACATATACCGTAAAGACATGGTACAGTTTTATTTCACAGTAACTACTATTTGCAGATACTGTAATAATGCTAGTGGTCATTGCAGGGCAATTGGCATTCAAGTTATGTCAGGCACTGGCCCTATTCTTCAGTTACAGTATGTTCATAGTGCCCAAGGAGAGCATGCCCCCCTGTGGCCAAGGGAAAGTGTGTCACTAGTGTTATCCTCAGATAAATCTCAGCCTTAATTTTAAAGCGCACGAACAAACACCTTCTAACACTGTCTATTTTAAAACTCCAATCAAATTTATTGATAGAGCTTTTTCCTAGAACACGTTTTGTCACTGAGCGCTGGACAAAATCACCAAAACACAGATTGAACAAACGTATCAAGAAACAACGCGGTGAGGAGGGTTTTGAAAGGACTTTCAGGTGTGTCAACGGCGAGTGGGACGGCATCCATTGGGGATGCGTTGCGTGTGAGTGTCTCTTTAAAGCGAGACATGACGGAACCTTCCCAACACAGAGCTGCTGCATCACCTATCCCTGAAACTGGAGAACTGGCAGATAAGAAAGCCCTACAGGACTGTAGTCTAAATTGGCATGAAATGATATCTCACTCTGACTGAGATTAGCGTCCTTTGCAGCCAGCCTCTCTCGCCCAGCTCCCTCCTTCCCTCTCCTCCGGCGCTCCAGTGAAACAGGCACTCTGCAGTCTCAGCTTGTTATCCACCCTCAAGTTTGAAGAAAGTTATTATTTTATTTTTGTTTTTTTTTGGGGGGGGGGGGGGGGGGGGGGGGGTAAGGAGGTGCACTCTCTTTCTGTCCTTGGTCTTACTCCATAGGAGGATGAGGATAAGTTGCTCAGACAAACAACCAGTCTTGAAGCTGCTATAGTAGGTAATGTGGTAAGCAAATGCAACAGTACAGTTTATAGAAAACAGTACTTATTTGTAAGGCTATAGATCTGTGTTGGTTGGGATTGTAAGCTCTCGATCATTGGAGGAGCTGTCTTTGGAAAAGGCTGTTGTGGCCATAGAATAGGCTATGAGTTTTTTCGGACCGTCATTTAAGATGTGGTGAGTGGTGGCAGTTTTAATCCTCCACTGAGTTCTGTTGAAATATCCTGCTGACCTGAATTGATATTGAAATGCACAAAATTGGTGTTTGTAATCTTTCCTAGATAATTGGTGTATGCAATGCATGATACATTGGGCTGTAGGGAGAATCGAGTGAGGGAAATCACAGCAGGCAAAACTTGTTGTACCATATGCCAGATATGATAAATATTTTATTTATAATCAGCAAAAGACACTCAGTTGATGCATTCGTATCTTTCATGACTTTCAGTACAGAGAAAAAACCCAAACATATATACAGCATGGGTATATATATGCAGATGGGTTATATTTTAAAGTGCAATTGATTCACAAGGATCATTCATGCGTAACATAGCTACTGTATTGGGAACTTCAGAATTATTAGCCTCAAATGCTTGAATACATTTAACATTGATGGTGACATAATTGCCACTTTTACAGGGATACAAACTCTTCAACTTTAGATGACCACCATTACCCTTGTGAACCAAATTCAGCTGCTGTATATTTAAATGACCTTGAGGCAAAAATTAAGACTTTTCACTTTTTTTTGGGTCAAAACACTTGAGTTTGCATTTCTGTTTTACATTTATTGTTGGCGGTTAACGTTGTATCATGTTTGGTGAAGTCCAGCAAGTTTGGGATTCAAGTTCAGAGAGGGGACAGTACTATGAAGTTCCAGGGATAAAGATATACACTGACCTTCGGAGAAAATAGGCCTTTCATCTACTCAACTGATGTATGAGTATATAGATACTATTCTAACTTTTATCCATTACAATGATAGCTTAAATTATTTCCCCCTAAAATTGGCATTTCACTCTAAGGGGTCTCCCATTGCTCTATAAGACTAATTATCAACAGTCTTGAAACACAGTGCCAATGTCAAATATTTTTCTATGGATTGACTAGTCTAGCCAATGTTCCAGTACATACCTTAGCTTCCTGATCTTGATTTAAAATAATATTTAAAGAAACAAAAACAATTGAAAAAGAGGGCATTTAAGCAATCATCCTATAGCTTGACCACATTCAAAATAGAAACTAAGAACAGCCTACATGAGTCACCTTGGTTGGGACACCTCTTCATCACAAATAAACATTCAATTGGCAGGTACAGTACATTCTCGGTTTGTAGTGACTGATATACATTTGATTAGAAATAAAACAAGACTTAGAATAAACAACATCAAATATATTCAATGCAAGTAACTTACAGGAGGGGATAGCTGTTATTAACTACTGTTAAAAATGCAAGAACTCTGTATACGATGCTTCAAACATCAAGATACAAGATTTAGAAATGAATATGTGTCTTCAGCCTTCGTAAATAAAATGAATGCAGCTTGAATACATAACATATAAGGGCAGGTCTACGTATAACGTCTTAAACAAGAAAATAAGCTTTTGTTTAGCAGCAGTTGGATTCTGGATTTGATCCATGAACAACACAAATACCACAAACAAATATCCACAGGGTCTTGAAGCAAGACTCAAGACTGTTCAGAATGCAAACAAAATGAACTCAACTTCTGTTCAGTGGGTAAATGGTTTAACTGTAAGCCAAACTAGTGCTAAATGGTCCAATGCCCTTTTGTTGTAGTGAATGTGAGGTGCATACTTAGAGAACTAGCCCTTACAGTACTACAATGTGAAAACGTTCCTTACATTTCTGGGGGATTCTTTCTAGACTTCAATGTTCTTTTCTAATACCCCCCCCCCCCCTGCCCCCCAAAATTACTAAAAGACAAATGTATCTTCTGAGAAACACACTCAAACATCCAGCAACAAAAAAACGAGAAATCAGAAATGTAAATACATGGAGATGAACTGCCTATTGACCTGTGAGAGAAATGTTGCCTCATTTTTGCAGGCAGTTCTGACTGGAACTAAGTGAAACCAACGTTTAGTGTGTGCATCGCAAATCGTTATGTCTTCAATGTGAGAGATTATTGCATAGTTTGTTGTGGATAGGCTAACAATTTGGCACTGAAAAAATCGCTCCAATGCCCTAGTCTAGAGCTCTGGGCCTCTTAAAGAACATCCCTGGATTTCGAGTTTGGCTGAAAACATACAGTCTTTTTGACTTGTATCATCCTGCAGTCCATGAAGCACTTATGGAGTCTTATCAGTTTCTCCAAGGTAAACCTTGAAAGAGAATTTTGGCTTGACAATAAAATTTGCAGTTTGTTGAACCTGATTGCTAGAAGTCCAATTGAAGCCGCTGATTATGTACAAACTATTGGCTCCAAACTACTTAAACTAATTATCTATGTCTCCAATGGTGTGGAGAAGCATACCCACGCCGCTGTACTTAAACATAAACATTGAACTACTTTGAGCAGAATATAACTTTTCTGTAGTCGAGGAGTGGCAATATTAAGTTTGCTATGGTGTTGTTTTTAGCGGTGGTCCCATATAACACTCACAAAGAACAGTAGCTGACTTGATCGACCAACTTGTTCCCCTATGACCAGCACAGAGTCATGACTTGGGTCCTATTAAGTCAAAAGAGAAGGACATTCTTGAGATTTGCAGCTCAGATATACGAGGCTCCCACTCAAATATACGAGGGCCACAACCCCAAATGCATTTTTTTTTTTCAAACCGTTGAATCTGTAAACTAACTCAAACATCATAAAATAAAAATAAAACTTAAATAATATAGTAGGAAAATAAATATCATATTATACCAACAAGGCTTTTTTTTTTTAAATAGTTACTCTAGACACTGGAAGCCAGTGAGTATGATCCTAAGCCCTTCCTTCCTCCTGTGCTATCATCACTTGGAAAAAAAATGATGTCCTTCAGCATAAGAAGATGGCTTCTCTAACTGTCAGGCATTACCCTGCAGATCAGATGCAGAACAGTCTAAGAGACAGGATTCCCCCCGCAACGTGTACTCATGTATTATAATAGGAGCCCAACAGCCACAAACATTGACAGCTGGAACTCTGAGGCCTAAGTCAAAGGCGACAGGAAACGAGAGATAAAAATGCACAACGGAATCGGATTCAGCCTCGTCACGGACAGAGAGGGCTTTCATTTTATCATGCACTTTAGTCGAGGCTTAACCTGCATCCATGAAACTAGCCCTGGGAGTCGATGGGACGCTGAGCTTTACATCATTTTGGTATCTTATAGCATTCAGGGCAATTTCAAGTTATTTGGTTCGTTTAACATAACCTCCCATTGAAAGCAGCTCTGGGTCAAATAGGATTTCAAATGCAGTCCGATAAATTGTGCGATTTCTTGTGAGTGGCAGAATGGCAGATATTGTCTTTGTGAGGATGATTGGTGAATAAACCGACTATTTCAATATTTATTTAACCCAGATCTGATTCAAAGGGTCAAAGGTTATGTCAAACATGTTAGGGACCTCTCTCACTTTCCTAGCACCTGCTATTTAAGAGAATGAACTATGGCTATCATAGATAGCTTGATATAAGTACAGTACATACAATAATTCTATCAGTGTCAGAATACAAATGTGACACATTTGAACAGCACAACATGCTCACAAATTGGACTGTTTTTGTCATACAGCACCAATGAAATATTTGATACATCTAACTTTTTTTTCCATTATAATGAATTTATGATCTTGAATCATATTTAGTGACTATTTGCATTCTGCTAACAACAATGGGACCATTTGTGCTATTCAGATCTAAGCCTAGTATTTTGTGCATGGAGTTATAAGTTCCCATAAGGACCCAATGCATCCTCCGTAGGGATGAGTAGAACTAAGCTGTAAAGATGCAACACATCCACAAGTTAAACTCCAACTGTGAGTGAAACACTTTGAGAGAAGAGTTGATGAGGGAGAAGGCTCCTCTCCCGATTTAAGGTACAACATACTGTAATATCTAACAGGAACAATCAAACTCTCATATCAAATATACTCATTGGGGCATTTTCTAGAGTTGCACGTACTTTTCCAGTCTGATGTGAGGATGGTTTTTAAACAACCCTTTTGGGTAAATGGACCAGAGCTTGGCTTTTCTTTTTCGGATTCTTTTGTGTGTGTGTGTGTGTGTGTGTGTGTGTGTGTGTGTCGTAGTGGTTCTGAGAAGCATGGTGAGCTGTTACAGTTGTTTCCGAGTGGGAGTTAGGAGCTGTCGGTGGCAGAACGCTTCTTGCCAAAATGACTGGCAGAGTCTCTGTTTCGCAGATTAGGCTGGATCTTGTTCAAGTGGGCACCCATAGGCCAGCGCCAAGTCCCATGGTCCTCCGCCCGGGTCGGAACGGCGGCAACCACGACGGCGGCGGCGGCGGCGGCGGCCACTGTGGAGGGGCACGGCTTGTTCTGCAGCAGCTGGAGGAGGATGGTCATCTCTGGGCCCAGTCTGGACACCACGCTGGCACGGACCAGCTCCACGGTCTCCTCGTCGCAGTCCATCAGGCTCTGCAGAAGTTTACCGTAGAACCTGCCAGGTTTCAGAAATGCTTCATAAATGCCTATGACACCGGTAAGAGCATTGTATTTCCTATACTTTTTATTTTTGTATTTTTTTGTCACTTGTAAAGAAAAGTAAAATCGTTCAAATAGGCAAGTGTAAAAAAAAAAAGTTAACAAAGAACACTACCACATAGATAGGTGGTCGTTACAGAACTTCTATAAATCCAACTGACAAAGCTTGAACAATATCCAGTTGGTTAGAGAGAGGGTTCAACGGCTTGTTAGTAGCCTGCTCACCTGTTAGGGAAGTTACTGGGCAGCTGTGCCACCTCGCCTATAGCATCCGGATTGGTGCGAGCCACGGTGCAGATGTCCAGCTTGCTGTAGCATTCCTCCTGAACCTCGGAGATCATTCTTTGGAAGGTGGAACAGCGGCGGATGGTAGGGAATGCCTTCGAGGTGATGCCGTTGGCGATGCACTTGAGGCTTTCCTTCACAAAGGCTTTACCCTGCGTGACATTCAGGAAGTGCATCCACCATTAACCTAAAAGCAACCCTAACGCTAAAGTGTCTTATACAACGTTTTTTGTGATTGCTTTAATCATGGTCGTGTTTTCTTCACTTGCCCCAAAAAGTACAGTAATTAATCACGTTGGAACAGTGTAAGAGCCGGGATATACCGTACGCAAAACCTACGTCAGTCAGTAACACTCTGCCGTGATAACAGAGGTGAAATGGCTCCCATATGGAACCTGGATTAGTCCCCCCCGTACCTGAGTATCAAATTTAGCAGCACTGTAGAGGAAGGACTTGCAGATGTCGTGCATGCCGTCCGTGTCGCAAGTCGAGTTCTCGAGACAGGCGAAGGCTCCGCAGCCCACTTGGAGGGCACTGTTCAGACAACGTGCCACATCTGCTGTAGACACAGAGTGCACACACCATCAGCAGGGGTTTTAGGGGCCTGGGGTAGGGGGAGTGGGGTGGGTGGGGGGGGTGGGGGTGGAGGGGGGGGGGGGGGGGGGGGGGGTTAGGGGGTGGAAGGGGTACGGGGGGTAGCAAGGGGAGGGAAAGTGTACAATGTAACTGAGTGGGAGTTTATTGTCTGAAGCCACAGACTACAATGAGGTGAGAATGTTTATGCATTCTTGACTTACTGCCAACATTATGTAACATTATCTAAACACACGACATTGTGACTGCTGCAGACTTTAAAAGTCTAGGGCACTTAACAATTTACGATAATGAGAATGTCTTGGCATGGGATTTTATGAATATTCCAGCAATTTCTTTCTTGGAGGAGAATTTTGTGACCAGACGCACAAAAATAGCTGTAGATCTCTTGGGAAATATAGGCAAGAATGCTTGTGCATGAGCACATGCACACAAATATGTGTGCTTGCACACACACACACACACACACACACACACACACACACACACACACACACACAAACTCAAACACACACAAAAGACACAGACATGCTTATTCAGTATCTAATTTCAATGACACTTTTGGAAGCCAATCCCTTGTCTCCATTACTTTCAAATGCAACATGAGACAACAGCATTTTCCCCCAATTGTCAGGCATGTCCAGCACGGCTTAACCTTTGACCCCTATCATTATGAACTGAGCACACTTTACAATGAACAGCCAGCTTTGGTCCGTTGCCTGTGTGCCCACATGTGTTCCCGCATGCTACACACACGTTGCCTAGCTTTTAGATGACATTGTGCAGCTGCGAAGCTGCTCTGACCGAAGGCAAACATTCATAACAACCAGAAAACTCCCCCAATGTGATCCGATGAATGCCTCCATTGTCCATCTCTCACGACCAAGACATGCCCATGACAACAGCAAGACGTTTATATAGACTTGGAAAAATGGACAGATTGTAGACTGCACACAAGAGTAATGCTATCCTATACTGTTCTCATTGTCCACAACCAGCTATGTTCCAGAGCAGGTGTATTAGAGATGATTTGAAACCCTCACAGATAGACCTGTGACTATGCATGATAAGCTTACATTTGACCCTTTAACTAAGATCCCCCTTGTCTTGCTTACAGGCACTTGAATCACAGCGGTTTTACACACACTTGGGGGTTTTAGAAACTACAGTATAACATTTCGATCTATGGATAAAGGGGGCTGGCAGTAACCAGAGCAAAATTGTATTGAATGATTAGTCTTTAAATTAAGCTAAATCCACAAGCTCGCAGTCATAAGAATTGTAAGTTCAGGGGGCAACCTCTGTTGGAGCCAGTGCCAATATTTCTTCAAGAATCAATATCCAGATGTAACTCTTTATTTAGAGGTAAGGCTTTAACTCTGAAAGGAGTCCCTTTTACTCCGATATGGGTGCGCTGGAAGCCATACGAGACCAGCACTGCGCTCTGTCATCTCCCCATTCTGCGCGCATAGCGGGGTAAAATTGCCTACCCCGCGTAATGATATCACACTGACAGCCAGAAATTGTTCAAGAGAATGAGGATTTAGTATTAGTATTAATTTTGAGACCCAGTATGCGCAGGTGTCAGCGTGAGCCTCATGCTCATCTGTTGCCGGTAGCCGGTAAAACACCGGTGATGGACGGCCGCTTGCGTTATTCCGGATTTATCTAGGTGTCTATTCTATGTATCACGCACGTACAGGATAACATCCATCCAAAGAGCAAGCTTGTGAGGTAAGCATATCAAATTGCACACATCGCAAAAATGCAATGTAACATCATGAAATTAATGATAGGCTACTTACTGGGGCTATTGGCAGAAAAACGAGCTCTTCTGGGTGAATAAGACTCGTTCTGATCCAGTTCATATGCAGATGCAATCAGCACCATAAGAAGAAAAAGTCCGGTCCGCAAATGCATCGTTTCCCTAACACAAAGAGGCTAATCTTAACAAAATATGAGGAAAGAATATTTTCACAGTTTAATAATTTAAAACAATATAGCTCTAAGACTTCTACAACGCCGTGTTTTCTATTGAATAAATCTATCACAAGTCAGCTGGATCATCTACCCAATGCGGCTTTCCTCCACATTTGACTGTACACTATTCTTTTGACGTGTATGATAGATAGAGTGGCTGTCTGCATGGGTTTATATGGGCCTGCTACACATTACGAGTCCCCCGTGTAGACCAATCAAAACGCAGTGTTCAAGACCATGTTCTAGGTCTCTGCCACTGCTAATTGACAAACTCCCTTCACAAGACATTGACATTCAAAATAAGAGCTTTAGGGTTAATAGGTTTTCTCATGATTTATTTTTCAACCCAATCCGTTATTGAGACACCAACCTCTGCTTTCATAATAAAATATAATCTGCCCTATAATCTGCCCTTTTCTGTCTTATTCGGTGAGCTGATGCAGGAAGCCTCCTCTGACATGAATAAGAATACATATGTGGGTCTAACTGATTAGTGTGTTGATATTTCTACATCCTATTATTAGTTATCATCCGTTAATTAGTGCAATGCAGCTATGAATGGAACCCATATTAAGCAGTAATCTGGGTCAGGGGCAAATTTTTCGGACAAAAGGTCAATCAAAATTAGATCTAGATATTTTGTGACTGCGCCTCTTTGAATGCATTTGCTCGACGTTACCCTTGTTGGGTCACACGCATCAAAATCAGATTTTTTTTTTCAACAGAGGTCAACAAATGAACAATAGTATTATGACATGAATGAGTGGTGCTGAATGAAATGCATGAGCAAAGTTGTATTATAATGTACAAAGGCCTTGCCTCATTGACACCCATTGTATATTTAAACAACCTGCGATTTAGTCAAATGTGGTGCGCACTTTGTCATACTTAAATGTCTTTGTACAAATATCAACCTGGCATATTCAAATGATCTGTCTTTTTTTATCACTTTGGCATTTTGCAGATCCATGCTTCATAATGAGACCATTGTTGCTTTAACTTAGAGAATCTATTTAACATTGAGATAAACGACTTTTATTATTGACACACAGCGTAATATGTAGCTGGATGGCTATCATTGTTGACTTTGTTCTCCGCTCTTCCCGCCTCCTGCTCATACCTCTGGGAAATCTATACAGGAGATATAACGTAGTCCTTACGGCACGTGCAGTGGTCCAGATCACTGAGGCTAACGTGTTTGTATGAGTCTCTGATGATGCACCGATAGATGTGCTGATAGATGGTATCTACCTTTTAGCCTCATCATTCAATTCAGTTCAACTGGTAACACCCTTTGACGTCATTAGGATACAGTTCATCAGAGTTAGTCGTGGCAACCCACTCCATATCCAAATCATTTCAAACAGGACTGTAGGTGGTCAATACGTGAGCATAAACTATCAAAACACGGGCTGTAACACATTGAATGGAACCATCCCCATTAACCTGTTCTGTGTGCTCCCAGGGAAAAGGGTATTTCCTTTCAACACTTCCTGGTGTCCATGAGGACAGAGCTTAATATGAAGCCAGATTCTCTTTGTTTAGTCAGCACTTTCAAAACCTCCTTGTTTTATTTTTTTCCTTATTTTTTTTATTTTTTACAGCAAATAAATTTCAAGCGGATCCTCCCTTTTCTCTGTGCAGTATTTTGACAGTCACTATACTACAGGGGGGGGGGGGGATTTTGCCAGCTCATCGTTAAGACCGATACCGGTTGTCAAGTTCCCAGCTGGCAGAACTGTCTGCCCCTGGGTTGGTCCAAAATAGCATCTGCTCCAAAAGGCATGTGCTAACTCTATGAAACTATGCTAAAATCTTAGGAAACAATTAACCAGAGTTCAATCTCTCTCCCTCCATCACATTCATAAATGTGAAAGGGATACACTGTAGAAACAACACATGTATGTACAGTATATAAATATACATATACACGCACCATATACAGCATATGTTGGCCCTATATCAATTGTTGATTCAGCACATGGAACAGTGTAATCTAGTTGGATTGTCGCCATTCCACGAACACTTCTGAGGGGAGAGCATATCCGTTTCCTTTCTGGATGAGGGACAGAGGAGTTCCTTTGTCGAGCCGAAGAGGTTAATTCACCTCATTTTCAGCTCACAGCAGATTATCATGGCATGGTGTTGGAGATGAGAGTTCAATCAAGGGACAAACCTAATACTGCTACATGAGTCCAACAGCAAGGTTTCAACATGGAAGCTTTGCATTCATTTACATTGTGGTACATTGAAGATTCCCTGATTATGGGACACTTTGCATTCAGGCTGATTTCTTTTTTTTTTTTTTTTGCCCCAAGCTCAATACTGATTGCAAAGTGTGTCACTTTCCTTACCGTTATTGGTAAATGGAAAATGATTTCATCATTGGGCAGATAGATTGTGGGGCCATGAACAACTGTTGACCAGATTGCTGTGTACTGAAAAGAGCCTTCAACTTTTGATGTGTTTGCCACATTAAGCCACATTTCTCTTCATGATAGGGCAGAATTTAAAGCCGAAGAAGCATGTACATCCTACTCGAGTCCTGTAAGTCCAAGCTCTGAATATACTGTGTATTCTAGTTGATTGGTGGGAGAGGAATACCGCCTAAGGGCAATTGCTGTTACGCTTCTGTCCACAAGAGGGCCTTTGAGGCAACCCTTCCTCACGCACTCCCATCAATTCACTTATTTATTAACCCCTTCACTTCTCGTGTACTATTTCTCTCTCTCTCTTTCCACACAAATGGTCACACCTACAGATACAACCAGCAAGTCAACACTCCCACAGTAGGTATGGTGGGATTTGTATAAACACACAATAAATACACAGCCAAGACTCCGTGTGACTTCCATGAGTATAGACAGTGCTTAACGTATGTAAACAAACACACGCATACATTGTTTCATATGTAAACAAACAATAAAACACATCCAAAACACCCTATGTTTTACCCTGCCGTTTATTTCTTAGTGTCTTTGGAGCTGTTTTAAGATCTTGTTGGAAGGGAGATAGATATGAACATGTCTAGTGTACTGTATGTGTGTCCTTGGCTGTGTTTGTGTGATTATGTGCGTGCATGTAAATGTGTGTGCGTTTGTGTGTTTGTGTGTGCGTGCGTGTATATGTGTGTGTGTGTGTGTGTGTGTGTGTGTGTGTGTGTGTGTGTGTGTGTGTGTCTTTACCCTGGTGATGACAGTGTCTTTTTCTGTTGTGCTGTCTGCGAGCCTGATCCTGGGTAATGGGGACCCTCACTCCCTATTAAACCAAGGCTCGTATTTTAAGCTGTGAGGGAGACAATAGTATCTGGGCTGTAAAACTTCTATCTCCTGCTACCCTTCTCTGCCAGTGGAGGTGTTCACCTTACTTGACATTGGCTGGAGCTACCAAAGGGGTCACACACACACACACACACACACACACACACACACACACACACACACACACACACACACACACACACACACACACACACACACACAGAGAGACCTATTAGAACCATTTTCCTCGTTTTCTCTGGCCTCTGCATATTTGCCTGTCCAGTCATTAAATTTAACGACTTATTGACGGTTTATTCCAAATAGGTCTCTGAATGATTGTTTTTTCTCTCCCAATTTGATAGATTGCTGTAGATAGAAGATATTCTTTCTGCAAACCATCTTGCCTTAAAAAACTCCACTTAACAAAATTATAAAAAATAAGGATTGAATCGTTAAGATAATAAAGATATGTTTGTATAGTAATTGAATTCATGATCAAATCGAATCGAACATTCAAAACTGTATTTGTAAAAGAAATCTTTACTGTACGATTTTAAAATAAAGAGGTTTCATTAAGGATTCTGAATTGGTTTCGGAACTCATGAAACCTCCAAAACCTCCTCATTGTCATTTAAAGTTAGACTGTAAGTGTTAAAATGGATTCTACTTAAATCAAAATGAAACCATCATAGCGTGGAATCGTCAACGTAAACTTATCAGTGAACTATGACCCATACGTGTCAGTGAATCATATTCTCATGCTAGTCAAAAAAAAAAAAGACATTCTCTGTGACATCCTTGTGAAGGATACCCCCCCCCCCCCCCCCCCCTCGAAACAGATGTCTGTGTCACTTAAACCCAATCTAACAAAACAAAAACAAAACTCAGGGGATGAACATTCCTCAAAGTATATTAAACAAGAGTAACATTTCAGGGTTACACGTACATCTGGAGAGGAGAATGGGGAGGATATGCAGGGCTAGCACTGGAGCCCAGAGTGCAGGATAATGACCAAATGGTCCCACACAAACTCACAGTGAACCCCAGAGGTTAGGTTTCTCTGAGCAGAGCTCAATGTGGTATGTCATAGCTTTCCTGTGGAGACATACTTTCTAGGACATTTGTTCTGAGGAAATGTAGGGAAATGAAGTCACCAAGAACATCAGAATATATTGTACTATGATGAGAATAACACATATTTTAGTTGCATAGTTTGTGTTGGTTTCTCAGATCAGAGTAGAGTAGAGTAGAGTAAGTGTAATGTATATAGAGTCCAGTTTTTCTACTGTCTAAAGAAGGCTATTCATCCACAAAGTAGTTCGTTTGTGTGACTAGATTTGTCTCTCTGTCTCTGTCCGCTGGTCTCTCTGTCTCTCTTTAACCTTTGTCTCTCTGTCTGCTAGTCTCTCTGCCTGCTGGTCTCTCTGCCCACTAGTCTCTCTGTCCACTAGTCTCTCTGTCGGCTGGTCTCTCTATATCTCTGTCAACAAGTCTCTCTGTTCACTAGTCTCTCTGTCTGCTGGTCTCTTTGTCTGCTAGTCTCTCTGTCTCTCTGTCCACAAGTCTCTCTGTCCGCTAGTATCACTGTCCCCACAGCTCTTATTGTTTCGTTGTCAAGAGTGTCAAGGCATTGCCTAAGAAAAAAAACTGTGTTTTGATATGAAGGTCTATATGTTGTGTGATGCTTTGGGCCTGTTTACTTTTCTCTTTTTTTTGTTTTGTTTGGTTGCTGCAACCAACTATCACTGATGGGAAACATCTGTAGTTCTAATTTTAAGACGTAGAAATAAGCTTTGTTTGAATTGCACGATCGAATGCTCTTGCCAATACTCGTTTACGTTTTATGCGTATTAATCTATTAAGCCAATACTTTTACCAAAATGGCACAGCACCTCAGAAGCTTGCCATAAACATGCTGGGCATAGACATACAATATTGTTCCAATATGGGGATTTTCTTTGATACATTTGAGCCTGGAACACTGATTGAAGTAGCTGTATTATGATAGGAAAATATGTTAGGAAAATAGGTTGATAAATCGGTTGGATGGATGAATGAATGGTTGAATAATGAGATGGATAAATGGATGAATACAAGAGATGGAGGGATGTGGACCAACTGACTACACTTCGAATGTACTACATTTGATAGTTTCTGTATGTTTATTTGTTTTTGCATGGCTTAACTTGAAGTGTTGCATACTGCATTTTCTCACTGTGGTTAATTTTAACTCACATTTGAGGAGGTCAAGTCATTTAATTAAATAATGATTACTGAGTGATTTCCCGAATGGTAATGGTATTTTTTTAAGTGTCAAAATTATAATGTTGACTTTATAATGTCTGAGTTTGATTATCAACAGATGATCGGATCCATTTTACATCTTGTAAGAATATTGCAGTTTTGCTCCCTTCAGATCCTTGTGAACACATACTCAGACACACTCACACAATGAAATACCTGACAACACAGTCATATCCATAGTGGCACCCACTTTCAAATGCACACACACACACGCACGCATGCACACACACACACACACACACACACACACACACACACACACACACACACACACACACACACACACACACACACACACACACACAGAGTTACACATACATGTAAACGTGTATACTCAGACAAGTCAAGCTAGCACATAGTCAAAACTAAAAACGCACACACACACACACACACACACACACACACACACACTCACACACACATACACTGTCCAATCCTCTAACCGGAGAGTATAGTTTGCATTCTGTCTGTAGCACCTAGGCCACGCTCTCTCCTCTCCTCCATGGAGCCATCTGTTTTCAGTTCAGGCCCATCTGGATTCGTCTGCGGCCCAGGAATCTCAGGAATACATTTTGGAGCGCTGCCCACATCCGTTCACACAGACAAGTGTTTTCAATTACTCAACTTTAAATGTCTCTAAAACCCAAAGTGATTGGAGTTTTTTTGGGGGGTGGGGGTGGGGGTGGGGGGTTACACTGGTTGTAAACGTGACGATAACAGAGTTGCTTCAAAGGTGAGACGTGAATCGGAGACTTAGAATGAGAGGAGATTGACACATTGACGACGGGAGGGGAATGGTGACACTGCAGCGGTACATCAACCGATTAATCCCGTTGGCATTCCTAGAGTTCAAAACGAGCCCTTTTGACAATATGCCACCCCACAGTTACATGAACCATAAGTTATCATACCCACGGCCGCAGTGAAAATCATATGAACTTGAACAGGATCCTTCAATAGCTAGTATTGTAGGTGAGTTTGCTTTATTTCTATTATATATATATTTTTTTATCATTTAACCATGCCTTCATCTAGAAACGTTTGGAGAAGCGAGATGTCCACCCAGATACTAGAACAAGTATCAACAAAGGAAACAACTTTACTGTTAACCCAGGAAAGATGTGTTTTTGTACTTGCAAATGTGTGTGTGTGTGTGTGTAACATGTTTGTGCAGTTTTTTTGTTTTGTGTGTGTGTGTGTGTGTGTGTGTGTGTGTGTTCATGCAAGCCGTGTAGATGTACACATGCTCTCTCGTACTTTAATGCCCCCCCCCCCCCCCCCACATACACACACACACACACACACGCACGCACTCACTCACACACATACACACCCCACCCCACACCCCACACACAAACACCCCAACCCCCACGCAGTTGAATGAATTCTGCTGTGTCATGGTGCCTGTACCTGGATCTAATTTATGATGCGACCAAATAATGGCTCACATTTTAATGGCATATGACTAAAGCAGGGCAGACATTCTCTGAGCTGCCTGTGGGCATGTACTGCTTGCAATCCCCCCCATGGTGTTTTGTGTGGTGTGCCTGTTTCTTTGTGTTTGTGTGTGTGTGTGTATGTGTGTGTGTGTGTGTGTGTGTGTGTGTGTGTGTGTGTGTGTGTGTGTGTGTGTGTGTGTGTGTGTGTGTGTGTGTGTGTGTGTGTGTGATACGGTCTACCATGTATACGCTGTCGCAGGCAGCCAGTTAATCCAAAAGCAACACTGCCCTTTTTTCCAATTTGCATACTAATGCAGTTCTTGATTTGATCTGAGGAGCTGTATAGCATTATAACTTAAATGTAACAAGGCCACAACAGTGTGATGAAACTGTTTGGGGGACAACTTTTTTAAAGCTGATTTATCTCTGAAAGTTTTCACTCAGCTGATACTTCTACTTCTACTACTTCTTCACTCAGCTGATACTTCTACTTCTACTACTTCTTCACTAAGCTGATACTCTGCAAACAGTGCAGTGTTTGAGTTCCAACAGTAAGTTGGAGAAGCTGTAGCGGTGGAAGGTGATAGGAAGAGCGTTGACATGACACCACGGCCCCCCTTTGTTTCGCCAAGATCAGTCGTTTGATAATCAATATTCATCCCAGTTTTTGTTTCAATGATAGTAACAACAGTCAGCAGTTTCAGGAGCACACGTTCACTTGCTCTGAGGCTTGGAAAGGCAGAGAAGCTGCCACAGTGATGGCCTGCCCCAAGACTGTCCATGCAGCCTTAACACAACCGTGAGAACACAGCAAACGCCTTTTTATTACTTGAAGACTGAAGCCGTGGTCCAGTGGTTACTAGGTCGATTACGTGAACAGAGCATTACAGAGAGAGGGTTTCCATGGCTCCTATTTGACTCTCATACAGTGACAGCAAAATGCAGTGGTAGCACAGTCTTTGTTGGTATACATCTCTCACTATTATAAAACCACAAACTATGGACTACAATTTTCATGGCATATCAAATAATCCCCCCCCCGCCCCATTACATTGGTCCTCGGACGTATTTAGGGGAAGAGGCTTTAACATTATGAATTCAATTATTCATAACCCCATTTGAAGTGGGTCTAAGTTCTCCCCAAAAAGACTCGGCTGATGAAGTAATTTCTTGAGGATGAGGAGGGTCCGTTGCCGTCATGTTTTTAGGGAGCGTTTCTCCAGCTTGCCACAGCTCCACACACACACACACACACACACACACACACAGACACACACACACGCATACGCATCTTTAATCGGGGTCATGCGCAACGGTCCATCATTGAGCCTTCAGCTTTGCTCGGAGAGACTGTTGACATGGCGATGTCGACATAGTAACAGAGCATGAGGGGAACACAATCCAGATGTTACAATGTTTACTGTACGGGGATGTTTCTTTGTGGGCTACACTGTACACAGCACCCGCTCCCCCTACTTTTATTGGAACAGAATTTTTCCATATATACAACTTAGTTTTTAATGTAATGTACAGTAACAGAACTCAATGTCCTGTGGCGATTTTCTTTTTACAGCGACTGCCATGATTTGTAACGGATGTTCCTGTTCAATTAGTTTCTAAGTGAGTGTGTTTGCATTTTATTTGTGTCAGCAAACAATTATCTTAGCAGAGCTGGTGAAACTCAATATAAATGTGGGCTGAGTTTTCCCAAGTGTCACCCAACACCGACTTACTTTGCGTTTACAGATCTATTTATTATTATTTCGATGGTTATTATTAGCTACGTAGTTTTGCCATCAGCCAACAAGTGTTGAATGAAATCCTTTTTTGTTCGCCGACATGTCACACATTGTCACACGACCGCGTTACAGGAACACTGATCTCAAAGCATTACTCAAGCATTACTCAATTTCCTTTTGAGCCACAGTAATCGCGTCCTAACGCAGCAACACATAGAAAAGCCTCACCTGAGGGTTTAAAATGGGAAGCCGAGAGGCAAGATCATTTGCCTTGGTGTCGATAGAAACCTACACAGATAGCGGCCCCAAATCCAGGCGCCCTAACCACACAAACCACTGACATGGATAAGGGACAAAGAGCCACGGAATTTGTAGTGACTGCACCGTGCATCCTCACTTTATAGCTTATGCAGCTCTTGCTGTTCGTCCTGAGTGAACACAGATGGAGAAAGAGAGAGGGAGGGAGGAGAAGAGAAAGAGGGAGGATAGACAGAAGGAGTGGGAGAGATGGAAAGGGAGACACAGAGAGAAAGGAAGAGACAGAGAAAGAGAGAGAGAGAGAGAAAGAGAGGGGGGGAGAGAGAGAAAGAGAGAGAGAGAGAGACAGAGAGAGAGACAGAGGGTGATGAAGAGAGCTATGCCGAGCAGTGAAAAAACAAGAAGGGAAATAAACGGTTTTAATGAAAGCATCATGGCACATTGAAGAGGCAATCCAAGCCATCAGTGAGAAGGCCCCCGGGGTAGGAAGATGGGCTGGTGGTTTGCGTGCTGGGGGCTGGATGGCTGCCCAGAGCCAGGGGCACTGCTGGCCCTATCCTGACAGCCCTTTCTCCCCACTCTCTTTCTCTTTCTCTTTCTCTTTCTCTTTCTCTTTCTCTTTCTCTTTCTCTCTCTCTCTCTCTCTCTCGCTCTCCTCTCTCTCCCTCCCCCCCTCTCTCTTTCTCTCTCTCTCTCTCTTTCTCTCTTTCTCTCTTTCTCTCTCTCTCTCTCTCTCTCTCTCTCTCTCTCTCTCTCTCTCTCTCTCTCTCTCTCTCTCTCTCTCTCTCTCTCTCTCTCCCTCCCTCTCCCTCTCTCTCTATCTCTGTCCTTCACGACCACCACCAGCCCTCGTGGGAGTGTGGAAGGCAGAACGCTGATATGCCGGGTTACAAGTTAAACCCCCCAGGGGTAGGCAACATATCAGAAGAATGTGGGCGCTCGCTAGTTGGTTGAACTGCTGCTGTTCTGACTTGTCTCTCACGGATGGATTTACAGCTGCCAGCTTCAACACAATGACAGGGCAGTGAATGAGAATCCAAGGGCATATACACACACACAGAAAAACACAGAAAACACACACACACACAAACACACACACACACACACACACACACACACACACACACACACACACACACACACACACACACACACACACACACACACACACACACACATTCACCTACATGCGAATGAGCATAGAATACAATATTGATTAAGTAGACTAATTAGTTCGATGAGGAGCCATGTGTGGTAGGTTTTTGAAGGGTACCTTTGTTACTTTAGGGAGAGGGTTAAACGGACAGCATTATCGCTCCCAGCTTTTTAAAGTAGCGTGTGGTGCAAGTGGCATGGCGTGTTTTTTTTCTTTTTTTTTTTTCTTCTTTCTTTTGCTTTTCACTTCAAAGATCTTACCTCCAGGCATGGGCTTTTATAGTGTGGTGTGCCATTAACATATGTATTTTAGGAAAAGGGATTAGGCTGTCAGGCTGTGTTGGCAGTTTTAGTGTTACTTTCGGTAACACTCAAGTCGGAGCCTCAACGCAAGAGCGGTAACCTTGAGTCGCGGCTGCACGGCAGAGACACGGACTGAGGTTGGCTTGTAAAAAAGGGGTCCTGGTCCTTTTATTGCCACCTCAAAAACCTGGACCAAACTTTGATTGGTCTGGCCGAGCCTCTTTCATAAATTCTGTCCCTCACTTAAGCGGCTATTCATCACGGGGCAGACTTGAGTATTTCACGGGAATTACAGGGCAGATTTTTTTTTTTTTACTTTTAAGTCAGGATAGGTATAGCTACCGACAGCTGGATCTGATCATACGATTATTATGGTTCACAGCAGGGGTGACGTGATGGCCCACCTGGTTTTCTGAGGAAATAGTCCATGCCCACCTGAAGATAAGATATAACTTTCATTTCGAAGAAAACAGGTGAAGCAATACTACTACAAACAATTGGAGCATAATGCCAACAGTTTTCATTTTCTTACAGTATGATAATTAATCTTTGGTGCTACTACATTACTGGTTCACTGTTCTAGCTACGGCAGTGGATAGCAAACAGGCTAACATTGTTGGTAGCTACAGTGTGAAAATGACATCCATTACTTTTTTGTTTGTTTTGTTATTATCTATGTACCACATGTGTAAGTGAAAGCATGCGTTGTTTCAGTGACACGGGATAAGCTTATTCAAGATGGGTATTGTCTCTTCAACCCATCCCTTTCACCTCAGTTCATTTATGAACTTTTCTTTTCTTCTTTATGGGTTGTATTATTTCCCTCCACAGGTCCAGATTAAGATCTTGGTCTTCGGTGTAAAAGGATCTTGCGTCTATTGATTCGGGACAAAACAAAAACCTTTTAAGTACTTGGTCCTAAGTTTTTTTTTAATGTATTATTTCATTCCCCTTTTCTGCTCCTAGACACTTTCCTTCCTGTGCCTATTTATAGTTTATCAATAGGAATCATTCTTCCTTCTCCACAGGATAAGCTTCAAGATGAAGTTATCTCATCCAAGGCCTCTTCAATACAATGCTGTCTATTCATAAAACCTGATCTTATGTCACTGTCCCCCCATGCTCAGCCAGACTCTTACCTCAGCTTGCAACAGACGTGCCAATATGCCATTGTGAGAGCTCTGACGTCCATGTTAAAGACGGCAATTATGTTGTTTCTCAACTTGATACTTAAGTCATGACCCATGCTTTTTGTTTGATGAATCTATGGCCTTGGTGTCCTTAGGACATGTAATACAGTTTACTTTGACATACATATTGAACAATATAAATGCAAGTACCCAAAAAATATTTGTTTCACTCCTAAACGTACAGTAAACGTTGCATGCTTCCCCCTAAGGGGCTGCATGTGCATCGGAAACGCCCGCTGCAGACTGACATGTGACAGCAGTGGGTGTCTTTAGCAGCTGCAGCAGACATGGGACGTTTTCCTCCCTCGCCTCGGCTTTGGCATTGTCAACCTCTATTGACGGAAAAGCCATTTACAACTTCCAATTATAAACCGAAGCAGGTCGCTTCATGGAGCTGTCAAGCAGCGAGTGGAATGTTGCAGTGCATTTTCCACCGATCCATCAAGGGACCCCAACCAAACGGCACACGACAAGCCCGGGTGAAAGTGGAAACCAGAGCCGCGGGGCTCGCTGCCTTTGTCGCAGAGCGGATATTTGATTTAGAAAGAGAGAGATAAGACAGGTGAATTAAAAGGTGACACGAGAGGAAGAGAAAGCTAAAGGGAGAGAGAGAGAGAGAGAGAGAGAGAGAGAGAGAGAGAGAGAGAGAGAGAGAGAGAGAGAGAGAGAGAGAGAGAGAGAGAGAGAGAGAGAGAGAGAGAGAGAGAGAGAGAGAGAGAGAGAGAGAGAGAGAGAGAGAGAGAGAACACTTTCTGACAAGATCAGTAATGGGTAGGCTAAGGTTACGATGACTTTTGCACAGGGATGACAACGGTTTATAATCTAGGTAAAGCATCCTCATATTCTTAGTTTTCAGCTAAATAAAAACAAGCCGACCAATGGATAGTGAACAAATTGGCCATGACAGAAATCCGTGCCCAGGAATGGTGGATAGCAAATTCCCAGAGCTTTTTAGCTGCAGAAGCCACTGTACAAAGTGTCAAAGTCACAAATTCTGAAAGCACCCAAACATTTTTTTTTCATACTAGCAGTTTACACAATAGGTTAAACCGTTTTTCAGTCATTAACATTGTTACTGTTGCACTCAAAATCTCTAACTACAAAAACGGTCATGAGACACAATCCAATGCAGGAAAATAGGCGATTTCAAATATTGTTTGGGCTCACCTTTGCACCTTATTGAACTGACGTCACACAAGGATCGAAACTGGTGTTGGCCTACGTCAGAGAAATTCTCATAACATACGAAAAAAAGAAACCAGCGGCAATTATTTGGGAGTGGTTTTATAATGTGTCGTTTTTGCTTTGATCAAGGATGACAGGGAAAACATGCTAATACCTGAACTACCTACAGGGGAGATGCTACCGGAAACAGAGGATTGTGCCAAAATTCCATTTATCATGCATTTCTCACAGTAATATCACCTCTTCTTTACAGTAAAAACATGCACCTGGGGAATGAACCAATATCTAATATTTTCTTAATCAATATTATGTTTTCCAACTGATACCTACAATAAGCATCTTTCTTATTCATGGTGTTTTTCATGTTCATATTTAATTTATTGAATTGAATCGATACACATTTCTTAGTAGGATTGTTTCCTGTCTAGATTGCTAGAAACAGCTAATGGTCAGCTTGGTTTGTGAAATAATAAAAATGTAAACAAATACATCCTACACCTACATACCATAGGCAACAAAATAGAACTTTTCGAAAACTTTTCAGGTCGGTCTATAGACACCCCTTACCAATAAGAAGTGTATTTAAGTGTGGTATTAGTATACTTATTTTAAACTAAATATGAGACAGTTTACTTCCAGTGTACTTTTTATACACTCATCAGAGATATACTTAACACAATTATACTTAAGTATACTTGGCTTATACTGACAGTATACAGAAAAGTCTAAGTATATTTGGCCTATACTTGACCTTAATGTTTTGATTGAGATATACTTGAGAAAAGTATAATGAAGTATTATTGTCGGATACGGAAGGTTTAAGTATACTTGGCTTATGGTAGTGCTTACTCTTTTGATATAGTAGCCTTTTAGATAAGTTTTTCACACATATTGGCCTCTTTGATGTATAGTGCTAGGCCTACCATCTTGTAAACTTACATGTTAAAGTTTATGATAACAAGTCAGTTTTGGGGTAGAGTAAAGTGTACATGGGTGGAACTGAACCTGATCTTTTATGTACACAGTGTAATTACCCGCACATAAACAGATAAACATCTGCATCATTGTAAAACATAAGGCTAGACCATCTTTCTATTTTCTGCCTTTGTTTGTCCACTCATCTTTATCCACGAGTCTGGGGCACTCTGATCATTTTTGAAGATTTTGTTGCTGGTCTTCATTCAATACTCATCCAATACATTTTTCCAATAAAATACACATTGGAAAATTTGGATTTAGAAAGAAAACACATATGTTCTTAATCCCGTGTATGTCTTGTTATTTTCTATTTGTGTAGTCCACTGGTAGTGTACGCGTGAGTTAACTTGAATTTGTTAGAGAGGCTAGCTTTGGAGAATTTGTTACGTTTGTTTGGAAACCTGGGCTGAGATTGTTGGCCTAGTGGGCAAGAAAGCCCTGTCCATTAATATAATGAGACGAAAATCTCTCACTAATGAACGAACTGATAATTTCTCCAATATAAAGAATTATATGAAAGCCACATTCCGGCTTTTGGACAACCGTCGCTAAACCATTTTTCAGGTATAAGAAAAATGTCCCAAAGAATAAGTGTATCTTCATAAACAAACAAGCAGGCTAGAAGTATGTAACTAGTAAACTAACAGTATACTACTATAAGTTCACGTGTAGTATAGTTCACAGTGTATTTGTAGTACAAAATTTACTTAAATGTAAACTAGTTTTGTACTTAAAGTATACTACTCTTACACTTAAAGTGTGCTTAAAAGTATACTTTAAATAAACTATAATTGGGCCAATTTAGTCCCAAGAAGTATTAAAACAGTACACTTACAAGTATGCTATTCGTGTATTGATATTATTATACTTACTACATAAAGTATACATGGAAATATACTTGACCATTACTTAAGTTTACTTAATAAAATGAACTTGAAGTATACTTCTTTTTGGTAAGGGCCATACTGATCATACAGTCAGATAATATAGCCCCCTTAGTGCTGACATTGGACTGAAAATAACTAGCCCAAGCAGACCAACACAAAAATATATTTTAGAAGTGGTTATCAACTGAACACTGCATGCAATACGATCCAATTCTAAGTGCTATTAAAGGATAAGCTGTTGGTGAAACCTTTTTTTTATATATTTTACAAGAATATATTTGCTTGTTTCTTCAGGCTTAGCAGGCTTTAGCCAGGCAAGGCGAGTCAGAGGATCTATGGCCACAACCTAGCAAGGCAGAGAAATCAGAAACACTAACGGCAACTAATTAACGGCAACTATTCTGTCATACTGAAAATGGCAAGAGCAATCATGTGGACAGTGATTACACTTTCTGGTGATACTGAATAATAGACTGCACACCTTTTAACCTCTCATAATCATGTATTCAACCACGCAATATCAGAAGATACTGAAGTTACCAAAATACTGTACGCATAGGCTACATTTACAATTTAATATGGGATCAATGAAGTATTTTCCATTCCATTCCATGTTTTTGTTTTTGGTATACCTATACAACAGGCATTCTATAAATCTCAAAAAGATCAACGTACCCTTTGAGTGTTTTACTTAACCCAAAACGTAGTCGTTTCTTCATCCTTTCACAATCCCTCCTTAGACAATCAACCCCCCCCCCCCCCCCCCCCCCACACACACACACACACACACACACAGTTTTATATGATGCAAGCGAGCAGTTTAGCTATGAGAATCATGACTCCTTTTCTTTGGATCTTTGAACGCACCATGAAACAAATCTGCTCATTACTGTCTGCATTCATATGATGTTCTTCTAGTTGCGGTGTGTGTGTGTGTGTGTGTGTGTGTGTGTGTGTGTGTGTGTGTGTGTGTGTTTGTGTGTGTGTGTGTGTGTGTGTGTGTGTGTGTGTGTGTGTGTGTGTGGTGTGTGTATGTGTGCGTGTGTGTGCGTGCGTGTATGTGTATGTGTGTCTTAAAGCCAAATAAATAAGTGCCTTCTTTATGACTCTCTTTGTAGCACTTTGGTCTTGCGGGTTGGTACAACTATGTAATATAAACCACTTGAACATTCACAGTGACTGGGGATGGAAAAATAAAACAAGAGGGCTCGTTAGAATACTTCATGTGAGGATTCTTGGCAGCTTCCTCCTCCCCATGTCAAATTTGCGAAGACAATCTAACGTTTGGGCCGCCCCGTGAGAGAGGACATAAAAGCACTGGGGCTATGATGCATTCGTTGTCCACCATAAAGCTCAGGTGCGCTTGGCTCTAGACTTCAATCGCCGCTCTCACAACCAGGCCTCAATGGCTGTTCTGGGAGGGCTGTGACTGCTGATCGCAGCTGGAAATAGACTCACGCAGCGAGCCCACACTTGTTGCCCCGCTCTCGCGCAGACGCTCGCTCCTCGTTTGATCGGACTAGAACTTGTTTCCGCGGAACGAACGGTTCTCTGCGCCATCTTTTTGCCCTTCATCACCCGCACGCCCCTTCTAGATGGGGTCATTGTTCCGCTCGGTAGGCCCACTATGAGAACAAGTTTGATGAAACTTAGAACATCAATAACATATGAGATCAGTAGAAGAGGTATAGCACTACGGTATTTGTGAAGTTACAGAGAAAGCTATAGGAATAGTCGTGAATTTGGTTGTGCCTCAAAACCCAATGTCAGATCCGCCGTTGTCATTATCTTGGAGAAGTATCACAACCTATCTGAGTTCTAGATAAGGGTACTACTGTCGGAAACGTCCGTGATGATCCCCAGGTATTTGTTAGCAAATGTGTTTTACATTCTTCCAGAAGCCGACTGATAAGCATGCTTTGCCCGCCTGAAAAGCAGCGCTCAAGCAATGGCTTTGTACTCTAAAGAATGTGTAAACTGTAAGGTACTATGTCTACCAGTGTCCTCCCTGGACCCATTTATGAGGACTTGAAGGTATTTGTGTGTGTGTCTGTGTGCGTGTGAGCGTGTGTGCTGTGCGTGCCTGAATGAGTGTGTGTGTGTGTGTGTGTGTGCGCGTGCGTGTGTGTGCGTGCGTGCGCGTGTGTGAGGGAGAGACGGTGTTTGCGGTCACCAGAACTAGTGGTTTCCTTCACAGCCACCTCCAGTTATGCTACAAAATGTCTGCCTTTCACCATGATCAATTTCATGTCTGTCATTCTGCAATGTTCGGACTTGATACCAATATTCAAGTCATGCTATTTTCATGGATATCTCTCACCAGTGCACGTTAGGGCGATGGCTTTCTGGATATGCTTTTCTTTTTGTTTCAGTTCCACAATTATAGTCAGAGGGAATGGAAATTCAACATGTGTGCCAGATTTGATCATTTCCAGTCTCAAAATCACATAACAACCAATGCAAAATAATAATAAAAAAAAAGATGAAAGGCACTTCATTGGAAAATTACATTTGCGTCAATCTTCTGTAATTGTCTGTTAAACGTTTGGTTTTCAGCAGGAATCAGTTCTGTGATACAGAATATTATTGCCCTGCAGAAGCACTCAGTTAACTGTTAATGCACTGCTTGGCTTTCATCGGTAACCCAGACATGTCACTTAAAAAAGTTAGTTCTGACTGGCCTCAACTGCATTGGCAGTCACACAGCTTGACGCTTTCAATGGCAGAACATTTCAACATTAGCTGTTGGTTGGTAATATTTACCAGTGAATTTTCTTACTGCAAATGTCATTAAAGGCCCATACACACTTCAGTAATAAACAATAAAATGTTTGTAAAAAATAGAATATTTCTCTCTAATTCCTAAAGGAAAAGGCGACTATTTTTAAATGCTAAAATGAGTTTGGTATTTTTATTTTTATCTGGCCATGCTCATTCATTTTACCGAGTTGAGTCTGTGTCTGAGCTGGGAGTGATAACAGACTTGGAAGGAGACACGATAGCTCCGAGGAGATTTGAATTGAAAACTGCACAATTTGGAGACAGTGGTTTTATGTGGAAAAGGAGAGGCGAGTGTTCTCGCAGAAACAGAGCCCTGCGCTGGGGGTGACGATGTTCGGGGTAAATATTTTCCATTAAGAAATTCATGAGCTTGTAAACACCTCTGGTTCTGGGAAGCGTGTTGTGTCTGGGATGATAACCAGCCTGTTTGGGGAAGAAATATCACTCATTTTGTTTTTACTGACATACCTCGCTCCCTGTCTGTTTGGCTTGCATAGGAACAACTCCTAGTGCCCTTGCAAAGGCCAAACACACCACGTTGTGTTCAAAGCACTGCTCTCGAAGTGAGTTTGACCTCTGGCCTCGGTTTGACCTCTCTATAAACATGAGCTGGCGGATACTGGCTGCGTTTCCGTATCAGACCGTTGACTCTGATCAAGTTGTTTTCCAATTCCAGATGTGTTGACGTGTTGACATGTTGTTTTTCATCATAGATAGACGATTCTAGGAACCTTGCTGTATGTTTTTACTCACAAACAACTCATTTTATTACGAGAGGAATGTTTGTCGTTTCTGGCTGGTGAAAACCCAAGCTACATTTGGGACAGTAAAGTTAATCTCGAATCTTGAATCTTGACACACTGGCTGCGTCTCAGTAACTGTACTACCATCCTTTTGGGGAAGCCTGGAAAAGATTTAGCATGTCCCAATGGTCTTTCTGCTTGCAAAAGTAGGTACCATGTAAGGGCAGCTGCAGTACGAACTAAAAGTAAAGTAAAAGTCTTAGTATGCGATTTGGGACGCAGCGACTGCTGCACATTTGCAGTGCGGGCGGGACTCACACCCACATGGGATTTATTTGGTGTTAATTGATATTTATTTGCGAATTGTTGTATTGTTGGATTTGTTATTGTAAATTGTCCAAGAGAACATTGATAACTGCTTTAATATAATACATGTGGTATGTATTGGTACTTAGGCAGCTATTTGTAAATGAGTGAACCCTAGTATTTACACCCAAGATACATTCTCATAATTTCAATACTTATTTAAGGTTTAGACTTAATATGTATGTCTTAGTATGACTAGCAATTAAGATAAGATGTCTATTATAGTCAATACTAGTCAATGCTAATGTTTTACTTCTACAAGCTGGCATATTTTTTCTATTTATTAACAGTGTTAGGTCTCTGTTCCAGTAGTGAACGTAACCCAGCCCAAATCTTGAATGTGGGCATTTGTCATAAGTGCTACACCTAGAGTATCAATGTTTTTGTCATGAAAATGCCATTGATAGTGTGTGTGTGTGTGTGTGTGCGCGCATATCTGCACGTACAGGATGAACCACGCATGGATGTACCTAAGCATGTTTCCTGTGCTATATGAGTGATTGTGTGTTCAAACGCACGGTTGCATACATGCCCTCACACATGTTTTGTGTGTGTGTGTGTGTGTGTTTATGTGCAGGTGCACGTGGGGACCGGGCCTGTTGCGGGTGACTCACAGCTAAGTCTCTTGTCAGCCGAGGTCTTTACGGGGGATGTTTGTAAACTTTAAAGGGCCACCTGTGGTTATCCATGAAACCGCCTTTGTGCCAATGAAGAAAGCTGAGTCATAAGATTTGTCGTCTTGTTGCTGCCATTCTTTATCATCGACGCTTCCTTCCGCTCAAGAGGCTGTGTTTCTTTCTCTGAAGTGTTCTCACTATGTTTCTACCTGGCAGAAACCCTCTGGATACTTCTCTGTTATCCCTTTCGAGTTGCATTTCTATTCTGCTCCTTTTATACAATGCAGTTTTATTTAACCTTCACAGTTAGTCGAGAACGGCTATAAGAAATCCTCCAACAACCTTGCAACCTATAAAACGTTCAAACATTTACCACACAGAACTGACTCATTTGAATGGTAAGACCCCCCCCCCCCCCCCCTTATTTAATAGAATTAATTATTTCAATAAATCAATTACAAAAGTAATAACTTTTATTTTGTCAGAACATTACCTTTCTGTTTTACTTTACCATTGTTCTAGTACGGTGGACTTAACAGGGTGCGAAAATCTGGACTTGATTTTCTGTTCCCAATCAGAACAATACTTGCCAGACCATTTCAACTTTACCTTCCTGCAAAGCGAATGTTATTTCGGTGAATATTAAGACCTGCTTTTATTCAAGTCTGTGTGTCCCATAAACTTCATGCGTGCTCTTTGAAAAATCTGGACTGTATGATTCCAATTTGAACGCAATCTCCTCCCAGAGTTCTTCAGCTGATGTTTCTAAAGCAAAAAAAAAAAAAAAAAGCCCACGTCGACACTTAGGGGAATTTCATGTGCAATGTGGCAACCTAACCAACCTACGGTGCCCATTGAAAGGGCCATTCCTTGTAACTTCACCGCACCGTTTCAATGCATTCCTCTGCAGCTGTGCACAAACACAATCTTTATATTCGGACAGGGGATCTTGTCCGCTCTGTTGTTTCTCTGACTCACAAACGCACATCCGTGTGCTCCCACAGGCGCTCTTTGCCCGCCTCTCCACTCTTCCTACTGATGTGTCCGCGGGTCAGTCATGTACGGTACAAGCTGTACGTGCGCCCAGCACATATTTGGACGGAGGAGCTAAAAAGGCAGGAAAACAAATCCCCGCGAACACCTGCCTTTTCCAAGCCGGCGCTCGCAGTCATCAAGGCTAATCATCCACAGCTTGCACAGGAAGCCGCTGAACTTCCTCTTCACTTGACTCCCCCCCCCCTCCCAGTTCACACACACATATTTATTCCGTCTAACTTTCCGTTAGGGCATATTGATAGTGCAACTGGTACAAATGGTGCTACAATAGGATAAATAACATTACAACGACAACCCCAACCCCCCCCCCCCCCCCCCCCCCCCTCCCTTCCAGCCACCTACCCCAACCCCTGTTTGAGTTCAATAGCCTCTCCCTTTTCACACTTTACGAAATTAGTTCCCATGGTGTCTGGGGAGCAGCTCAGTCCTCACCTGCTCATAATACCCACCCTTCAGAGGCTATTAGCATCGCCAGAGGCAGGAAAGGCAGCTGCTTTTCTGCACTCCTCTCCCTGGAAACAATATATCTTTACATAGATAGCATTAGATGTTTCCCCTGTTTATTTGGGGCTGAAAAACGGGACCAATATATCTGGGACAGTCAGGGTCCCCAGGTGACACGGAGGCCTGTCTATAGATAGCATGAAGGTTGAATAGGATTCCCTGAAAGGTAAAGGATGTTTGAATTGTACTAGCAAACATCCTCAGCATTAAATTAGCCAGTTTGAGTTCCAGGAGGTTGGCACAATACTGTTTGATATTGTTTAAAAAGACAGTGCAGTAGATTTATGAACAGGTGAATGCATCATTATCCTCAATTGCTAAATCAAATGTTAGAAAGTAAGATATGTTTTGCTTTTACTCTGTACAATATGCAACATACACAGATACATTGTTCTAATAGCCTTCTGGAAGATGTTAGGGATGAGGTGTGCTTGACAGGACAATAGCTGTGAAATAAACCTTGTCACCCACTTTTTGAAAGGGCAATATTCAAGTACTGTATATGTTTCTCAAAGAATAACCTTTGTTTCAGACGCTTTGAAATCAATAGCCTGTTCTTTTTATCTGGCAGAGTTAAAGACTCTTACAATGACAAATAAGTAGAAGGGATTTGGTACCAACTTAAAACCACCACTGTAACTATTTTATTTTTATTTTTTTTAAAGTGAAACACCAACTTGTGGGGATGCTAGCCTAGAGTCTAGTCCTCATTATAGTCATCTTTTCTTTGTCCTTTTAGGTCCATGTCCAATACAAGCAGTGCTCAGTTACAAAACCAATAAGGAGCCTTTCATTGCCAGCATAGATGGGTGTGTGGCTCTTCTGCTCGTTCAGTCTCTATTACCTTAGCCATACACAGTATATAAGCTATATAAGTGGGGCGCTGTTGTTGTCACCAGAGACTCCGGAGTATTGCCACAGGAAAGAACACAGGACTTTAAAGCACTTACAGTACTTAGTCTTGGACACAACCTGCTTCCGACAACGCTACGATGAGTAATTTGTCCGTGGGAAACGCACCGATCCGTCGCTGCGGTTCCTCTAATCCGCTAGTGACTCAACGTTTACGCGGGGACCTTTGTATGTTTTAGGTAGATGTGGAGGAAGTCAATAGCGATGGGGAACTTCCTAAATGTTTTGACGGAAGGTTTTGCCATGGCCGTCGGTGTTTACCTGTGCTGAGTCACAGAGGCGCCGCCAATCTACCAAACCAGTCATGCAATTAATGAACATCGAAATGGTATTGAAAAGCGCAAGCCATTGCTAAGCATGAAATTCCCCATTCGTTAAGCCAACAGTGTAGACTGGATTCATTATGTTCAGGTTAGATATGATGGATTTAAAGCAACCTTTTCAATTGTTTTTCAAACCCCTGGAAAACCTTTCAGCCGCTCACAGTGCTTCAACGTCAGGACATACAATATGTAAATAAATCAACAAAATCACCTTTATATGTGTGTGTGTGTGTATATATATATATATATATATATATATATATATATACATATATATATATATATATATATATATATATATATATATATATATATACTTTTTACGCTGTATGAATATCACATAAAAGTGGAGATATATACTGTATATGTTTAGCTGCCATGCATTAAGGATTGTGTTTTTTTCAAATGTTCTCTTTGGGGCCGCTCTGATGTACCTGATTCGGAGGTTGCTATTAGCTGCCATAATAAAGGCCAGATTGTGGGAAAACTGGTAGTTAATGCGACCCGGCTGTGGCTTGCTGACAGACAGACGTTCCCACCAGCTGTGGAGGACAGACAGGGGCTGCTCCGTTTTCCGTTCCACAGGGAAAAATGCCATCAGCTCCCACAGAGCTACTGCTGCCGACTCTTAACTTGCACTAGGCTCCCCGGAGAGATTTAATAGCCCACTGTCCTTTTTTCTCGACATCAACTGCAGCGTTGAATTGCTCCCAGTTTGAATGGAGGGCCATTCAAGGGCTATTGAAACAGAATTACAAAAGCGAAATGTTCACGCAACTTCTGGCGTGAGTGCAAAAAGTTACGTCATGTGCTATAAGCAGTTTGTGACTGTGACTATGCCTAACTACTACAATAATTTGAGCTTGCCAGGTCTCTTGGGTCCGTTTCCATATTATTACTACAGTTATTACAGTCTATTACAGTCTTGCTTCATTTCCCAATCAAATTCCCATGCTTGTATTCTGTTTTGCTATTTGCTTGAGCAAGAAATCTTTGATACTCCGTAGAGATATTGTAGTGTTGCTGCATTTGGAAAAACAAACGACTCCAATCTTGAGTACATTTACAGCCTTCCAGTCAACAACCCTACTCTACCTAAAAGGAGTAATTGCACCTACTATACAAGCTTGTCTGCGTGAGACCGTCTGCATCAATCGTCCCACAGAGGTATAGCAGGACTTACACTGAGGCTGCATGGGGACAGAGCGTTGGTTAGGGCTGGGAATACTTCTGCACAGGCTGGGAATCTTGTAGCTTGGGGCCAGGGTGTTGGGTTAGGGCTGGGAATACCACAGAGCAGACAGGGAATCTTGTAGCTTGGTGCCAGAGTGTTAGGTTAGGGCGGGGAATACCACTGAACAGGCTGGGAATCTTGTCCATTAGAAAGCAAGAGATGCAGGCCCTGTCCAACCCCCCCCCCCCCCCCCCCCCCCTTTACCCAAGTGTAATAAAAACAACTTAATTGTCTACCACCGTTGTTGTTTGGCTCATTTTCATTCCCATATTTTTTTTTCTATGAGACAACCAGAACACGTCTCTTACAGACTCGGGAGGTTAGAGAGAGAGAGAGAGAGGAGGCAGAAAATGGTAAGGAAACGTCTTTTAAGTAGAGAGAAGTATATCTCTTTATCAGGAGAACAAACACGGCTGTCAAAGTAATTTGTGTCTCTTTGATTCTTGGTAATGCTCGCCCCCCGCGTGCTTCTGGCCGGAGTATGATCCCTTATTGTGAGTGAGTGCACTTAAGTGGTTTCAAACTGCCTGACGTTAGAACTTCTGCATACTTGGAAGTCAAACGAAGTGACAAGAAAATCAGACCTTAGCTTGGTCTTTTGAAACAGCAGGGAGCTTCAAACTCCAAGGGCATGAAATCGCTTGGTCATGTTCACCAGCTTGACGTAAGATGCACTTTAGTTTTCACAGAACAAGATTTCCGAAGGACTCGACTATTTGCAGAGACGTCGGATATGGTGACGCCGTATTTGATTAATCAAAATAGCCATTTTGCCTGAAGTTATGACTTTTTTATTTCACTAAGTCACTCTTTTATTTGGTAATAATTAGATACTAATGTCAGCCACACATTCATAGAGATCCTATTCAAGAAAAAGTAATATTTTTATTGATGCTGGGCAACGCTCCTATTAAAACGACTACGACTCCATTGTCATTCTGCATGATCCAGTGCCCTAAGGGAATGATGAGTCAAGCTGAGACAGCTATTAGAACTAGCTTCCCTCATGACGGGAACATGTGCCTCCATACAACCGTTGCATGTCAGAGGGCTGCAAGGGTTAATCCCGGCCCAAAATGATTAGACTGACTAGTCAGAAAAAGAGCAGTCTGTCCCTTATACAATTTTCATTGCTCCATTAGTCCCTATAAACCCATACAAATATTTGACCCCTGATCAAAGTCAATAAAACAGGCTGTCAAAAGTACATTTCCTGGGTGTTAATAAGGTTCGGGGAGGCGTTGGAGTGCTGGCACGATGAAGTAGCAAAAAATTATACAGTTTGAAAGAGGTCAGGGTACGCTGCACTGTTACAAGAGTCTGTTCAGGGTAATTACATTTTATAGACTTTTCTTGCTTGAAGACTGCAGTTGGAAAGTGAAGATTTCGGCCCCATACTGTGTGAGTTTGTGTAGTTGTGTGTGTGTTTGTGTGAGTGAGTGTGCGCCCTCGCCTGCGATACTTTTTGTAATTGTGTTGTCTATGATTCTCTTTGTTTGTGATTCTCTCTGTGTTCTGTTCATGTGTTTGTACTGTTGTTGCTGTATTTGCAAGATCATACATTTATATATATATATATATATGTTCATTCATGTACGTGTTTGTAAGTAGTGAGTACTATGACTAAGCGTTTTCCTGTTTCGGCTCATTTTTACGACAATACTTTTTTAAGTTAGTGTGTTAGTTCTGGCCAGACAAACTGTCTTAACATTACAGGACAACAGAGGGTAACCTTGGATAATTATTTTTTGGGGAAAGTGGTTTGATTTAAACTACAGCAGTAAATATGAATGTGTGTGCAGCAAACTAAGTTGGAGCCTTTGTGTGTTTTGCAGGATGGTGAGTGTTTGTGTGTGTGTGTGTGTGTGTGTGTGTGTGTGTGTGTGTGTGTGTGTGTGTGTATGCGTGTGTACGTGCGTGTGTGTTTGTGTGTGTGTGTGTGTGTGTGTGTGTGTGGAGCCTATAGATATGATGGTGAGGCTCAGCTCTTAAATGTACTGAACGTGCCTTAGGGTAGCAAAGACTTCATTTTCCATTCACTTCCATGGCATTGTGTTCCAAAGAACAAAATGTTGGGTGGGACTGCAACGCAAGATAATCTCTCTATTTGTTTGTTTGTCATACTTTACTTCCAAGATCATACTGTTTAAATGTTGGTTGAATTTACTGTATTGAATTCTGTTTTAAAACTATGATTTTAAATCCGTCTTGGTTTGATTTGGAAGGAGAGGTCAAAAGAACTGGTCACTTATCATCTGTCCGATCCACCGACAACATATATGACACGACAACTAAGTGCATGATATAGGTCCCAGCATAAACACACACACGCACACGCACACACACACACACACACACACACACACACACACACACACACACACACACACACACACACACACACACACACACATTACACGCATTCGTATGTAGATTCATTACACGATGAAAGAGGGAAGCCATGTTTTGGTTAACATGCCACTTAGGAGCAACGTGATGAGGGCGGGAGGGTGGGAGGGAGGGGGGGGGGGGGGGGGGGGGGGCGGGGGTTGGGGGGGCTTTGAAGTTGGCATGTTCAGTTTTGTAGTAATGAGGAGGCGCCTTGGCAGAGCTAGTTCACACGGGGAACTCGGGGAACGAACCCGTCACACTGATCCACCAAGCGCACATGCTCAGTTTAATGCTGTCAACTTAAACCGCAAGTCATTCACCACGTTGGTCCCACGACTGCTCCTATGCATGCTCACTGCTGAACCACACTGGCTTCTACTCTGCTCACTGCTGCACCACACTGGCTTCTACTCTGCTCACTGCTGCACCACACTGGCTTCTTCTCTGCTCACTGCTGCACCACACTGGCTTCTTCTCTGCTCAGTGTGCACCACACTGGCTTCTACTCTGCTCACTGCTGCACCACACTGGCTTCTACTCTGCTCAGTGCTGCACCACACTGGCTTCTTCTCTGCTCAGTGTGCACCACACTGGCTTCTACTCTGCTCATGCTCACTGCTGCACCACACTGGCTTCTACTCTGCTCATGCTCAGTGTGCACCACGCTGGCTTCTACTCTGCTCATGCTCAGTGTGCACCACACTGGCTTCTACTCTGCTCATGCTCACTACTGCACCACACTGGCTTCTACTCTGCTCATGCTCACTGCTGCACCACACTGTCTTCTACTCTGCTCATGCTCACTGCTGCACCACACTGGCTTCTACTCTGCTCACTGCTGCACCACACTGGCTTCTACTCTGCTCAGTGTGCACCACGCTGGCTTCTTCTCTGCTCAGTGTGCACCACACTGGCTTCTACTCTGCTCATGCTCACTGCTGCACCACACTGGCTTCTATTCTGCTCATGCTCACTGCTGCACCACACTGGCTTCTACTCTGCTCATGCTCACTGCTGCACCACACTGGCTTCTACTCTGCTCAGTGCTGCACCACGCTGGCTTCTACTCTGCTCATGGTCACTGCTGCACCACACACTATGCTCCCAAGCACCCGCCTCCACCTCAGCCTCCACCTGCTTTGGCTCTGTTGCTCAGTGTCTGTCTGGGGGATTCTGCAGATATCTGCTCCCCACCCATGGTTTCACTGAGTGTCGGGACATGACCTTGGGCGGGAAAGTAATTCAAAACAGCAGACCCTTGACACCAACATTCAACGTACCACCGTAGTATTGCAATTCAAGTTAAATATATGGTACATTGTCCTGACTGAAATTGTTTGATTGAGGTTTACGTGATGTTAACAGGGGATTCAACTTTTGATTCAATAATGGTTATTCTAGACTGTACGTACATGAAAACACACACACATTTGGCTTGGGAAATATTCCACACAACAGGCTATAGTACAGAGGACAGGAGCTCTTGTGTACAAACCAGATCCAAAATCCTTGACCAAACTACATCATCCCCCTCATGCTTACTATGATGCCTTAGCTTCTGGACTATGTCTCATTCACTCATGCCAGAAAACAAGATTTCACATGACATAAAACATACCAAAGTGAAACGATGTTGTTGCTTTTTTTTTTTACCTAAATATATTTAGTACATAATAGCAGTCTTTTCGTCCTTAGATGCAGGGTGCGCTCAAATCTCTGGTGATCCTTTGTCCAACCCGACCTTGGGCCTGTTCTCCGCAGGCCTCCATGGTTCCTCCGCCGCATGTGAACCAAGAAGCCCCTGATCTGGTTTGGAAGAGGACGAGGGAATGTTGTTACAGGAGGGAGCCTGGGATTACAGGAGTGATCCTTCCAGGATTTTCATGCCGTCTCTCGGTAGCTCTCGCTCCCCAAGAAAAGCACACGTATGCAAGTAAGACATCATCGTTGTGGATTAATGGGGCTTATTCCACACGCAGAAACAGGCTGTTCTGTCCAGCACACAGTGTACAATCACGGCGGTCTCGGTGGGCTCGTCTCCGGCTGTTGAAAAGGTTCTCTGCACTAAAACAGAGCAGGTAGCGACGGCTGCGACGTTTCCGACTCTCGGAGCCTCCACGAGAGATCTCGTTGACCTCTCAGAGGAAATTTATGGTCGGATGACGACGTGTTGAGGAGGAGATCGAGTAAGAGACCACGCACGGATACACTCACATAGTGTGTGTGTTTTGGCGAAGAAAGCATTACACACAAACTTCATGATATGATTCGATTTTCTTTTCAGGTTTTTAAAGTATATTTTGTGTAGACGTCTTGCTTATTGAGCACTAGCGTGTTAGCTTACCCAGGCCATAGTGTTCACATTAAATTCAATGGAAGGTTACGGTCTGTAGATTATACTGAGTATTATTTCGTTTTTTACTGCGACAACTTCACTGTGGAAGGTTAGCATTTCTAAACAGCTGTTACTCAACCAGTCAGTGCAGGGTTCAGTAACAGGGCCAATTTGAAAGTTAGTAGGTAGGTGTGAACAGCCCAATGTTGATATCATCTCTGGTGCTTGAGTGCTTTGCAAATGTAACCACCCCAAAGATAAGTGATTAGGCATTATCTTCGATTACCTGCTGCGTAATCTACCCCTAAGCACAGTCATGGCCTCCGTAGCAACACTATGTATCTCGCTGTCCCTCCATATGTACAGTGTATGTAGGCGTGTGGGGGCATCAGCAAGGGAGGAAAAAGGAAAGAGAGAGAAAGAGCATAGGCAGAGAGAAAGAGAAAGAGGAATACATATTTAAATATATATCAAATATATAGTGAGACATTGAATTGGAGAGAAAGAGAGAGAGAGAGGAAGGAGAGAGAGCGAAAAAAAAGGAAGGAGATAAAAGAGAGAGAGAGAGAAAGGGAGACAAAAAAGAGTGAATGAGTGGGTGAGGGAGGATAAGATAGCGAGAAATGGACATTCCTGCTCCGCGCAGGAGAACCCCCGGGGGAACTTCCTGCTTGAAGTTTTTTTTTTTTCTTTTTCTTCTTTTTTTTTTGGTTACTGAACTAAACCCGGATGAGAGGCCGTTGATAACATAAGTGTGTGGGCGCCAGCAGGGAAGGTGACACGAGAGACAACTGTACGGAGGAAGAGGAAGCCAATCAGTGGAGCAGCAGGACGGTTGAACTCTGGGACGTTCCGTACAGGACAGAGGGAGGGGTGGGGGTGGGGGTGGGGGAGGGGGGTATCAGGGGGGAAAGGAAGAGGGGTGAGCTGGGGTGGAAGGAAAGCACAGTGGGAACAGAGTCAGTGAGAGAGAGAGAGGGGGGGGGGGGGGGGGGGGGAAAGAAGGAGAGAGAGAGGGAGAGAGAGAAAAGGAAACCGAGAGAAGGAGAGAGAGAGAGAAAGAAGGAGGCCGAGAGAAGAAGATGAAGAAGAGAGAGAGAGAGAGGGGGGCCATTCGGGTAGGGGTCAGACACAGTGCTAAGGGGAGCGGGGGGCTGGACTCGTCTAACGAAAGCTACGTGTTGGTTGTGACTGTGTGTGAGTGAGAGATTCTTTTGATGTCTTTTCATAAAGAGAGACAGAGAGACAGAGTGGAGAGATACAGTTGATAGAGCGAGAGAGGGAGAGAGAGAGTGTCTGATTTTAAGTGTGTGCGACTGGTTGACACACGTCTCTTTGATCGATTCACTTTGTGGGAGAGGAAAAGCGAGTCTTCTTTTGACCGGTGTGGCGCCAGATGTAGGTGTGTGTGTTTGTGTGTGTGTGTGTGTGTCTGTGTGCACGCCTTCCGAAGTTCAACACCTGGCCAGTACATTGAGGATGACTCAACAGTGAGACAGAGGAGGCTGTATCACTCACGACGTAGCCCATGGTTGTGCAAACCTTTAAAGACAAAAGCCCCTGATGTGTGCTGGCTCCTGGCAAACCCTGAGTGGAATGACGCCTGTGAATCAGGGGCTATAGAGAAAGGGTGTGTGTGGAAAAAAACGAAACTCTTACTACTGTTAAACAGGCGGAGAGGGTGAAACTACCTCACACACGTGCGCACGCGAGCACACACACACACACACACACACACACACACACACACAGCAGGCTTTTAGGGCTCGACCGACAGGCCAACCAATGAACACATCCTTAGAGATGGCCGGTGTTTACCAGGGGGTTGTCAGGGACTCCTCCGTAATCAGGCAATGAGGAAGAGGGTTATTTGCTTTGGCTGCAGAGGAGGACCGTAATCAGATCAGAGGGACATGTGAGAACGCAGTGTTTGCCGTCTTCGCCACCCAACCCTGGAGCGGAGTCCCCCCTCTACCCTCCCCCCCCAGCCCCCTCCCCCCCCCCCCCCCCCCCCCCCCCCCCCCCCCCCCCCCCCCCCCCCCCCACGCAACCCTCATCTCAACCCTCTCCCCGACCCCCCCAGCCCCCTCACCTTTCCCCCTCCGCCACCCAACCCTTGAGTGGGGACCCCCCACCCCTCCCTTTTGGCTTCCCATCCCTCTCTGTCCCTCCCTTCCGCGTTACGCTTTCTCCCCTTCCGATCCTCCCTCCCTCCTCTCTCCGTCCATTTCTACCCCCACCCTCCCCCCTGTGTCTCTTGTCATGTTTTACAACACATCTTTCTCAGGTTGTAAAAAAAAAAAGGGGGGGGGGGGTTGCCAGGGTGTGGGAGTAAGTCCGAACACGCCACCCAGTGCATGAGTGAGTGCTGGAACACTTCAGAGCTGAACGCAGACCGCAGATAGTGTACCACCCGGCGCAGAGCTTTTCCCTTTTTCTTTTGTGCTTCAAATCCGCAAGTCATCCTGGAATCACAGTTTCTGCTCTACAAGTATATAAGTAGAGTGTCAAAGAAATTGCGATGTCCGCCTGCTTATCTGCCGTAATGTGCTGGTCCTACCACACGTGGAAAGAGGGAAAGAGGAAATTGATGGCCGAAGGTGTGAGCGATTGGATTTCCCTGGCAATTTGCCAGCTCATCTCTCTTATCAGCTCGCACAAGGCTGTTATTGTAATAAAACACCAGTGGAGACGTGCCAAGACAGGTAAAGATGATACCACACACACACACACACACACACACACACACACAGCAACCCACCCACCCAACCACCCACCCACCAAACCACACACACATTCAAGCACACACACACACACACACACACACACACACACACACACACACACACACACACACACACACAAGGCACAATCCCTCTCTTTCTTTCCCTGGTTTTTCCGTGCTCCTATGACACTCCGGGAAGTGCTGAGGCATGTGAGGGCTGGATGTGGGTTTGGGAAGCAGCGGCTCTGAAGGGAACCTATTTGATAACTGAAGTGAGAGCCACGCTATTGTGCTTTGTGCTCTGAAATGACACCCACGCACCCAGACACACACACGCAGACACACACACGCACCCAGAGACACACGCACACATACAGACACGCACACTCACACGCATACACACACACACACACACACACACACTCACACACAGATACGCACACACAGGCAGCGCTCACATTATTGTGTTCGGCATCAAAACCTTGATTTAAAGACATTCCAGTTGCCACAAGGCATTCGTTATCACTGTTTCTAAAATGGCACGTACTTTCTGGAACTTTTCTATTATGACTGGATTACATGTTTCGCAAAACAAAAAGGCTCTTGTTCAAATGCATATTCTATGTGTATTGTCTGGACTTCCTTGCCAACATTTATTCACGTGACTCATTCAATCAGATTCAAGCGATCTAAATTCAAGGAATAAACACCAGTATTCAATACAAATGATATTGTGATAGCTAGAAGCACTAAAAATAATGTAACCAGCCCATGTGGTAGATGTTGGCAACAGTTCACCCATCATGCATGCAAGCCCTCTTACTGTGAACCATATTCCCGCTCTTTGGCACCTTCCCCTGGCATCATAAAGTATTACCTTCCCAACACGAACGAACACATTCCTCTTTGTAGGATGGCGGGAACGCATGGTGCTACTTTCATCCCGGTAAGAACATTTAAATGATGTTGTTTTGTCAACTTCTCTTTCGAAACAACAACTGGTTTAACTGTACTTGGCTGTTGCATTTACTGACACTTCTTTTGATTTTGATTACGAGCGGTCCTTGGCCGACGCTAAAAATACCCTCCCTCAAAATACTTGAGACTCTTCCAGAAGCATGAGAGTTTTCTGACAAATGTCATCTAGGAAATTGTTTTTTTGCGGTTTAAGCAAGTTGATCTGAGACAGTTCTCCATGCAATTTCTGCGTTCTATTTCATGCCTAAGAAGAATTAGTGGTCACATTTAATGGAAAGCAACAGCCATGGCATGAATTACGGTTTTTAAGAAATGATTGCAAGTCATGCTTGCCTCTGACCATTAAAATGAGGCTTGTTTACTAACAACAAGACATTGTAAATAGATCACAGTTGTGCAGGCTCTAATTCTTTCCATCAAACGCTGGTGTTCATGTGTATATATTTATCAAACCAAACACGTCGTTGTACAGTTAGACTTTATAATATAGCACACCAAAGAGTTCCTAAAGTCTGTAAAGTGATTTAAGGGGATTTTCCTTTTGCGTGCTCTGTTCTTTGAACAGCTCGTTTGTTTTGATCCCCCCCCCCCCCCACACACACACACACACACACCCCACCCCACCCCCTCCTCACAGGCTCGGCTCGCCTTTAAAAGGCAGCAAGACGTCTCTGGTTCCATCCCTCACAGTCTTTAGGAAGCTCATGATGCCCGAGCCCCCCGTCCCGGTTTCCTCCAGCGCCGCGGGGGCCTTGCTGACCGTCTCCTCCTCGGAACCCTCCGCCCGGCCGCGGAGCTGACGGGCCCGGGCGGCCGGCACGGTGATGTAGCGGCCGACCACGGTGATGTGGTAGCTCCGCAGCGCCAGCAGGTTGGTGACGCAGAGCTGGAAGGCCTGGTGGAGGTGCTCGTAGGCCTGGGCCTGGACGAAGGCTCTCAGTGAGGGCTGGCGGCAGATGTCCTCCACCAGCTGCTTATGGGCAGGTGGCATGTAGTCCCTCATCCGGGCCAAGAAGGCAGCTGGATAGGAACAGATTTTATATATATATAAAAAAAGAAAAAAGGAAAAAGAAAAAACATTGAAGAACTTCATGATCTTGTGTCGTGGGGTTTTGATTACTATTGTGGTATGAGAGAACATATTATGCCGCTTGAAACTTCATAGCGTGTCTCGTTTACCTTTCAAATCCATTCAAATCCGTGTGGTTTTCCACTGTCTGGTTGAATGTGTCTATTCTGTTTTGCTAGATTTGTTTTTATATCAGCACCGGCACACTAATGTTTTCCACTGTGCATAATTCAAAATGGTGACTAACTCTTTCCAAGTGGGTGGTGAACATCTGCTGTGGACAGCTCTTGAGATGTGTATTATCCTGTGGCTATGATTGTAAATCGATGAGCCTCCCATTGATGCGTTTATGAAGCAAGATGATATTATCAATTCGTCTGCTTCGTCCATTGTTGACGGTCTTGCTCACCGTGTAATTGCTTTGCAGTAAACCTTTCAATCTCTCACTTTAGTGCTACCCTCTCCAACCAACTCCTCGTCTAACCCGGTATCTATCTGTCCGGGTCAATTCCTAGAAATCCAAGTTTGGAAAAAAAGCTGTATGATCAACCCCAGATGGTCATTTGGACTGCTGTAGGCCGTAAATGCCATTTTCCCGGTGAATTATGGACTATTCATTGCTATATGAAGCCAAAGCTGAACCAACAAATGGACAAGCTTATGAAAGATTTCAGGCTCTGGGGAGAAGGACCCACAGGCTTGCACATGACTGGTCCGTTGAACTGCTACCAGTTGTTATACATCAGCAGATGTTTGATTAACACTTCTGATGGACTATCGATGGTCAACTTGAACGCCTAATCTAGGTAAAAAAAAAAAGGGGGAAGGAGATTTGAAACATTTGCGTGCTGTGATAAGCTGCCATATTTATTTGGGACTGGCCTGTCCCCGAGTCCTAACAGTGCAGTTTAATTTGGGATGCATCCAACTTTGAAGTGAACACAAGGCAGTTCTTTAACCTCTGGTGCGCGGGGAGATTTCCCTGAATTATTGTGTTGTGTCACAGTGGGAAATAGCTTCTCCTACCGCTCTTGGCTTCGTGTTTGACCCCAAGCAGCTCGTCAAAGCAGTGTAGCAGACTGCTCTGGGCAGCGCTCCCTCCAGAATACTCCATAGGCTCCATCTGGACGCCGTCGTATAGTAGCCCCTCGGGCATGGATGCGTTGTCTTTCCAACTGGCCACATACACACACACACACACACACACACACACACACACACACACAGACAACCATATAGCATAAATACATTAAACGGAAAACACTAACATTTTCTTTCATATACAATATAAATGTACCGATCGAAGTGCCATATGTTTAAACATATTTAAGGATCCAAACATCCTTCAGACTTGTGCATTTTTCAACCCTTACCCAGAAAGATATATCCTCATGATGCCGTAGAAGACTGATGGCTCCACATAGACTTAACACAAAAAAAACACAGACACAGCAAGATAAACTGTAAAGATAATTCTGTGAAGTATATTTTTACTTCGACACCAAACTGAACTGCTGGCCTGGTTTACTAATACACAATAGTTGTTGGACATGACATAATCTATGGACCAGTACAGTAGGGGTACAGTATCAGTCAGTTACAGTGGCGTCAAATGGCAGTGATATTAGTTTAGCGAGAGGTCATTACTGTGCATCAGTTTGAGTGTGTCTTTCATCCTCTCGAGTGACTCGCTGATGTCCCACAAGGCTTTGGTCACAGTGTCAACGTCCCCACTGTGAACTCCATTGATTACAAGGGGAATGCTCTTGGAAATCACAAAAGTGCAGGAAAAGGGAACATGTAATTCCAAATCTACATTTATGATTGTTATTATTATTCTTACTACATTCATCATTATTGATCCATTAACTTATCAAACGGTTATTTCTCCTAGACTCTGAACCGTGTTCAGCGGGATGAGTTTGAGAAACGTTGAGCTACTTAGGCTTGTTTGGCAAAGTCGTCCCCGTCACTCACAAGCTCAACAGAGCCTTTGAAGAGGCTGTTTCTACAGAGGCTGTACCTTCAGTGCAGGCACTGCTGCCAGCTCCACCAGCAGCGTGACCATGAAGAACCCTCTCACATTGTCCCCACCTGGGAGGCTCACCAGAAGCTCCAGGTTGCTGTCGGTGAGAAGAAAAAACACTTCTGTGACATCGTGACACAAACTGTTCTGGTCTGTGTTCCAGACAATGTTTCAGTTCTGAATAATGTGAAACAAAAGAGAAGTTGTGATGGAGCCGAACGACTTCTTTTATCATCTTTGCGTATCCGTTTCTTTGGGCTGTTGAAGTACTTACTCCATGTTAAACGGTCTGGAACAGAAGTGGTGGGCAAGAAAAACAAAAACGGTGCACCATAGTTAAATACAGTAGCACACTGTGAAGGGCCGGAATCGTCAACATGTCATTATAAACTAACAGTCACAGATCGTAGATAACCGATGATGAATGAGTATACTTTCTTTTACGTCAACCATAATTAGAGACTTTTATGGGAACTTTTGCCGGGGTTAAAAACAGCCTACCCTTTTGGGTCTCTTTTCTTCCAGTTTGCCAGCACACCGTCTGCATGGGTCAGGATTGGGGGAAGTCCCAAGCGCTGGGACACCTCCCAGTATGGAACTGCCAGGTTACTGGGAAGAACCTGGGGGATGAAGGGAATCGATTATGAGACCATTCCATGTGCCGATGTTTTGTAAACAGTGAGAGATGGAGATGGAGAGAGCGAGGGAGTGGGGAAGAGAGAGATTGAGAGATAGGGAAGAGAAGAGAAGAGAAGAGAAGAGAAGAGAAGAGAAGAGAAGAGAAGAGAAGAGAAGAGAAGAGAAGAGAAGAGAAGAGAAGAGAAGAGAAGAGAAGAGAAGAGAAGAGAAGGAGATACACAGGGGGGGAGGGCAGGAGGTAAAAACCTTCACTGTGTCGTTCTCGCCCTCCTGCCAGACATATCCCATAGTCATGACACTCAGGGCCAAGTGGGCCAGCCGCAACTCACGGTAGCTCTCCAGAAACTGGCTGCTCAAGAGCGCCATCTGGTGACAAAATCACTGAACTGTCAATTGGGACACCGCAACAGCGATTACGGTATATCACAATATACCGCATGATAGCCTGTTATCATAGCTCTGCTGTGGTGAAAGTAACGTCTGATGTCCTGCACATTGTTATTGTGACTACCTTTACCTTTTGAATGCATGGGCGAAGCTGGTGACATTCTATGAGTTCTGTGACCCGATGAGCGATATCCATCCAGGGTTGGTAATATGGTGGTAACTCCTCCTTTGGGGAAAGACAAAGCCAGACCAAGCCACGCGTGGCCAAAAACACATGAATGGGACCACAGCATTTTCTTAATCTTCGTGGTACAATTGCTTTTATGTCTTAAAAATAATGTGAAGTACATGAGTGGTTGTTTCCCTGAACACCTTTCAGAGTGCGGTCTTGTCTAAAGCCTTGTGCAGCAGACACACACTGCAGATGATCGATGACTAATAGATGCCCTGATAAAGATGGATGTATGATGCCTTGGTCCATACCATTTCAAGGGATATAGGCCTCTCAACCACAGTAAATACAAATAATGCCAACTTAAATTTGGATCAATCCAACTTAAGTTTACACAAGATAGTTCTTCAACCAATGATGCACAGCAAACTGCTGAGTTTAAATAAAAATGCTACAGGAAATTGCAGCTTCACCTTTGATTAAATTGGCTCCTTTAGAATACTGCTGTCATATTGATACAAAAGATACAATGAGAAGCATTCCTAGACTCTCCACATCAGCTTAATTGATCAACATACTAGTACTTTTCCCCCTCATACATTACTTATGAATTTGCCTTGGTTTTTATGGACAACCAGCAGCCAAGTCTAAACAGACACCCACTGACTGTGTGGGTAACAAGTTAAATAAATGTGTTTGCATATCTAGCCTTTACAAATAATGTGTGCAGAGCTTCGATGTATGTGTTTGTGGCTTGACTCCCGTTCTAAAAGGCCGGTCTACCTACCAGAGGCGCTGAGAGGACGAAGCCCAGCTCCTCGGAGACATGATAGGAGTCCAGGGAGAACCGTTTTGAATGCACCACATCAGTGGTCATGGAGGCAGCAAGCGGGTCACAGAATGATTCCGAAGTGGCTGGAATGGATTTGATCAGGGGAGAGTCCAGACCCCACATACGCCCTCAGTCACACACACACGCACGCACGCACGCACGCACGCACGCACACACACACACACACACACACACACACACACACACACACACACACACACACACGCGCGCGCTGTCTGTACCACGGCACAGAGTTCACTTATAAAACCGCGGTTCAATAAAACTCTGCTTACACAATTTCCCTCTTCCAACTTTGCCATGGGCCAATACTGTTGCACGACCCTTCCACTGTTATCTGTTAACTTCTGAGGAATGTTTAGAACAGCAGATCAATTATTATCTAAACCTGCATATGTTATGTAAGAACAAGACCCTTTAACAAAACTGCGCTCTGTCTGGAGGCACTTCCAACACAAAAAGAATTGACAGAACCATTCCACTTTTCTTATTGATCTTATAGGAGATTGTACTTTAATAGTTAAGTAACCCCATGGTGTACACACAGCTCAGCGTCTAAGAGAAAACCTAAACATTTGCAAGGAGTTGACAAGGAGTATATCCTTAGAGATGGAACATTGATCTATCTCTATGAGTATACCACTCTCCCTGGCAGCACAAAAACACTTTGCATCGGTTCACTCTTGCTCTTTAACTCCTAATACATGCTTAATGGCTGCCTCAGGCTTAACGAACGTGGTGACATCGCCACCTAGTGGAGTGGAACACACATCACAACAATAATAGGATTATTGTAGGCATTTAACAGTGAACACAATTTTTTTTTTCAATACAAAATAAAGCAATATCGTTATAAAGCCTCCCCTATAGGGATAATTGTAATCAAATACACTACACGTGAAACAATCATTACAATACTGATTATATGTTGTAAAATGAAATATATAAGTCATTATTGTTGTGGAAAGGCCCTCCTGAGAGTAAACAACTTAAGTCAAGGTCATGGTTCCTTGAGGATTAAGAGAAACAAATCTCTGATCTCTGCCCTATTCTCAAAACAGGTAAAGTGCTACAAAACAAGTGATTAGACTGATCGTGCTGAGAGAGAGAGAGTGAAGGAGAGAGAGAGAGAGAGAGAGAGAGAGAGAGAGAGAGAGAGAGAGAGAGAGAGAGAGAGAGAGAGAGAGAGAGAGAGAGAGAGAGAGAGAGAGAGAGAGAGAGAGAGAAATGAATAAATAAAGAAAGAAAGATAAAGCAAGAAAGAGAGCCAGTGTTTAATTGAGAGTGAGTGGGGGAGGACGGGGGCCATTTTCCGAGAAAAAGTGAATTATTGTTAACTAGTTTACATATCAGAGTAGTCCAGTCCTGCAGGTCCATTGGTTGTGGTTTTGTGCTAATAGCCCCTTGGCCAAGCCTCTACTTAACCTTCTGATTCTGCAACTTGTAAAGGCTAGTTCTGCTAATGCTCCTGATCCCCTTACATCAACAGCGTGTTGGCTAGGTTTGAAAAACATTCCATTAAATCCTATAGCCTGCAGTACGTATAGCTTGTTTCCTCGAGTGACAGCATTGGACCATGGCTATCATGACTACCTGTGAATGGTAAGTGTTTAGGAGGAGACAGCTAGGTACACTAAACTTTTTCACAATTCAATTGGCCGCTTAACAAAAATGTTTGATTGCTAGACCCAAATTGTTAACATACACAAGGAGTATATTCAATTAATTGAATCTATGGCATCTATGTTGAAAAAGCAAACAAATAGGATTCCCGTAATGTGTTTTTGTTTCGTGATGAATTATTTTTTTATGCTGCGCGTGCATCTATTATTAGCTACGTAGGTGACTGGAGGTGGTTCCTTTACGTTGCGCGCTTGCCGCTTGGAGCTGTTCGTCGGCGATGGAGCGACAGATTTTCACTGCTGCTTGTCCATCTTCAGAGCCAGCGAGCATTGCGCTTCCTCTTCTAATTCAGTAAATTCTTGAGTTAAATAGATGTAGCTGCGGTCGACCGCATATTTCGAAATCTTGTCAATCTGGCTTTTTTAAAATGAAGTTAAAAACAAGCTGCAGTCAGGTGCAAGCCGCATCCGATGGAGCCCTTTTCCTCTCGGTCTCAAACGTCGGTAAATCCGATGCACCACTTCCTTATGTTGCGGTAAGGGAAAATGACACGTTTTTAGAATAACCTACTCAATGGAAAGCAAAGCAGTAGGCTACGTGGGTGTTTCAAAAGGGTCATTTTGAGATGCAAAGCGACATCAATAAACAGTAAATGCCACTTAAGAGTCCCTGAGTGTTGCATAACATGCAATGCAGTAGCATGGAATGACCAGTGGCTCGAATAAATGTTATTAGTCCTACCCAACTGTTCGATGCTGACAGGCACGTATTACAATATTTTAAATCAATAATACTGCTGTAAGTCAGGAGCTAATTATTTTCCACAACAATATAACACATTGGCTCAAAATTAAGCAATGGTCGCCGCTGAAACAATCCTAAGATTTCGCGATCAAAGGAAATGTCTATTTCAGCAGACTTGGCAACTCCAAATAATTGTAGCCAAATAACATCTGTATCTGGCTAGTGGTACACCGGACGGCATGTTTGTGAAACGTCAGCAGCGATGCAGATACAAATATTATTCTGGCAAATATTATGCTGACAAATATGGGTTATGTTTGATCAACGGTTCAAGCGGCACTTGTAATAAACTGTTACATTGTTGCTTTCTTTGACATTCTACAGCTGCAATGTTACACATCCTATCTGTCATGTGCGAGCCTCCTCTTCTGGTGTTGTATTTGATATACTATTGACAATAGTTCTAACGTCTTGAATTACTTTGAGCTTTTTAACTTTATGAATGGGTGCGCTTAAGAAGCTTCAGAATGACATCGCAGATGACATGCAGGATTCATTTAGAAATCACTTTTTTAAGCCTGGAAATCAATGATGCAGGGTCCAAAATTGTTTTTAGGATATTGGACGAAAAATTTAATCACTGCTTCAGAGCAGCAGTGCTACTTGCTGAGAGTTAACTCGTTTAAGTTACCTGAAGATGCACATGGTGTTCAGCAAAAACGTGAAGGGATGTTTTACCCAAGTAAGCAAAGTACTGGCAAGATATATGGTTCATGATGGCCTGCTTTGCCTTTGCTTTTGATTTTCACGAGAGGAGTACAGTTACCTTGGAAACCAGTCTGGTATAATGAATTCAGTAACCACCATTTTCCATGTTTACCTGATACCTCTATTTCATTTGCCTTTTGCTGCATTATTTGTAGGCCGAGGGCGTAATATGCAGGCCTTTTGCATTGCCCTGATAAAAGGTCATATTTCACTTAAGAACTATTGTGTTGGCCTCCTTTGCTGACTAAGTCGGCATATTTTCTGTTGAGACACTGCAGGGAGTTGATGATGGTGAATGTTACTTGCTCAGGATTAAATGGAGACATTTCATTTAGGAACCCCTTACACTATGAGTAAGCTCTTTGTCCTCTGAAAATGGTTGCCTCAGCTTTTATTTCCCTGCGCCGTCGATCCCCTGAATGACTGTTACAGTTTGAGAGCGTTAAGTTCCATTTTTGCTTGTGCAATAGCTTTCATTCCTTTGTTTCTCTGCCTTGTGATCTGAGGCATTACAGATTTTTGTCTTTTGGAAAAACAAACAGCTTAGTTTTGTGTTTTTTAGTTGGCTTTGTTGTTCCCCCTACATCTGTTGGCTGACAGGCTATCAGCATAGCTCACAGTAATAGTGTAATGAGATGTATCATAAATAGCTGAATAGAACTCTTTTTTTAATTGAGTGCCCTCTGGGTGTTAGTGTTCCAGTTAAATCTCTCTTTTTTTAACAAGAACAAGTAACGCGAGGGACTCCTGAATTGGCACAGACAGCCAGAAAGGGGAGTGAAGTCACATGACTGTCCATTGATAGCTCTGCAGACAGGATGAGCGGCAATGCAGATGAGCGTGAGGCCCAGCAGGGCTAATTGCCTTATCGATTGCTCACACTTCAGTATTTTACCGTCTACGAATAGTTCAGATGCAGGAGCTACAGGAGGCTGCCAATGCTGTGAGATTCCCTTTCAACAAGCTCCTCAACAGCGTGAGCAAAGATTTGTTGTAAAAGTGAATTACGCACTGATCTGATTTCTCTGTTTCTTTCCCTGTTTGTCATGCAGGTCTCAGTTGATGGATTCTGACATGGACTATGAAAGGCCAAACGTTGAGACCATCAAGTGTGTGGTGGTCGGAGACAACGCGGTCGGAAAGACCCGTCTGATCTGTGCCCGCGCCTGCAACGCCACGCTGACCCAGTACCAGCTGCTTGCCACACACGTGCCCACCGTCTGGGCCATCGACCAGTACAGGGTTTGCCAGGAGGTACGTGGAAAACAGTCCTTTTTGAATTTGTTGGGTCACTCCAAAGTTACTTTCAGTCTGTTAGAAAAGGAACTGAAACTCACTGATTTGCATATTATTCTTGCGTTATATCGTAAACGCACTCACTTTTCAATGAATGATCACCTTTTCATTGCATACAATCAGGCTGTTAGCTATACCTTGATGCATTGGGCAGGGCTGGGTATCAATGCAGTTCATTCTGATTGTGTCGTTGGTCAGGTTCTGGAACGGTCCAGGGACGTGGTGGATGACGTTAGCGTGTCCCTCCGGCTCTGGGACACGTTTGGAGACCATCACAAGGACCGACGTTTTGCCTATGGCAGGTGAGGGAAAGAAAAGCAAAGGAACAGTTGCTTGAAAGACTGAGCTACAGTGTTTAAGATGGCGACGTTTTAGGCATGAGCAGTCAGTCGCTCTGGATGGCTGTACTCTGCAGTCGCCACCGACAGCGACTGCCTCCATCAACCGTGCCCGCTTAACTACCCCGACTCTGTACAGGTCGGACGTGGTGGTCCTGTGTTTCTCCATCGCCAATCCCAACTCTCTGTACCACGTGAAGACCATGTGGTACCCCGAAATCAAGCACTTCTGTCCCCGTGCTCCTGTCATCCTGGTGGGCTGTCAGCTTGACCTGCGCTACGCAGACCTGGAGGCGGTCAACAGGGCTCGAAGACCCTTGGCAAGGTATAGTACAATGCCGGGTCAGCTGAATAAACCACTTTGATAGTAAAAGTCGTAAAACGTGCAGCTGAGGCAATCTCCTGCGGTGTTCTGCCATTTACTATCCTCATTGTAAATTGTAGGTTTAAATATTTAATGGGTTGGAGTCAATAGTTCATTTCGATGTGTACTCTTGTGAGCGGAGAGGATTTCATCTAAAATCTTTAGCTCCATACACATAGATACCGCTGCTTTATGGCTACGTTGTAAAAGCCACCGCATTTTGTACATTTATTTTTGTTTTATAACATGGGAATATTACTAAGAATACCTTTTGATGTATAAAGACTTTTATGCTAGGATTTTTGCTTTCTTTTCTTCAGTTCTAAAATAAGCTCCCATTAGTTTTCAGTGTATTGTGACTATTAATGCCACATGATATGTTGTTCCAGACCCATTAAGTCAAACGAGATACTGCCTCCAGAGAGGGGCAGAGAGGTTGCCAAGGAGCTGGGAGTGCCGTATTACGAGACCAGCGTTGTGGCTCAGTTCGGAGTAAAGGACGTCTTTGACAACGCCATCCGAGCCGCCCTCATCTCGCGCCGCCACCTCCAGTTCTGGAAGTCCCATCTGCGCAACGTGCAGCGGCCGCTCCTCCAGGCCCCGTTCCTGCCTCCCAAGCCCCCGCCGCCCATCATCACCGTGCCCCTCCCCCCCACCACCACCGAGGAGCACCCCGGCCGCCTCCTGGAGGACCCGCTGTGCGCCGACGTCATCCTGGTCCTGCAGGAGCGACAGAAGATCTTCGCGCACAAGATCTACCTGGCCACGTCCTCCTCCAAATTCTACGACCTTTTCCTCATGGACGCCCGCCCCGAGGAGGTGGAGAGGCTCCCCCGCGCCGCCCTCTCGGGCCGGGAGATGCTGATGCGGGCCGCCAGTTTCGACGTGTGCGAGAGCAGCGACGACGGCGACCGGGCCAACCTGCGGGCCTGCACCAGCGACGGCACGCTGAAGGACTCGGAAGATGGCCGCCGCGGACGACTGCTCTCCTCGTGGAGTCGGGCCTTTGTCAGCATCCAGGAGGAGCTGGTGGACGACCCGGTGACCTACAGCCCCCGACCCATGACCGTGGTGCACATGGACCCGTCCATGCAGCTGGTGCCGTTCCGGGCCGTGCTGCGCTACCTGTACACGGGCCAGCTGGACGAACACGAGAAGGAGCTGATGCACGTGGCGCACATCGCCGAGCTGCTGGAGGTGTTCGACCTGCGCATGATGGTGGCCAACATCTTGAACAACGAGGCCTTCATGAACCAGGAGATCACCAAAGCCTTCCATGTGCGCCGCACCAACAGGGTCAAAGAGTGCCTGGCCAAAGGCACCTTCTCAGGTTGGGAGAACAGATTGTGTTCCCACTGTCTCTGAAGCATCCCTGAGGGGAAAGAGGAAATAAACCGAATGTAATACAAAACCTTTTCCAAGATGTGATAGAAATAGAAAGAACAAGAGAGACAATGGTTGTCATTTGGTTGTTTTATTTAAGAAATATTTTATTTGATAAATAATACAAATTTGAAACCAGTCATTTATTCAGTTATTTGTTATAATATTAGTGCTAAATACTGTTTATGCATAAAGATAAAAATACTTCTACAAAACATTTTGTAATATATGGAATCATGTACTGTTTGGCCCGTGTCATTGCTATCAGGTTGTCTGCCTAAAGGGTAAGACAAAGGCCAGTCTGTAACGCAACCAGTGTATCCATGTGTATTACAGATGTAGTGTTCAAGTTGGATGATGGAACAATCATGGCCCATAAGCCTTTACTCATCTCCAGCTGTGACTGGATGGCAGCCATGTTCGGAGGGCCTTTTGTGGAAAGCTGCACCAAGGAGGTGGAGTATTCTCACACTCTGTATTACAACTGTGTATAATGTGGAACATGGCAATGTATCTTTTATGAATGACATAATCTTAAGTCAACTAAAAACATAAATGTTTATGGAACAATATAGTACCACTCTATCACTTATTAGTTATTTTATTATCATAAATAAATGTCTGTGAAGAGTATACAAGTAAACTAACTCAGATTCTTTCTTTAGGTGTTATTTCCTAACACGACTCGCAGCTGCATGCGGGCTGTTCTAGAGTATCTGTATACCGGAAGATTCTGTTCACGCTCCGACTTGGATGCCATGGAACTCATCGTTCTGGCCAACCGACTTTGCCTCCCCCACCTGGTGGCACTTACAGGTAAAAACACTGTTTCCGCTTAACTTCAGTAACTATGTGAGATCATTATTATTGTCATGGTCTTCAGCTGCACTAACACTAAACATATGCTCCATAAAATGTAAAAAAAATAAATACAAAAATGATATTATGTTGTCTTCAGAACTCTACACTGTAACAGTGTTGATGGAGGCAGCTATGATGGGAGCTGACATTGACGGGGACGTACTTGTGTACCTGGAGATGGCTCAGGTAAAATGTAGTCTTTGAGAAACGTAGATGTACTGTAAAGTGAGCAGACATGTCGTCTGATGCATACAGTGTATGCACAGAGCACACAAAACCGCAAATAAAGTGAGTAAAGTAAATGTATTGAATAATTGAGATTCTTTTTTTGCAATTCTTTTTTTTTCTTCTTCTCTGCAGTTCCACTGTGCCCAACAGCTCACTGGCTGGTGCCTTCACCACATCTGCACCAATTATAACAGCGTGTGCCGCAAGTTCCCCAGAGACATGAAGGCTAAGTCTACAGGTAGCACCCATTCCCCTTTTTGTACTTCACATTCTACTGTAGCTTTGTGATAAGCATGCAAGGCATGTTTTGATCAACAATATCCTAGTGGTCATATGAATGTCAAAATATGTTATTAATAATCATCTTTTTTTTAACACTTTGAAGAAATTCAATATTTGATTGATTGGTTGCCAGCTGCGGCCCTTCTTCTGATTTTGTGTTCAATACCACTACAGGCCCCCCAAAAACGAAACTGTTCAGCATTCTAAATCTTTTCCAATTGTTTGTACTATAGAAAACCAGGAGTACTTTGAGAAGCAGCGCTGGCCTCCCGTGTGGTATTTGAAGGAGGACGACCACTATCAGAGAGCACGCAAGGAGCGAGACAAGGAGGACTACCTTTACCAGCGGAGACAGTGCAAACGCAAGTGGCTCTTCTGGAACATTCCCTCCTCTCCTTCCTCCAACTCACCTTCTTGTGGTTCCTCTGCTGTCATTTGATTCAGAGCTTTAGCGGTGTTTAGGCCCCACTCCTCCCTAGACATCAATGATAAGAGAAAGAGAGGGAAGGTGGAGGATAGTAGCATTCCTGCAGCTATATAGGCTCACCACCACCTTGTTTTTCTTTTTTTCCCCTTCTTTTTTTCTGTCTGCTCTCATGCTATGCTCCCGTAGGTTTTGCAGGGTCAGCGGAATTTGGTGATGAATGCGTCACTTTAGAGTTTTTTTTTTTTTGTGTTGGCTAGCGTACTCTACTGTATCCATTGCACTGCAAGGACAAGGGTAATCAATCCTCAAGGGAAAGAAAACGAAAACCCTATGGACTAATAGTGGCAGTACATGCTTGTTGAGCACATGATGATGATGATGACGATGATGAGAATGTTGAAATGATCATTGTTCTAATTTCGACTGCAGCCGCAAACAGTGCTAGCTACGGCCAGATCCAATGTAACATGCAAATTGTTGGTTCATTCCACATCTCGCCCCTGCTGAGAAATCCTCTCTCGTGGCGACGTTATGTAAGGATGAAATCTCATAAATTCCGTTGACATGTCGGGAGCAGTGGGTGGGCATCAAGCAGCCCTGCTTTGACCTGCAATGGAATCTGGTCTTGTTATGTTTTTTCTTTAACATATCACCTAAACAATACACGATAGATGTTGAAGCAGATACAGGTATAGGTAAAAAAAAAAAAAAAAAAAAAGAGGAGCCTCGAAACGATAACGTCAAAACAGCTGAAAGATTACAGGAACATTGGCCAATAACCTCGTCCCGAGCACCATGTTCACCATTCTCTAACTTAAAGTGCTGCATATTGGCTGCAAAGGACGAATAGCAAAGCCCAGTGACCAGCAAATCCATACAGAACTCAAGTCTCAGTGATGGCATACTTTTACCGCAATCTACCAAACCGCTGGTTTGATTCTATCCACTGATATCACCAGAAAAAGACTTCCAAACAGCCTTTCAGAAGTCTTTTTTTTTTTTTTTTTTAAACGTGTACAGAAAAATCAAACCCTCTGCATATGTGGTGTAAAGGAAGAAGCTCCCTGATTTGACTTTTTATTGTACAGTCATTCTGTTTCTGAATGTTTGTGTACGACCTGCACGGCTGATTAGTGCACATGAAATGTGTGGTTTCTCGTCACAAAAAGGGCTTGTTTGCTGTTACACTGACACGCAGAGTACTTCTAAAAAGGACTTAATATGTGCATTTGAAAAGAATTGTTTTCCGAGAAAAAAAGAACTGACGACCGCTACTGTGGTTGCCGTGTCAGTGGATCGTGGGCTGGCTTTGCAGTTGCACTGTCAAGATTTCAATCGTTATCTTTAATTGTACTTAAGTAGAGTAAATATAAGACATACCGTGGACAATTCTTTTTCATATTGAATGTCTCATCAGCTTTTACCATGGCCATCCTGCATGATTTTGACCTTTGACCAGGTCTCCAAAGCATTTTCAATCCAAACAGAGAAACCCACTTGTACCGTACCTTATTGCCACACTGTTGTGAGTGCCCCCTTTACCTCGAGTATTGTCCGTCTACATTATTGTTAAACTAGTCTGTTACTAGCGTGATACAGTGTGCTACCCCAGGGATTCATTCCAATGACTGCATGTCGTTGGCCTTAGGCCACATTCAATAACCAGGCTCTTGCGTGCCGCAGTCTTCACTAGACTCCTCTGGCTGCATCTGGACCGCTCAAGTATCAACAGACATAGAGGAGGGTCCCTTTTCCAGCGCGCTGATTGGAGGGCGCCGAGGACACGCAGGTGTTTTCTTGACCAGTCACATGGTGCTCCTAATCCACAGGGCAGGAGGCCATAGGACACGGTCAACGAAAACACAAAACAAAAGTTTGGTTTTCCTCAGCGCTGCACTCCTTTTAAGCAGTGTGTTTAATCTCGTGTTAATTTACTCTAAAGAGTAACCACGGTTTTGTTTTGATTCATTGGCGCGGTGCTTATTCCACATCGTTCTAGTTCTAAGTAAGAAGTATAGTAGAAGTGAATGGTAACTATCCAGAGTACTTCGCCTTATAGGTGCATATATACTTAACATAAATTATAACATTTAACAAACTGTGGATGTATTCAGCGTAACAGTAAGCCACCTTGTGTAGTTACTTAGCAGTGGCCTGAAGTAGAATATGATTAGAGTTATTATGGAATAAACAAAAATCCACCAGGCTTTCCTTAGGAATAGTTATTGGTCAGGCAACTGGTTTTACACAGTATATTTGTTTACCAGGGTTAAGATCACGTATCCCTAAATGCTTGTATACAGAGGTAGATGCTGCTTGAAGACCTTGCGAATGATTTATTGCATAGACTGTAAAGAAAAATGGTTACAGAACCTTGCACCACTTCATAGATAGTACCAAAGCTACCTAAAGGCTTTATAAGATATTGCCTTTAGTTCCGTAATGTTCTAAAAAGCTTGCTTTAATCCTGCACATGATCTGTGAGTTTTCAGCTGTCCTTTTGAAAGAAAGGTGACACATCTAAAAAGATTTCGGAATTTAAAGTGATGAAGGAAGCAATGTAATGCGCGCACTGCAATGTGTACTAGAAAGCTTGTGTAGGTCTCCTCAAAATCTGGGAAATGTAAAATGAAAAGTGACAATGCAGGAAAACTTGGAAGTAGCTTCAGGTTGTTTGTAAATTCTGCCCACCTGTGTTTTGCTTCAAAACATGTCCATCTGTACTTTGTTTTAATGGAAAGTTAATCTGTGATTGATGCTGTCTTATAGAATATGGTATAATAATAAATAATCACTCAGAAGGAGCTTTAGTCATACATAGCACTCAACTGTTTTCAGATAAGTATTTATTCTGTAATGACTGTGGAATGAAACAGTTTGGTGGCAAACAACGTCATCAAATGATTTGCTACTGTTTGACAAGGTAATATTGATTGATTATAGATGTTGTTGTTTTATAGAATGCAGTGTGCAACTTTAAGTAGTACTCTTTTAACCTTTGTAACTTTCCATTAAGACTTCAGTGATCTCTTTCGACTGACAATCATGACATCAAAATGCATTTCACTTTATTTATCGATAAGTCCTTCTGCTCATGCTCTGCATCTTGGAGGAAACCTCATGCCTTAATGTACAGTTCAGAGTGTGACAACGAATGTACTGTTTCCGTGAGTGGTCACTAGTTTGTGTAAGAAGCATCATTTTACCATGGTACTGTAGGTTGCGTGTGTATTCTGTGTGTACAGTAAATATGAAAATTGATTTACATATGTGGGTGTGTAATACTGTAGCTATGTACATTTGAGAAGGTTGTGAGAGTGTGCTTTTGTTCGTTTTAACCGTGCTAAGGTCTTTTTTCTTTGGGGGGAATACTTCCAACATTTAAAAACCATACAGACTGATTAACAACAAGCCATCAGTGTCTCTTTTCTCCATAAAATGAACGCACGGTGATCAATTCGTTCAGTCTATTCAAAATGTATTAAATATGTTTTGTTGATAACAGGCTTCCAACCTGTATTAAATGATTTCATTAGTATTGATGGCTTGGTGTGGACAAAGGTGGATTATACTGTAACACAGTTACTTAACATGACTACTATTTGTATTTTTGTCTGATTCGGAATACATCATAATTAGAGGTAGGTACATCGGGAGAAAAAAAACTCATGTACTCCACATAGATTTGTGTCACTGTGTAGGCTACTCAATAGGAAGAAATACATAGCACTTTAAAATGTCTCAGCTCTGCACAGCTGATATTTGGATAGCATTAGAGCTCAAAATATCAGTAGACTTCAGGAATATCAAAATATTATATTATGTCAATAAAACTAAATGTTGGCTAGTTAATGAGGGTCTAGTGTCCAGGTGCTAATATCACTGCTGCAGAGAAGCACAAACCAAAGGAAGCTTTTGCAGCACCAGGACAAAGAATATGCTGCACAATCACAATTGCATAGTTTAAGAGGCCTTTGTAATGACAAACAACAAAAAACAAAAAAAAATATTTTTAAAAATTTGAATGCTTTCTCAGTCTTAAAATCCTGACTGGTATTTCCCCTAGTCAACAGGTACTATAGGTTTTCAGTGTAAGGGTTGTGTAGTGTAGTTTTTTTGTTTGTTTGTTTAGAATCTGTACATCAATAATTCTGTAGCATGTGATCTTGAAATCTGTAAATAAATAGTGTTTATTAAATCAAATAATAAAGTAGCAGAATGCATCAGATGTCTCATGCTTTTCCATTAAATATACATTTTAAAGGTAATGCAATTCAAAAACATGGCAGCTCTAGCATGCACTGAAAACTACACACAAGGATTCAAAAAAATGGGATGGGAGTTTTCACTAGTTTATAATAGGCAACATTCCAGATACATAGATTTTTTAACATCATATTTACAAAAAAAATATTATTTCATACAAACTTTTAAGCAGTAACCTGCATGTGCAAAACTCAAAAAAATTCTTCCGCAAAACTGTACTGTGTTTGAAAATTGTCTTCAGTAAAATTCTGCGGGACGTCAACCTGGAATATGAACGTGACATTCAAAGACCTTTGCGTGCGCAATCATAGAGTCGGAATTCTGGAGCTGTTACGTGCATTCGCAACAGCCAGGTTAAAATACTAACCTTTTGATAATAATCCAGACAGACATGTGTTGCTATAACAATGTGTTTTAGCCAAAGTAGTTGCTGTTGCATCTGCAGGAAGTATGCTCCAATTTCTTAATTGGGGAAGTTATAATGCTAATGGTTTTGTCGAGCTAATTTCAGTGCAGTGCACCCCGTCACCACCCTAGAGAGTAAGCTACCCATTCTTATCAGTTTTCTTTCTTCCATTGTTTTACCCAGATATGACAATCCTTGTTATTCATTTGGGTGACATTACAATTGTGAGTATTTTCCTAAAGGAAAAAAAAAGAGCGCAATGACTGTAAGGATGTTGTACATGATTAGAAACGAAAACTGGTGCAGAGGATCCGGTGTGATATGGGCAGGGGTGTAGCACAACATTCTGGGCCCCATAGATATGCAGTCTCTGTGGGGCCCCTTCCTCTCTCTCCCTAATTTTGTTTTAAACAAATAATTGAGCCAACAACTGCACACATGAATCTGTAGTGGTTATTAGTGAACTAATAACTAACTTCATACCACATTGTAACCCTACTTTCTCAATATATTGTAGCGTCCAATTACTTTACTATGGTTAAATGAGTATCATGCTTTTCTTTTCTTCATGTCTTTTAGGTATTTATCATTCACAAGGTCTTTCCAGGGCTTGTGTTTGTATCTAGCAGAGGAGTAATCTTATATTCAGGCCCTGCGTTGATTTTGTAGTAGTCTGCGTTCCCCAAGTCGACTTCACTGGTAATGTCTGATTAAAACACAAGAGAGCACCAGAGCTTTAAAAAATTGGTTTCGGAGCGTAGTCTGGAATGTCCAGTAGGTGGTGCTAGCGCCCTGGGCTCGATCCTTGTGCGTCGTTACAGCTCATTTGTCTGGCCTCTATCGATGATTTATTTTGGACATTTGTTTGTTTGTAACAGTTACTTAAAAGACACGATTTGTGTACAATATTTGCAGTGTAGTCTGCTTGATTGGATCCATTGATTTAATCAAATATTTATATATAGCCAAATATTTTCATTTAAAGGCAAATAGCCCATCTCACTGCAGCCCAAGTCAGTCATTATATTAATTACAAAATACAACTTATTTATTAATTAAGCCTTGTTTAAGACTGTCATTTTAAATCATCTTAGATTTAAGAACCTTATTTGAGGCATAAGTAGGCAAACATTGGTTTATTCAGTTTCTTAAAAAGCTCAGGAAAGAATTTGAGGATATATAGATATATTTAAAAACAATGGAAATGAACCATGTATTTTCAGGGGTAGATATAAATAAAACACCAGGATTATAGACTGGGTTTGCCGTCTGGTACACAGCACTGAAGTAATGACTAGATCGCTGTGACTGCGTTTGTGATCTGAACATGCGTTTGTGATCTGATGTATGACAACCCACAGAGATCACACATGAAAACTATCAGTGTACAAATGATTAGTGGGGCTCTTCTCTTGTTACTTTGCGCTGCACCCTGTGGAAGATTCTGTTTTAAATCTGAAAAACTCCGGGGGAAATGGAAGATGATCCTCGGACCACCGTCCAAATCCCCTATTTTTAAATTGAAAACTTAAATTGAAAGCCACCCCGATTTAGGGGGTTAGTTTATGAATTCCACAGCTAAGCAGTCTAGCTTGAAGATGATCTATTGCCTTTCTCTTGGCCAAACTCTTATTTGATGTATGGTCGTATTATCTGTAATGCTGTCTTACATGATTCTCTTTTATTGCCAGAATCAGTGGCAGACAGCAAAACAGATTACATGTTAGATCAAATCAATACAAACTTTATTTACTTGGCTTTGAAACGCAGCCCCCCCCCCCCCCCCCCCCCCATTTTCCCTGACACCTTAAGAAACACACACTAGCTGCTTTAAGACTTTTTTCCCTTCTGCGGTAGGTAGGTAGGACTTCTTCTTCTGCAGCGGTGTTGTACCCCCGGTGTTGTCTCTGCTCTCGTTCCATTCCTCTAACGGCGCCGTAGCACTAGGAAGAGTAGAACAGACAGAGAGACGAGTGATGCTGACAGGCAGTATCATCTGCGGGGGCACCTACACTGCCAGGCCTGACAGACATACAGACACACACACACACACACACACACACACACACACACACACACTACGACACTTTAGCATTGTTTTGCTAGATTGTTAAAGAAGAAAGTACTACAAGGAACGTAGAATTATCACCGCGGAACATACTGCATAGGTGTGTCTCTTCTAGCTCTTTCATTTCTATGGATTAAGCAGCAGGGTGGTAGTGACCCAGTGTTACGCCCCCCCTGCTGTGACACCCACATCAACGGCGAGAAGGAAGGAGCCTTGCTGAGTAATTGTAATGGATGGCAGTGGGCAGCCGTCCAGCCAGTAAATATGCCTTTTATGACCAAAACAAAATCAAAAGGGCCACGGAAACAACAGATTTCCCTTGTCCAAACTTCAAACTAATGGCTTGCCACATGACTGACTCCTTCATTTACTGAGGGTGTGTGTGTGTGTGTGTGTGTGTGTGTGTGTGTGTGTGTGTGTGTGTGTGTGTGTGTGTGTGATTGTGTGGTGTGTCACAGTGCATTTGGAAAGGTCTTAATTGCACTACAAAGTCCCATAATCATCTCTGAAGTGGTGCGAAATATATCATTTTCTAATGTCATGACTTGAAATGAACATGATATACTAGTTGCTTAGCATATTGAACTGATTTTACTTGGATACAGTGAAACAGAGGCTTTTGTCCCTAACTGTCATTAGATGTAATCTGTGTTTGTCTCTTCATTAGTAAGCATCAGAAAGTATATTAGGATCACAGAGGGTCGTTGTGACGGTTACAATGTAATGTGTTCTTTACGGAATATTTTTATGAATTAGGCCATCGGTTATGCACTATGGACCATTGCACACAATAATGTGGAGTAGTTTGTTTTCAGACATGGGTCGAATACCCATTTTATATATTTCAAATGCATGAGGGGAGAATGAATATGGCTTTTCATGCATTTTCTCTACAAGTATGTATCCTCTCTAAGCTGACCTATCTGAACCAGAAAAATCAAGTATTCAATGTTGTATTGTAAATTAACATTTCAATATGCTAATGACTTAGTTATGTAACATTTCACTTCTTTGCTTGAATTTTCATATCAGTGTGCCACTCATAAATCTTATTATCGCTTCACAATTTGCCTTTTCAAAATGGTTAGCGTGGATGTGGTCTAGATATCTAGCCTGCTTCAAAATGGGTTTTCTTCCTTTTCTTATCAAAGTTATCATGTACTTTACTTTATTTATTGTTTGTCTCAGGCATTGTAGGTACTGAACCTGAGGTACATGTAAGTCGTCCTGTTGAGCTGATCTCTCTCTCGTTCACACACACACACACACACACACACACACAGAGTCTTTCTCTGTTTCTCTCTGTCTTTCACATGCATTTAAACACACATACAAACTGTAAAATGTTGCTAGACTTTTTTTGAATCTACCACTCAACTCAATAATGAGACCTATTGACTTGCAGTGCAATTTGCCTCAGGAAGTTTTTTTTCTTTTTTCTCTCTCCTTAAACAGACTGTGAATGTTTTCCGTTCTCTTCAAGTAAAACTGGCCACCCGAGTTGTCTGCACTTGGTTGTTGTCCTGAATGGAAAGGCAGTTCTGGAGTTGTGTTTTTTTTCGAGCAGAGCCATGGGGTTGTCTTAGGCACAGGGAATTTCAAGGCCCAGTTTTTATTTTTTGTGTGTGACTTCCATGCGGTGGACGATTCGAAGGGTTTTAAACCATTATGGTGATTAGAACTGCCTCACTGTGATCTCTTGAGCTTGCTTACTTCTGCTAATAGCTGTTTCCTCTCTATTTTCCTCAATATTTTTTTCCCTCTCTAACGCTCTTTCTCTGTCTCTCCCTGTGTGAATGATTTTTTACGCTTTTCCTAAAACCATGTGGGGGCGTTGGGAGAGGATTTAAATGTGACGATTCCCCTCCTCTTTCCTTTATTTTTTTTATTCTTAAATTTAAATATCTTAATTTTTTTTTTTTTTGCAAGCCTCTGATGACGACAGGGCAGCATTAAGGCTGGCAGTGCCCACGGCAGGCTGCTGTCTCTGGGCTGCCCACTCCCCTCGAACCTTGGTGTGCCAGAAAAAGCGAGGTTGGGGTTCCTTTCTCTCTCTCTCTCTCTCTCCCACCCCCCCCACCCCCACCATCAGCGGCGGTGTTAGCAGCGAGGGCCCTGTCATCCTGTAGGAAAGCCTACACGTCCACCCATGCAGGCTTCCTCAAAGGTCTTCCTGTTGGGGATGGTGGGGAGCGTGCACAAAGACAAGTGAGGGGGATTTGATTTTCATGGAGGCGAAGAGTCTCCATTCAACGGGAGAGTCATCGCGTGTATATTTAGTCGCCGTCGACGGCAGGCAGTTCATTTCCCACCATTAAGACAACATAAGACGAGACGGAAGGGGTCCGCAAATGAAACATGTGATGTCTGTCTAATTTGTGTATTCACTGGCGTGCAGGTGGGTGTCATTTGTTGGCAAGTAGGATTACGCCGGCTCGTTTAGCCAAGATGGAGGGGTTTCATTCCCTTCCCTAATGGTACCGTTTGTCATTATAACCACGTTGTTAAGCTGACCCGTGACCCAGTTGATTCAGTCGTCGCCCGTCTTGATGCAACGCACCTATGATTCACGCGAGGCTCCTGGAAGAGCTAGGAATTACATCCGCTGTTACTAGAACCGCGGGATTGATTATGCATATTCAGTTCAATGGAGAGAGAGCGAGAGAGAGAGAGGCAATAAGCCACATAATCCGTGTTTCCACAATAAGCCATGATTTACATGTTTGTGTGAGATACCGGTGCCCTAACTGCTGGCCAGAGTCCTGAGTGGTGTTGATATGAGTTGTGTGAGGCCAGGAGGGATGACCTCAGTGGGCAGGAGGCTGCCGTGTATGGGTGGAAATAAGGTGATATGAGCAATGTTGGGTTCACATACACACACACACACACACACACACACACACACACACACACACACACAATTTCTCATTCAATCACCTTCTCTTTCTCATAGATACACAAACGTACAGACTCTTGTCTTTGAATTCTATTGTATCTTTTTGTGATAGCGGATGTTCTTTCCCCATGATGTTTGACCATGGTCAGGTTTGCATGCATTTTCAAGATAGACAACATGTTCCAGCTTTTAACTTTCTAGTGTAATTTACGATATAGGAAAAATGTGCAGCAAGTGCTTGTGTCCTACTTATATATTTTAATTAGTTTATTTATGTCATGTTGAAATAGAAGCCAGCCAACATGCAGCCAAGACATACAAAACAAAGCAACTGCAAGTGAGGAATATAAATATCCGCCAACCTGTAGCGTCCCTGCTTATTATTCACACTGTCTTGTCAGTTCATATACATTGACTCCAAGATCTGTTCAAACAGAAATTCATAATCTGCGCAGGGAAGTGCATTTGCTGCTGGGGATGCTAAGATAAACATACAAGATTAAATTTCTATTTATATGAGGCACAGGAACCTAACATTTGCCAGAGATGCTTAGTAAGATCTCTACTGTAGACCACAGAAGCAAAGCACCATGGTTAATTAGCTCAGCTGGTTAACGAGATACAATGTCAGTGGCACTGTCAGAGTTCGTTCTGGTTCAAGCTGCTGTTGACAGTTTATTATTACTATTTATTTAAATCTGTCATCAATTTCTGGTTGCATTTGTCCTGGATATTGATTTAATATATTTTATTCCATAGTCCTTTTTTTATAAAATGTTTTAAAGCGACTCACCGTGTTTTAAACATTTGCATAGAAATGTTTCTTAATTTATTTTGTCCTAGATGGTCTTTCTGGAATTAAGAGAGTTTTCTGCTCTGCATTTTGACAGATAGGCTTGCTGTAGCACGTAAGTGTGCACATAAGATCTAGGTAATTGTCTTTCCTTGGGCAGCTTTTATTCATTTCGAACCTAGCAAAGCAACAAAGTTGGAAGCAATCGCAGCGAATAAAGTTGCCGCCTTTTTGAGGAAGATTTGGCTTTGTGGTACATTTTGCCCCTCATTTTATTTCTTCTCCTTCATCTGTCGTCCAGTGCAGGGTTTAGTTACAGTTCTGTCCCAATCCTCTGATTCACCTTCTTTAAGACTAGCTGCAGGGCTGCTCTTAATGCTAAACTCTCTATAATGCCATCCCCTTCATCTCCTTAGTGGAGTTATTGTCTTAACTCCCGGATGGAGACGGTGTCTGTGGAGCAAAACGTGGTAAACAAACATTTGGCACAGAGAGCGGTTAAAAAAAAAAATAAGGATCACACACTGTTCAGCTAGAGAAGGATCTGTTGCATTGGTGTGATACCTGTGAATCCTGGGCACACTGCAGATGCTTTTTGTCAGTGGGCTGGATCTAGAAATAGAGCATACCAGAGTGTACTGCTACCTACTCTTTAATCAGGTCATAGCTGACAGAAAATAACAATTAATCTTATGATACGTAATATCATAAGTACCAACAATGCTAAGTCCTTTGGTTCAATCAACAAAACTTTTCATTAATGAATGTCTTATAGTGGTGACACTAATTTTAGAATGCAACACCTCATACGTCTGTTTAAATAGTTAAGATGTATCATTTTGGTTTCCTATCAAAAACATAACTATTGTAGATAATCACTTCCAGTGGCAACTGATGATGTACAGTAAATATATTACTTTAGATCTTACATTCTATTCATACTCACACCACATTTGTTGATCAGACTTGAACAGCCATCATGTGCCTGTCATTTCCCTGATCCTACCGTCTGGAACCAGTGGAAACTAAATGTAAATGATTTTGTTAATCCCTTTACATTATTTTGTTCCATTTCTCCCTCACGCACTCTACCCGATTCCAGCCGAGGTTCTGTGTTCAACAGAGCTGCAGTCTCTGAAAAGGCAGATGTCCTCTGATGCTCCATTCCTCTGATGGAAGACAATATGCACATGTATTCTTGTTTTCCAAACACAAATGATGTAAATCGGTTGATCCACTCACAAGACTCACTTGAAAAACATAAAATGTTCTAGTAAGCTTACTATGCATAATATAGACTTTTTTGGCAAAACATTTCATAGACAGCTGGGTGATCATTTAGTAGTGGATTTGTTACATTGTTTTTCTGATACATGTTGGTAGCATGTTCACTTTTTTGCTGTATTTCATGTTTCTATATTCATGTAGATTTCCCCTACATACTTTGGCCAACAGCTTTCCTAAGAACTACAAACTAAAAGAGTAGTGCGATTCTTTGAAATTAGGATTAGCATAATTTGGCATAGGCTGGATAAGAAAAGCAATCAAATTTCATGAGAAGCATAACAGATATATGAGATTGTGACCTGTGTCTTTCCACAGTTTTGTTGTCCTTAGGGTTGGTGTTTAAAAATAATATGGAAGTGGTGGGATGGTCTTACATCCAAGAAGCTTAGAAATGCAAAATCTTAAATAAGCCTAATTTTCCTTAGCCAATCGCTTTGCATTTTCAAGTGTTTCTGTTGATCGTCTCAACTGACTCACATGCCGCCCCTCCCAAAATAAAAACACTAGAGGTTTATGTGGCTTTAAAAAAAAATGTATCTAGACATTTATCCAGTTTAATCTTCTTAACATATTAAAGTGATTTGCATTACCCCAGAAGTGGCTCAAGCCGAAATCAGAATCACACCCTCCTTAGTGCACTAAGACCGTCTAAGAGGCATTGTGGACATTTCCAGCTCTGGAATAATAGAGAAAGGTGGGCCTAAGTCAACTTTATCGGCTGTGGTGCTCAGAGCTTTGGCCATCCCAGCTGTGCGGCCATTATTCTGGTGCGGATGATAGTCCAACTGTTGCGCTCAGTCGATTTGCTCATAGGCACGTGGCTCTGCCAAAGCTGCCCACACTGTGGGGTGGAGGGGTTTTGATGCTCTCAGCTTTTGAGCTGCGCTGAAAAGAGCTTCCTCATGAGAGTAGGTGTTGGCAGGGTGCTTTTGTTTCAGGAAAAATGTCGTAAGAGGGGCAGATAAAGAAGAAAAAGCGAAGCATGACCACAGTGTTAGCGTTGGTTTATCAGGGTGCCAGCTTATCTCTGTCGAAAGATTTAGCCTTTTTCTTCTTCTTCTTAACCTTTACTCGCAAGCAGGGCTAATGTCATGCGGGAATGAGAAGTGACAGTTACAATGTGGTCTTTTTTTTGTGATTGTCTCAACAGACTGGACATATTAATAATCTTGACGGAACTGGCACACAGATGACCTCCCGCTCTACAGTGTTAGTTGCTATGTGTCTGCTTTAGGCCGTGGCATTTGTTCCGTTTCATCAGATGAACTGTATATTTTTTTTCCTGTGTGGTGGCACAAACATGTTCTCTGTTGTCATGGGATCTCATTTTGTTGACCTCATCCAGTCTATCACTGTCAATTAGATGTTGCTGATATCATCGTAGTACAGAAGTTCATTTAATTTTCTTGAAAGGGAACTTTAGACTCACTGTCATGGATGTAATATAAATGTCCATAAGTGCCCGTTTGAAAATGTCCTTTAAAGTTATGTTTACAAGAAATACTCAACCTTTGATTAGATTTTGTTAATTAGTTGGAATGAGTTTAGATTCAGGAATGCCTTCTTTAGGGTCTAAAAACATTTATTTATCAGTGCTTCATGTCTACCACTAGGGGTAGAATGCCTCAACACACTACTTAAAAAATAATAATTGTTCACTCCCTCTTTAGTTTAAAAGTATTTCAACTAAAGACATATATGGAAGATATATAATTTTTACTTAAAATACGTTTTCAGACTGCCTTGCGTCTGACCTTTTGATTGGAACTGTCACGGCTGTGGCTTGAGATGCCGACCCAAATGCAGACATGAACAAAACCAGCTAACTAATAACCCGAAAACCCCCCAACAAAACAAAAGGAACACGGGAGACAGAACGCAGAGGCAAAACCTTTACCAACAGGAGACAGGAACTTTACTCGGACATAAAGCACAGCAACACACATACAGCAAATAATGACAGACAAAGAACAAAGGAAACCAGGAACTTAAATACACTGGCAAAGGCACAGGTGATAACGATGAAACTAATAGCTGGCAGGTCCGAAACAAGGCACAGGTGTAAACCATAAAGAATAATCAAGGGCCCAGAAGGCCAGGCCGTGACAGGAACTACGTGACTGGAACAGGTTGATAGATGCAGAGAAACTGGCCATACTCAATATTTTGCATCTAGAAAGAGTTCCTTATAGACAAGAACTAAAAACCAACCTCCAGTGGTTGCCTCCTCATATCACCAAAATGGCAGAAATTGATTGAAGCTGGGATGCTTGAAACAGGATCTGCAACCATTCATCTTTTTATTTTTTCTTTGAAATACCTCGGCTTAAATTTTATTTGGATTTTTTATGTCTTTGTCCAAATCCGAATCGAGTGGTGCTTCAGGTTCTTTGTGGAGTAAAAAGTTGATATTGTTGTGAAAAAGGAGAAAGGACATTTTCGTTTGTGCAGGAATGTGGATTTCTTTTTCCTCCCGTGAAATCCTAATTGTGCCTTGGAGGGCTGGTAGTATGTAGGGTATCTCTGCTCAGCTCAACTCAACAGGATTTGTGTCTGTGTATGTTAGAGTATGTCTTTCAGCCTGTATGCAGATATAACCCTTTCAGTGCGCAAGCCTCTGATTCCCCATTCTTGCCGCTAGGCTGATCCGGTGCATCTGCAGCTTTGCGGTATTGAGCATATTTAAAGTTTATTTCTATTGGAACATAGCATGTTTAAAAAAAAATCTAAAAGAAAACATGGACAGACATTAAAGTGTTGAGACTTGGAAGAGTCGTTTTGACTCTTGGCACCCACACTGGACAGCTGCTCTCGTTAGAAGAAGCTTTTGTCAGCGTGGTTCACAGCAAAAGACCCAGAGGTATACAAACCAGAGAGCACTTACAAGGTCAATACCACTTCTACCACTTCTCGGGCGCCATTATTTTCATTGTGTGTTTATCTATGCAAATCCATGGATAAGATCCTGTCTTGCCAGCAGCTACACACACATTCCCGCAGGAATAGCTCTATAAGAGTCATATAGACTATAGCATGACAGTCTAAGCAGAATGAGAAGGACACATTTGCTGGGTTTACCTCTCTGGTCGTTAATTGTCACGTGAATGGAAGTTGAGTGGGAGATCAGTGTCCAGGTCAGGCTCAATAATCCCCTCTTGATTCTATCATATCCTACATATTTTAATTCTTCTAATCTGCTGATGCTTTTTTTTTTCTATCCCCAGGACTCCTGTATGACTCTTAATCAGGCGTAATAAAATAAAAATAAAAAGCTTTATTCAAATGAGTCACAGAGATTGGACAAGATTCAGTTTGGGAGTAGCATTCAGATGGATGATATATTATTCCCTCGGGGGGTGAGGCGAAGATGGAGTTGGTTTTATTTGTGGTGCCTTTATCTGCGTGTCAGGCAGGGATGCAGCACTTGTTCCGTTTTGAATGGACAAGCCCTTGAACCATAAACCTGCACCTCCTCTGATAACGGTTTCAGGCATTGTAGAATCAGTGTCATTCTGGGCTATGTCCCTCTGTGACAGGTCTAAATTGTTGTAACAACAAAATGAAGGCTCTGTCACAGGGAAGGCTCCGTCACAGTGAATGCATTTAAACATCTTCACTTATTTTCTTTTCATTTTCCTAATTAAGCTGTTTGTTTCAGAATTGTTTTGAAATGTCGTGTTTCTATTTATTTATTTTTTCACATTTATTCTTGGGGTTACCAAATCATAGCTTTGATTTCCTTTTACCGTTTTACCGTTCCTTCATGTCGCTTTATCCACTCAGACCTGAGAAAACATTGACGTCAGCGTTTGCTCTGCCTCATCAAGGTGACATGAGCTCAGCCCAGTGCCACTAAGAGCTGTAGGGATGACATAGGTCTGCCTGTCAGACTGGTGGGCTGGTGTCATGAGGAACACAGGCGGCGCCTGTCTGCTTGAAATACGTCAAGCCTCTCTTCCAAACGCTGGGTATGCCGTCCTCCTCGTCGCTCTATCCCAGTCTCTCCCGGTCTTCCGACACCCAAGGTTTTCGCCCACTAGAGTCTCTCCCGCACTGGAGAATCCGGCCCTGTCAACTGACAGTCTGGACGTGGCTCAGCCTACATGCCTACACTCTTCAACGCCTCCCTCCTACCCACCTCCCTCCCTCCCTCCCTCCCTCCTCTCCCTCCCTCCTTAGGCAGTTGACGAGGGCTCAGCTAGCACCCCATGCAGTTGCCTTTTGGTCGCCTTCCACGGATGGCGTCAATAGCATCTTCCTACACACAAATGAGTAAACGGAGGGCACAAGCGAAAGTGGGAATGATTTACACTTTTCTCACCGTACTACCATCAGAAGCCATAATTAATCATGATGGAGAGGCCCAGCCAAGCCAAGACATCCTGGCTGCCGAAACACTCCGTGCCTGTGAACAGCTCCGACACCCCTCCTGCTTGGCCATCGGAGCTGTTGAGGGTGTCGGGAGTTTGTACGACCAGCAGTATCCCCGTTTCATAGCAGGAAGTATGCTGTCCCTCTCTGTTGGTTTTCAACGGATGGCGGTGGAGCTATGGCGTTGTTCGTAGTTCAATCCCAGAAACTTTGTTGCTTTTTACTCGCGGCTGGTGCACTGGTATATCATTGGGTGATAGAAAAAGGCCTGTGTTTGTCTCCAGGATTGACACGTAAAGATTTGTCGCATCAAAGTTAGTGTAGCGGACTCTCGATGGCATTAGTAGAAACAAACTCATGACGCTCTTTTACTGTTATTTTAACATTGGACACAGCTATGTCTTTGCAGGATTCAAGGGCTTGAAATTTGCAGATCTACTTTTGGGCATCACCAATTCAATTTGTAACTGTATGGTGAAAATGTGTATTGTTAAGCTTTGTTTTCTGCAAAGAAATAGCATGTGCAAAGAACAAGAGTGTAAGATTGCCTGCTGTTGGCTGATATCCAGTTATGTTTATCCCATGTCTTAAGCTGTGTAATTTAGCTGATATAAGGCTGATAAAAAAAAAGAGTTGTTATATTTGATCAATCCAAGTATGGCAATCAAATTGTAGGGTTTCCATAGAAACCTTAGAGTTGCAGGGAGAGAAACAAAAATCCAATTTCCAATACATGTCTATATTTAGAATATTGCTGACAAGGGGGTTGAATATTAGTTTGCTCTTGGAGACCCTGTTTAATTGTCATCAGGCTGGTGCAGCTTTGAAATCCAATCTGCCTCAGTGGTACGTTAACTTTTACTGGCACACCCATCTATTTGTTTGTGTTTTTCTTCAATGTGAGCCTAAAACCTAAAATAAAAAATAGTTACCATTTTCAAAAGTGTCATCTCATGTTAATAAAGAATATATTTTTTTGTTTTACTCCCTATAATGCACTTTTTCCAAGTAGCAGGGTATAATCAAGCCCATAGCACAATATCCATATCATGAAGCTTTTAAAATAATTCAAAACTTTGAGTCATATTTTATAGTTGCTATAGCTTTGTTGTCCTTTCCCTACAGCTTCATAAAACGGCAAGGCCACAAGCCTTGATAGAAGTCATGAGAGACGGAATAATTATGGGTATTAGTCCAGTGCTGTAATTTACCCTACGTGACCATGTTGATCCCTGTGCCCTGCTGAGAGACTTGTCAAAAACATGTCTCTCTGCTCCAGTTAGCGCTAGTTGGCCCGAAAAATTCTAGCGCCTGCTACTTCAGAGCACCTGCTAATGCCAGCCAGTTACTGTGTGCGAGCATGTGCATTTGCAGAAAAATGCTTTCATGGTGGTGAGTAGGTGTATGTGTGTAAAGCCACCACTAGAAACTGTTGAAAGCCCCAGCTAGCAAGATCGCATCCAGGGTGACTAACAAGCTTAACATGAGCACGGCTGTGTTTTGCGAGCACGCCGCGGCGGTGAAAGGACTCGTCAATGTTGAGAGAAATGCAGGAATGGTTCCCTAGGCTTTGACTAATTCCATCACTCCCCTCGAGCTTCAATCAGACTGTGAACCATCACCACTCTTTTTTAACTGTGGCTGCAGTGCTCCGAACTGAACCAGGGATATGTAGAAAAAAAAAGACTTGACAGAGGTTTAACATAGTATTGAATGTTTGCTGAAGTTGAGCTCCTACTGTTGTTCAATGTGCCCTGTTATTTTACACCGCTGGGCCCGGAGGGCCCCATGAGGCCAACAAGAAAGTGGAGAAGTCATCGAGATAAATGCATTCTCATCTAATGTTTAGATTTGTGTCAGTATGATCTATAAAAGTATTTCTGTACTATAGCCTCATGGTGCTGTCTGCTGCTTCAATAATGTTGAGTGCGAAATTACATATCATTTCCATGAACTTATGAGAGTGTTGAAGTAATTAGTATTGTGTAATAAGTAATACGTTTGTGTGACTAATGGAAATTGTGATATGACTAATATATTTGGCATTTCATGTTACTTTTTATGTACCTTACTACTGTTCTAATTCTTCCTGACATATTACTTCTAAGCATTAATCAAATCATCAATCAATCATTGCTACTAATTTGAGATGTTTTCAGGCTGGATGTTGCAGCCTGGAATAGAATTTCTTTTCTATATCATTATCATCCTAAGCATTCTAATGCTCTGCAGATACTCTACAATGCATTGTAAGAGCAGAAGAGACCATGTGACTTTCCTTTTTAGCCATTTGGCTCCTGAAGCTCTGGATCTACCAAGGCACTTCACACTCCTCTCCTGTGTGGGAGGCAGCCCGAGTTAAAAATAGGCAAGTTTGGAGGTAGTGGGCAGCTCTCCTCTGAGAGGAGTGTGGGGATAGGAGAACTCTTGAGGAGCAAAACATAAAAAAACAATAGCTTAACAGTATATTTGTACATTTTTGCATGGGTCAAAAATAGATTTTGGCTGCTGTTGTATATGAAACTTTTGAACTACACAAACAGTTATTAGTTGCTGTAGCTTTAAGAACTTAAGTTTGTGCACAACAACTATCCAGCATAAATAAACACACACACACACACACACACACACACACACACACACACACACACACACACATATATATATATATATATATATATATATATATATATATATATATATATATATATATATATATATATATACACACAATTTCTTTTGGTTTGCATTTATATACCAACTCAGACTAGTATGGCCACACAGTGCCTGAAACACAGACCCTTGAAGATAGCCCCTCTAGAATATAAAAACATCAAAAAAATTATTCACGTCAGCAATGTTAGGAAATTGTACGATGTCCAGACAGCCCATTCTGCTTTACCCACAAGATCGCCGCTGCCACCTGATTTCAGCAGTTGTTCAGATTCTTAATGATACTGTGGCGAGGTTTAATGTGGACCTCCGGATATTCCTGAAATCGAAGGCGGAGGCAGTAATTCAACTGTCAATGTACAATGTGAACTGTAAACCAGTTGCCTGTTACCTTAATGATTAGATTAGTGATTTCCTGGATTCTTATGTCCAATATAATTTTAAGAGTCTGACCTCTCTTGTTAGTCTGGTGATTTGCCTTCTCTAAGTCTTTGTGAAGGTAACCGCCAGTAAAAACACTCCAACTTGGCACACTAGGATCAACCCGGTGCCACACTAGGATCAACCAAAATGATCACAGAATGTTTTTTATTTGAATTTATTTTTCAATAGATAATTGAAAGAACAAAATTCTAAACAAGATACAAGCTACAATTTGAATACAGTGAAGTTTTCGTAGACACTTAACATAAATATTTCTCCTAACTTTTCATTTCACCCAGTTTCTTTATTTGCAGATGACTGTGCCTCCCTTTGTGTCTGTCCGTCTGAGAGGTTGCGGGTAGCGCTGGTTGTGGAGTAAGGGGAACAGGTTAGGAAGCCACTGTGTATGCCTGGGCCAGCTCTTATTAATGGCAACGAGGACCTCCTCACCTCCAGGGGTCATGACCTCAAAGGTGAGTGCCAGCTAACCGCCATATGGCTGTGTCGCCCCTGACAACACAAACCAATGCACCCCATCCCCCCCTTTCATCTCCATCTCATCTGTGGCTCCTGCTGCTGCCCCCACTGGTACGACTAGATAGAATTCAATCATTGCTCCCTGGATGACCTTTCACCCTGGTAGAACCAGAGGAGTGGACCCTCTCTTTGACTCCATTTCACTTCTAATTTCTTTTTGCCTCTCCTTCTCTCCCCCACAGCATGTTCACACAAGTGCAGTGGGCCATTTACAAAACCTCTCCAGACTTCTCCCCCCTTCCCTCTCCCTGCTATCTATCTCACAGTAGCCTCATTAAGCATTGTATCATCCCTGGCTTCTTTTGAGTATATTTTAATCAACTTTGTGAGGCTACGGAAGTAGAAGAAGTTGGCACCAATACTCACGGCCTAATATCCGATGTATTGCGTGCTGTTTCCTATAGCTGTGCCTCTAATTATAACGTATAAGTTGAGATCTCTATATATCCTAGCGCCTGTCTAAATAGAGGGTTATTTTCCTGTATTTACAGATCAATCCTCCAACCTTGCTCTAAGCCTCAGTCGATGGTTGTTAAGCCATCGCCGTCTTTTAATCACAACACAGATACCTGTTAATTACCAAACGAGTTCAAGTGTTTTCCCTGCTTAAAGAGGGATTTGAGATCGATGCGCTGCTTTGCTCCGGGTCAGCTGGGCGAGCACAGTTGACCGTTTAATGAAACGGCGTGGGTTCCGCCGGCGCCTGGACCGGAGTGGAGGGAGAACGGCGAGGGATGAAGCAACGTGGATATTAATAGGCTGCTGCATGGACGACACAGTTTGGTACTGGGTCAGGGATAAACCCGTGAACTTGTAAACTCACCGAGGGGCCTCTCTCTACCTCTTTTTCTTTCTTTTCGCTTCCCCTTTTTCTCGCTTCCTGGCTCTCTCTCTCTCTCTCTCTCTCTCTCTCTCTCTCTCTCTCTCTCTCTCTCTCTCTCTCTCTCTCTCTCTCTCTCTCTCTCTCTCTCTCTCTCTCTCTCTCTCTTACTCTCACTCTCTCTCTCTACTGTTTTCCCTCCCTCCGCTGCCTATAGTGTCATCAGCGAGCTCAGAGCTTGGCTCAATAGCCCAGGCAGCTCTCGGAGAGCGGGCGATTAGACATCTCTCTGATTCTCAGCCCCAGCAGAGTTCACTCAAAGGTAAGCCGGTAATTTACACCCTGCGAGACGCTCCAGCCCTCCTCTGACTTTGTTCTGCCCGCTCCTTGTCCTCTGTGTTGCAAAAAAACAACGGCTATGTTTATGATGCTATCGGAGGGAACGCTTCGTCCTCACAATTAATTATGGACGTAGGTTCAGCTGCATTGGAATGTTTTATGCCAATCACAGACACACTAGTGACTAGGAATGGACCTAAAGTGGATCTAAAGTTCTCCGGTGTATATTTTTGTGTCTATTTAGTGTATTTTCAACACCTCCTTATTTTACAACCTAGAAATCTCGTTTTGAAATCACTTCTAGCTCCTTATCATCTGAAAGAGGCCTGTCTTACCGCAGCGGAGATGTGGGCCACCTTGTGGGGATCTCAGTCCCCGCATACAGAGCGGCCTCCAAGACAGCCCGCTGCCCAGAGCTGTGCCGAGCCGATCTGAGCCGTGCCTGCTAGGCTACAGGGGCTAATTACGTCCGCCTGGCGTCTGAGAGCCTCCTCCCAGCGGGCCGTTTTGCTGTGATCACAGCAGGCAGTGGGAGGTTAATCCCAAGAGACTGCAGGCTCAATCTCCCTCCGCCTCCAGCCTGCGCCCTGGGCCTTGACATTCCCTCCCATGCTTCCATCTAACAGTATAATGGCCCCGCCAGTACAGGGTGGTCCGCGGGGCCGTCTCACAGACACTTACCCTGGCTTCAAGTTCCCCTTCGGGCCCAGCCTGTTAAGATGCTCTGGGGGCTGGTGGGACAGAGAGGACAGTTGACCCCCTCTCCCTTTCCGCCAACCGTGATGCGAGTAAACTGGTCGTAACCCACCAGGCCGCAACGGGCCGGAGAGCGTAAAGACATGGGCATCAGTGGACAGTGTTAACCACCCATTACTAATGACAGATATCCGCGATCGTGTGGGGTGAACGACCAAATAGGCAGCAATGGCCTTTGGTCTCCTGAGGAGCACGAGCCATGATAAGTTCACAAATGACATTCACACCAGTGGCTGGAAAGTAGACAGTGATCGTCTCGTTGTATTTGGGAGGCATTTGACTGCTCAGTAGAGTGTTATTGAACAGAGCAGAACCACACGCTAACACTCTGCTTCAGCACTCTCTACTTTCCCATTCGGTCCCTTGGCAGCCAGTTTTTTTTTTGTATCATAATTAAAATGAGGGTATTAAATCATCTTTTTTTTTATTCAGTTATTATTGTTAGTACTTTTTGTAGATAGTTATAGTATTTTAGATGGCAAAATATGCATCTGTTTTTCCCTGGAGTATTTCATGCAGATCTGCGTGTAATTAATGTGGATTTTGACAGATGGAGAGAAAAAATGTCCCTGTAAAAGAGAGAAGGGTACATGCCACAATGTGTGAAGTGCTAGCATGGAGGGAGACTTGTATTTTTTCCCCCCACCATACCAGCTGGACTTGCCAGATCCTCCCAGGTAGACATTTTACAGTTCTGAATCAACGGACAAGGAATTTAAATTCCCTGACTGCAAATATAAACGATGTATTCCAATGTGTATTTGTGTACTAACAATGCAAATGCCTTTCACTTTACCATGGTATATAACTGTTATTGTGTTTTTATTTAAATACCGGTAATTTCATGCTTTAAGTTACCCTTAACTATTTATGTGCGGTGCTGTTTTGAAGCAGTGCTATTTTTGAATACTCCACGGTATGACTTGAATATTAGTGTACTAACTACATTATCACACTTTATTTGCCTGGTAGCAAACATGTACAAATGAGGATTACAACTCTTGAGAAGGCAACAGGTCATGGTTTATAAGCTGCCTACGGGGTCAGTGATAAAGAGTTACTCTTTCTGACAGGCTGTGGAGGAGGCGCTATTGTTGTCGGTATGTCTGGGTCTTACCTGCAGGCACTATCACTAAGACTAGAGCATTATCCTATTATTTGGCTTAGTTGTTTACGCTTATTGCTGCTTGTCAGGTAGGCAGAGAATCCCTCTCTGAAAATAAGTGTAAAAAAAAAAGAAATTATGTTTTATCTCATTCAAGAATATCGGCTTAGGATAATATTTTGTTTCTTTAAGTACAGTAGTTGGATGTAGTAAATAGGGTGAATTTTGAGCAAGTGTTATATTCTGCATCATCCAGAGGAGGGTTTTTTGTATTTAGTTGATTTTTATGTTTTAATAACTTAAATCGTAACAGGTTGTGTGAAGCATTAATATGAACTTTAACATACAGTAAAACACGATTATTATGCAGTGCATGCAGAAAATAGACATGCCAGTTTTGTTGCATGAATATTTCATAAAAAGACCCTTTGGATGGATAGCCAAACATGATTGACATCTATGTTAGTAGAGGATGTGAATAAAATTGAAAAAAAAACTCATCATATGGTCTAGCAGACTTTGGGCACATACCCAGGGATGACAAATGTGCTCTTGTGATAATTCAATCTGCTCTCATAATTCTCAAACTTAAAAAAAAAAAAAAAAAAGACTGAACTGAATATTTCTTGCAATTAAACCGCCAAGATTCCATCCCATAATTGCGATCAAGTGTTTACTTAAGATGCATTAGCCACGGACAGATTGAAGGCCATGGAGAAAGTGGCAGGAATTAGAGTGAATATGTTACCAAGTTGCTAGGGTGTTTGGTATCAGATCCAAAATGTACTTATTGTACTAATGTCACTTTTCAAACAATGTTGATTTATTCAAATTTCTTTTATTGTTTCTTGTGAAAGAAAAATGTTTTGATGGTTGTTGATCCCGCTGCTCCAAGCCATTCAAAGCCAACTGGCTCTTAATAGAGGCACTGGCTGGTGGTTGACTAGTAGGGCAGTTTAACACTGATTTAGAATTACAAGAGCAGACAAAGACCTCCTCTTTCAATTAGCATTCTGGCTACAACAGCTACGGAATACTTCATGTCTACTGTATAGATACATTTACTGTGTTTATATATTTTCAGTATAAAGTTTAGCTGGCAACAGCACATAAGGAGAAAATGCTGACATTGTTTACTACTCATTATAGTTTTTCATTGACCCCTGTTCTGTTCGACACAAACACAGAGAAGGCTTTGATTACTTGACAAGAACTTTCGTGTGGTTACCCAGACGTTTTGTCGTCCTAACAGCAACAGCAGAAGTGTCATGATCTTTTGGTAAATCATGCATTTTCATAATCTCTGTGCTTCACTTGGCTTGTTTACTATTTACGTCTGCTCCAGAGACTATTGTGCGGCAGGAAAATTATGAATGGTCTTTAAAGCTGAACTTGGGGGAATAAAGGAGATGCCAAGTTCAAAAATGTAAATTTTTCATATCATGTATCGTGTGCGGTTAGTGCCTGTGACAAAAGTGTGGGAGTAAGTCGCTCTAAATGGCTGTGAAAGTTTGCAAGGCCCTGTCACCAGCAATTTCCCTCTGCTGCCGAGAGAAAGCGGGAGAGGGAGAGAGAGAGAGAGAGAGAGAGTCTGGGACACGGTGTCAAAGCGGGCGTGCGAGACAGAGATTGAGGAGAGAGCGGCTTGTTTAAGGCGCAGATCGACTCTTTCCCATAGAGCTCTCTGGGCCCCCCTCCCTCCAGTAGCCAGATCTTGGCACAGAGTCTTCCCTTCATCTGTTCCCTCAGGCAGAGCAGCTCCCCCAATGATCCACACTTCTCCATATTTTACACCCCCGAAATGGGCACCACTCCGACCCCCCCCCCCCCCCCTTATTTCTCTTCATATTTCTCTCCCTTCTCATCCATCCGTTTTGTGTGTTTTCACATTCTTGCGTTCTCACGCCAAATGCGTGTTAAGTTGTTGATTGCCTCAAATATTTGGAGGTTTGCAGACATGTTTTAATCCCCTGGCAGCCCAGCGATCAACCCGATAGATTAGGACGAGTGGTCCAAAAAACAACCTTACAAAGAGGATGTTGCTTTAAGGAAAGATGGAGCCCTATCTCTTTTTTTTATACCAGGCTTTATTGCGCACTTATGAAATGCAAGCGATACTGTACGAATTATCCAAATGGGAATCTGGGCTACGTTTTACATTTTTTTTGGTGTAGTCTTTGCTGGGCACAGAAATGTTACATTTGCATCAACTCTGATTCAACTGTTCAGCAATGTGCGTTAGAGAAAGGCCAGAGTGAGCTTTATTTATAAATGTCTATCAATAATTAAAAATGATCAAGTTCATTCTTAATGATTAATGAAATCACTTACTTGCATCAATTATTTTTTTGTAATACGATAGCTTCCTTTATAACTGGTATAAAAAAATACAATTGACCTAATTCTAGACAAATATTTTTTTTATATGATATTATTAAATTACATTACACGTCCCCTTTGGTCCTTTTTAGGACCCCACGGTCTCTCTATAATCTGGCCACTTGAACTGTTATGACTAAACAAATGTCTTTCAAGTACTCTGGCAAACAGCAATTCCATTTCCTGTCACTTGTGTGGGCGTTGACATGCTTTGCCTATTACTGTAGGTGATTGGCCAAGGGCCAGGATGTTTTTTCAGGTTTTTGCTGGTGGTTGGTCAGAGGGGTTAATGAGGATTCTGATTGAAGCAAAGCCTCGGTGGGTGGTGTTTAATTGCTGTGGATGGCTAGCTGACACCAAATAACCTCTGTTTAGTTATTACGTCTGGCGTGTCAATGTGTTGGATTATGTCAGAGTACCATCAGGGGGTTCAACATAATACAGATCAATGTTCATGTGCTGTGTACTAACTGTAGGTTTTTTTTCCTTCTTCTGCTTTATTTGAATTACATCACTGATTAAGAATTATATTATGTGCTGTAAAAAATGTATTTTAAAGGTCAATAAAAGTAACTGAAATTATGTCTTATGGCATTATAAATCACATTAAGTTTAAACTGCATTTCATGGGCTGAGCAGCCAAAATAATACACATAGTAGAAACTGTCAGATATTGTGTCCATCAGTTTTAAACACAGGCCATTGTGTTAGATGAAAAAGGCATATATGTAATATTTGATTTCTTTACATAACTTTGCAAAGTCAAACTATCATAGGCCAAAGAGGCAATGGATCGACATCCTGGTTCTTCCTTAGCGAAGGCCATTGGAGCTTTAGCTAGCATCCTCATGCATATACATTCATTAATCCAGAGGTGCTCCAGGGTTTGCTGCAGATTGTGAATGTGGACATAATTAGTGTGTGTTCTTTACCCTCAGCCACATATTCTGAACTTAAAATGTATTTTTTTTTTTTCAGATAGGCCGAGGGGTGAGACAGGTCAGAGAAAGCTGCTGTCCTGTTTCTCATCAGAAATCCTCTTCAGAGGAGACCACGATGGAAACAAAAAAAGGACACCCTGGATCCCCGGTATGTTGGGGGTGTCTCACAACGTAACTCTCTTTGATGTTGTATGAACTCCCTTATCATTGATGTGAAATTGTGGTGTCTTTATTAGCTGGGCTCTATCAGAGAAACACTGCCATAGAACCTTCTCCATCTTGTGTGTAGTGTATTGGATTAGCAGTTGTTGTCCATTAGTTTTGTTCAATGCCTCAGTGAAGAAAACCATGACTTTGGATTTCTCTCTTCCCTACTTGTCTTTTGTCAATAGCCTTGCTATTGTTAACGTCGACTCAGTATATATATATATATAAATATAAAACTGTATTGTTAACCTATGCCAGTGTTCTGTATTTCCCTTGGCTATTTATTAGAGAGAATAGTTTACAATGATGTGTATAATTAAGCCCTATCCGGTCCAACAAGCTGTTCTTTGTTATTAAATCTCCCATCATTAGCCCATTTCATAAAGTATATATTTTAATAGCAGTTGCCCATTTCTACTGACCCTTGGAGCTTACTGCAATTTAGAATACCTGGAACACTGTCAGTGTTTTGCATCAATTATAGACAATTACCAAAATACCCATCAACAGCTCGTTCTCTTACTTTCCCCTCCAGATTGTGTGCCTCGCTCCCTCCCTCCCTCTCTCTCTCTCTTTCCTATCCCAGCGCCTAAATAAATGCAGATGTTCTGGTATGCACTTGCAGCTAAAATTAACAAGCGAATCATTAGTGCCTGAATAGAGCTGTTTTGTGTAAAGACACTTTCGGGAGTTGGTGTTTTTCCTTCTCGTTAATCTTTCCTCTTCTGCCAACATTTTAAACTGTTGTTGAATCAATTGAGGTAGGAAAATGCGTTAGTAGTTTACACCATCACACTCTATTTGTCAAAATCTACAATACTGCATGCGGTAAAAAACATGATTAACCTTCCACGTAGGCCATATAAGAACAGACCTTTCACAAACTCACCCTCGCCATGTCCTGCTCGGATTCCGATGGGAATATCACTTTGCAAAATTTTTAACCAACAGAGAAACTTTTTACGAACCCTAAAGGCAGACCCTGGTCAGGTGCCCAGCATGTCATTATCACATCCTATACAGTGACATGTGACACTAGTGCCCCCCTGAAAAGTCTGTATCGTCGAGATCTTCGGAGAATGAACTCAGAATGGCCTGTGGGAAGGGCGGGATCGAATCATCATCCTCTTCCTCCTCTCTGTGGCCCAGCAACGGAAGACCAGGTGGACAGCACGGAAAAGCAGCTAGCCACACTGATTGTTATGGCGCCTGAGGGACCGTGCGTGTACATGCTTTAGAATCCCATTCCATTCACAATGGCCCCCGGACGGGGGTGCAGAGATCATGCTCGGCTGTTGGACGAGGCAAAAGCAAACAGTAAGGTATTGTGACCGTAGCCTCCAGCTGCTGTTTGTGTTTCTGCAGCCCGCTGGTGGAGCCTGCAGGGATCTGTTGCTCTCCGCACCTTAAGATGTCCTAAAATGCCTGCAGACAGATTGGTATTCTTTTCTTCTTTTTTTCCCTTCTTTCTTTCCTTTCAATTGGATGGCTCTTTTTCTAGTAATTGAGTCAAGTACCACTGCAATATTGCTCATGAACTTAAAGGTTGCCATTGTAGCCAGTGAAAAGACTTCTAAGTTGAAAGTCTTTTTTTCTTCCTTAATGTCATTTTAAAGAATTTTCAGTTTACTGAAGTTAAAGGGTTTTGCGAAAGTGGATGTTTTTTAATCAATACTTTTTAATGCCATTTTTAACCTCTACAACCCCATTTTACAGTTTGTTGTTGTGTTACTGCCCCAGAATTAAATCGCTAACGAACAATATGTAATTGTTTTGTACTTTATCATGCAATTATACCTTCTGTTGCATGCTATTATTTCAGGAGGTCTTTTTTTGTCTTTTTCTTTTTTTTTTTGACAGACAGCTGCCCCCGTATGTACGCCAAAAAACAATTTCCCGAAGGCCAGACAAACCACAGTCCGCTTCAGAGTAAGAGAACAAAGAAAGCATTGGTATTATTCATAATTAAACTCTTATTGTGTACTCGGCTGAATATTTTCCATTCCTCTCTTCTCTTGGTTGCCGTTTGCCTCTCCTGTTTCTCCCTCTCGGTTACTTTGCACCTCGAGTTGGGAACATCTGTCTGGCGGCAGTGTGGTGCTTGGCTGTGCAGATTGGAGCAGGTAGAGGAGCACATTGCAGCCCGGCTAATGATGAGAGTGTCTGCCCTCTCTCTTGGAGGAGACGCAAGCTGCTGCTTCAACGCTCACTCACTCTGCTCCTAACGCCCAGGGAAACAGATTTCCAAACATATGCAGTATGTTTTTGTAATCCAGTTGCGCACTTCAGTTCCCTGCAAACACAAATAACCTTATGGGACATCCATATCTCGTGACAAGGGGGTGGGTGGGTAAAGGAATTTGGCATTATTTTGAATTTTTTATTTTGAATCTCTCCAAACTTGCTAAACGTGCACATGCTTAGGTTAACAGCTTGTTGGGGGTTTTTCTAAAGTTTTTTTTCTTCCATAAGTACGTACCAGTTATGACGAGAAATAAGTTAACACGTTTTATTATATACCACATTATGTGCACAACTTACCACAATCCTTTGTTTAAACCTCTATTTCGAAAACTTGTCAGTAAAGTAGCATTGTCACAGTCAAAGTCTGGAATGGCCTAGAATAACTGAGTTCTCTCTACTTTTTTCATCAAAAACAGAAAAAAACCAATCCCCATGATGAGTTTCAGTGTGTGCTATTTGGCACCACGTTACTCCCCCTATGGTGTAAGTCAACAACAATAGCCCTTAACATACAGGTCCAGCTGCCGGTACTTAAACAGTGAGGGTAGCTCTCCTCCTGCGGTTAGCGTTCGCTCCAGCCAGAGGAATGTCAGAGGGGACTGTGAAACCGAGGTCAGCCATAAGAAGTCGTTGACTCAATGCTTCCCCAGCCATTTCAACCCACCGCAATACCCACTGCTGTGTCACCTCTATCTGTGCATGCATTAATTCTTCTGTCTGTCTGTCTTTCTTTTTTCCCTCTGTTATCTCTATCTGTCATTGCCGTTGCCATGTGGCGAACTACTTGTCTCAGACAAACTCCACATAGCTCTTTAACAAGTGAATCGAGAATGGATTGTACTCTGTAGGTGTTTGGCGTAAGTGTTAATATCGGAGCTTGGCGTCTTTGTTCTGATATTACCTCTGTCTCTACGCAGATACAGTAAGTACGCATTGTCTCCCAGGCACCCTGTGGTCTCTGTTAGAAAGGCAATGATCATGTTAAAGCCCTGTCCTGTATGAGCAGTTAGCCCTAGCAGCTTACTAACAAACAGGTTGCGTTGCATTGTGGGCCGTGGTTGCCACCTAAAGGAAACATTACATAAGAGTCCTTTGCAGGATTTTCAACTACATCACTCTCTTCCCGCAGATAAAGACACACATACACACACACACACACACACACACACACACACACACACACACACACACACACACGCTCGCATACACATATACTCACACATAACTTGCCTGTACTGGTTACCTCAGCATCCCTTAACCATTGCTGTAACAACTGACCTCCGTGTTTTACTTGCTGCTACCTCAGCAAGGTGTGCCAGTCTTGTTCCTTGATAGACTTTAATGTATCTGTGTACAGAGTTAGTAGCTCCTGGCCAGTGGGCCTTTTGACTGTCTTGAGAAGTTGTCAAATAACGCTTTTTGACTTTTTATGTGTTTGCCTCAGGGCCCCTTCGTAGTGTTGAGTCTCAGTCACAGAAGAGAAAATTAACTGTGGTTGTCAGGTAGCCAAGTGTCATCGTTCCATTAGTGTGTCAGTGTGTTATCTTTATTTTCACCCGGCACACTGTCCCGGATATATTACACACTGTGAGACTCTACAAAAACAAGGGCAACCTCGAAAGCCCTCTCTAATCCAGTCTGCTCTACTATTGACTTGTTTCAAAAACACGTTGGATCATCTCCATGGAAATACTGTTTAAAAAACCCAGTGGCTCTCAATGCACATAAAGAGGCTTCTTTTAATACGTGCCCCCTTTCTTCACACCCACGACCATTGTGAATAAAATCCTGTTTTTTCCTGAAAAGATTTCTAGTCGCTGCTGCAGACAATGTTCCCCCACACAAGCTGTCGTCTTTGTCACCCCCCCCTTACTTAGTATAAAGTAGGATCTTTGGCAGTCGTTTGTGTGTGTGTGTGTGTGTGTGTGTGTGTGTGTGTGTGTGTGTGTGTGCGCACGTGCGCGTGTGTGTGTGAGTGTGTGTGCGTGCACGTGTGAAAGCTCAGTTACCCACAGACAGGTGGGGGCTCAGTGGAATGAGTCTGCCTACCTGTTTTCTGTGTAAGCTGGACAATCTCCCCTGATACGGAGAAAATGAGGGGCTTGGGAGAGACCGAGGAGGAGAGGGAGGGAGGAGGGGAGGGAGAGAGGAGGGGAGTGAGGGAGGGTAAGTGGACAAAAGGGGAGGTGGAAGGAGGCCGGCTCTTGGGTGGACAGCCCATTCTCTGAGGGGGAGCCCTGCGTGTCTCCTCATGGGGCTAGTCGAAAGGGGAGGAAGGCCTGCTGACAAAAACACCTCACTAACAATTATGTTCACCTAAAATAGCCCTCGCTAAAATACATAGCATGCTTGACATTGACAGTTCATTAAACAAAAAAAAAAGAAAGACTTCATAAAACACCTAATTTCCTGTTTGAACATTGTATTATATTTGTGACATGATAATTAAAGGGAACAACGGGCAAAGTCAAATTTTATATCACTTTATTTCTAGGAATGTAATGACTGGTTGGATGGAAAGCAGGAATCCAGCTAGCATATATGCAGAGAGTGTACTGTTAGTGGGTTTTATGACCGCAAATAATATGTCAAATTGCCTGCATTTCTAGTCTACAAAATGAGAAATAAATATGACTTTGACTGTAAATACAATTTTCTGTAAAAATTGCTTATTTGCTTTCTTCAAAAGCCTCTTATTTGCGACATTTGTGACTCTTATTTGTGACATTTGATATAAAGGTCAACCCGTCAACTTACTGTATATTATAACTACATATACACATATACATATATAACTACATATAAAAGCACCATTAAATTAAGACGTGTTTCAAAAAATATGATTGTATTTATAAGAAGTGGACATTTTCACTTATTTCAGTATATTGTGGTTTACTATTCAATAAATGCTTCAATAATAATAGGTACCATTTAACCTATGATGCTTTATAGTATTCAGTTTGAAAAATAGTATTCTGCTGTGTGACCAGATTATTATAATCAATTACAATTATGGGCAGTAAAAACTTCCAATTGCATTCAATTAGAAGCAGTGGTTGAGTTGTGGTGGTTGAGCAATTTAAAAAGATTCAATTCCTGACTCATACTATGATGTCTCATCATTTCTCATTATGCTCTTTTCACTGTGTCTAATAAGGCAATAGATAAGGCATCTATTTTAAAAAAAAACATGATAGGTAGTGATTCAACAGACAAGCAGATTATGTTTTTGCTCACAGCAGATTTACTTGGCACCACTGAAACCCCAAGCCTGTCCCAATAGCTCACCAACTGTCCCCTGACCCAGTATACTCTATATGCAGTGGCAAAGTTAATTATGTGTTCAGTTTATTTTGCACTGTCTTTATAAATAACATTGCTGGTCATCCATGCCAACATCCCATGTGAAATTAATCCTTTGGCAATCCGTCACCGCACTTGGCCATCAAACATCATGTTAGGTAAATGCTTCCCCCCCAAAAATCCAAACACAGAATGAGCAAGGCAGAGGAAATATCCCACGGATTTATTAATGTCTAAAACTGCAACATGTGCTAAGATCTCCAACCATATTATTGACCCCTTGTCATAGCCAAAAGGCTTTGTTAAAATGTGGAATTTTTATGCTACAGTTGGTAAGAAACCTGTTTACATTCCAGGGGCCTGCAGTTCACTTCTCTCTCCCGCTTGCTGAGGCACCAAAGCACTGTATAGATTTCTTTCAGCTGATGAAATTAAAAAGACAGCAGTGTGTGTGCGGTGTGCCTTCCAGCAACACGATTTGCCTGCAAGTTCACGATACGGGTTGAAAGGGGAGTTCCTCTGGGGAGGATTAAATAGCTCCCTCTTCTCTTCCTCCCTCTCTTCCCTGTGCCCTCCTGTATTCGCGGAACACAAACAGCTCGCAGGGCTCTGCTGTAAGAGTGCGGCATGGTTGCCACGGCGCCGCTCACAGGTAACAATGAGCGGGGTCAAAGGCTAAGAGGGATTGTGGAGCTTGGAATCCTATGTGTTCCTCTGGCGAAAAGCCGCCGCGCGGACTGAACTTCCATGCGAACGGGAAAAGTGAGAACAATGCAGACACCATCGCTGCTTGGGAGAGAGAAGGAGAGAGAGAGAGAGTGAGAGAGAGAGAGAGAGAGAGAGAGAGAGAGAGAGAGAGAGAGAGAGAGAGAGAGAGAGGGGGGGGAGAGAGAGAGAGAGAGAAAGAGAGAGAAAGAGAAAGAATGAGAGTGTTGGCACTGACTAGAGAGGAATATCAAAAAAGAACAAGGCGAGATCTCTGCCTCCGTAGAAGGGTTCTTTTCTATGGCGAGGAGATAATCCATTTAATCTTTTAATCATGTGTGCTGGATACATATAGCTGGACCCGGGCCTAAACCTCCTGTCTCGATTAGAGGTGCCATGGCCACCCTTTCGCTAAACCATCTGACATCATTAATTTCTGATCCAGTATTGTTATTTTGGGCGGTTTACTCAATCTTTTACCAACTTATAACATTCACCCTTACACACTACAATCTGACCTTTTACCTACAGCATGGGAGAATAAAATGCAAAAAAACATGCATATTTTTCAGACCTGCTTTAAAAAACATGACAATTTTTTCATTGAGATGTGCTGAAAATTAAGCTAAAAATGTAGGCTACAGTATACATGCTACGGTGTGTTTTTCTCAAAAGTAGGAATTGATAATGAAGACGCTTTCCGTCCTGTAATTGCTATTCAAACAATTATGTACTTAGTTTTCTTCCAACAAATGCATTCCACATTATTGTTTTGCCACATTGCAAAGCACCAAAAAGACTAAAACCTTTCATTTCAGCAAAGGCCGCAATTGGTCACCGTCAATAAAAGCATAAAAGCATTTATTTCCCACGTTTGTCAAATTAACAGCATACTCCATCTCCCATAGGACCAGTGGGGTTCGTAAACCTTTCTCTGAAGTGGGACAGGTTTCCTGCTGTTAACATAACCTCTGTCCTGCCCCTACCTCAATTATAATAGAAGAATTAAACATGCTAGCGATTCAAAACAGTAATGCAGCCTCTTAAATCCCTTTGTAGCAGCTCTCAGCTTGTAATGACTAAAGACAGTGAATGAGGCAGACTGCCATCGACGGATTTCACCGCAGAGGCTGCTGGATTCACAAAACGATGGCCATCGTTTCACTCACCAGATTCAATACTGGAGGCTATTACATCGATGCCGATGTATATAATATGTCGACTGTGTGGCCTTGATACTTTTTTGTTATGTTGTCATTTCTAAAATAACGATTTTTGTGACGCGTCTTTGTGATTTTGTTTTTCAAAGATCAAGTGTAACCTCAAATGGAGTGACATGATCTAACAAAAACAAAACTCCAGTAGCTTTGTAAAACAATCTCACAGCCTCTAAACCCACATCTTGGGTGGTCGTCATTGTCTGCACCATGTTTTTGGTCATAAATTAACACATGTAGTATTTCCTACCCTCACGCTTGAGAATCAGTGCAGGCCTCTTTCCAAACTATTTTAATTTCACTTAAAAGTGGCCTCACCCCAGTTTGTCATCTATACCGAACCCCTTCAAAGTCGCCAAGTAATTGGTTGACCTTGAACTAATTAAGGGTTCAATTATACGCCTGTTGAGCCCTTTTTAATGCCCTAATTATTGAATTAATCGTATAAACTCCAAAGTTCATCCTCTGGCTTGTCCACCTACTACTCCTCTGCTTCTTCCTTCTTCTTTTTCCTCCACCTCTTCCTCCAGCTCCTCCTTATCCTCCCACTCATCGATCTTCATTTAAAACCCCAAAGATTCCTCTACCAATTCATTCTTTTATCTTTTCCATTCTGTGTGTTTTTTTGTGTGATTTAATCTTGAATTATGATTTAAATTTCTAATTTGATCTCATTGATCTACTGTACAGTCTGCGCTTGATAGGCACGTCTCCTACCTTCTTTCACCTTCAGTGATCCGCCTACACTCTAATCTGCTTTGGTGCTTATTTGACATGCAAAATATATGTAGACTTATACTCTTTTAGAAGGATCTAGTCCCCCTGGCAATTGGAGCATGGCGCAGTAAGTGGCTCCATTGTGTTTGCAATGGCTGTTTGTGATGTCAGCAAGAGGCCCCAGACCTGTCGACAGATTGTTCCATTGGGCCCAGCACGAGACCCGGTGTGTGTGTGTGTGTGTGTGTGTGTGTGTGTGTGTGTGTGTGTGTGTGTGTGTGTGTGTGTGTGTGTGTGTGTGTGTGTGTTTGTGTGAGAGAGAGAGTGTGGGGTGTTGAGCTTGTGTTTTTTTGTATGTGTGTTAGTGTGTCCAGACCATCTAGACGTACCTTTCTGTCTTTGTACTTTCTGCTGTGTGTTTTTGTGTGGGTCCCTAGTACTTAAAAGACCAGGCCGGGCAGGCTGGGATTTTCCACAGCCACCCCCGTCAGTGGGAGAAGCCCTGCGTGGGGACAAGCCCGCTCCTTGTTTGCTTGTTGTTGTGTTGATGGAGCCGGGGGTGGGGCGAGTGGGCAGCCGCCGCGTGCAGCGCCGCACCGTGTGCTCCAGGATTCCCTTCCCAGTGAGTCAGCCTGCCCCTCAAGTCAAACTGCTTGTTACCTCGGGAACTCAAGACGGGGACTTCCCTTATCGGGCGCTGCAGCACCGTTTTGTCAGCATCACTCACACTAACACACACACACACACACTAACACACACACACACACACACTAACACACACACACACACTAACACACACACACACACGCTAACACACACTAACACACACACACAGACACACACACACACACACACACACACTAACACACACACACACACAGACACACACTAACACACACACACGCTAACACACACAAACACACACACACACACACACACACACACACACACACACACACACACACACACCAGCCAAACTGTACCTGACTGACTCAGAGGAAGACACACAGCAGCTGAGAGGGGGAGGTACGCTGAGAGGGACTCGAGCGTCTAACATGGCTTATATTCTGCACTGTTGTTTCCCAATGCAGCCTGGTTCCTCCACCATTTTACTGAACTTTGTTTGGGAACCTGCTCAATGCAATCCCAATCCGCCAGGGCCAGCAATCTGCTCTGCTGAAACAACTGCCCTTATTCAGTCCACTGGTCCTATTTGTCCAGCTAATGTATGCCGTTTAGACCCAATGGATGATAATGTGATAATGAGTTTTGGTGGGTAGTTTCTTAAATCAGTGGTCTGAGTAATAACGCGCCACTGTTAATGAGAAGAGTTGTGTGTGTGTGTGTGGGGGTTGGTTTTTGGAGGTGTCAGGGACGGTTAGTTGGTTGGTTGGAGCTCCCGTTAATAACTGGACTGGTTTGTCTCCGTACTGTATGTAGCTGTAGTTCATTACCCACGGCCAAATTAGTTTCTTTACCTGTCGGCTATTAGTCCATTAACACCAAAGTCCATTACCGAAGACCTCCAACTGGACCATAAGAATGGTAAAGCTTGTCAAGGGAGTTAATTTGTCGAACTGATGATGCGTTGGAGCAAAGCCGTCGCAGCTCCCCCACTGTCTGTTGGTCTCCCCTCTGTCTGGCGACTTCTGCCGGAGACCTTCCACCGCTCCGTACGCCTGGCTGATCCCCACCACTGGCCAGCAGACCACACTGTAATCACTACCATTTAAACGAGTTGAATTGCTGTCAACTTACCATGGCCTACTCGACTGGGAGCTTCAAGATGGCTGACCTGGAGCTACCATTGTTTCGTTAAGTGTTATTGGTTAACAGACTTAACACAAACAACTGTAGTTTGTTTCAGATACCAGCGGGGTGCTTTGAATTGAACGAGCGCGTATTTTCCATAGATCCTACGAACACCACAATAGGGGCCTCGATTCTTCATTAAGCCCTTCTTTGGAATACTAGAGAACGTTGTAGAACTGTTAACCTCGCGCTGTCTTGATTTAACGATTTAGGAAGACTAAAATCCTAAAAAGACTCAAATCCTGAGATGAACACAAGGCCTATTGCACACACTTGACAAGCCCTGTGTTAACCAACCGGCTCTTCTGAGTAAGCTAAAACAAAGACTGGCAACTCCTCCACTCCTTGTAGATGCATGATTTACCAACCAGTAACAGAGCGTGATTTGCAAAGATTTTATTTTCTATTGCTGCTGTAAAAAACACACACACAAAAGGTTTTTACATTGATATCTTTCGTTCCGTTTTGGGAATAAGATTCTGTTAGAGTCCGCCGCATGAAATGATCCTGGCCTTAATACATTTCCATCCAATTCAGCGTGTTTCAAGCATTTATTTATGATGTGCGCTGTGAGATTCCTGCAGTGTCGAGATGCTAACTCGATGCTAATTCATGACGACCCTGCAAATGAATGGGCTTGCATGGCGAGGCGGAAGGGACAGGCAAGCTTGGCGGGCGATGGATAGAAGGGAGGGTGGGGGGGGGGGGGGGGGGGTGGAGCGGGAGGACTGTGTGTGTGTGTGTGTGTGTGTGGGGGGGGTGGGGGGGGGGGGGGGGGGGGGGGGGGGTAGGGGGGGTGGTAATGGTGGCGGTACAAGTCCAGCCTCAGAAATAGAGCTGTGAACACCATCTGTCATGCTCTCTCTCTCCCCGTCTGTTAGCCTGACTGCAAGCAAGGGAAACGGAGAGCGGTGCTCATAGAGCCCCCCCCCCCCCCCCCCCGCTCCCCCCCAAGCCGCAATGGAAGGACGTGGGTGCCGGTTGTCGTAGGTGTAGGCTTGTGAGGATGCGCGCGACTGATGGAAGCGAGGGGGAGCAAAGGAGCGTTGGTTTGGATGCAGGAAGAGGAGAGACGAGGACGATGAGGGAGGGAGGGAGGGAGGGAGGGAGGGAGGGAGAGAGAGAGAGAGAGAGAGAGAGAGAGAGAGAGAGAGAGAGAGAGAGAGAGAGAGAGAGAGAGAGAGAGAGAGAGAGAGAGAGAGAGAGAGAGAGAGGGAGAGCTGGAGAGAGGGAGGGAGGGAGAGATGGAGATGGAGGTGGTGGTGGTGGGGGTGCAGTGCGTGAGTAACTCTTGCTGACAAAGGGAAGCACTCACCCACACACTGACAGGGAGAGGGGTGCTCGTTTGGGTAAGCGGCGGTCGGGTATTCCTGATGATAACCACCTCCACGATTCCACCCACCCAACCAGCCTGCCACCTCGTGAGGCCTGTTGGAGGATCCCTGCCCATGGCCCTCTCTCTCTCTCTCTCTCTCTCTCTCTCTCTCTCTCTCTCTCTCTCTCTCTCTCTCTCTCTCTCTCTCTCTCTCTCTCTCTCTCTCTATCTATCTCATATGTAATGCGTTGTCCCACACACTGGGCCAGCTCACTCAGCAGTAATGCTATGGTACGACAAACATTATGAACATTATATGCCTGCTTGATCTACTGTTCCTGACCTTTCTCAAAGCAATTAGTTTATTAGGGCCTACTGTATGCTAAATGTTGATGGAAACAGACATTGACCTGCAGTACAACCAGAATGGATACATACCTTTTCTGCAAATAAAAAGCCTACCTTAGAGCCTCATAGCTCACTGCTGTAGTTTATAAAGTTATTTTTTGAAGTAGATAGAAGGATTTATTTAATTGTTTTAATTGGCTGAAAAGTTTTACCTCACTGCCCACAGCAAAAATAAGTCTGCAGGGAGCTAATTAAAATAAAAATCAGTCAATGTTTACTAACCAAACGTTTAAGCATATTTGACCACAATGCCATGGTCCCGGGCCATTTCAAATTGATACGATAACCATCCTTAAGTGTTGATCGAAGATTAATACCCTATGTGGCTCTCATGTCCCTCCTGCACAAGTAGGCCTTCGAAAAGCAGTCCCCTTTTTCAAAGTAATGGCATTTAAACCCTCTGAAATCAAACCGTCTTAGAACAAATCGATCACCATCGCAAATAGAGTCACCTTTAGACAGTGAAATGCAATCCACTGATCATTCATTGAAAAAAAATAAACAAACAGTCCCGTCCCTCTGTCGTTTTCTGCCTGTCACTCCCACTCTCCAGCAGAAAATAATTACCACGGTGCGTCTTCTGTCAGACACCTGGTGACCAGACCTCTTCACACCTTGGGCCACGCCCCCGTCAACGCTCCCCATGGGGAAGCCCCGCCCACCAGGTGAGAACGCCATCGTAATGAGTGTGATGACATCGAGTTTCATTGAATGTTCTTTGGTGGGATTTTAAGGTTCAAGGTAAAACAATCAATGAATCTTGACGGTCAGCCTAGGTGTGGACAAGTCCCACAGAAATCTTCAAAGTGTATGACCTCGCCACCAGCATGTCATTGACTATAGTCTGTATCTCTGCCCTGGTTCGGCAGAAGTTAAGCATTCAACATGCTACAGCATAGGCCATTGAATATTTATATGCCTATGTTCTCAAAACTATAAAGTGATGGATCAAAGTTAATAAGCTACCTAATGTTGAATTCTATACAGTACATGACTGCTAGTGGTAGGATCCTTGTGCGTGTTCATTATACCTAATGCATCACATTTAATCAGCTATTACTTTAAAAAGCAGCGTGGAATACAATCGTGTCATAATATTGCATCACCATGGATGCATTTTGAGGTTGTTTTCCTGCTTTAAATATTTACAAAGTGCTGGTGTTTACTGATTCCCAACCCAAACACTGAAGTGACAGCAAAGGGCAGTGATTTCCATGCAAAGTGAATAAGAACAGAGCATTCAGTGGGAAATGGTGAGTTGTACGCTCTGATGTTGACTACCTGTTGCTATGGCGATGCGTTTGGGCCCTGTGGGGCTTCAGAGCTCTTTAGCTCTTCTAAATAAAGCTTTCTCTGGCTGTTCGGTGGCTGAAGCTTCGATGGCTCATGTTTCAAACGAATCCGCACTATCAGTCTGTAGGCACTGACACTGAGGCCTGCCACATTTCTACCTGTCTGTTTGTATAATGTGTGCTAGCTTCTGTACTCATTGTCTGTTTGAATGTCAGTTTACTCACAGGCGGACTGGAGATTAAAGGAGAGTGAATCCACTGAGTAGGAGTTGAAAACTTTTAGTAAAGTTTTGAAAGCCAGTATGTACAAAAAATAGGGTAAACCTTAATATTTTTTTTATCTATATCTATCTATCTATATACAGTGTATATATATATCATTTAAGTACATTATATTACTGTCAGAAAAAACATGATTATCTATTGCATGCAGTTTTCACATCCCTGAGTCTTGATCAGATCCATGGGTTCTACAGTCCATCACTCCACCAGGCAGGCAATCTCCAATTAGAGTGCATCCCTCTTTCATTGGAGCACGGTGGTCCCGCCCTGCTCTGATTGTCCTGGTCGCCCTGGCCACTGGAGCGTGTGCACGGGGCAGCAGGGTTGGCCGCGTGCCCTGTCCTGGAAGTCCAGGCTACAATTACCGTCAAAATGGCCAATTCGCCTCGTTGGAGAGTTGGTAAGTGTGTTTGTGGTGGACTGAGGAAAAAAAAACGCAGATTAGATCATTAGATCAGGCTATTCTGCACTGATCCAATGTTACTGTGGTCCCCCTATCCATCAAGCATGAATGGGGTTTAATGATCCGGGTTGTCATAGATTCAAAGGTTGAGAGAAATATGGAGAATTAATCAAAATGGATAGAGGAGGATCACATTCAGACTGTATGTGTTTGTCCCAATGTGCTGTCTTTTGGTGTTGTACCTATGTCATCCTGTAGGGGGAGCCTGTGAGTGAGAAACAGAGGACAGGGAGGCGGAGACCGCTGATACCACATTGGATGTCGAGGACGGGGACTTCCATGCGTACCTCAAGTGGGTTGATGGCACTTTCACAAACAACAAGATCTTTAGGTCTTCTCCTTCCACACATGCATGCATTGCTTACAACAGTAAGAAGTCAGCTCTATTAAGCAAACATGGCCTCTCCTATCCGCTGTGTTGTTCACGGGACAAGATGGTATAACCAAGCAAATAAAGGGCGTGCTCATGAAAAAATATGCGCACTTCGTATTAGCCCTGTAAGAACGCCGTTTCCAGGCAATGGAAAGTTTAATATACAATTACCATTGCTATCCTGAAATCCCAATCACAGGCTTAATTTTCCCTGGGAATTGCCTGTGTCCCGGGATATTAAATATTGCAGATCCTTAATGCTGCGAGCATTGACACCTCTTAAGCCTAGATCTACCTTCGATGTGAGGTCAGTGAACCGTCGGCGTCTTTAAGTCCGGCATCCTGCCTAAGCCAAGGTTTTGTCCGAGGCTCTGGTGATGAATGGCGGACTCGGCCCCTCTGTTGTCATAGAGCCCAAGATCCTTGAACGACCAAACCCCCTGTATTAACCAACTATTATGTATTACGGCCAATGCCCCAAGGGAACTGACCGCATGCGTTTCCAGAATTAACAAGTCAGTGGACTGAGGAGAAGTGAGTTTAAAGGCACAGTTCTATCTGATAAGAGCTTTTACATTCATACCATTAGAACGGTCAGCTATGCCACTGCTACACCAACTGTCTTGTTTGAACATATGGTTTAAGTATCTATACAAACAGATATAAAATATGACTCGCGTTTAATTTTTTTTATCATATTGTGTTCTCTGCACAAAGGCGACCTCTTTATCGTCATTGGCATATGACGCTGAGACAAATAGAGAAAGCCTTCTTTGTTGAATATTGACTATCCTCAGGCTAATGCATCATGCTAATGTAGCAACAAGAGTCTATAGTCTTTTTTCCTCTGGCTTTATTTAAGGGAGTACAGGGGGAATAATTCAGGGGGGCCAGGGCTGACTCTTCGATAACTGAATAGGTACACCAAGATTTTTATATAAAAAGCGGCCCCGAATGGCCCCGGGTTGGTGTGGAGGTGGACGACGGCATGCTTGCTGGAGTTTGACATTTGTGGGTGGGGTGGGGGGTGGGGGTGGGGGGGCGGGACAGACATTATTTATTGATATCAATGCGTGCCATGTATTGGCGTGGCGTACGTATTTTAGACTTAATGGGGTGACGTATTTCCGCTAGGCCTCCCGTAAACTCCGCCTATGCACCTGAGCCCAAAAGCACAGACCAGCGGTTCTCCGTTTGCTGTTTAGCATGCTCCACAAAGAATGGCGAGCACTTAATCAAAGCATTTTGAGGTAGTTTCCGGAGGCCATTTTCTCAAAGTGGCTGAACTCAATAAGGAAAAATGGTAACGAGGTTAGTGAAGCAGTGGATTGCACCGCTTGTTCTTGTAGGGCCTGGCTAAGTACCCTGGCTCCCACGCACACCTGCAAGAGCGTCACCGGACAGACCCACAATACAGATATGCAAAGAGGCTACAGTGCACTGAAAATGTAGCAGCAGGAAGTAGTATTTCTGTCTCAATATACAGTTAAGACTATTTTAGTAATTATACAGTTAAGAACAAGTCATGTTTTGTTACATCTGACAATTTTCTTTGGGGGAGGGGGTGGGGGGAAGGGGGTGGCTCAATGCAGCAGTTTCACATTTACACCAGGAGTTTCTAGCTGAAGAGCTTGTTTGTTTTTTCTTCTCTTTTTTTTACGTACATTTTTTTTGGGGGGGGGAGAAGGAAAAAACAACAACACTGGGAGGCAAAGTGACTGCACTCTCATCCACCTCGCGGGGGGGCGTGCTGCCTTGTCTGCCCCACTCAAGGCCCTCAGCCGGTGATTTGAGGAGAGATCAGGGTGGTTTCAGACTTCAAGGACCACGGTCCTGAATGAGCTGAACTGCCAGTCTTTCCGCCGTTTGAAGTCTTGACAGCTTTGTCAGGAGACAATCCCAGAACATTAGACTCTGGCTTGTTTGATGTTGAACCCGCCAAAGCACAGAAATCTCTAAATAGATGCACTTTTTGGATGGTTTATTTATCCGAACTTGTTTTTGCGGAGGTTAAGATGGAAATATGTCTTATTATCAAGGTATTCAGACTGTCAAGAGTAGTTAAGATATGTAAATGTAAACTGGCATGAATAATACCTCATTAATTCAAAGATATTGTGCCGAGACGTTTGATGTATTTCAATATAGAGTCATTGTTACAGTCAGTCTTTGCTGTCCGCTGCTATTGGGTGACATGTGGATGCAGCGAGCCTCAACCTAATGATCAAATGGGCTACACCCTTTCTTAATAACCCGGAAAACTGCAGCTCCCTCTAAAACACTTCCTCTCTACAACAAACGGCTCACTCTTTCTCTCTCCCTTGCTCTCCCTCCAAAGGAAATTCAATTAAGACATTAATTCTTAACTCTGCTAATCATATGTTTGAGCTGATGGACATTGTAGAAGATAATATGGTGACTATTGACGCGTAGGAGATCGAGAGGACACGCAAAAACAGAGCGAATGAAGTGTGAAAACCTTAGTCACACTCGGTGAGTCAAAATACTCCTCTTCCAACCGGGCCTGAAAAGTATGGAGCCTCTAGGTGCAGATAGAACGCAAACCCAATCCTCCTATCGAGGTCTGATTGTTTTCGATAACCGCAATTACAGGGATAGGCTCAGATGTATGGCCAGTTTTACAAGACCCCAAAGAATATTATTCACCAAACAGTATCTTTACACATGTTCTATGCAATTACTGAGCTATTAACTATAAAATATTGTCTTTTTCAAATATGTATTGAGGAAAATACTCAGTGGAACTGGACGCTTTGGCCCTGTCCGAGGGCCTCCTGAATCCTTACCACGCTCCGCCGTTTAAGATGTCCCTAACTGTATTTGTTACAAAATACAGTGTTTTCATCATAAAAAAAACGAACATCAGGGCTGAAATAACGAACTACGTGCCTGTATAAGCCCTGGGTGTCTTCAGGCGAGGCATCGTCACGGCGTTTCCCGCATGTGGCATTGGAACAGAGAGACAAGCGAAGGAGCGGAGGGAATCCCGTCGTCCGTCTCCCCACCTCCCCCGACAAGTATGTTCCCTGCCGAGCGTCTGTGCGCCCCGCATGTGGTCTGACACGGACAGCATCTCTCATGGCCCCTCATGACATTAATTGATGTGATTTGCGGAGGGAAGGGAAAGCGGCCCGCCGTGGGTGGGAGACTCCCGTCCTTAATGACCGTTTCCCACTTCCAGGCCGCCTCAATCACCGGGACTCGATTGTCGTCTCAAATCTGTCGTCCCTTATTTATTTTTTATTTTTTTCTTTCTTTTCTTTTCATCTTTTGACCTGGTCTCTTGGTGAGCTGGCGAGGGCCTGGCAGCAAAGGTACACAGAGCCGAGCGGGGTTGGTATAGCGTAGAGGGCTTTGTGCGGCCCCCGGCGTTGAGGTTAGGAGACAGCCGTAAATACAGCCGGTCGTTACGCAAGTGGCTGAGGGGAGGTGAGGGTGGCCCGAGGCTCGACGGGGGCTCCTGGCACAGGGCACTTCGACATGAAGCATGAAGCTGGGGAATCCCTTTCTATCTCTCTATCTCTCTCCCTCTGTCATTCTCTCTCTATCTCTCTCCCTCTGTCTCTATTTCCCTCCCTCTATTTTGCTCTCCCTCTGTCTCCATTTCTCTCACCCTCCCTTTCTCTCTTTCTCTGTCTCTGTCTCTGTCTCTGTCTCTGTCTCTCTCTCTCTCTCTCTCTCTCTCTCTCTCTCTCTCTCTCTCTCTCTCTCTCTCTCTCTCTCTCTCTCTCTCTCTCTCTCTCTCTCTCTCTCTCTCTCTTGTTGAGTGCCCGTGACTGAGCGTGGCCCTGTCGTGCCAGGGCGAGGGGCAGGCGTGGGCATGCCGGGGCGTGGCGCTGACGCTGTTCTTCCGGTTGGCACGGCCACCACGAGAGGCGTTCCACTGTTCCCTGCCACAACCCTAGTCTGTCACTGTGAAGGCTGGCCTGTGGCAATGCATGAGGACACCCGGAAGGGAATACCATTATGTCAGTGTGTTTTTTTGGGGGCCAATACTGTATGTCTCCTCGACATTCTATTAATAATCAGCACCGTGCAAAAGTTTTTGGCAGGTGTGAAGGAACGTGGCAAAGATTTTAAAGCAAAGAGTTGTCACATCAAATATCAATTTGATGTAGATCATTTGTTCATTCACTTTGTATTTAGTTAATTGACGCAAACAAACTATTTTTTGAAAGCAGTCTTACTTTACACACCTGTCTAAAACCTTTGCACAGTCATGTATATGGTGACCAATATCTCAGTGTATATTGACACCTCTAAGGACACATCTTTATTACCTAAAACTCCTCTTTGCTGTCCACACTCATGCTTCTACTCCTGAAATAAAAACATTGGAGATAAGCATCGATGTCTTTTGACCATTCTACTTCTAAATTTAGTCAAACCAGCTTGTTGTTCTTTCCACCGGGCAGAGTTTACAACGCAAACAGTCCTCTCTAACACATGCACATTTATCTACAGGTAAACATGAGCGCAGTAACTCTTCTTATAGATACATTAAACATATCAACACTTTCTTTTTATTTTAAAACTTTCCTATCCACACACTTTGCTTTCTAAACAAAACGTAAAAAAAAAAAAACGGGATGTGTACATATATATACATATATATATATATATATACATATATATATATATATACATATATATATATATATATATATATATATATATATATATATATATATATATATATATATATATATATATATATATATATATATATATATATATTTGTACGAATGTTTGTACGAATGAAGTTCAGAGGAGTGGCTCTTCCGCCAGTGCTTGGCTCTGTTCGGGTCGCGGGAGCATCTGAAAGCCCGTCCTCGGCCGGGCTCTCGACGTTGCGACTGCCAGCTCAGCACCCTCCAGCGTAATTGAAGCCATTTGCAATGTTGCAGTGTGGTAATGGGGCGGACCCGTGTCTCCCACCCACCCGCGGCCCCCTGCCATTAATCAGAGGCTCACAGCCCTCTGAAGGCAAGCCGAGGGGTGGAGGCCCTGGGCCCGGCGGTCGGCCTTAGCCGCCGCGTGAGACCCCCTCTAGACTGAAATGGGCTTTGATCCGCACCGAAGGTATTTACAATGCACAGCCTTCAGCGACATCGTCCCGAAGGTAGTTCAGTAAAGGCAAAACAAGAAAAGAAATGTGTGAATAGGAGGGAGGTCGACACAGGTCACAGGGGCAACTTGGTGTTTTGAAAGAGTGATCGTGAAAACTGAGCTGAGAAAACCATGTTAGGCTCTTTAGTCACTAGCTCCTTGACTGAGTGGGCTTATGAAGGGGTTCAAAAGAGTGACAGTGTAGGACTAGAGGTTAGAGAATAGAAGAGCCACAGTATGTGTTTAACTTGTACCATTTGAGATTGATCAGATGTTAACATATGTGGTTATTAATGTTGTTATTCTAGTTGTTTATGTTTTGGGGTTATTGTTTTCTTTGACCAATGCTTTGACAATAATTACGATAGAGTATGTCATGTCAATAAAGCCTATTGAGATTGAAATTGAATAGGACTGCCTCCTTTCTCCTCTCGCACTGTGATGGCTGTGCACCGGCAAACGGCACCTGAGGACAGACACAATCCTGTTTTCTTCTTGAGTTGTCGTCAGAACTCATCATCACCCCCATCTCTCTCTCTCTCTCTCTCCACGGCCCTCTCTCTCTCTCTTTCTCTCTCTCCAGGTCCTCCTATCTGTTCCTTTCCATGAGCATGCAGATTGTGGAAAGGATGGAAACAGGGCTCTGCCCTGAAGTGAGTAGAACCAGAGCAACTCAACTATTTAAAGGTCATGTGTAAATATAGACACTTTTCAGGATGCCTGCCCAGCCTTGGTGACAACACATTCTATTGTGTTCTTACTTTGTCTATATGATGCGAAGGTGGACCTTGGAATAGAATCGATCCTGCTTGTTACCGGGTATTTCGTTTGAGGTGGTGAAAAAAAATCCACATTTTATTACAATCCTCTAGTCAGGGACTCTTTTCCCTAATCTTATGCTTTCGTTCTTTGTTTAATGAAAATAGTCAGGTGTGCTTTGTGCACACAAAGCAAGAAAGACACCTTATTTATACTCACTCACCTCTGGCATCTGAGTAAATGTACCAACACCGAGCAACGGTCTGAAAGTCAAGGTTTAAGTGTTCCTCTAGTCCTTCGACTAATGACATTTACAATTTCCCTAACTTGAGGTTTCATTTAGCCAAATAATTAGCTGACCATATTTAAAGTGAGAGGTTAACCCCGGGTTCTTTAGAGCTGTCGGTCCAGTGCAATGGGAAAAAAAACTAGCCCTGCCCAGGTGAGCCCGGCAGCTCCACAGCGGACCTGCGGAGGCGGTACATTACCCGCGCCGGAGCCCGAAGGCCAGCGGTGCCGCCCGGGGCGGTGCCACCTCACAAGTGCAGGTCACTTAACCCCCCTGACCCACCTCAATTACAGGGGAACCCTTTCGGTTTACGCTCTCCTGCCTGAGCACGGTGTGGATGTGCAGAGACTATGTGCGGGGCTAACCTGGTCGCGGGATATTAACGCGCCATCTTCACCAGCTGAGCTCGCGACCCGCCCTGACCCCAGCGCCGCTCAGACTCCACCGGCTGCGCCCTAGACAGAGGCCCGCCACAGCACTCAGGTAGACTGGCAAACGGTTTTCTCTCCACCAAGCTGCACACAGCAGGGAGAGGAAATCTGGGATGACTGACAAGGTTTCCTTGGACTACTTATGGAATCAATTTTGATAACCTGACATGCTAACCGTGTTCAACAAAGTCTGTGTGTGTGTGTGTATGTGTGTGTGTGTGTGTGTGTGTGTGTGTGTGTGTGTGTGTGTGTGTGTGTGTGTGTGAGAGTGAGAGAGAGAGAGAGAGTGAGAGTGAGAGTGAGAGAGAGAGAGAGAGAGAGAGAGAGAGAGAGAGAGAGAGAGAGAGAGAGGGGGATTTTAAAGGAAGAGAAATTTGTGTAGGAGTGGGTTCTTTTTTCCGTTAATTCTGGCAATTACTTTAAACCCCTTAGTCTAGTTTGCATGTGTGTGCTTGTGTGTTTGTATGTCTGTTCCCTAATGTGTCAGACAGCTTTAGATGTGGAAGGTTCCATGGTTTTGCTTACAGTCAGGATGCAGGTTTCTGCAGCAGGCTTATCTAGCAAGGCTAGCCAGAGCTAAGGCTAACTATGCATACCCATACCACCAGGTCAACGTCATCATTGTTCTGTTGTAACCGCTGTCCCAACGTACACATTACAATAGAGAGGAGAGAATGTAGGGTTGAATAAGTCTGCTCTGACAGAGTCAAATCCCTCACTGAGGGGCTGAATCTCTCGATAGGCTCAAATAGTCTAATTTACTTTCTATTTAAACTGATCGGCCCAGTGAGATTTCCAACCAGATTCCGGGAGATCCCAGTCAATAGCTCTAGCATTTCAGAGGAACCGTTTGTTGAGTTATCACTTCCCTAGGCAGCTGCTTATGTAATAGCTCTCTGCACAGCGAATTGCAGAGAGGCCGAGTGATTCACTTATTTTTTTTTTTTAAATGAGTTCACCAACTGTACTTTTCCCTGTGAGAAAGACTTGTGGCTGTTCTCATGCTCTGTTTTTTTTCTTCCCTTTCTCAATCGTCTCTCTTTCACACACACACATATGCACAATGTCTGTGTGTGTGCTTACACACACGCACGCACACACAAACAGAGTGTCTGCGTCAAGGATGTGGCAAAGTTTGCAACGTCTGAGTAACGCCGTTTTGTGTTGCTTAGGAATGCTGCTTGCCACCATTGTGCCCTTTGCAAAAGGAAAAGGAGAAAGAGGCTCGAGCTGTGCTGAGAACCGGGGCCGGCTTCTCCTCCTCGAGCCCGTGAAGCGATATTGTCATACCAGCCGGACGGCCGTCTGGTGTTTGTTTAAAGAAAAGGGGAGGAGGGAGGAGAAGAGCCCGGTCCAGGCGATTGAATCATATCTTCTTGCCAGCGAGTCCTCTTTCGCGTTCCCACCTCCATCATTACAGCAACATGTTTTATTTTCAGCATTGCTGTTTCTCAGTGACTCACATCCCCGAGCCACGTGCTGCCCTGCGAGGCCTCCAAGCTCGGCTCAGCTCCCCTCCCAACGCAGAGCGCAGAGAGAGGCAGAACGGCTCCAAAGGACATGCTTCTTTCTTTTTGTTCATCGAACTCTTCGGCTAACTACCGTTGTTACAAAACCGTAATAGCTGTCCGCCTTGTATTCACAGTCGAGTGAATGAATCCAATCGAGCGCATTTGATCAGTGCACAACATGTTCAATTTGATCAATGTTAGTTTGTTGTCACGTGACATGCGTGTTATTTAGTTTCATGTCGTTGTCTTAACTTAGGTACACTTGACTGAATTAGGGATTTAAACTATAGCTTGACTCCATGCTTGTTGATGCAGGTAACTAGGATCCTTTGGGCCTTCATCTCCAAGTCGGTCGGGGGGGATTTTCACCAAGAAACACCTTGACCTGATGGACACCCAACCACTGGTCTGTACAAGGGGGTGGAAACAAGTGGAAGATGGAGCTTGGGTTCAACAATTGTTGTCAATATTTTTTATCCCCAAAAATTAAACATCATGCTAACATTTTGATATGCAGGTGAGCATATGGAGTGCATTAAGTTTGGACTTTCTGTGATAATGCACAAAAATGATAATCAAAATACTTTCCTTACGTTGTTTTGCGTTCAATCTATGCATTTCTAGCACTTATTGATCTTTGCCGTGTAAAGCTGTGTTATGTTTGGGAAATAATAGATTGCAAGCTCGAAGGGGAAATACATGTAGAAGCTTACTGTAAGAGATCAAATTCCCCTTTTTCATGTTGGGCAGCTCAGCAGAGGGAGCCCTCTGAATGTGACCTGATCTGTGGCCTGGGGAGAGACGGGGAAATAGGGCGTGACCTCATTGGGGGGCTTCTTATTAGTTTCCAGACACCACGTTGAAAAGGAAGAGGGGTCTGATATCACTACTCGACACGGAAAGAGTCGATTCTAATTCAGGGCAGGAAATACGTCAGGGCTGGAGGAAAAAAAAAAAAGGAAGTAGGAGGTGAGGGAAGCGAGACCGCGGAAGCAGCCAGAAGCCGCAGTGGAACTTGAACCGAAATACTCTGCACAGGGTGACAGGACAGAAAGAGTGGCTCGCTGCGGTGTTGTTGTTGGTGAGAGGAACATGCTGTTTGTGAAATTTCGCTTATCATGTTTCCATCAGGCACTCGTAGAAGGGGAAGTTTCTGTTGGTTTAATGAATGGAAGAAAAGGATAGACCACGACTCTGCTCTGAAAGCAGAGAATGTGTCGGCAGTGTGTCCTTGAATGTAACTTTCGAACGATCATGAACCTATTTTGAACCTTGGTTCTGTTGCGTAAGGCCCCACCTGGCAGGTCTGTAGAGGATGCCATGGATAAACTTTTCAACCCTTTGGACCACAAGCCAACACTCCGTAGACTTCTGCCAGTCTTTGTAGCGGGCGGGTCAGAGTACCCCCCATAAGGAATATTGGTTTTTAACCATCGTCCTTCCTCTGGGAAGGGGGTTTGGTATCAATACCCCAGATGTCTTAAAAAACTGGCCGGATTTACATGAGGGACTTTGATGTTGTGATGATCAATGTTTCGTTGGTGGTTTCATTGACCCTAATTTGGTGTCTCATCAGTGGGCAAAGCTGAAGTAGGTAATGGAGTTTTTTTTTGTTTTTTTTTTTCCTTTGGTGGTTAAGCCGGCCTTGGTAAACCTCTATGCGCCCTCTCCGTGAACTCTGGGAGATCATTGATCACATCGTCCAGTGTTCCGCTTTGTTTTCCTCTTTTGACTTCACAGTCAAAGCAAACCAGTACACAAACAAACAAACCCCATCAAAACAATGCAAAACAAAAGCTTGGATAGATAACCAATTCATTGAATTAGCAACTACTTGACAGTGGAATGTTTTTCCAGGAGTGCATGAGCTGCGGTTGTTATTATTTCTGAAGAGAGTACTCTGTTCATTTATTCGCACAATATTGTGACATGTTTAACAATATTTGTACTGTTCCTTGGAAGACTTGATGTTAAGAGGCTGTTGACAAGCTATTCATTCTTGACGGATAATTTGGAAAGGGTTCCTAACTATTCTATCCAACCACATCCTATTTCAATAAGACTCATTTCTCATGCTATAGAATTTAAAGTGTCACAGCCATAATGCAGTACAGTACCATTATCTGTTATACTGGTAAAACGTTTGGTCTCCTAAAGCTGGTTGAAACCACAAATCCAACATTATTTAAAAAATTTTTGCACTCCAATTCTATGTATATGAATGAATATGTTTATTCATCTGAAATTATCAGGAGAATGGAGATATGCTATGATTATGAAAAAGTGACAGCTGCAGTTGAGAGTATTTACAGTATATTGCTTTCTCTGAAAAAAAAAACAAGTTCTAAAATCCCTAGGTGATAGATGAAAATCATTTAATAACTGCTTAATGTATTCATGCTAACATTAATTAAAAAGATTCTGTATAATCAATTCAATTGCCTAACCGTACAGATTGGTCTAATATGCATAATAACTTGAGTCTCAATTTGTTGTTTCTCTTTGCAAACTGAGGAAGTCTGTGGAAGACTTGTCTCGTTCTTTTTTGTATATTTCAGATTCCAGATCGGCGTATTGCAGAGGAGTGGAGGTTTAGAACTAGGTTCTTGTGACATCTGTTCGATGTATGGCAACAGTATGGTCTGGTTACATCTTTGCATATGTATTTACTCCAATTCTGACCCTAACAGACTGCCATTGTTAAATGCGTGAGCCACACTGGATGCATGAATTAGGATACATGGCAGAAAGTCTGCCACCAGTCAATAACCCTCACTTTGGAAAATACGAAACTTATTTGACTAAATATCTAGGGCGGCTTTGTGCATTTTTTTTTCCCTCAGCATATTAAAATGAGCTAGATATTCATCTAGGACAGGCCGCTGGTTCAATGGAATCCCTTAATGCAAAACTCAAGCCAGAGAGAGCTGTGTGAGGTGATGTAACGCTACAGACCGTGCCCTGCCATTGGACAATGGCCTCTATTTGACACTACATGGAAGCACGACAGGTAGCAAATTCCAGTGGAGAGGACCAAGTTTCCAGCCTCCACCAACGCATACAAAGACCTTCCCAGAGGAAAGTCCTTTTGGTGGCACGAAGAGGTTCCCCTTTCATGATATCCGGGCTTAAACGGAATTCCCTATGTGGTCCGCGTCCGGTTATAACACTTGAGTAAAGACATTTATTTGGGTTAGGCTGCAATGATTGGATGTCTCTATGTGTGCAATATTACTGTAGATATACTTTTTCAATGGGTAATTGTAAATAAAATGCAATTGTTGTAACAGGAAGGAATGTATTCATCCAAAATCTGTAAATTATAGAATTGTGATTTTTCTAAATAAATGAATCCCATTTGACAGATAAAAAAGTGATTCCTGTTGCGATATCATGTTCCTGTGAAAATAAACATTGTCCCTGACCTGACTGTTAGATGCTCCGAAAGGATTCACAAATGACAACGTGCCCTTGTCACCAAATACTGTAGCTCACCCACACTCACACACACACACACACAGCCTGAGGAGATGAGACATAGCTAGGAGTTCCCTGCCTGTTCTGTTAGTAAAAGCCCCCTAAACGCCAGGCATGATTCAGACTCAGTCTCCCACACACTCTATTTTCAGTTTCTGTTCATTGAGGTAATACTATGCTATTAATTTATCCTCTCTGAATATCTAAGCCATGGGATTTCCTTCAGTATTTATTTGAATGATGATAGCTTCCAAAATTTAGAACAAACTACCTGTATAAACGTTACCAGAAACTCCAGCTGATCAGCTTTCTAAATTGTAACCCTCATCTTGCAAATATCTGCCTACCACCACATTCAGTTTCATAAATACTTGTCACAGTAGACTTTAATATAGCCTTGGCAACCCTTTACCTTGTCTAATTTTAAGTAGTCTTCCTGTTTGTTTACACTTGGTAAAGTGATGAGGATGAGGGGGAGAAGGAAGGTAAATGATAGTGTTGTGTTTTAGGCCCTAATTAGCACATAGACAATAAGGGCATTGCCGATCTACCAAATTGTTTCCACTGCACCAGCAAGTGGAATCATTATTTCAATTAGATATTAGAAAGGTACGGTACTTTTTAAGCAGTGCTTCTAAATTTGTAAATCCATGACGTTTTGTCTTCTGCGGTGTGTTTGGTGGCTGCGGGTCCCGAACACTTTCCACTAGCATTTTAACCGGAACTTTACTAACCAAATACAGACAAAGAGGGGCGGTGCCGGATCAATTCCTTATTTGGAGCTTCCACTTCAGTGGACCACTTGGCGCTCAAAGTCAAAGCAAGCCTGTGGATTCACAGAGCGCTTGCAATATTTACACGCGATTAACTCAGGCAATTACTGTCTTTGTAAACCAATGTCGCTGTATAAAAAGGGGATAAAACTGATGTACTGTACTTCAGGACAATCAGGCCTCTGTGCTCTTTGTTCACGCAATGCACATGTGTCAAAGTGAAAAGAGTTATCATGGCTGACCTAGATTCTTGTCGATATGACACGAGCCACAAAACACATTTCCTAGAAGCACTCCTCGGTTGAACACATCCTCTTTTAGGAGTCTATTCAGAATAGCCCATTGAGTCTGGAAACTTTGAATTCATTACAGTACCCTTATTCCGGCGATGGATTTCGAGTGATGTAGAAATCTCCCTATACTTTTACACTTACAGTCCATGGCTAAACAATTCGAAAACGCATATTCAAATTATGGTAATCCCGTTATTAACCAATTTCAATTAATATATAAAAAAAAATACCCTTCTTTAATAGCGTTACTGTTCAACGTTTTAAAATAAGTCTTTTTTTGACGTCGGGCTTATTTCATGCACAGAAGGACTGGACTTAGACATGAAAGAACAAAGTAGCGACAAAATGGCCCTGTTCAAATAGCCTATAACGTATATCCCCATTAACAAGTACAACTATTCTTCACCCAAATTCTAACTTCATCTGCGGGAGGCTTCGTCTGTTCTAGGCTATAGCCTAATGTTTCCACTATGTTAATGACGTGCTGCGGACTGCCTGGATTTGTGTAGCCTATGCCTATCCATAAATGGTCATCTACGTCACACCAATGTTCCGTCCCCCTATTAAATACAAGAAAGCGTTGGAGTTCCCTATCGAGCAATACAGCGGGCAGCGCTGCTCTTGTACAACACACACCACCGCTCCATTGATTTACAGTCTTTAATTTCCCCACAAGCAAAGCAACAGTTCGCACAGTGATTCGATTTGAAACAATACGACTGTAATCATTCAACTCTGGACATATCAGCGCTGTCTCTCCGGGAACTTGGATTCATCCTCATATCTGGACTTGCTTTCTTTCTTTTATTTTTAAAACACTTTGCTGTGTTTTCAGTTCATGAGAGCACTTTTGTAGTAACTATTTGGATACCAGCACATTGTAATTTATGTCTGACTAAATAACTGCTATGACAGGGAAACTAGCTGAGAAGCTCCCTCTTACCATGAGCAGTTTAATAAACACGATTCCTGAAAGTCTCTATCCTGAAGAGGACATTCCGACTTCTATGAACATTTTCACAAATACGGATTCTATTAACCACTATTCTCAAATGAACACGGGTAAGCGTTTTGATTTTGTTTATGTTCTGATTGATGGTATAACTTAATTCAAGCTCCCTTTATGGAAGTGCGTCTCAATGTGGCGCGTCTGCAAAGAATCGAGGCAACAGTTGTCTTGAGGATCGGAGCGCAAGCTTCGGCACCTGTTTGAGCTTGCTGTTACGCACGCAAATAACTTGATATGTTTGAACGTTTTATTATTAAAAACTTGTTTAACATCAGAAATAAGAGAAACAAACATGTCAAAAAGTACGACGGCTGCTTTTGTTTGTTCCTCCAATAACGATTTTAATGATTTAATGAACAATTTGCTGGTTACGTTTAAATAGCATGTGACTTATCAGGTACCCATCGCATGCTGTTGATTAATCAAATACTGTTAAACTCTTGGCCTATTATATGATTTAGACAGTAGACATAATGTTGTGGGGGAAATGGGACTTTGAGTCACGCAGTCTTTTCCAAACACGCTGACTAAAAAGAAAGAAAATAGACAAGAATCGTAACTTTTCACGTGGTCCTTCTTATTGAGTACCATTTCAATCCAAATTGACTAATTGTGACATTAGGCTATGGTCCAGGGAGCATCGTGATTTTATCATTATTATGTAGACGGTGGGGCCTGAATGTCCTTCCCACTCTATCGTGGGCGTCCAGCGCTGAATTTATCATTTTGAAGTCATGCATACAGGCCCTCAATTTAGGCTATAAGATAAATCAGTTCCATTTACATCAATGCTGTCCGAAATATTTGTCCTTGACCTTAAATGCAAAATATAGAGTAATTGACACCTTTTGTTGCACGTCTGTTTGTCCGAAGATTATTGGCTGTGACGTTAAACCAGATATTGGGTTGTTTTAAACTATATGCACAAGTAAAACCTTGAGATAATTATTCTATTCGCTGCATTTCAGAGCATAGAATTCTAAGATATTTTATGTGGCCTCACAGGCAGCACAATTTAGTCTTCTCAAACTATCAGTTAAAAATGCTTCCTCAACCGAGCTTGTTCCACTTCATCATTTAAGTATTTAAGTATTAAATTGCAAATATATCACTATACTAATTCTCTCAGCTTTATTACAAAGGTATCATTGTAGTAGACTAAAATCGTCTATTCCAAATGAAAATGCAAAATATGTGACAATTCAAACCTACTCCGTGGGCCTGTAAGCCAGTTTGTTTATTATTATGTTTCAAATGAAAGACACCTTGTTAATTATCTTGTCATTTTTGTTTTACAGTTCATTTAAATACCGTAGGGTATAACTTTCTGTAAGAAGACTTATTTTATTTATATCTAACGTGTATAATAAATCAATTTAACAACATTTAACACTCAACTAGTTGAAGCACATACTTCCTACAGGTTGAAAAAGCAGGTGCTTTCTCATATCATACAGTGTTTCTCTCACCGTATTGAAACCCTTAGGAAAAACTGAGGACATGATCTAACTTCATTGACTTTGTTTTAACATCTTACATTATATCCCATTTTATAATATGAACCTTTTGGGTAGAGGTGTTTTTGTTGTACACCTTAACAACAGCTTGGCTACCCAATTTATTTTTTACATTTTGCAGGATCATGTGAATAATGTTGATGGGAAAAAAATATCTAGATCTTGTGTGCTCCTCATAAATTGTCTTGTTGTGTGTGATGTATGTCATTTTGTTTTTGTGTGTTTCTTCATGGTATGCCCTAAGCTAAATTCTGATAAACAGACAGTAATTACTGGGACTGAATATATAAGCACCCCTGTGTATAATTTCTTGCATCCTGAAAGATGGGCTGTTTTATCTCAGCGTGTAAGTCAATCAAAATTTCAACTCAAATTTTAGAACGTAATCATCATCTCTTAGCTAGGTCTGTTCGATATTTCGAGTGTTTTAAGAGTTGTTATTTTTTAGTCAACTAGAGTAACCAACTAGAGTATACATACAAATGTACTGAATACAATACGATAAAATGAAAAGAAAAAAAAATGTGTAAAAATAACGCGTGCAATTCTGAACCTAAAATAGCACTCGTCACTTCAAGGGTGTTCATTTTGATTACAAAGTGACCCCATTCGACTGCCGAACCGCTTTGAACCTTGGAGTGTGATAACAGGGGTGCCTTACTTGCAGTAGTCTCTGCTGTAAAGAAACTCATACATTGCCATTCACTGTAGCTGTCCTCCTGTGGGATACACGATGTCTGGGATCAAAGGGGGGGTGTTTAGGTCTTGATTTATGTGAGCTTGTGGCATCTTTGAGAGAGAAGGAACAGTGTCTCAGATGCCAGAACTCAGTCAGTAAACCCACAGGTCTCACACTACGCTCACCACTCTTTCATCATTTGAACATTGGACTCATATTGGAATACTTTAATTTTTTTTGGCAGACCGTTGTCATTGATATGCAGCAAAGCTGAAATTTTGGACTTGGCGAGGACATTCACTTGAAATCAAACAAGTTCATGTTTAGTGTAGCTTTATCGATTTGAGTCAACATCCTCACTTTGAGCAGCCCCCTTCCTCACATTTTCTAAAAGGTTATGTCTGGTTATGTCCATTTCAATTTCTTTAATTCATTTTCTTCTTTTTTCATATTCATGTTTTATAAAGCAATTCATGTAATTCAGTAATGAAATCTATTTTCCCTCCTGTCCCCCAGATAATATCATGGACCTGGGGATGGGAAGTGAGAAAGGAGCAGCAGAGATCCAATATGGCTCCAGCTTCCAGTCCAACCGGAGCGGGCAGACGGTCACCTACCTGGGGAAGTTTGCCTTTGACACCCCTCCGTCAGGTGGGATCGGCGGGTCTGGCTGGTGCTCAGACAACAACATAATTAGTTTGGTCAGCGCGGGGATCCTGGGCGTCTCTCCCTCGCCCGGCACGGTCACCACGCAGACCTCGTCCTCCGCTGCCAGCATGGGGGGCCAGTCGTCCGACATGGAGCAGGTGTACGGACCGCCGCTGCCCGCCTATTCAACCTGCAGCGACCTGTACCAGGACCAGGTGGGCTTCCACCACAGCCCAGCCACCAGCAGCGCCTTGGCGTACCCCGGAAACGACTACCACACCACCTCCAAGCCCGCCATGGACGGCAGCCTCTTCTCCATGATCCCCGACTACAACCTGTTCCACCACCAGAGCGAGGTGGGGGTGATGGAGCACAAGCCCTTCCAGTCCATGGACCCCATACGGGTCAACCCTCCGCCCATCACCCCTCTGGAGACCATCAGGGCGTTCAAAGACAAACAGCACATCCACCCAGGGTTTATGGGCGGTCAGCAGCATGTCCCGCAGCACCACCCACCCCCTCAGACCCTGACCCTCAAACCCATCCGACCCAGGAAGTACCCCAACCGGCCCAGCAAAACCCCCGTGCACGAACGACCACACGCCTGCCCGGCGGAAAACTGTGACCGGCGTTTTTCGCGTTCGGACGAGCTGACGCGCCACCTCCGCATACACACGGGCCACAAACCTTTCCAGTGCCGCATTTGCATGCGCTCCTTCAGCCGCAGTGACCACCTGACCACACACATCCGCACGCACACGGGCGAGAAGCCCTTCTCCTGTGAGTTCTGTGGACGCAAGTTTGCCCGGAGCGATGAGCGCAAGAGACACGCGAAGGTTCACCTCAAACAGAAGGACAAAAAGCCCACTGAAAAGGGAAGCGGGGCGTCCGGCAGCCACAACTCCCCACCCAACTCCTGTGGAAGTGGGGGGGCAAACAGTGGGAGCATTATGACCGTCACCACCTGTGCATAGAGACTGGAGCCCCTTCCCCTTGCACCTATAAAAATGACTGAGGAGGAGAAGGATCCCCTTCCACAATGGGATAAATAGGTGACTCTTTACTTTCCTGTCTTTCACTTATCCCCCCTCATTTTTACATTGACAGCTATAATGTGTCTGTCTTTTGTTGCGAGGGGGGGACTTCCTTTGTTTTAAAAGTAGGCGAGTCTATAAAAAGACTGAGATGCACTGTGGCGTGCTCTGTAGTCGTTGTCTGTAGAAATGACAGGCTATGGCTTCAGAGTTCTGAGGTGGCTACAGTCTCGAGATGAAATCCACAATAGTCTTTGAATTGGAAGCCAGAATCAAGTCCAGACTTGAACAGACCGAATACATGGTAGTATATCTGGGATGTATGCATTTTATTTTATGGGGTTGTTTGAAAGTGCAATCAGTTGTATGTGTGTACTGTCATTGATACCTTATCATTATCTGCACTTGCCTGTCTTTTTGTTATTTTTAAGTATTGTGTTTTTATATTTGAATGTTGTTGTTTTTATCTAAAAAGAATGTGCCAAATGCATTGTGATGATATATAGCCAACAGTTTTTTTGATGATTGATTACTGTGCCTGGGTTATGACCAAACATGACAAAGACAGCAGCTTAGTTTGCATTAAGGAATTCAGGAAAATCAGTAGCCCAAAATATTACAAATTGGCCACAGTCTTTGTGTTTGTTTATTTATTTTTATTATGTTTTTACCATTATGACCCAACAGGTCAAATGTCAATTGGTACATTTTTCATACTTTCAAACAGAAAGAAGAACATATCAAACCTTTTTGGACACGATAGCATTAAACACAGCAATGACACTGCCACACCCACACATACATACTGTTCATGGATGCAAAACACTGTAATTATCTGGCTAGTTTAAAAGCTTGACTTTGCATAGTAATGCCATTGTGGTCTTTACATGCAGGTTTTTGGTGTTTTTGGCATATATGTTCAGTGGATATATTTACCATGCAATTAATTGATTTCCAACTTTAATTGAGATTGCACACACTGACACACACCACCTTTTAAATTAAATACTGATCGATAAACATATATCCTTTGACAAAGAAATGATTGCGTAATGTAAAAATAGACCAAATTAACTTCATATTTAATAAACAGAACATATGATACTAAAGAATATTTCCATGTTTACAGATTTTTACTATATGGAAAGATTCAGAATAAAAAATGAGGGATTTTTATTTTTGTACAGTGGAATGCAAATGCAGGTAGCTGTAACTTTTGTACTCAAAATGTCAAAAGCACCTAATTCAGTATTAAATTGTGCATTTATGTGCATGTCTACATGCACAGTATGTAAATACAATTGCATACACACATTTTTAATGGACTGAATGCTTATGTGGAATGTGTCTTAATGCTTTTTGTAATATAGTTAAAATGCAGGATTTGTGGTCATAAGTCATTGCAAACATCTGTAGAACATTGAGACCGTGCCAAATTAGGTGTGTTTTCTTCCATTTCAAAAATAACCTTATTTGTACGTACTGCACAGTTTAAAAAATATGGTAAGTAGTTTAAGAAGGAACTAATGTGTTCTCTGAATAAACAAAAAAGGTTTTGTTCAACCAATATCTTGTTCTTTTCCATTTTAGTTTAAATCAGATCTGATTTATAGTCATGTAAATCCACATGCTTTTAATAGTTTTACAAACTTCATTGGAGTTTGAACACGTTTGAATTTTTCGACAAAAATGTCCTTCTTTTATTACTATAATCTAAAAGATGCTCTCTCTTTCACCCCAGTCTTCACAGTTCTTATTGCGCTTTTTTCCCTAGTTTCTTTCTTCTTTTTTTTGGTTTATTTTCACTCTTTCCTATGTCATCTCGCTTTGTCAGTAAATATGTGATCGAAATATTGAGTGAAAAATGCAAAGGCCAAAGCAGAGGTTATAGACATTGCTGAAGAGAACACAATACTTCACAAAAGTGCTTCCAAGGCCACGTTCCCTCTTTCCTGTGCAAACCGGTTTTCATTACTGCTGAGCTTCCTGGCAAGTGTCCATTTATTTTCTTATTAATTTAGCCCCAGAGAGTCCTTTTCTCAGCTCATCTACATCATGGATAAATGAACAGACCCCTTGCACTGTTGGTGAGTTCAAACTTACAGAACCATCTCATTTAGTTTATTATTTACTTGTAAAAAGTCTATGTATTCCTTGGCATCAATAACTATTAATAGCACAAGTTGGAGTGCTCAAAACCAACTCCATCCGTACTGATTTTTTAAAAATTAATAATAAAAAAAGTGTGATACATAATTAAGTCTAGGAGAACCTTCAGTATTTTTTTTACTGAAAGAAGACATTTTGAAGTAAATAAATAATAAATATATCTCCATGTGGGAACAGAAGAACTGACAATTGTACAATTGTCTTGGTATTTATTGTATGTGGTCTTCTTTTCAAAAGAACTCTCCAAGGGCATAGGTTTGGTCTCAACATTGGTGGGGACACAAGATAATGCGAACGAGTTTGCTGAAATACTGCTCATAATTCTGTCCTCCCAAACTATTGGTGTCCCCACCATCCGCATGCAAACCTATGCCCTGGGTGTTTACATTGTCTTGTGTGAAGCCTTGAGAGAAATGCAAAATATACCCCAACATATTCTCAACTTTTTCACAGAACCACATGTAATCATCTTTTACTTTCCGAATTCAGTGTATTCATCTGTTATTTCTTGGATGCTTGTTTTTCTTTTGTTACTTGACATTTCACGAATCAAGTATGAAAGGTATTATCAATTTTATATGAATTCTATCCATATTTCCAAACTTTTCCTCTATGAGTTTACATACCCATCAGGGATCACGGTCACAGTCACCCTTAGGTGGCTGTTGTAAGGTAGCAGCATTTTTCAACAGTCAGGATGTTGTCAGAGAGAGGGGTGTCTAGATGTACTTTCACGTCAACCGTAAATGTTCACTGTCAAACAACCTTAAAGAAAACAACCTCTTCAAATTTAGCTCTTCTTTGTTGCTTGTTTGTCTGCTTGTCCACGTTGTCCAACAGAGGTACTCTTAGTATTTCTTATACATATATATATATATATATATCTATATATATAAAAAATAATTGCTTCATATATTTACCTCATTTAAATTTCCTCAGCTATATATTTATTCTATATTTGGGACTCGAGCCAACTTTAGAAGCCATCATTGTGTCGAATTGGGTTTGCAGGGTCGGATGGTCAACAACAATGGAGCGAGGGGAACACTAGGGAAGCAAATATACATAAATGTGGCCTCAGTCAGCCTTACAGCTTAATACAGCCTTGTATTACTGTTGGTGTTTACTTGTTTGATTTACTCTGAGCAATGCTGTCTTTGGGCAAGGTTATTAAGGATGACAAGGTAATACAGAAACGTATGGCTGAAAGGCGTCGACTCTGCAGACAACTAACAGCAATTTATTTTTAATTTAAATTCCCTGCAAGTGTTGAAAAATGTTTTATAGGATGGTGTCAGAGATGCACAATTGGTACACTACTATGATAATGGAAGATAGACATTTCTAAAACATTTCCATATTCTCTTGTGTTTCCTCTCCATAATATCCTCATGTTTGCATGTGCACGGAAATATTCCAAACATTCTTTATTGGCACTCTGAAGGTGATAGCCTACTGAATTACTTTGTTATGCATGAAAATAGTGATTATGATTAAATTAAACATTGGTTGAAATAGGGCAATCTGCAGATTAACAAAATCTCTAAACAGGCAATTGGGAAATAACAATCAGATAAAAAAATATATGTTTTGTTGGCTTTTTTCTATTATTTTCTAGGGGTCTCGTTGAAAATGTTGTGGATGTTTTTACTTCATGTTTTATATTACCTTATAATAAGGTCCTATGAACTCTGAATATTGTAATGAATTTATTATATCCTCTTGTGATGGGGGGATGTGCTATCCCTTATGTTTACTTGGCACTTCAGTTTGTTGTAATGCAATTGTTTTGTTACTTCTATGTCCTACTGTAAGTACTTGAATAAAGAAAATTAAACATTAACAGAGAGCTTGGTAGTTACATAATTGCGGTGGAATAATAATAACAAAAAAAATACAGAAGACATAAGGCAAATAAGCTGGCATTCTTTGCCAGTGCTTCAGATTGCCTAATATTACCCGTAAAGATAATTTATTAAATTAGATGAAATAAAACAATCAACAAGTTGTTTCTTTGGCAACTGGTCAATACGGAAACGACAATTCGCTTCCTACTTCCTGCTAGAAGGGCTGTTGTTGATCTCTAAGGGGATGAGGTTTCTGAAAATATAAGACACTACCTAATAACACTGGAAATTCAGACAAAATGAGCTGGTAGGTAATTTAACAATACAGTGGGTGCAACAATTTGAAAGCACTTACGTGCGATGGTGAACTTAGTCGTCTGTGATACAGTTAAATCATCGAAGGCACAAGCTATTTGCTGGAATTGTTTTTTATTGACAAAGGAACATTCTTACAGTATTAGATATAGCAACTATCTAACAGATTGGACAATTATGATCTAGCAAGTAGCTACATTGTTAGTAATAATGGAAACAAGTTTTATTACATTGTTATAGCTATTTCTAAGATAATTTGCTACACCGCAAACAATTTGTAAACAAACGCTACTCGGAACGTTGCAACGCTCCACAACCAACAGGAATGGGTACAACTTGTTACAATTTATTTATCTTCATTATATTGGCCTTACTATTTTCTTAGGAACAGACTACATTAATAAAATCGCGGTGCGTTGCCACATCCGTAATATTTCAACTTTTATTTTCAGCAAATAGCCGAGCCATATGTATAAACTAAAGTGTGAAGGACATCCCACATATTCCAGCCAGTGGGGAGGGCAGGGATTTCCATGTATTTTTCAAAGAAATGCTGTATGTTTCAGTTACTTAAATCAAATTCATGATATTAAACTGTTATTGCAAGTTTTTGTTTAGAATATTTGCGAGTCTAACAACAATAGACTAACAAAAATTTTAGCCCACGCAGTATCTCCTATAATCCTATAATCCGCCTAATGACGTTTATTTCTCTTTCTCTTTCTATTTTCTTTTAACGTTACTATTCTAACTAAGATATCAGATATGTCCTGTTATTTGCTTAGACTAATTCTGAATCAAAATTTTGCTGGTACAATTATATCTATATATAGAATAATAATAGAAAGCTAGTGATTGTGGTGGCAAATAGTTCTATCTGTGACATATTTCTACAAAGCAATTTCAACAGACTACATTATACCACCCCCCATCAACGTAACTCAAAATGTCACCGAGATGCAAGACAGCGTCACTGGCAAGTGATCCAAAAGGATTGCAAGCTAGGCTTCCAACAGCATGCTCAGCCAAGAGCAAGGTCAAGAGTGGGGTGCAAGACCAGTGAAAAGAGGCCTTTGTGGGCTCCGCGCGACCGATGCATTCCAACTAAGCTGTCGGCAAACTTGCCTCTGTGACGTGCAAGGTCTGACTCTGAGGTCAGTCTCGTAACAATCCCACCCCCAATTCCATCAACCAGAGCTCTGTGCTCTGTGGAATGGATCTAGCTTGTGCCATGCGTCGTCCTTCTTGCTGATGGCGCACACAATTTACAGTGTTGGTCGAAGTCTTTTGGCCTTCTCCTGTTGTGGCATTAATGTATGCATTGGTAAAGATCACTCTTGTTTCTTTGTTAATGCTTACGTATATAGTAGCCCTGATTGACGTTCGTTGGTGTCCAGCCATAATTTGATATCTATGCACCATCGTATATGAAAATGGTCAATGTGGAAATGATGGTATGTCTATTAGCACAATGAAGAATCACCACTATACATTTAAAGACTGGGGCTGGGGTAGGCCCAGTGTTTTAGGCTATATCCAAATTGATCCAAAACCATGAGGTATTCTTACTTTTATATGGTCTTATAGTTGTTGCATCAACAGGTCCAAACCTTGCAGTACCTGACCTGAACAAATTTCATTCTAAAAGCAATAAGAGGAGCAGGGTATTTTCTTTTTTTAAAACGGCATAATATTCTGTAAAAGCATAAAATGCTTGTCTGTTACTAGCGGATTGCATCGATCAGCTAGCCAGAGCACGTCAATGTGCCATGTCGGCTGGATGCCACGAGCGGGCCGTGTTTGAGTCCAGGTCCCAACGTTGTGCTATGCTATTACCTATTGTCCTGTCCCCAAGGCATCCCTGGTAGCCAGACCTGCCCTTCCCTACAAAGGCCGTGGGGTCAGGGTGGACTCCACTGGCCGGTGTTTCTGAAGGCGTGGGCCACTGCTGCAATACTCCCGCGTACAAAGGAACGCTGTAGATGATTCCCACCGACCAGGGCACAGACCGTCCTTCCTCTCCTTCTCCTTCACCCCTCTAGTGGTGCAGGTATTCGCTCTGTATCGCCATGGGACTGTCCGACCACGGGCCTGTGGCTGGAAGCTAGGAGTTAGTATGCTCTATGGGAGTCTTGATATAACTCTTCCAACGCCTTTGGCATCTTTTTGAATTCACCAATGCCAGAGTCAGCCTACATTCTGAAATATGGCTTGGCTAGATTATTCCAGGGCCCTATTGCTTTATCCACATCATTATACAACATTTATTTGCACTATGACTGGTGTATTGTTTGTTTGAATAAAACGTTCTTGCGTCAGGATATGAAACAGTTGGGCTAGCCTAACTTCAAACCCATTTCCTTCTGGCATATCTTGCATGATTGCAATGCCTGGATAGATTTCACAAATACTTAAGTTGAGAATGATGAGTCACCCAAGACCAGCTGCAGGAATTGAAGTGGGTGACGATCCACAGAGTTTTCCATGATGCTGTTGGCTCACCAGTCAGTCTGTACAGTGTACACTTTACACCGTCAGCATTTCTAGCCACTCCTAAAAACCCTGTCTTCCTCTTTGTACATGGTTTATCTATGGAGTAAAAAAAACCTTGACGTTCTTTAGCTTAGCTACACATTTTCTTTGAACTGTTTTCTACCTGAGCGTTTAATACATTTTATAAATGGAGCTTTGGGGTGAAAAGACTTGTTCCCTGCTAGGCGGCAAACGGAAGCTTTAAGACTGCGTAATTCAGATTAATCCCATTGCCTTACGTCAGGGCAGTGTTGGGTTTTGAAGATTGAGCTGTCATCACTAACACACTGACACAAGTGAACTCTCACACACTCACACACAACTACTGCACGCGCACACACACACACACACACACATCGGTAGGGTCCTTGCACAATGTGGCTCCGCTGTCTTGCTTCACACCCTATCCTTTCCATCTCATTAGTCTACACACCTTCTTTTTTGACGCAGCTGTTGCCTCACCCAGCCTGTCATCCATCACGGGCCTCATGTATTATTAGTGTCACATCAATGACAACCTGCTACCAGTGAAGCACTGTTGTCTTTCTCATAGATTCCCCCACTTCTTGGATGATCAGGGAGATCGAAACTACCACTGTTTTGAAAGAATGGCCAAAAAAGAAAAAAAGGAAAAGAAAACCCTCCAAAGCGCCGCTGTACGTCAAAGTGCGTCAGTTTGGAACGCGAGAGCTTGTTCTTGAGTATAGGCTATTCTGTGCGTGATGAATCATGTCTTTCCTATTGTAAAGATGAGAGCTGTCTGTTGGTCGGGATGCCGGCCTGATGTTCCTTGTTATAATCTAAAAGATACTTTTTTTAATTTTTATTTTTTTCTCGAACCACTTTTTGAATCTCCCCGTCTCTAGACATAAACCAAGGCAGGCCTCCCAGAAGTGTGTTCTGAGGAAGGCAGGCCTTTTATTCGCTGTGCACACATCCCTGTCCCACTGTATACAACACGTGGGCTCACCTGCCACTAGTTTGGATTTGTTACGGGGGTACAGCAGGAAAGCCACACTCGGGCGAGGGGACAGACACTTCTAATTAGCCATATCCTCCGCCGCCAATGGAAGCCAGATGTGCTGGACGCGCTGACGGGCAGGTCGTCAACAGACAGGACCAGGACCTGGAGGCACGTCTGTTCCTGCCAGTCGCTGGGTTAACGGTGTCGAAGGCCTTTCTCGAAACGAAACTTGGGCCAGATAGCCTGTTATACCTTTATTTCCTGGTTAAATAAAGGTTTAATAATGATAATAAATATATAGCACCTCTCCCCCCTCCATGGTGATTTGTGATAAAGCCCTATTTTGTCGTCGGGTAGATTTTGGTCAGATGTAAGGGCTGTGCTCCTTTATTTTTTCCAAGTAGGCTAGTGAATTTATTATTTTTTTTTTTCTTTTCTTTCATTTTAGGATGCCGTTCAAGATCGGACAACCAAAGAAGCAGATTGTCTCCAAAACTGTAAGTGGACGAATGTACAGTCAGTTTGGCCTTTTAGGTTTGAAAAACTGTGGCCCATTTTAAGATTGGCTTATGAACGTATGAATTAAAAAGAACGTCAAACAATTAAACCAGATGTTCTTATGAAATACAATTAGGGGGGGAGGGGATTTGTCAGGGCCTTGCGTGGAGGCAGAGATGGCTTGCCTTGATGTCCAGGTTGCAGTGGGTGTTCTGTAAGCCGGTCAGAGAAACCACTTCCAGAGTAATAAGCCTGTGGCCCGGCAGACGCCGTGAGAGCGGACCTCCTAGCTTCCTGCGCCCAAAGCCAGGCAGTGGGTGACCAGGACAGACGGGCGAACCCAATGGCCGGCCCCTGGCCGTTGACAAACCGGTAGCCACATCCCTCCTTGTTTACATAGGGGAGATTGTGAAGGCCCACAGATTGACCACCAGACAGGAACCCTTGCTACGTAACCATAACTACTGTTGGCATGTTGCCGTAACCACTGTTAGCATGTGGAATTATCACCGTCTGGTGCAGGGTACCAGGGGCAAAGGGTTTGGTGGGGTACTCGTCAAGTTAGCAGCTACCAAAACCGCACTTTTTTAAAGGAAACGTTGAAATGTGGCCCCCTGATAACTTTTTTCTAAAGATTGTTTATACATTAATTGCCATATTTCTCTTTTTTCTACAGGTTGAGAGAGACTTTGAAAGAGAATATGACAAGCTGCAAAAGTACGTTTTTTTTCGTTGTATTTTAACATTGTTTAACATTGATCTAAGTTCTAATTAAAGAAATGCTTTTTGTGTTCACACTTTGTTACTGCGTGGACAAGAAACCTCATTAGGACCAGAAAACTCACAAGAAGACAACACTAAGCTGATCTAATTTAGTTGGAAACATTTCATTGATTGGTTGATGAGGTGAACACTCATGCTATATCACTCTCAGGGCCCTATCTAACACACAACCTTGAAGTAATTATTCCGCCGGTTGAGCTCATGTTTAGGCTCAACACAACATCTCAACAGCTTCAGTGACCCGTTCGGAAGTGAGCGAGTATCGATGTCTGCTCGTGTGTGTGTGTGTGAAAGGAAAAGAATGGAAAGTGATTCAAATCTTTTTTGCCCAAGACCTGAATAGCGAGTGTATCCGGCAGGGCCGTCCCCTGCTGTGAGACGGGGGTTACGGAGACTCCTCCTGTGTGTGTGTGTGTGTGTGTGTGTGTGTGTGTGTGTGTGTGTGTGTGTGTGTGTGTGTGTGTGTGTGTGTGTGTGTGTGTGTGTGTGTGTGTGTGTGTGTGTGTGTGTGTGTGTGTGTGTGTGTGTGTGTGTGTGTGTGTGCGCGTGTCTGTGCGTGTGCGTGTTTGTGCGTGTTGGGTGGGGGTAATGCAGACTGAGGGGGAGAGCAGCGCTTTAAACTGGAGCTGCTGTGCAGAGTAGGAGGAGGAGGAGGAGGGCCCTTTTATCATGGAGCCATGGCACCAATAGACCTTAGAGATGACTAAGAGGAGAAGGCTTGTGCAGACTTAACCTCTCTCTGTTTCGTAGTGTGCGTGTGTCGACGATTGATGTTATCAAGTTGCTTTTTCGGGGCTGGGATAGCGGCCTCTACCAGTCCCTAAAATATCAGGCTAGGCAGACGTAATGTTGTTTGTATAAATATTCTCTTCCCATATATATATATATATAAAAAAAAACAGCAATCCTGATACTGCATGGTAGTGGGGGCCAGGTAGAACTGGAAGACATGCTGGGGGGTGAAAACCTTGTATGTTTAATTTACACATTTCAATGTCTTTATCACCCAATGGCCTTATGAACAGACGCAATTGGTTACTTTCAACAGACAGGGCCATCATTCTAATCAACAATTGTACCCTTAACTCCTTCACTGGTGTGTGCGTGCGTGTGTGCGTGCGCGCGCACACGTCTTCGTAAAATGGTTTCCCTCTGACTTCAGCACGGGTAGGCACACATCCAGTCTGAGGCGAGGAGAAGAAGCAGCTGCTCCCAGCAGGCCCCCATTAACACCTGGTGGAATCAGACCCCTGCTTCACCTTTCCAGAGGCCCAGGGCTAACCCCTCTGTCCCACTCGCTAGTTCCCCCATCATCTCACACAGATTGGGGGAGATATAAAGCCCCCCCCCCCCCCCAGTGCCTTAATCAACCCCTTGGGAGCTGATGTGAAGGCAGTCTCAGGGGACTGGCTAAACAGCTACCCCTCGTTTGCCTTAATTGGTATAATGAATGGCACACACACACACACACACGTACACGCACAGTGTGTCTCAGCCTCCATAGTCTCGTCATAATTGCCATTTTTAACACCCATCAACTGAATGTGTGGGGGGAAGGAGGATGACGGAGAACATTTTAATAGCGGTGGGAATGCAGTCGACAGTACCAAGAGAGGGATTAGCCCTGTTTTTAATTAGCTAAAAGATGTCATAGAATTGTTTTTGTTTTATATTAAATCAAGGAAATGTGTAATCTCATAGAAAACCGTGCTCATATGCCTGGTTGCTTTGTAGGTGTTTGTGTGTGTTTTCTGTGTGGCTTTGAGTGACTATGCCAGGCCTATCCCAAAATGTCTGTGTGTGCACAAATGGGTTTGTGTGTGTGTGTGTGTGTGTGTGTGTGTGTGTGTGTGTGTGTGTGTGTGTGTGTGTGTGTGTGTGTGTGTGTGTGTGTGTGTGTGTGTGTGTGTGAAGTCTGTGGAGATGGAGACAGGTTTAATCAGCCTGGACTGGTGTAAACAAAAAGATTCTACATCCGCGGCCTCTCTATCCTACACTGGTCCTGATTGTTGGCAACCTAGCTGGTTCTCTGGTGACCTTTAAACCAAATGATTTTGAACTAGTCATTTGAACAGGTCCTTCCTCCACAACACTTTCAAGGAAATCAGCAGTCTGAGCTGGAGTAATGCAAACCAGTATTGGGTGGGTCCATGTTAGCACTGTCGTCCTAAAATAAAGATAACCATCCAGTAGGGACTGTTCTCTGGCTGTTGATAGTACAGCCATTTGTTTTGGCTTCACACACAAAACACACACACACACACACACACACACACGCATTTATGTTTCTGCTCCATATAACTGCAGTGCAGCTTCTTTCCTGGTACAACTGATGCAAACAAGCTTTTCTGGTTTTGACTGGAATGTAGTTTTATTGATGTGCGATCGTTCTGTAATTCATGACAAAACCTCGACCAAACTTTCCTTCTGACCACCTTCTCCACAGGTTAGAGGACCAGACCAAGAAGCTTCATAAAGATATGAAGAAAAGCACCGAGGCTGATATAGGTGTGTTTCCTTAAATGGCGTAGCACATTTACAGACCTACCAGATTTGCCCCCCTTTTTTGTATGTGTCATCCTATCCTGTACTTTCTTTGGCAATAGTCCATAGAGCTCTACGCACAAAGATCAATTGTAACAACTGACAGCTTCAAGGAAGTATCCAGTTCTCAGTACACTCTTTGTAAAGGCTGAGGATTTTCTACTCGTAACTTTTCATTAAAAAAAATTTGAATATTCTCCATGCGCTAAAAAAATAAAATAAAATAGGAACTTTTTTCTTGGAAGCTTTGGAGGAGGAAATTGGTGTCTTTGGGAGGAGCAGGAGACTTTGCCCCTGGTATCGTAGGTAGCTAGGATGAGCCAGTCACGGGGGTGGCAAGGAGGTGAGGGGGAGTTGAGGGGCTTCTTCATTTCCTCTGCTTTGTGCTTCTGGAATATGAATGCCTGCCTCATCAAAGTAGCAGAGCTGTCAACCCCTCATTATAATTAATGGATTCCATCTGTTGCACAAGGCTCCCTCTCCCCACAAACTGCCACGAGACAAAAGAGTGGACCCACTCAACGTGCTAACGCTGCGCGCTCAACGCGGCGCTCGGTGGCGGCCACCGTTTATGTGTTTCAGGCAGAAATGGCGTCGCCCATTAAACTCCGGAGTCAATTCGTTGGTGAGTTACCGTGTCTGATAAACCGGCTCTCTCCTCAACGGTCTCGGTCGTGGATGAAGGCTAAAAGCAAATAAAGATGCAAAAAATGGGATAACATTTCACTTGCATCATCACAAATCATCATATTGCTTTTTAAAGTTTCGCTTAACATTGAAAGTGTACAAAAAGGAAAAAAATAGGTTTCTCGCACTAATGAAAAATAAATGTTTCGATTTCTCCCTGTGAAATGGAGAGGGAACTTTACTCTCTATTATATTGAAGAGGAAAAAAGTACTGTAGTGGATTAAGGTGCTACTATTTTGTATTAAAAATCATAATTTGTTGTCAGGTTTTGTGGCTGGATTTGAGAACATTTAGAGTGCCATCCCTGTGCCCCCCTAAGCTCACCTTCAAATAAAATACAATTAAACCAATCGTCACTAACCCACATAGTTCTCTTTGCCCCACAAGTCATTTGACACTGGGCCCTGCCAAACCTGTTACTGCTTTTTTTAAGATAAGAAAATGCCCGTCGCCCACCTGTGCGTTATGTATGATCTGTCAAATAAATCTTCAGCAAACCCACTTGAGAAGTCGAACTAACCTCACATTAGATTTCGATGGGGTATTTTACGTATTCATTCTTGGCACTTCCAATCGCATGAAGTTCCCCAGTGCTTCTCATTCATTTTGACGGTGCATCTGTGATGAGAGGTGCACATCCTCATCTAAGATGAAGTGGCAGTGTTGTAGATTAACAGTAATTGGTGCTGGCACTGTAGATTCACACACATTCCCTGTGCTTTAGTGAATATTCATCACAGCAGCTGAACCCACCGCCCCCTCCGCTCTACAATAGGGGCTTCACTGCTCCATTCTACTTCCTCTTTTTACTTCTTTTTTTTTTTTCTTTCTATTTTTTCTTTAACCTTTGACTTCCAAACCCCTCACAATAATGTTGTCTTAAAAAATTCTCTGGCTTTTTTAATCTTTCGTTCTTTCTTTCGTTCTTTCTTTCATTCTTTCTCTCTCTCTCTCTCTCTCTCTCTCTCTCTCTCTCTCTCTCTCTCTCTCTCTCTCTGTGTATCTGTCTCAGCCATTATTAAAACATGACTATTTTCATGTGTCCCAGCCATGTCCAAGGCAGCGGTGAAGATCTCTGGGGACCTGCTGAGTAACCCTCTGTGTGAACAGGACCAAGCCTTCTTGGAGTCCATGACGGCTCTTGACACAGCCATGAAGAGGATGGACTCCTTCAACCAGGAGAAGGTCGGTTTTCCATGTAGGCTGAACGCTGCCCTCGGCTTCTGATGTCTCTCTTTTTGTTTATCTTTCTCTCTCTCTCTCTGTCTGTTTCTCTCTCTTCCTTCTCTTAGCTCTCCCTGCCAGGCGCTGATGCTAGTTTTCTCTCTCTCTCTCTCTCTCTCTCTCTCTCTCTCTCTGGTTTTGTACTCTCACCCTCCCTAGCTAGCTCTCTTTCCCTCTCCCCCCTTCCATACCCGTTCTCTGTTTCTAGTCCTCTGTGCACCTCCCACAGGCACTAGATACAATATCCTGTGGGGCATTACTCTGACATTTCTCTTCAAACACTCAAAGAGGCCAAACCAAAAGGATTTTTTGGTTTTGAAAGTGTATTTTTCATCTTTGTCGATATTGCGTAACTCGTATGAGCGAGAAAAGTATCCTTTTTTTGTCTATTCTTTTCCTTGTTATTTCTTTTTCTTCTTAAGCAGCTCTATTTTTCTGGGGTCTTTTACGGTAGCTGCTCACCCCTTGTTTTCTGCTACCTCAATGGATCCTTTTGTCACTCAGCTGTGTTAAAAAAAAAAACTTGTAGAAAGGACGAGCTTCCCATGATTCATTGGGGCTCCATTCCTCAGCCTGGTGGCCTCCACTCCTGCTCTGCCAGGATTTCTCCTCCAGCACTCATTCTACTCAATATTTGCCGTGAGAGCTTCCGCATTTGATTAAAATCTCTGCGGCAGGTAGTGAGCCGTAGTGATGAGCTCAGTCCTAAGGGAAACCACTGAGAGGCATTTTTTCTTTTTACTTGCGCACTGTGTAATATACTGACTAGTGGGTATAAATTGATTGACACTGATAAACCACCGGCGAAGTTTAAGAAGGATTAGTTTCCCTTTTTCTTTTGAGCTGTAGTGGTGTTTTACCTAAAGTGTTTTTATGTGCTTCCTAGCTTCACTTCCACCAAACGCTCCAAAGACCCCAAACGTCTGTTCAGCCTTCCATCTGAGTGCTCAACAACAGGCAGTCTTTTCGGCTTAGCTGGACCTCAAATCCCGTCCAATTTTTGTCGGAGCCATTTTGAGTGACTGCACAACGTTGAATGTGGTGGAATTCTGCTTGTGGGTTGGTGAACTACGGCGGGTCTGCTCCAGACTTTGCTTGGTGGGCTGCCAAGGAGAACCACTTTGAATGCGATGGAATAACCTCTCTAGTCTGCGCAATAACTGAAACATTGTTTCATGTTTTTCTTTTCTTTTTTTATATATATTTGGCTAAAGGTACTTGCGTGTGTGCGTGTGTGTGTGTGTGTGTGTGTGTGTGTGTGTGTGTGTGTGTGTGTGTGTGTGTGTGTGTGTGTGTGTGTGTGTGTGTGTGTGTGTGTGTGTGTGTGTTTTCCCTCAGTCCTACCAAGCTTGCCTTAAGAGATGTGATCATTACACATTAAAAGCTCCAGAATATGGGCATTCTTTTGCTTCTCGTCCAGGTTGAGATCCTTGCATAATGCAAGTCAGGAGCCTCCAGCGTTTCTCTCTTCCCCCTGTTCCCCTCTGAGCCTTCTGCCTCCCAGCTACTCTCTCCTCCCTACTAACCTTCACCTCCATCCAACCTGGGAGGCCTTCTCCATAGCTTACACCAGAGGAAATCTCATCTTTCCTATCGTCCTATCTCTCTCTCTCTTGTCTCTACTTAATTTTTTTATTTTAACTCCTATTTCATTTTATTGTCTTACTGCTGCTGGATCCTACTGTATCGCTCACAACCATCAACCTCAAGTCAGTGCGAGGCGTCAATGTGTTGCTGTATTTCTAAGTGTTCTTGTTGTTCTCAGAGTCGGTAACCAAAGCTGCAGGTTGTCCGTCCATTGCACGGGAGCGAAGGCGTTAGTTCTATTAGCTGGGATCACAGAAATAGAGTGAGCAGAAGGGCCGTGTCCATGAAAACGTAACAGGCTGTTGTGATTCTTCCTTTGTCAAACAGACCAACCGTTTCCTTCTATCTGCAGTATGCTACGTGTCTGGTTAGCCCTAAAAACTGGTGGGTGTAGAAGACCCGTCGCGTCACAACGCTCCTGTATCGAGCCGAGGATCGAGTACGTTCTACTTCTTCGAAGTTCTACGGTAACTTCCTTTCATGGCTTCCCTGCCTGGGATGATGAGGGCAGATCTGCATCCGTCCAGGCGTCGGTGTTCTCAGTGCACTTTCACTGGGGGCCAGTGGAGTCACGCCGACGTTGAGCTATAGTGATGCCCTTTGACCTGGCAGTATAGATTGAGATACCTATACTCTGGATCCTGATTGCATAATGCATGCTGGAGGGGTTCAGTGACCAACCTGTGTACAGGTCACTTTTTTAATTTGTATTTTTTTATCATTTTTTTTTTTTTTATTTGTATTTTTTGCTGCTGTGAGCGCTTTGACTCGTGCATGTTCAGTTTCGATTTGGGTTATCTTAGCACCGCTCTGCCTTTCTCGTACGTTGGCTGGCAGCAAGCTGAAGGCGAAGCCTGATGGCAGGCATCAGTCGGCTCGGTCAGCACACCCGTCTCCAGAGCGAAATCACCTCGGGTTTCCTTTGAGCAGCTCCAGCTCGCCAGAGTGCTATTCCGGCTCTCCCTTCCAGCTGACTGTCGATTCTGACGCCAGCCCCACCACCACCACCACCACCACCACCACCAGCTCCACTGACAAACCACTGTAACTCCGCGCCGCCACAGCGAGCGAAAGAAACCGACACTAAAGCGAAGCCCACCCTTTGCTCTCCTCTGCGTTGAGACGAAGATGCGCCGCCGCGGGCGCTGCGAGGCAGCGGGAGGAAGGGAGCAGATGAAACGTGCAGGGATAATGAAGGCAGCAGTGGCCCTGGTCGGTGTGTTTATTTCTGGGGCTGATGGAGGGCGCGCTGGTCCCGCCGCCGGCGCACAGCGCTTCCTCCCAGCCCGGGCCCCGCTGAAGAAGCATGGCGGCGAGGAAGAGCGATTTTGCGAGGAAGAGCGCCGTTCCTGAAAGGGGCGGGGGGTGGGGTTGGGTGGGGGGGAAGCAGTATCGATTTCCTGTGCGATCTGCCGTGTATTTTTGGGAGGCCTGCGCGCCGCAATGGCCTCTGCCCCGTGACTCACTGAAGGAGGCTGCTGCTAGAACGCCGGCCTCAGGCTCCCCGGGTGCCTCCCAGGAATACTGCCCCCCCCCCCACACACACACACTACTCCACTCCATTCCCCTCCTCTGTGAGAAGGGGCAGAGGGGAGAGGGCACCAGCATGCTTAAGCAAATCTACTGTTGATGCTCTCCTCTCCCTGCTCACTGCACGCTCTCACCTCAACAGCAGCTACAGAAGAACATCACTCAGCGAGAGGGGGAGAGGGGAAGGAGGAGGGAGGAAAAATGGGAATATGTAAAGCATAGTGAATTCCCATGTACTTATTTGTTATGGGCTCTCTTGTTTTCCCTCAAACCACGTTCGTCCATTTTGTACTTGGAACGCAGCTGTGTGTGTGTGTGTGTGTGTGTGTGTGTGTGTGTGTGTGTGTGTGCGTGTGCGTGTGCGTGTGCGTGTGCGTGTGCGTGTGCGTGTGCGTGTGCGCGTGCGTGTGTGCGCGCGTGTGCGTGCGCGCGTGCGCGCGTGTGTGTGTGTGTGTGTGTTAATTCCCACAGAGATGGTCAGGGCAGTTTTAACAAAGCACAGATGAGTTCGGCTTTTCTCATTGTGTGATTAACTCGCTTTCCAATAATGAGTGAACATGTGATTAGAGAGAACGAGAGTGTGTGTGTGTGTGTGTGTGTGTATGTGTGTGTGTGTGTGTGTGTGTGTGTGTGTGTGTGTGTGTGGGTGTGTTTTCCGTGCAGCTGTCACAGCGTGCCTCTTCTTCTTCTCTTTGCATGCATGTTGTACGCCGTCATCAATTCCACTCTTCACTCAAGTCCTCGTTTGCCAGGTTAAATTAGCGTTCTGTTAGAACATGCAGACCAAGGAGTCGATTTGAATCTGCAATTTAAATGACGCTCACTTGAAACTTTATTAATTGTGTGGCAACTTCTGTCAACGAGACTTGGGGTGCCGGGGCTAAAGGCCTTGAGATGAGATGTTCATTAACTTCCATTTAACAAAGATACCCCCCCTCCCTTCCCCTCTCTCTCTCTCTCCCCTCTCCCGCTCCCCCTCCCTCCGTCGACTCCCAGAAAAGAGAATACAAACTGTTATTGTTAAGATGTTTGTTTTGCAGAGAACTTTCATCTTGTGAGGCAGCCACCCCTCCGCAGGATTTGAAGTCAGTTGGGTTTTGCTTTCATGTCCGTCCCCTGACAGTTTTATCCTTTTTTATCACGAGCGTGATGAATATTCACGGCTTTCTCCTCGGGGCTTGTGTACAGAAAGACAACGTCAACGTCACGGAAGTTTCTTTGCAACCCCTCCCTCTCTATTGTCTTGTGTGCTGGGCTTGAAACCTAGACAATTGTTGATTGTTTGTGTGGAGGCTTAATTATGCAGCTAATGAGTGGAACTTGGAGGAGCCATTTTGTTTTTACTCTGTTTTTTGATGTAACTCAATTTGACAAATGAATTACAAATTACAATTTGCGAATCCATTCGCGTACGTTTCACAGAGTTTGGGGGTTTTCTTTTGTTTTGTTGATCAAATGTTTGCTTCTCGACAGGTCAACCAGATCCAGAAGACTGTCATTGACCCTCTGAAAAAGTAAGACTTTATGTTTTACTTCGATTCATGTGTTAATTGTTTCAACTAACAAATGTTGTTCAAGTGTTGTGTTTTTTAAGTCAAAAGGCCTCTTTTTTTTTTACTAAGTATTATCATAAGACTATTATTGTAGCTTTGAGGATATTCATTCTCTCAGTATAAAGAAAGAACTTATCCACTGTCAGTTTTCTGCTCTAAAGATAATGAATGAGGTGATCACAACCAGCAGGTTGGTCCTCTGAGATCAGCCCCATGTTACCACGTTTCTCATGTGATGAAGCTTAATGGATACATTGGCCCTGGTCTCAATCAAGTAGCTATTGCTGTCAGGCCTGTGTAGTCCAAAAGGTTCACAATACGTGGCATTCTGGGAATTCTAGTAACTCAGTGGAACTCCACAAGGGCCTACAATACAAGTCACCACAGCACTGACAGAAGGCGAACTAGAGAGGGCAGAGGATGAAGCTGCTGCTATGGTGGTGTGTGTGCGTGCGTGCGTGTGTGCGTGCGTGCGTGTGTGTTGAGAGAGTGTGTGTCTGGAGGAAAGTTTATTTGGCTCCCCGTTCCCTAAACTCGCCCCCGTCTGAGCACAGAGAGCACTGAGCGCTATTCCATTCCCCAAGCCGGCCCTGTGTCTGTCCTGTTCCACACACACACACACACACACACACACACACACACACACACACAGAGAGAGAGAGCAGAGGCGGGGAAGGGTGTGGCCAGGCGGGAGGCTGGGATCCCACCCGTCTTCCGAGTGCTTGTTAAGGTCCTACTTCCTGCTCTACGCTCCTCCCCGGAGGCTACTTTTGGAGAGAGGGGTGTGTGTGTGTGTGTGTGTGTGTGTGTGTGTGCGTGCGCGTATTACCAAGAGTGTGTATGTGAAAGAGATTGAGCATGCATGCATGCGTTTGTTGACCCCCCTTCTCTCTCTCTCTTCCTCCAATTTTTTGGCAGCCTGCATTTTTTGACACTCTACACCACCAAAAGCCAACGTTTTTCTCACTCAGTCAAGTTTCAAACAAAAGATTTTTTCTGCCGTAGAAGAAGAAAATATGAATGAATTTGATGATGTCAGTCAGTCCATGTGCTCCTGTGGCAGGATGGAATGGTTCTAATTTCCCCTTCCTGGTGGGCGGCGAGCGGACGTGTGGGCAGTGCTCTGGATATGGCTGTGGGCCCAGCCTCCCTCCCTCCCTCTCTCCATCTCTCCCTCCTATTTTCTCTCTCTCTCTCTCTCTCTCTCTCTCTCTCTCTCTCTCTCTCTCTCTCTCTCTCTCTCTCTCTCTCTCTCTCTCTCTCTCTCTCTCATCCTCTAGGGCCCAGCCTCCCTCCCTCCATCTCTCTCCCTCTCCCTCCCTTTCTCCCGCCCACCCTCCAGGGCCCAGGGCAGGGGATAGGCTGAAGAGTAGAGCTATCATAGGACACAACACAACACTACACACACACACACACACACACCCAAACACACACATACTGACCACATTCAACAAACAGTTGTGGGGGGAGCCGTAGTTCTAACAGAGAAGTCTCTGACGCCACATAAAGCTCGAGTCTCGCTCGATCCTTGAAAATAGCTCCGGAAGGAACACAAAGTTACTGAACCTTTCTTATTTTTTTTTATTTTTTTTATTTGGTAATAAAAACTTTTTTTTTATTTTTTTTTAAGACCACGGTAAACAGTCCCTTCCGATTTCTGTGTCATAAAAACACTCCACTACTTGTCCCACACAGTCATTGAGGCCATGTCGTCTATAGAAAAGTGATACGTGAAAGCCACGACCATACATTAGGCGTCCATTAGAATTCCATTAGTCCCTCGGTTAGCGAATGCTTGTCATTGTTTATCCAGCCTCGTAAAACTCCTTTGATGATTTTTGTGTCGTCTTTAAGGGAATTTGACGCACCGAAAAGAGACGTTAATGTTAATGGATGACCCCCTGAATGGACTGCATCTTTGTGTGTGTGTGTGTGTGTGTGTGTGTGTGTGTGTGTGTGTGTGTGTGTGTGTGTGCGCGCACGTGTGTGTTGACAAATGTCTGTCTCTGCACTTATTGGCTGTTTACACTTAGTTCCATAATTAACACTCACTACAGAGGCCTACAGAAAATTAAGAAAACAACAAAAAATTGTCAGCTGCACTTTTCTCTTTCTTTTCATCTTTCCACTCCTAGACTCGCTCTGCTCTGTCTATACTTGATTCCCCTCCTCCTGCTCCCTCTAACCAACTCTTTCTCTTCTTCTCTCTCACCCTCTCTTTTATTCCCTCCCTTCTTCTCTCTGCTAGCCATGAATTCCATCTATCCAGAGGGGTCATTGATCGACATGGTGCTGTTTAATATGTGCTGTATGCAGAGAGAGGTAGAGAGGGAAACGGAGGTGGGGGGGGGAGGAAGCAGTGCGTGGGCTCCAGGCATTCGCGTTACCCGGGCCCGCTAACCCTAAGCCTCTGTGCTTTGCCTCCCCCCGGGGCTTAGACAAATCAGCAGGCCCATTGAAAGCCTGGGCCTGGCCTAGACTGGACCAGCCCCCTCATGACCCCTGCCACCATCTCTAGGCTAAGACGCAGGCCCTTCTGAAGCTCGTCGTCAGGTTATTGCAAACGGGGGGGGGGGGGGGGGGGGGGGGGATTTCAAATGCATTTCCCCGTTCCTGTGATTTTGGATGTGTTGAAACACATCCGAACAACATGAAGCGAAACATTATTTTTCTTCGCTTTCCCAAATGTTAGGCCGTTGTCGGGTGTATCAGGTATCCAGCTTGTGGGAGTCTACCTCCTCCTCACTTTCGATCGACAGTGGCAAAGCACCAAAGAGCAAGAGGCAAGTTGTGGCACAGCAAAACCTTTCCTCTCGCTCGAACAAAGAGAAGCTGCCGCATGTGCTCACACACACACACACATACACACACACAACTGCTGCACGTTTTTCACATTGTGCAATGAACTTGAAGCCAACTGTAACCACTCACTATTTTCATTAGTCTGTAATTACATGGCTACGCACCTCTTGTCTGTCACAATACGCCTTAAATGGAGATCGTAACTCTGCAAAGACATCTCATTAGGACATTTGAATATAACCAACGTTTTGTTTATTTTCCTCCGAGCTCTCTTTCCCCCCTTGTAGTGTGAGCAATTCTGTAGTGTAGTGTAATTCTGTATGTTTCCTTATGGTGTGTGTCTTTGTGTTCGCATCTGATACGATGGAGTGGGCCGATGGCGGTGAGTTTTTTTCTCAGTAGTAGTTGTCGTAAAACTAAGTTACGAGATAGTGACAGAGTTAAGTGGAAAGCGGTCTGCCACCCTCCTAGTCAGTGTGTGTGTGTGTGTGTGTGTGTGTGTGTGTGTGTGTGTGTGTGTGTGTGTGTGTGTGTGTGTTGGTTCGGTCGAGACAGAGGCTCGACCTGGCCGCCAGCCAACGCGGACCAGCCCCGGTCACCGTCTGTGTAGACTGGCAGCTGGCGGCTCGTAAACAAGGCAGTGATTGCTCTCCAGTCTCTGGTCTCACCACCACCGCCACCGCCACCGCCACCACACCCTCGCTGACCTGTAGCCGGGAGGCCCGGGGCAGCGCTGGTGTCATAGAGCGGGAGGACGAGGCCAACCGACAAGCCCGTACTATTCCAACAGCCCCAAGTGGCCGTTAGGGGTAGCTACCATGCAAAAGCCAACTGAAACTACAATTGAAACGCGGATGCATTTTTCATGGGAACACGTCACAACTGCCCTTTTCTGTGGAAGCGAGCGCGCTGTGGTTCTCTGCACTGATATCTTGTGTTTTATTAACCCAACAGACGTGTGCTGTGTTTCTCTGCACTGATATCTTGTGTTTTATTAACCCAACAAACGTGTGCTGTGTTTCGCTTTTTTTTATGCCCGTTTCGTCGATGTAGGTTTCCTTTATACCTCTGAAGAAAATATCCTCCCTTTGTTTGTTTTTGTTATGTTCTCCTTATTCTTCTTGTTTGTGGCTCCTAATTCTAGGTATGGGGAATAGTTGGCTTGGTAAACAGCTTTGGCCGGCGTGCCAGACGGAGGTTGAGTCTCTAAATACAGTGCTCTTCTTCTGGAGCTGTGAGACGCCTGACCACTGGTCAGCGTCCAGCTCAAACGCCCGAGGGCCTTCGAGGAAAGTGTCCAGAAGGGCCAGACAGCGCCACACCAAGCTGCCATTATACACTGTTTAGAGTAGAGTGGCCCTCTTAAGCCAGGCCACAGCCTCTGGTTGACGTTCTCAGCTGAGCCACGTCACAGTCTCCCCCCACGGTCTGTGGACGTTTTGGGGGGTCTACCGTCTAATGTATTTGTTAAAGACTGGTTGACAGTTGTTGTGTGTTCAGTGTTTTTATTGCAGCACTCGTCCCGTGTTAAGGGAGGTGTGAGCTTGTAAAGTCGCTAACGCTACGCGTGACTCAAAGGTGTGTACCTTTAGGCAGTGCGGAGGTGCTCCGTGTGAGCTTTGAAGAGACAGGGAGCCGGTTAAGGTGGTCTGAGGAGTGTGTGTGTGTGTGTGTGTGTGTGTGTGTGTGTGTGTGTGTGTGTTTTTGTAGGCGTGTTTGTGTGGTCATAATACAATGGAATGGTGGCAGAGATCCCTCCTGTCTGCCCACAAGGCGAATGTATAATCCTTAGGCTGTCAAAAGTATGTGTGCATATGCGAATACGGAGGTGTGTACGTGTGTGGAGTTACACACTCTAGTGGGAGGAGGAGGAGGAGGAGGAGGAGGAGGAGGAGGAGGAGGAGGAGGAGGAGGCGGCAAGGGCTAGTAGTAGGAGAGCCAGGATAGGCGTCCATGGTCCCACCCCTGCGCTAAAACTGGGCCAAAGTAGTGTTTTATAAATATTGAAAGGAGCGTGGGCTAAGCAGGGCTGGGCTCGGTGACGTCACCATAGCGATACAATACAGTGGCCGCTCCCTGCTCCACTTCCTGTGTGTGTGTGTGTGTGTGTGTGTGTGTGTGTGTGTGTGTGTGTGTGTGTGTGTGTGTGTGTGTGGGGGCAACAATCCCCCGCTTGTCTGGGTGAGGGCTGAGCCCGGGTCATGTTACGTACACGCACGCACGCACACACACACACACACACACACACACACACACACACACACACACACACAGAGCAACAGAGGTGAAGGTAATCTAAGGTTTCACAAACACTCATGACCCACTCCTCCGGTTCCCTGGTGGGACTCCACCTATACCTCCCTCTACTGTATTACAGTACAGACACGGCAGGCAGTGGCTCTGTCTGGGGGCGGATAGTGAATCACCTACCGCCTACACAGAGAGGGTGATCTCTCACAAGACCCCCGAAATCACTGGAGCCTAGTGCGGAACCTACTCAATTGATGATGACACACTCCTAAACTGTGACTCACTTTGAAGCTGTAGGTTTCTGCTTTCATTCAGTATTCGGCTACTGGCTTTGGAGAGCGTTGTGCTGTTAGGTTGTTGTTTCGATTGGTTTTAAATAGATTTTACTTTTGTATAATAATTCATAAGTCAATAGTGAGAGACATTTAGTTAGACCACACCAGGCCCGCATCCTTTCTGTGAGTGCGTGTCTGTGTGTTGGTATATCAGTTTGTTTTGATACTCTGGGAAACGTGCGCCTGCCAGCCAGATTGCAAGCTATATCCGTGGCAACATATTCAGCATATATCTGAAAAAAATTCTATCTCTTCATAAAAATTAGTCCCAGGTCGAGATTGACTGTTGCTAAGTTACAGTAGAGTGCTCCCTATTTTTAGTTCCATAAGACTAGGGTTCTCTGACAGAAATGTATTTCCATTTTCAACAGTTCACCAAATCAGTTGTTTCATGTCATCTTAAACTATAGTAATTAGATATTAGATTAAAGTCGGTGTGTTGCCCCCTGGGGTTTGAAATTAAAGTGCCAACATTTAGCAAGAGCAGGCTATCTCTCTCTCTTTCTCTCCCTGTTGACTCTTCTCTTTGTTTGCTCACAATTGATAGAATCTCATTAACCTTAGTTGCTTTCTGGAAAAAGAAAAAGATGTAGCGCAGACCAAAAAAATACATATTTTCGTGGCGGTTTCAGTCAACATAGATTTTATGGTAATAAAGATATGGATTTTTATCAAAAGATTGTACAGAACAGTGTGTTATTGCGAACTGTTTAAAACAAACAGTTGCTGTACAAATTGTTAGCCTATTTCAATGGCTGAAACAAAAAGTAAAAACTGTGCCATATTTCTTCAAAGCGATGTGACAGCAAAGTTTCATGGTTTTATTCTGGCGGTCTTTGTTTCCCGTCACCTCAGCTCAGTCTCGTCTGTGCTCCTCTGTGTGCACCAGATCCAGGATCAGTCTCTCTGTCTCGTCTGTGCTCCTCTGTGTGCACCAGATCCAGGATCAGTCTCTCTGTCTCGTCTGTGCTCCTCTGTGTGCACCAGATCCAGGATCAGTCTCTCTGTCTCGTCTGTGCTCCTCTGTGTGCACCAGATCCAGGATCAGTCTCTCTGTCTCTCTCTCTTTTGCTCTCTGTTTCTCTCTTTCTTTGTCTGTCTCTTTCTCTCTTTCTTTGTCTGACTCTTTCCCCTATCTCACTCTCTCCTCTTCCTCTCTCTCTCTTTCTCTCTCTCTCTCTCTCTCTCTCTCTCTCTCTCTCTCTCTCTCTCTCTCTCTCTCTCTCTCTCTCTCTCTCTCTCTCCACCCCCTAGGTACAGCGGTGTGTTCCCCAGCCTCAACATGGCCGTCAAGCGGCGGGAGCAGGCGCTCCAGGACTACAAGAGGTTGCAGTCTAAAGTGGAGAAGTACGAGGAGAAAGAAAAGACTGGCCCCATCATGGTCAAACTACACCAGGTAAAAAAGATGATACTACCGACTATTTAGAACAGGCAGGAATTATGCATATAAACGTCTCCGAATTTTCTCAGTCTGACCAGTTCGTTAAAGGATTTTATTTTTTTTTACTTTTTACTTCCATAAAATCTTTTTGTTTTTTATAATTCTGTTTGAGCACATGTTGGTTCTCCCTAACCCTCCCAGTGTCTCGGTTTAACAACAGACCTAATTTGGCCAGCAGAGAGGTCGCCCGGTAGTTTCCACACTGAGTAGCGAACGCAGGCACAAATGCTGACTGCATGTGAAACCGAAATAGTTGAGCACATGCATATATATATATATACTTTACATCTGCTCTCCTTCACCCACGCAAGCTACTGTAGCAGGCTCTCTAGTTTAGCCTGTTCAACGCAGCACATCATTGAAGCTGGTGGACACACACACACACACACACACACTATATACACAAAATACCTACACATGCTTTTCACCAAACAAACAAGCACACACACACACACACACACATATTTGCTGTGGACACTCGAGGAGGGTACACACATTCACAGTTAGCGATACGGCACTGCCAGGACTCACTCCAACACATCCTCACGTGCACGGCTCGCCACCCACACACAGAGAAAGGAATCGTCACGGGAACAAAGACTGAGGAGGCTATTCCATGCTTGGCCTTTTGAATCTCTTAAGAGCCCCCTGAAAAATACCATCTTGACACAACACGCCATTTTTAGGAATATAGGAGTGCACACAATGAAGAGAAGCATCAAGACTCCTTGGCTGATATTATGACGAGTGTGCCTTACAAACCCTACACACACACACACACACACACACACACACACACACACACACACACACACACTACCCACCAATGCGTCATGTATTAATTATTTTCATTCACACACACACACACACACACATTCTATTCATTCTTTCTATCGATGTTGCATGATTTCCCTTTCATTTTCAGGTGCATTCATTGTGCCGTCCTACTACATGCTACGGAATGGATTACTCGCTAATGCATTCCCACACACACTTACACGCGCACGGGCGCGCTCACACACACACACACACGCACACACGCACCAGAGATCAGTGGCGTTGTGGTCAGCTCTCTGCCAAGTCTGCCCACATACCCACTCCTCTTGGCTCGTGGTCGTGATTAGATTTGTACACGGCCTCTCCATGGGAATCAGGGAAATGTTTTCTCTCGCAGAGATTTAATAGAACTACAAAAGGACAGTTGTTGATGAGAGAAACGTCGGAGGCGGCCCCTTTCTGAGCCGATGATGAACCCCCAACCCCTTTGACCCCCTCCTCTCCACCCCCTCTCCCCCCTCCTTTAGGCCAGGGAGGAGCTGAGACCGGTGAGAGAGGACTTTGAGGCCAAGAACAAACAGCTGCTGGACGAGATGCCCAAGTTCTACCACAGTCGCATCGACTACTTCCAGCCCAGCTTCGAGGCACTGATACGGGCCCAGGTAAACTGTTGGACTGGAGCGTTCTACCCACATATAAATACATATCCTTAAACAAGTACATACACTCACACACACACACACACACACTTTCTCTTTTTCGTGGGTTTTGTTAAAGTCCTCCCTATCACTTTTTGATAAAAGTATTAGAGGCATTTTTGGGGGGCGGGGGATTCTGGAGCTATCTGACATATCTGACCCAGACATCGGATGTGATCAGTGACGGCCAGCATCTTTAGTTGTCTTTAGGGCTGCTCTGTCTGGATGCTCTGAAACCTGAACCTGAACCTGAACCTGAACCTAAAGCCGGTTGGCTAGCTTGCTGAATGGCCGTCTGGTTGTCTGGCTGGTTGGATGGTTGTCTGGCTGCTTGTCAGACTGGCTGCGGGACATTCTGGCTGGCTCACTTAAATCAGCTGAATGGCTGAGCGCCACCATCACCACTACCCCCCCCCCCCTCTCTCTCTCTCTCTACCGCCCCCCCCCCCCCCCCCTCTCTACCGGCCCCACCGCCCCCGCCCTAGACTGATCGTGTCATTTCCTCTTTGGGACAGTGACTGGCACCCTGGCTTATTGGTAAACAAGATTACCGGAGATGTAAAGGACATTACAGAGCAGCGCGCTTTACTTTGAAGTGGGTAAACACAGGCCCGTTGATTGATTGATTGGACTGGGTCTTTAACTAGGGTCCAGCAGTCATTACGATAAGTGGCGGTACACCCCCTCCCCACCTCCCTCATGCAGATGTGATCCCAAGTCTAGTCTCCCGGAGTCTAATGCAAATCGTCGGTTGCCAGATCAGTTGAGGTTTTCCAGATCGTCGGAGGGTTGCCAGATCAGGGCAGCTCTTGTCAGCCTCCGTGGGCTCTGGCCCCCGGACTGAGGGGCGGTTGCAATCCTCTGAGCGGTCGAGATGACTCTCCGCTTACGCACATTTATCTCACTGAGAAGTGTCACCCGAGGCCTTGATCGCACAGCTCAGAGATCAGAGGCGCTGACTCACTCACTCACACACACACACACACACACACACACACACACACACACACACACACACACACACACAATTACACGTCCAGCACCACGCACATTAAAACACACACTCGAGATTACACACAATCTTTTAGCTACTTCTGGGTGGTCAGTAGGCTGTTTGGACAGCGCCCTGGTCTTCTTCTTAGACATCCCTCTCTCCAAGTCCTGCTTTTTCACTTCTCCAACTCCCCTTTCTAGCTTCTTCCTCTCACTCCACCCACTCCTTTCGTTGTTCTCTGTCCTCCTCCATCTCCTCCCTCTCCTCCTCCACCTCCTCCTCCTCTTCCTCCCTCCTCTGTCCGCCTTGGTCCAGGCCCCGCTGTGCGTCTCGGGGACCCAGTGTTCTCCCCCTCACAGAGCCTCCTATTGTTCCCATACTCCTCCATCGGCTCCTCCTCCAGGGGCCCCAATCAGCACAGCGGGTGTGTCCGGCCACAGGACGCTCCTATCTCTCTGGCCGGCCCCGTCCGTCCACCTGAACAGAGGCAGAGGAAGAATCCACGCTTTGTCTCCGCAAAACCCTTGAACCCTTGTCGCCGTGCGCCGCTTATTTATGTACGTCTCCATCGCGTGTGACCTGAGAGAAAAGTTTGTGAGTGTGTGTGTGTGTGTGTGTGTGTGTGTGTGTATGTGTGTTTTATGCTGTGCGTGCATGCGAGTGTGTGTGTGTGTGTGTGTGTGTGCGTGTGCGTGTATATGGTTGTGTTTAATGGTGTGTGTGCGTGTGTGTGTGTGTGTGTGTGTGTTTTATGCTGTGTGTGCATGCGAGTGTGTGTGTTTGATGCTGTGTGTGCATGTGAGTGTGTGTGTGTTTGATGCTGTGTGTGTGTGCACGCGGGTGTGCAGGTGTGTGTGTGTGTGTGTGTGTGTGTGTGTGTGTGTTTTATGCTGTGTGTACACACGTGTGTGCGTGCGTGCGGGTGTGTGCCGTCCTCCCAGAATCCAGATTCTTCGCTGTGTTGCTGCTCCCTTGAGGCAGTTGTCGAGCGTATGTGGGATCGCGCTAAATACCAACATTTGAGAAGTTGAATTCTCACCCACGTCCTGAGTATCTTCCTCTAGATTGTTGCTCTGAACTGGTGCTCGCAGGGTCAAATGAGTCACTCTGCAGCTCTATCCAAATAAAGATGAAGTAATCGTGGGCTGCCTGAGCTGAGACATCACAGAGGTTGTGTATACAAAAGCTCAGGGCTTCTCCAGAGGTTTCCTATCGTGCGGTAGGTGGTCACAGGTCCCCCGGGACACAGTTTCTGCCTCCACGACGAAGGCGGCTCTAATTGTAACGGTAGAGTCCCTCGTGCTAAAAAGGATGTCTGAACGCCACGCGGTCTTGACGCCCACCAGCAGGACGGACGGTGAACATTTCCGACGGACCTTTTTCAACGAGCCCCTTCTCAAATAAGACATTTCCTCTCACCCCTCTCCTCTGCCCCCCCGTCCCGCCCCCCAACTTAACGCTAATGGCTGACTGGTGGTTGGGGTGGCAGCAGACGTCCGTGTAAACGCTCCAGACGCTTTCAGGTAGACTTCCCACTAAAGAACTTCAGGTTGACCACTGTCTATACAGTGCGAGATCTGGGGGATTGTTCGCGGTTTCAAAACAGTCTGCTTTCAAAACAGTCTGCTTTCAGGTCACATTGGATCTCGTCAATTGATCACTACTTCGCTCGAAAGTCTCGCAGTTTGTTTGCCGAGATTGATTCTTTTTTGGGGGGGGGGAATTGTAAACATGACCCAGAGTCCTGACCTACGACCCCTCATCGACCACGTCTCTCCGACCAGATTCCTACTTTCTTCATGGCCATGACCGCAGGCGCACGTTCGCAAGAGCACTGTGCAGTTTGGTACTGTTGCATGAAAAAATATGGAGATGTGTGTGTGTGTGTGTGTGTGTGTGTGTGTGTGTGTGTGCGTGTGCGTGCGCGTGCGCGTGAGTGTGTGTGGGTTTCAAGAGGTTGTATTTCCCAGTACTTTCATTCTCTGCCCACTCTCCTCCAGTCTTGTAATGTGATTAAAGTCTATTAATCATCAAAGCAACTCTCGAGGGGGATCCTGAATCACGAACTGGGGGAAGAAGAAGAAGCCGAGGGGTTGGGACGTGTCAGGGAAGCTTTCAGCGAACACCCGCTACCTCGTGTTCAGATCGGAAAGGAAGAGGCCCGGGTCACTACCCACTTGAAGTGCTGGGGGTTCACGGGGAGCTGCTTTGTTTTAAGAAGGCGCGTTTGATATGGGGCGCTTCTCCCCTTCGTCTTCTGCCGGGTGAACGGCTTCTCATTAGCGGAGGTGAAGGGGTTTGGGACTGGCAGCCGCCGACGGTTGTAGTGAGTAAAGGGTGGTTAGGGTGTGGGGGTGGGACACGGGTTTGGGGGTTTGAACTCGAGGCGCTTTTTTTTCTCTCTCTCTCTCTCTCTCTCTCTCTCTCTTGTAAACTGCTGTTTGTGAATTAATTGTCTTTTTCTTTGTGTTTAACTTCTGTCTTCCCGTTCTTTTCTCTCTCTCTCTCTCTCTCTCTCTCTCTCTCTCTCTCTCTCTCTCTCTCTCTCTCTCTCTCTCCGTCCGTCCGTCCGTCCGTCTCGTAGGTGGTGTACTTCACGGAGATGCACAAGATCTTCAGCGACCTCACCGACCAGATCGACCAGGTGGGCCTGACGGACGAGCAGAGGGAGCGAGAGAACGAGGCCAAGCTCAACGAGCTGCGAGCCCTGTCCATAGTGGCTGACGACTGACGGAGGAGAAGCCAGGGAAAGTAGTCCAGCACCCTGGCCTGGCCTGGCCTGGCCTGGTCTGGCCTGGCTTCACAAACCACTGGAAATGCCAGATTGACTTCTGCCTGGATGCCCCACTCCCACCCCCTCTTAATGCAAACGGACAGCTCTGTGCGGAATGAGATCCTCATTATTTTTTCTTGCACTCGTCCTTCTTTCTCCGTTTCCCTCTGTTTTCATTTTTGTATTCACTTTTTATTTACTTTATCTGATCTGTTAGGTCTCTTTATTTTTTTTTCTTTGGAGACTCTAGTATTGTTTTCTTTCAATGCCGCAATTACAAAGCCATCAGCCAAGTGCTACCATCCTCATAAGCCAATATGTACACTTAACAAATAACAGAGACAGTTCTGATTGGAACTAATTAACAGAGTCACACTTTCTTCCCCGAAGGAAGTCGGCGCACGTTCTGTGTTTTTTAAACATTTGCTTCTAACACAGGGAGCAGGGCAATATGTTTTCGTCACATCTGCTACTAGCTTTTCAATGTGCATAGTTGGACGTATCAGCGCTATCACAACTTAATGGTTCCACGTCAGCCAGTATGTTGGAGACGAGAAAAGGTGTGACTCTCAGGGCTCGGAGCCAGAAAGAAAATATATATTTGTTAGCGCGGTCGTTTAAACTTTTTCAAGATCTTGTTATTAACCCCCTTCATCAACGGATTCAGCTCAGTGTACAGTGAGAAGGCCAACAGACTAATTGGGTCAACATAAGAGTTCGCTATATTTACCATCAGAATATAACTGTGGATAGATGAATAGATATCATAGCTACCATCGTTCTGTTCTCATCAGACATCTGATGGTGTCTGTGAATGTGTTCTGGGCACCACTCATCTATGAATAAAGCGAATATTGCGCACTGCCCAGTTGTGTCGACACATCTACCAAACTTTAGACTGTGGCTCCCTCTAGTGGCCCGTACCTTTCATGTCCCTTCAGATTACCTTCATTCTGTATTCCAAACCCAGCACAGGGTCGGTAATACCTTTTCAGTGCCCTCGCAACAAAATGAATGTGACTTTGTATTCTTCTGGTAGCGTCCAGAGATATGCTCTGTCATGACTCTTGTTAAACTTTTAGATTATTTCCCAGCATTGTTTTTTTCCGTTTTTGATATTGTACAGTGCACAGCCTTTCAGTGCTTGAGTTACATCTGTTTATTTCATGTCAAACACGTGTAATTTAATTTGATCCCATCCCCATTTGACCTCAATCCTTGTTTGACACACCATTTGCTTTTCACACAGTATATTTCTCTAAGTCATACGATAAAGGCTTTTGTACATTTAGATTAAACTCTCTTGTGAGTCTTGTCCAGACCCTATTCAGTGAGAAGGGTTGCGTTTTGATCACCTTCCTTTCAGGACCAAATCTTACCATTATTCCAACACTACACAGGTATTACTTCGCAGAGAGCTGTGCTAACTACTGACTTGTAATGCTGTTAGCAATGTGTATTCATTACCTCACTGTTTTAATTGACAATCGTGAAGAAAAAAAATCGTTTGAAGGAATCGCTCTCTTGGAAATGGCTGCCTTTTCTTTGTGGAACGCAATGCAGCTTTTTGTCTGCTTTGTGGAAGAACATTACTTTGTTTGTTTGTTTTTTAGATTCTGATGTTTTGAAAATGTAGTTTAGGTTTAACTTAACATGGAGTGTGATTGACTTGTTTGTTTATTTAATGTATGTGGGTTTTATAATCATTAGCTTGTTTTTTTATTATTAATTATGATTCTGTATAGCAACTTCTTTGTAGATTAACATGATCATGCTCTGTGTAAAATCATGCAATAAATGTATTTCGAAGAACAATCTTCCTTCGCGTTAGTATGTATGCTCTTCAAGGCAAACCGTGACTGTAGGCTCCTTCCGTGAAACGTGACACTGGATATTCAAAAAAACAAACAAAACGTACAGGGCCACTGCAAACTAAACATTGTCTTTATTTTTCGTCTTTTGGGCCTTTCACAATAATGTTGTTGGAATAGTTCCAAGTAGTGTTCATAAAGTTCTTCATTACCGTTTATATTTACAGTTGGAAAAACGATTTACCATTTACAAATTCGCTATTTACTGCAAACTTTATACAGCCCACAGAGGGGACTTGGCGTCCACATTGTCCCTTGTGAACTGGGATAAGGAAGCGAGAAGTGAAAGGGAAATGTCTATGCTCTATCGACTGATGGGTGCTTTTATGGATAAACCTTTACTACAATTTGAGAATAAAACCTCTTAAAATGAAGACAAAAAAAGGACGGAAAAGTGTTTAAAAATATTCTACAGTAAGTTATGTTCTTCTGTGATCTCTGTAACTCGCTGCAAACGCACTTATTGCTTGAAGAACACTTGTGACACCTATATTTCATACAGCATGGAGAGAGTCAATTTCGACATGGTGTTGGTCCATCTCTCTCCTTTCTCTGTCTACTGTTAGGATAAAATGTGGGCATCTGCGGATGCAAACGGAAATTCCCTTGAAATCCAACACCCTTATTCCCCAAGGAGAAAGGCACAGATGGAAATCCACAATTAAAAACTGGCTACATTTTCTTAGTACCTAACTGAATCCAACGTTGTACCCAGTTTTTTGCTCCTCACTTTTGCAGAAACAAAGAGCCAGTGGACGTTACGTCGGACGGCAAGTGAGACAAAGGGGTTTCTAAATGGCCGTCTGGCCGTACATGTTGACTATCTGTTCTTGGAAGACCCTGCGGATGTCCACGCGTCTGCTCTTCAGAGTGGGAGTTAGCAGACCGTTGCTAACGCTGAACATCTCTGGGTGGAGGTACAGGTCCTTTACCTGATCGGCCCAAAAAAAAAAGAAATCGGTTGGTCAACTCATTTCACAACCTGTGACCATGTGGCAGTGTGTGAGTATTGTGGGTGATTTCTAACCTGCTCGAATGATTTGAGGCCAGCCTCCTTTCCAACGGCCGCCATGTCATCTAAGACAGCCTTTTTCATGTCCTGCCGGAAGAGAAACATTGTCAGCCATTTTGGATAGAATTATTTGGTCATTAGATACATTTTGAAGATATAAGTAATTTATATTTATTCCAAGTAAAACAGCTTCGCTTTTCTTTTCTCTGTGTGTGTGTGTGTGTGTGTGTGTGTCGTACTGGGTTCTGGCATAGCTCTTCATAGGAGCCAACGATTCCCCTCTCTTTAGCCCAGTCAGTGAACACTTCAGGGTCAGGCACAACAATGCCAATGAGATGAGACTGGAGACGTGGAGAAGAACACACACAGGATACAACCATACATTAGCCTCCAGTCCATTGAACAGCATATGTACTGCTCATTTTATATATTTACAAAAGATAACACTTGCATTGATATATACAGTATACAGTGGGGCCAAAAAGTATTTAGTCAGCCACTGATTGTGCAAGTTCTCCTACTTAGAAAGATGAGAGAGGTCTGTAATTTTTATCATAGGTACACTTCAACTATGAGGGACAAAAATGAGAAAAAAAATCCAGGAAATCACATTGTAGGATTTTTAAAGAATTTATTTGTAAATTATGGTGGAAAATAAGTATTTGGTCACCCACAAACAAGCAAGATTTCTGGCTCTCACAGACCTGTAACTTCTTCTTTAAGAAGCTCTTCTGTCCTCCACTCGATACCTGTATTAATGGAACCTGTTTGACCTCGTCATCTGTATAAAAGACACCTGTCCACAGCCTCAAGCAGTCAGACTCCAAACTCAACCATGGCCAAGACCAAAGAGCTGTCGAAGGACACCAGGAAGAAAATTGTAGACCTTCACCAGGCTGGGAAGAGTGAATCTGCAATAGGCAAGCAGGTTGGTGTGAATAGATCAACTGTGGGAGCAATTGTAAGAAAATGGAAGACATACAAGACCATTGATAATATCCCTCGATCTGGGGCCCCACGCAAGATCTCATCCCGTGGGGTCAAAATGATCATGAGAATGGTGAGCAAAAATCCCAGAACTACACGGAGGGACCTGATGAATGACCTGCAGAGAGCTGGGACCAAAGTAACAAAGGCTACCATCAGTAACACACTACGCCGAGAGGGACTCAAATCCTGCAGTGCCAGGCGTGTCCCCCTGCTTAAGCCAGTACATGTCCAAGCCCGTCTGAAGTTTGCCAGAGAGCATATGGATGATCCAGAAGAGGATTGGGAGAATATCATGTGGTCAGATGAAACCAAAATAGAACTTTTTGGTAAAAACTCAACTCGTCGTGTTTGGAGGAAGAAGAATGCTGAGTTGCATCCCAAGAACACCATACCTACTGTGAAGCATGGGGGTGGAAACATCATGCTTTGGGGCTGTTTTACTGCAAAGGGGACAGGACGACTGATCCGTGTTAAGGGAAGAATGAACGGGGCCATGTATCGTGAGATTTTAGGCCAAAAACTCCTTCCATCAGTGAGAGCATTGAAGATGGAACGTGGCTGGGTCTTCCAGAATGACAATGATCCCAAACACACCGCTCGGGCAACGAAGGAGTGGCTCCGTAAAAAGCATTTCAAGGTCCTGGAGTGGCCTGGCCTAGTCTCCAGACCTCAACTCCATAGAAAATTTGTGGAGGGAGTTGAAAGTCCGTGTTCCCCAGCGACAGCCCCAAAACATGACTGCTCTAGAGGAGATCTACATGGAGGAATGGGCCAAAATACCAGCTACAGTGTGTGCATACCTGGTGAAGACTTACAGGAAACGTTTGACCTCTGTCATTGCCAACAAAGGTTATGTTACAAAGTATTAAGTTGAACTTTTGTTATTGACCAAATACTTATTTTCCACCATAATTTACAAATAAATTCTTTAAAAATCCTATAACGTGATTTCCTGGATTTTTTTTCTCATTTTTGTCTCATAGTTGAAGTGTACCTATGATGAAAATTACAGACCTCTCTCATCTTTCTAAGTAGGAGAACTTGCACAATCAGTGGCTGACTAAATACTTTTTGGCCCCACTGTATATATATATATTGTGAGTATGCATTGTTTGACCTGTAGACTGTCCCCGTGGACAAACACTTGGAGGACGGGAACACAGCGGGCGTAGACGTTCTCGATTTTCTCCGGAGCAATATACTCTCCCTGGGACAGCTTGAAGATGTGCTTCTTCCTATCGATGATCTTTAGTGTACCGTTCTGATTGCGCACGCACGCACGCACGCACGCACGCACGCACGCACACACACACACACACACACACACATACACACACACACACACACACACACAGTGTTAATTCTCTTACCAAAGAGTACTTTCTAACAGTGACAACATTCCTAGCCACTGCTGACCAGGCAGTATAATGGCACTACGTCTACAGTAACTGCGGTAACTGACCAACCATCGTACGTTGTTAGCCTATGGTTTATCATTATTAGCATTAGCATTAGCTCGTCCTGACGCTGCCGACCAGCCCCACCCGACACGCCCGGCTCACCGAGAGCCACTGGCCCACGTCTCCGCTGTGAAGCCAGCCGTCAGCGTCCAGGGCCTCGGCCGTCCTCTCCTCGTCCTTCAGGTAGCCCCGGAACACGCTGTGGCCACGGATACAGATCTAACACACACACACACACACACACACACACACACACACACACACACACACACACACACACACACACACACACACACACAGGGGCTTGACCACAGGAATGTTGGTGTTGGCACTGTACAATTCCATTTAATTGTGATTTGACCGTTATCATGGTTATTACAATAACTATTCAGGTTTGAATACGTCGTCTTATTCAATAGCTACGCTCTCTCGTGGACGTTTTGGAAGAATAGGCAAGGGAGTGTGATCCCTGTAAACAATTTAGAAAAACCAAAAGATTGATTTCAGACTCTTACCTCTCCCTCTCCGTTCTTGGCATAGTAGTTCATATCAGGGATGTCAGCTAGTTTTACCATGGCACAGGGCAAGGGGGCGCCAACGTGACCTAACACAAACACACACACACACACACACACACACACACACACACACACACACACACACACGCACACACACACACTAAACTTAATTGGCATTCTTATTTGAGAAAGTAAAAACTTAAATGAATGAAAGACATGGATATGAATATGAATATTGATAATAATAGTAACAATAATAGTAATAATACAACTTTCGATATAGCACGTTTCTTAAAAGGGAAAAAGTCCCTGTGTACCTGCGCTCCAGTCCCCAGGCATGGAGAAGGTACAGCCGGCCGTGCACTCAGTCTGGCCGTAGCCCTCAAAGATCAGACATCCCAGGGTGGCCCTGAGAAATGACAGCACCGTGGGCGAGATGGGAGCCGACGCCGTCAGGATGAACCGGAGGTTACCTCCGAGACTGGCCTGGGGAAGATAGAAAATGCAACAACTGGATTAAGGATTGGGAAACAAGACAAGACAATGTTCCAGTTCAATTGGTGACCTATTTGATCAGAGGAGAGTAACCTCTTTTGAAAAAAGAAAAAAAAAAAAGCACAAGTGTGCCAAATTGGATCCTCCAGCTCTTGACAAAAATAAAGCGAGCAATCCGCTGTTTGGTGAGGTTTGTTGCTATATTTGTCAAGAAAAATCGATATCCACCCAAATAATAATGAGAGGATGAGAGCATGAGTGAGTTGAGAGAGAGGGAAGCGCGGTGCGAGGCGGCTGACCTGGATCTTGTTGAACACCAGCCTGTCCCACAGGCTGTTGTTACGCACCACCCCGCTGCTCAGCTCAGCCTGCTTCCTCCGCACGGCGTAGTGGAGGACCACCCGCCGCAGCGGAGAGGTCACCGAGCCCAGGATCTACACACACACACACACACACACACACACAGAGAGAGAGAGAGAGAACATTAACAAACAAACAGTAAATACATACGTAAACAAAGTGTTTACATACAGTATATACAGTGAACAGACACACACGCGCACACACACACACACAAACTTTACACTTACATACATTAAATACACAAACACAGCCACACACAAATATGCACATTCAGTAGATAAACACACACACGAAAAGAGGCACACAGAGTTAGACGCACAAAACACACAAAGATGTACAGACAAAGGCCTTAAGAGTCAACACAGTCTCTCAAAACACACACACATATGCCCATAGAAAAGCCCAGCAACAAGACTAATGAGAGACCATAGGGTTTGTACTGTATTACTCAGAGGCGGATATTTCCAGCCGATTCTGTGACTCACGGAGGGATTTATTCTCTCGGTCTTGTGCAAAGGGTCGAATGGGCATTTGGACTCCTCCACTGACCTTGTCATAGATGCGGTTCAGTAGGCGGGGGACCACGGGGAAAAAGGTGGGCTTCAGAGTCTTGATGTCGTCCATGAGCAAGGAGATATCCCCCTGGTAGAAGCCCACTCTGGCCCCATGACAGAACATGGAGACCTGACCCACAGGAGGGAGGAAGAGGAGGGAGGAAGAGGGGGGGGGGGGGGTCGGTGAAAGAGAGTCGTCGACAGGCGTGCCGAGTGAGAACATGTGCCCGCCACGAACCAACACTTGTAATAAAATCAAAATCGAAATCTGTTCGTATTCCTCCGCTCAAACACTTTGGACTTGCAAAACGCATTTGTTTTTAAACAGACTGCTAGCGTGACCCTCTGAGAAGCCAGTGGGTTGACGGCGGTTTTCCCTACGTCACGTCATGGATTAAGGAGGACATAGAGGAAGGGCGGAGTGGCACTAACCTGAATCATCCTCTCAAACATGTGCGCCAGAGGCAGGTAGGAGATGGACACGTCTTCTTGTCGTATCACGAAGGAGCCCTGAGAAAGCGACAGGGAGGGGGATTCAGCGAAGAAGGCCCGCGCACACCAGGCAGATCGTGCGCGCCATTAAAAAGGCAATCGGACTTTAACAATGGCAATTAGATGGCCATAATCTTTCAGAGTGGGAATTACATCAATCGCCACGCAGTAGCAAGGGCAATCAAACATCCAATTATTCCTACTATTAGCCACAGCAGACAGAGCGAGGGAGCACATGCACGTAAAAAAATACAGAAAGAAGGGGGAGAGGGAGTAGAGAGAGGCAGAAGGAGGAAGGGAGACCAGTCAGTGGAAATAAGGCTCCAGACCTCCAGAATCTTGATCACAGAGGAGGTGTTGGAGGCTATGTTGCCGTGGGTGATCATAGCTCCCTTGGGCTTTCCTGCAGAAAAAAATGGAAACACACTGATCAACGGCCTCTGTGAGTCGTGAGACATCCAGCAGAACATAGGGAACGGCTGAGGTCCTTTGAGGGTGCTTAGGCCTCGGTAGACCGGTTTCCACAACAGGGTCAACCAGAGCAAACCAGCAACTCAGCCCGACACACAATTCAGGGTTCAGGGCCAACAGTGGCGTTCATTTATATACCACACAATACTATTGGGTTGTTTTGGTCTGTCCCGGAGTTGTTTATACTTGTCCTGGTTGACAGGTGTAGTGAATGAGCGACAGTCTCGACATCACATTACCTGTAGTTCCACTGGTGAAACACACCACTGCCAAGTCGTCAGGCTGGGGAGGCTGACACAAAAACAGACACACCTCAACATGTTAAAGGTGCAGTCTGTCACTTTCATATTCTAAAAGAAAAAACACATTTTTTCACAGCATTTTTAGGTTTATTATTTACCTCCTGGCAGATATCAATACATCAAGTGTTCTGAGAGAGAACGTAACTCTATCAGTGCCCTAGGCCCTGAATTCAGCCTCTCAGTTTTCTGCCAGCCCAGCAATTACTGACCAATCAGGATAGCTGTAAAAGGAGACGTGGCTACCTGCCTGTCAATCAGCTCGTGTGCACAGTCCTGGTTAAAAGCACGACTGTATCTGAGCATTTTGACCTGGCAAACCTTCCGGCAGTCAAGGAGTGTGCAGGCAAGTGTGAACACCAGGGGAGGGAGGTGCTTAGGAGAGGGATAGGAGGGATCAGAGAGGGAGGTTGGCTTTTCGGGCTGTTGTGATTCAAATTCTGGCACATTTTTGCCAAATTCTCTAGACTTGCCTACTGCATCGTTAAAGGGGTGGCATAGTAGAGAACACAGAAACCCACAAACAAACATACCTTTAATCCACAAAGGCTATGAGAGGAAAGAAAAAAGGTTCTCACTATGGGGTCTTTGAGATTCTGTCGTCCCAGGTCCTGTAAGGAACATAACATGCAAAATTAATGAAAAGATGGGGTGATGAATGAGAAGGTTTGTGCATGTCTGAATATTTTGTGTGTTTTTTATATACTAGTTTCCTTATTGTTTCATAAAAAATATCAGACACCACAAGCCCAGACATGGGAGTGACATACACTATCAATAGAATAACAAAAAACAGTATTGCAGTAAAACAACTGCTCTCACCATGAGCTGTGCCAGTTGGAGGATCTCTACACCGCAGTTCTCCCCCCTCTCCACCAGGGCAGCGCTGCACTCGTTGAATAGCACCAGAGAGGAGAGCGTGGGTGTCACACCTTTCTCCTTATTCTCCAAAAGGGCCTCCACCTTCTCCACCCGGTCACATATCACCAGGGAGATCTCGGCTACAAAGAGTTTTGATTTAGTTTCATAGGCAAACTCAAATAAATTAGACCAAGTTTATCCCCAATAGTGTGTGAAATGGTCTGCTGTGAACGAGAAGACTGGTTCAGGACAAAGGGGTTTACGTCAGTAGCATGCCGTACAGAAGTAAAATATAAAGGCACTTTACACACTAGCCAGTGTCCGCGCTCCTGCAGAAGGGTAGGCAGGTTACGCTTACCTAGGTTGAGTATGTGCACCATAGCCTCCACTCCCAGAGTGTCATACAGCGGCACCACTGCCATGGAGAACGTGTAGCAGGCCAGCTCTGAAATAATCCACTGTCACCAGCAGAGGGAGACAAAGCAAGACCATCAGGCTCACAGACACTGCATTTCCATACCTTCTGCCTTGAGGTAATTCATTCTCATGTTGTTGCTTTTTCCCCATCTGTTGACTCATTTGAATAATAATAAGGACCTATATCCGCCAACCTGACAGAAGATGAAGAACCATATGCTTGCATACAGAGTTGTCGACTGACAACACGCCATTGGGTATTCTAAATCTGAGTTTCAAGGATAGGTAGCTTGATAAAGTGAAATCAAAATCCCCCTGATTTCGCCGCCCTAGGTTGCCACATGCAGAGAATAACAAGCGCCTACCTCGGGCCTGTTCTGTGCAAAGATCCCCACAAACTGCCTGGGGTTTGGTAGGCAGCCCTTGGCGAGCAGCCCAGAGCCTAGCACCTGTGCCTGATCAGCCACCTGAAATGGAAGACAGAAGCAAACGATAAGTATCGCCGTGTCAGGAGAACGATCGAATGGAAACCTCGTGGACTCTCCAGTTTTTTCCCCTCGAGGACTTTCCTCAAGACCTTTGTTTGTGTACGTCGTGTGTTAGGGTCGGGTGGGTGTTTGTTTGTTTGTGGGCGTGTGGGGTTAGGTGTGGGTGTGTCTGTGTGTGATTTCATTTGATGTTAACAATCCCATGTTGTGGGATTTTTTGATTCTCCAAAACAGATTCTCATCACTGGTCTTGATTCTTACTACTGGTGAATTGTCATGGAAACAGACCTCTGTGTAGGAGATCCACTGGTAGGGCTGTCCTGGGGTCCTGAAACCCAGACATGGGCCGTTGCCTAAACAACAACAACAACAACAACCAAAACAACAGCAAGTCAGCTTATCTCTGCGAGATGGAAAGGAAAAAGATAAAAATTTTCCTATTCAGAATTCTCTATATGGTATTCAATAATATTGTAATATATTAAAGACTACCGCATGCCTGTTTAGATGTCTTCCTTAGAAGTGCACAATAAAAGTTAAAGTCAAAGTCAAACTCGCGTCTATAATTTCGATCCAATGGAGTTGGAGCGTAATGTTTCATTAATCAAATAATTTAAATGATTAATGAATTCGAATTATTTTGGGCGCTCATTGCTCACCGGCGATCCGTACGCCTCTCTGGAACATGTCAAAGGCCGTCCTGGTGTCTTCATAGTAGAACTCCAGGAGGGTGTCGTCCTTCAGGAGAGCAGAACGTCTACAGCCCGGGTCTCCCTATGACGCACGCGCACGCGCACGTGTACACACACACACACACACACACACACACACACACACACACACACACACACAGACACACACACACAGACACACAGACACACAGACACACAGACACACAGACACACAGACACACAGACACACAGACACAGACACACAGACACACAGACACACAGACACAGACACAGACACACATTAAAAGTACAAAGCACATTAGGTCATTATACATGTTTGACATATATTAAATACCATGATTACATACACAAACACACAAAACAAACAACGTTTTTTTTTCCGTTAAATTCTCTCCAATTGAAAAAAACCCAACCAACCACAGAGTCTGTCATCATCTCACCTGCATGGCCACCGACTGGGCGTTGAGATCACAGGGGGGCGGCATGGGGCGTGGGCGGGTCACCAGCCAGTAGGCAGTGAAGGACGCCAGACACCCGATGCCCAGCAGAGAGGAAGGGGACAGGGAGAGCGACGACAGGGAGAAGGATGACGACAGGGGCAGAGAAGGAAGGAGGCTCCAAAGGTCCTCGGACTCGCTGACTTTCTCTCCGCCGGTGGAGCGAAGCGAGCTCAACCACTCCTGAAAATGCATAGCTAAGAGAAAGAGAAGGAATATTTGTAAAGATAACTCAAGTGTATAGTGGTGAGCAGAAAGATTGAAGAGAGAGAGAGACCACAAAGTCTTAAAAGGTGCATTCAGACGGGTGTTTTCAGACGAGGACAAAGACTACCCTATAATGAAATACTTCCCAGCATTCCTTCCTAAAGCCACGCTGGGCTGCTTTTACATAAACAACCAGTGAAGGCTGAATTAGTTACAAAAAGACAGTAACTCTAATTGAATTGACCAACCCCTCAACACCCACATCAGCAGTCAAATTTTGCTATAAAATGAATTGTATGTTATTATTTATATATATATATATATATATATATATATATATATATATATATATATATATATATATATATATATATATATATATATATATGTATATATATATATATATATGTATATATATATATATATATATATATATACACACACACACAGTACTGTGCAAAAGTTTTAGGAAGGTGTGTAAAGTAAGAATGCTTTCAAAAATCTAAATGTTAATATTATGTTTTTATCAATTAACTAAGTGCAAAGTGAATGAACAAATAAACAATCTAAATAAAATCAATATTTGCTGTGACCACTCTTTGCTTTCACATTTTTTCCAGCATTTTCCACATCTGCCTAAAACTTTTGCACAGTACTATATATATATATATATATATATATATATATATATATATATATATATATATATATATATATATATATATATATATATATATATATATATATATATATATATATATATGTATATATATATATATATGTATATATATATATATATATGTATATATATATATATATATATATATATATATATATATATACACATATACACATGTAATATATTTATATATACATATGCTTTATGTTACTATTTACGTGTGATGTTCAAGTGGCCTAACGTGTCTTGAAGAACGTCCACGAACAGAATCTAAAACCTCTCCTGTGTGGACGCTGCTTCACAGGCCAGCTGAACACCGTGACCCCAAAGGCTTGGCAGCGCCGACACCGACCAACGGAGGGGAGAGAAGGGGGGGGGGGGCTGTCTGTCTTTTCCACCGGGCGGGAGAGACTCGGAAGTAACGGGGATTGGCTAGTCAGGAACAGGCGCGGGCTGAGGTTACTCTCAGTCACGTAACCGCCGTCCCCAGCAGAGACAGAGCAGAGGACGAGAGAAGAAAGAAGGGAGAAAGTGAAAAGGACAAGAGAAGAAAGAAAGAGAGAGACAGAGACAAAAAAAACGGGTACAGTTATCTGGCTTGTTGGTTTTTTTTGTTGGTGCGTGTGTGGCGAGATGGGGTGAGTGGGAGGGACAGCATAATGGCCTGTAAGCTTGTTAGGTCCACCCTCATGATTGTCTGCCAGAGAATAACCTGTAATTGTTCACCACCAAAACAAAGCGTATTTCAGAGAGAGAGTGAGAGAAAGTGAGAGAGTGAGAGAGAGAGAAAGAGGGAGTTGGGGGGTGGGGGGGAGGGCAGACGGATGAAAGAAAAAAAAATGGAACAATTTATCCCGGCACCAAAACAATCTCTTAAATCTCCCAGTCTATTCCCTCACCAACACAGCTCCACCGGCTTTTAAGAACGAATAGTGCTTTCCTTTCCCTGTTCCCTTCATTCAACCTCAGTGGAGGGAATTAATTTCCCCCAAATCACCCCAACCCCCACCCTCTGTACCAGTTCCCCTTAACCTCTCACCCACTTCCTCCCAATCCCCCCCCCCCCCCCCCACCCTCCCTCACCCCCTTGTCCTAAAAAAGAGAGGGGGATAGAAAGAGTGATGTCACAGGCACCCTCTTCCCCAGCTCTTTAACCAGGCCATCAATGATCCAGTTTCCTTTCTCCCACTCTGGGGTGCAACATTTCCAAAGCGCGGCTCGTCACTCTTTCCCCTCAACGTTTCAATCTGCATATAATACAAACGCTCTGTCTAAACTATTCATATTTAGCTGCCCTTGTGCACCTGCTATGCAGATCTAAAGTTCCCTTTGTGGTAAGGACGTCAGTGGGAATCAATGGGCTCTTTGACAGATGGCATATTGATAAACGATACCATGAAGACTATCTCCTTCTCTCGAGTCCTCCTGACCCCCACTACTCTCCTCTTTATCTCCACTAGTATTCTCCTTTCCTCACTCACTCCCATTCACATCCATTCATTATGGCTATTGTCAGAGCCAGAGGCAGGCAGGGACTATTGTGCCCCTAGTTTTGTTCTCTCAGGCGAGGAAGACACAAAGAGAATAAAAGAGACGATTTGGAAATTAGTCATTAAGTAAATTGTATCTTTAAACCGCAGTTCGTTGTCAGAGCTAAAATCTTTTCCAATGATTTTGCGGGGCTTAACTAAAATAAGTGAGGGATTGTGCAAAGGAATTCTAATTAGCAGTTTCTCACGGCTGCTGTTAACTAGCTGAGTTGAATGAAACTACAGATGTCTTGCAAGCACAAGATTTTGTACTTTGCAAATTTGTAATAGTTTGTAAATGCGTATACTATAATATATAGGAAGTCTGTTTTGAGTTTCTTTGAAACTTCTTACTTAGGCCGCAGGCGGACGGTAAAAGGTGCTGTAAAAATTTAGTTTCTAAGGGAAACAGCCGACTGTTAAAAACCACCCACGGGCAATTCACATGTCTGTGCACATTCAACCCTGCTGGCACCAGGGAGGTGACATGGAAACCAGGATGAGGCCTACTATTGTACTACAACAAACTAAACCTCTCACCACCTGGAACATGCATGCAAAAAAAAGAGACTTACCTCTAAGGCTACGGCGAGGATTATCTGAATACAATTAGCCTTCCTTACAGTTTCTCAGTTTGTTTCTCCTAAAAATAAAAAAATATAATAATAAAAAAAAAGAAACAGGAGAGGAATGTGACTAATTGGCAAGATTTACTCTAAGTCTGCATTTAAGAAAAACTGCTTAATATGAAATCAAGGCTATGTCTTTGTGACTTTGGGGCTGGGGCACGTCAACTGAGGGAGCGTCTCAAAAGAAAGCAAAATGACTGGGAATGTTCTCTGACGTGACCTAGAAAACCACCGGTTGTATTGAAGGGGAACGGCGAGGACAAGGGGACTGCGTTTTTATAGTAGAGGTTTAAGAGTGTGAGGCGTTCTCCACAGCCACCATGTGGATGCAGAGAAGAGCCGGTCTGAAAAGAGATTTGAAGGGAGGAGAGGGTGAGAGCAGGGGAGCGCGAGGGGAAGGGAGGGGGGCGGTTGGGGGGGGCGGGTTATGTCGATGGGTGAGCCGAGAGGGGGAAGAGAGAGAATAAACACATGGGTGTTCTCTGGCTGTGATTCCCAATCGAAGCGTGAAGAACACAGACAGACACACACACACACACACACACACACACACACACACACACACACACACACACACACACACACACACACACACACACACACACACACAGAAGCACATTGAGGGGTTTGGGTGAGGGGAAGAGGTGAGGGGATGGAGAGTTGAAAGAGGACAGGCCCTGCTGCGTCACGCTGCTGGGCTGGGAAGAGACGATTGAGCACAAGGGAGCAGGGGGACATCATCCATCCATCAACGGACAGAACACAGGCGGTCTTTCAGCCAGACGCTCATCTCCTCTCTGAGAGTCAACTGACTCCCATGGTACCAGTTAACGCCTAAATCGACCCGGGCCAAATTCACTTTTATTGACACCAATCAAGAGTTTCTAAATACCCCAGTGCGTCAACAACCATCTGGACAAGTTGGTGTGTTGCTTTTGGCTTCACTGAGCGTCCTTTACATTTAAAAATCATCTTATTTACTCTACACAGGAGTAGGCTGTTCCTCAATGCCACAGCATTTTAAAACCCTAGTGAAAAAGGATTGTGTTTGCATACTAAAGCAGATCAGTAAACATGGCATTGGCAGACCACACAAACTCTGCTGCCGTATGAGAGACAGAACATTATTTTGTGGTACACTACCACAAAATTAGGAGCAAAGCACGAAATGTAGAAATCCTTATTGGTTGACAGCACGTGCACTGCCAACTTAGACCTTACACAGCGCACAAAAGTGCATTCCAGTGAGGACAACTTTGGACAACTTTAAACATGCACGCCATAGTTTTCCAAAGAATCCTATAAAGAAAAGAGCACTTTAGCCACCAACGCCTAATCCATCCAAAGCAGACACCAGCAGACTGAAGGCAGAGCACAACATGATCTGAGGACTGGATTCCAAAGAGGCCATACTATAGGCTACAGCTGGCCTACAGCCATGGGTTCCATGTGTAGTAATTACCTCCTTGTGCAGAAAAGCCGAGACAAGCACGTAATTGTGCTCCACCAAGAAACCATTGAAAACTATAGAAAAACAAATATTTGAGCATAATACTACAATTAATAGGCTATACTATTATGTATAAAGGAAATATTGTAGAATACATAAACATATGATTCATCCGTTTGAATACGTTATCTAATAAAACTAAGGTGCTATTTCCACATCGCTTTGCGCAGAGCTAGTACTGTGTTTGAAGCACTCTTTGTGCAATAAACTCAATATGATTTGAGTCCTACTCCATAGATATCACAGGATGTTGGAGTAATACGAACAGTGGTCGAGATAATATATGATTCATTCCAAGGCGATTCAATTTACTGTAGCAGCCAAAATTAGTAGAGCAGTGCATATTCATTCATTTGAATCATCTGGGAACTTTTCAAGACTGAGGAAACACAAAATAAAGAGCCGCGGAACAACATAAACTTACCTGAATAAAATCTAAGCAAGATCTTTTTTAGATTGTCCTCCCCTCCTTTGGGAGATCCTGCGAAGTCCCTACCCACCAACACATGCCCCAATGTCGCTCAATGGTTGGGAACTTTACCGACCGCCCCAATCTCAGTTCCTCGACCTGACGTCACCGATAACGTGTTCGATGAAAATTCTTCCAAGAAGTGACATAAAAAATTTGAGGTTTTACCGGTGTTTAAATGGATGGATTCGTTAGCATGATTAATCAATAACCACAGTGTATTTACGTTTATTTATAAAGGGTCTTATAAAACAAAAACTATCCTCTCTTTTTTGGTCTAAATCACAACTTTTACATCGCTTGGTAAATTTGTATACAATAGCTAAAATTACAAACAAATAATACTGTAATCATCACAATATCAGAGGCATAATGCAGGCTAATCAACAGTCACCTTTAACTACGTATGGATAATATAATATCATGTCATATCATATCATTCACCTATTGCCTAAGAATATACATACTCCATGATACAATAAACTATCCATATAATATGCCACGCTTTATCCAGAGTAAAGTTTCTTTCTCTCTTGTCAGAAATCCTTGTCCCAATCTGTGTTCTGCAGGAGGGATTCTTCTAGGATGTCAGTGTGGTATTCAGAAGTGCATCTTTCCGAGCCACTGTTGAGCTGAAAATAAGTATACCAACGTTTAACTTTTACAAGCACCAAGGAGGACATGCTCAAAGATTCTCTTTGCAGTCGTCATTCACGTAAACAAAAGCTTTTCTGTGTCTTACTTTTGGTATGAAAGATGGGTTCAAAGTGCCTTTGTGTAGTCCCTCCCAGTTGAATCCTTCAAACCATCTAAATAATTTTTAAAAAAGATCTTGAATCATGTCAAAATCGAATTGATTCGATTTCACCCAGAGGCATTTTACACTACAGAGCATTATGCATACAATGTTGTATCCCCTCTCAGCCCTACTTTTCATCTTACTTGTGTTTCTGAATGTCCTTGACCCCGTTTCGCAGATTTCCTAGCCTCTCCGAGGGATTGTTCCTAGGCGACCACAAAAGAGGAAACATCACCCCATCAGCACAGAACAGACCAAGGAGGAATATGTAAGACCTATTATTATTTTCATGTATTTATTTATTTATTTATTATTGATTTAGTCTGTATGTCTGTATTATCATTGTTCACTGTTTATTGAATATATGCCATACCTGCAGAGTTTCTTGATTATGTTAGAGGCGCTTTTGTTAATGCTTTTAGGGAAGTCAATCAGGTCGACCCCGCGGACGGTAGCAGTAAAGAGTCTCACTGAGTCCGAATCGGTGAAAGGCAAACTAGAAATGGCAACAAAAAATAAAAGTGAAGACACCGCTGATGTAAAAAGGCTAGTTAGAACAAAGTAGTGACCAGGATAAAAATAAAAGATGGGAGTCATGGCAAAACCCGTGTAGAAAAAAACAATGTATTTTACAAAGCCAAGGGAAAAACATTCGCCAAAAGCGAGGTCAAAATGTTGACCGTACCCTCCACTCAGCAGTTCAAACATAAAGATGCCGAGGGACCAGAGGTCAGCCGAAGTGCTGTGGCCCTTGTTCAGAATGATCTCTGGGGCCATGTAGCCCGGCGTGCCACAGAACGTCCAGGTCTTTCTCCCTACACCAACCTTTTTGGCACAGCCAGATCCCACCTACAACAGACAGGGGGCAGCAGAGTTATAATTACCATCAGGATTGTTTTATTGCGGTTCAGAAAGAGCAACATTGAAACCTCCTGGGTTACCATAAGAAATTATACAATCTATTTCACTTGACAGCCATGGCGTCTACTCTACATCCTACCTAATTATATATATCATTTTTCATCAGAACATTTTGTACTTCTGATGAAAATAATCTAAATCTTATGTTCAATCCTGTGCCAGACAATACATCTTAGAAGGCATCGTTACAGTATTGTCTTGACATAAGATGCGTTACAAATGAAATAAATAACACATCCTATTTAGAAAGCACCTTTTCTGCAAATAAAAGACGCTTCACATTGTGAAGTAAGATGGTTGCGCTACCAGTTTGGCGTATCCACGCTGGTCCAGGACCACATTCTCTGGCTTGAGGTCCCTGTAGATGATCCCACAACTATGGAGGTACATCAGGGCTTCAACGACACAGGCCGTATAGAAACGGGCATCGCTGTCATCAAACGATCCTCTAAAAAATACAAAAGCAATTGCTGTCATTTGAACAATCGGAATGGTTTATTCCAATGTGCATTCTAAATTTGTTGCCTAATATTATGTGTGTTGGTATTCTATACAGTGCTGTGTAAAAAAACGATTGTTGAAAGGCCAAGTACCTATCTTTCAGAACAGTCCAGAGCTCACCACCGAGACAGGCCTCGGTTAGCATGTACAGACATTTGGCATCTCTAAAGGTTCGATGTAGCCTGGAGGCAGGGAAACAGAGATGGAGACAAAGAGAGTAGAGGACAGAGAGAGAGAGAGAGAGAGAGAGAGAGAGAGAGAGAGAGAGAGAGAGAGAGAGAGAGAGAGAGAGAGAGAGAGAGAGAGAGAAATAGAAAAATATATAGAGCGATAGAGAGAAAAAAAAAGAGAGAGAGAGAGAGAGAGAGAGAGAGAGACCGAGGGGGAGAGAGAGAAAGAAAAAAAAAGAGAGGGAGAGAGAGAGAGAGAGAGAGAGAGAGAGAGAGACAGAGATGTATAGACAAAACATAAGTCCTAAAATAAATATAACAAACTGTTAGCAGCAGTAACTATTAACATTAAACAGCTACAGGGCAATGTGGCAACAGTAACATAGAAATGGTCATGAATCGGAAAGTAGCCCACCTGACAATGAACGGACAGTGAGAATCCATGAGGATGTGTCGTTCCCTTAGGATATGCTCCTGGCGGCCCGAATTTAACACAAGGCCCCTGTTCAACACCTTCATGGCATAGGGACACCTCAAACTATTTTTTAACTTGACCTGGTAAAGAAGAGAGGGAAAGGGTGGAGGTGCAGGGGAAATCCATACATATTGCACTACAGAAACATAGAATCTTGAAACAAGGCCAGGCCACTTGGAGGAAATGTAAGGGCAGGCTGATGAACTCACCAGCTCGACTTGACCGATCTCCCCCTCGCCCAGATCGCCGATTACCTGGAAATCGCTTAGAGTAGTGCTGGAGATTAAAGCCATGTTCTCATCTGGCCTGTTTATCATGGAAAGAGCAGGGGTTAGCCAGCATACACAGGTGATAAGCTCACAAAATGATATATTATTTGAAGACATTTAGGACAGTCTTTGATTTCGACTTACTCTGGTTTCGATTCGTTGCTCTTTTGAGCATGGCTGCTGTCATTTACCAAACCCTCAATCACCGCTTTGAAAGACCTGGGAAAGAGTCACACATACTTTCAGATTTGGAATGATGTTGATGGTCCTCCATAGTCAAGCGACACAGTCAGTGTTTTCGATTACAATGGCTTTGTGTCGGGCTTACTCTCTATCAATCACCATGCATCTGACCTCGCCTGCAGCTATTGCATTCATTGTCCGCACATCCTCTCTGTAAAGAAGAGAAAGAGAAAAATAATGACATGTTTTTTATCCTCCATCTACTCTGGTGGGTCAGAGTACATATTTCAGATAATTGAATTCACTTTAAACGAACGAAAACACAACACAATCCCAGAACCTCACACTTCTAATTAAGATTTGAATCTCTTTTTCAAGAAAGACTAGCTAGACAGTCTAATGAGTGTTGGGGGGAGCAGTTTTACTACACGTAATTCAACTACTAATGTACTAACATTGCTCTTTGGCTAGGTGGTAGTTGAACTAATGTTAGTGTGAGGTAATGCTTCTATTTTTAATGACTTTGCAACACCTATGTGTGAAAGATATGGCAGCCAAAATGAACGCATCCCCTTCACATCTGTGGAAGTCTGCACCAACAGCGGTGCCATCTAGAACAGGCATCATTTTTCCCCTCAGGCTTTTTGTCTCGTGTGAGATTGAGATGTGAAACCCTGTGCAACCACAGCGTAACCCTGATTCACTGTCTCCTTGCTAAGGAGCACTCGCTGTCCCCTTAATTGTGTCAAATTGTGTGCGAGACCATGGTTAATGGATGCGATCGCACAGGGAAGCCAAGTCCTGTTCCTTTGAGGGCGCTGTCAATCAAATATGCGCGTCTGCCTGCTACAGAAGGATTCTGCAATGATTGTTCAATGGATGGCTGGAATAACAAAAAAAAGGGGGGAATCGACAGCCAGTAGTGAGCAGAGGCTGACGACGTCCTGAAGAGCGCTGTGGGATGTACAGGCGTAGTTCCTCGATGGTGTTTCTTTAAATTGGTTGATTTTCCAGCCTCACCCCCTCAGGGCCTTCTCTCCAAACCATTGCCCCTCCGAGAGCCTGGACAGGACGACATCCTGTCCGCTGGCGGACATCTTCTCCGTCACTTTTACCTAGGGCAGTCAGGAAGAGAACAGGTCAATCATGAAAGCGAACGCTATTTTTTTATTTCATCAAAAGAAAAAAAAATGTAAGAGAGCGTGGTTTAACGACTGAGATAGAATGGATTTTGCACCAACGAACACCACCTGAGCATGGTTCAGCCTGCGTATCAAACGAATCCCATTGGAAGACGACTTTAACCCTCACGTGCGCGTCCTTCGAATACTCAACACCTTCTTGGAATGGCCTTACCTGTCCCTCACTGATGATGTAAAAGGTGTCTCCAGTAGCGCCTTGTCGAACGATGTAATCGCCGTCCACGTAATGCGTCTGCGAGATTGGGGCGGCGAACGGAGAGGAAAGAGGCGTCAGGAGAGGAAATAAGAACAGAAACTGATAGCGAGGCAGGAGGAAAGAAACGGGGGTGTTATTAATATGAACTGAATGAGCAGCGACAGGGTGGTGTTTACGGTTATTAGATTAGCTGGTTTTGTGTTTGATAAACGTGCCTTGCTTATGTGTTTATGATATTATGATATGCTGTGTAGCTGGGGTTGAAGAGAGAGAGAGAGAGAGAGAGAGAGAGAGAGAGAGAGAGAGAGAGAGAGAGAGAGAGAGAGAGAGAGAGAGAGAGAGAGAGAGAGAGAGAGAGAGAGAGAGAGAAAGAAAGAAAGAAAGAAAGAAAGAAAGAAAGAAAGAAAGAAAGAAAGAAAGAAAGAAAGAAAGAAAGAAAGAAAGAAAGAAAGAAAGAAAGAAAGAAAGAAAGAAAGAAAGAAAGAAAGAAAGGAAAGTGAGAGTGACGAGAGAAGAAAGAAGAGAGGAAAGATACAGATCAAAAGAAAGACAGACACAGAGCGAGTCTGTTCCGTATGAGAATCCCGTACCTCTTCCAGAACATCACACATATTTAGGAGCACCTCCTCCGGTAAGGACTGCAGAAAAGGAACCCTGTAGCAAGACACAACACAAAGAATATAAACCCCCCGCCCCCCCCATGCCACCGATGGTCTGGCAGTTGAGAAACAACACAATTCTTGTGGTCCAGCCGGTGTGAACCAAAAAAAAAACACGTTCGTTTACAAAGCACCAAGGTGGGTTTAATCCCTTTTCAAGTGGAGGCCATTTTGGTCCCGGGGGGGCTCACCTGCGCAGGAGTTCCATGGAACGTGACGCGCTTCCGAGGCCGCTCAGCATCATGATGGCCTGGAACCTCTGCCGCTCGATAACCCACAGCTTGCTGTCCGTCAAAGCTGTGGAGTGAGAGGCAGGCAAAGGGAATGGTAAAGGAAGGCTGGGGAACTTCCATAGGGGGGGTTCGCAGTTCTGCTAGAAACAGGCAAACCTAACAGGTATTTATTAGCGCGTACATTATCTAGCGAGTTTTGGATTGTCCAGAATTCTGGTTTTAAAAAAGAAAACGCTTTATTTTCATCATTACAATAACAATTTGTTGAAATCTCCCTCTCTATTAGCTGATTTGTCTCTACCTCCTTTTTTTATTTTGTTTAACGGGTGAAAAGGGTAAAAAATGAATGTCTGATAGAGAGGATGTAAATTAATAATGAGTCTTATTAATTAGCTCATCAGTGCTTCCTGCAAAATAATTAAAAGAGTGTCCTCTTATCGCCAGGCTTAGCTGATAAGACTCTTTATTTCTGTCCAACCCCTTTTTTTACTGTATTAACCCACTGTACTGCGACTCACATTTAATGAAAGCGCATCACATTGGAATGATCAGAGCATTGGTATGTTACAACGTTGCTACTTCCATGATACACAACTGAGAAGAGAAAAATCAATGACATTTTCTGCCAAGAACATCTTGTGTGACCGTGAACGTCAGACCCAAGATGGAGCTTGTGTTTTTTTCCCCTTCACCTGAACCTTTGTCATTATGAATCAGACCACATGAGAGAGAGAGAGAGAGAGTGAGAGGGCATTATTGATGTGCTCCTCGACAGCAACAAAAAGAAAAAGTAATTTCAGGTGAGCAGAAAGATCAGGGCCTGTGCCAAGGCAGTGGAAGGGCTAAGAAAGGGGTGGACATGTAAGGAAAGGTAGAAAGGAAGAAAAATAATAAGGAAAGGTCACAAACGTAAATTGAGATTGGTTGCTATTGGGAAGCACATACGGTACATTGTAGAGAAAACTGGACGGCGAGATCAACGGACAGATAAGCACACACCAACATTTGAAATAGGAACACACACAAAAAGGGAACGCGCCGAAAGGAGAACATCAGAAGAATAAAGGAAATAATGGCGGGGAAGCCACACACACACACACACACACACACACACACACTCACACTCACACTCACACTCACACTCACACTCACACTCACACTCACACTCACACTCACACTCACACTCACACTCACACTCACACACACACATAGACAGACAGACAGACACACACACACACACACACACACACAGACACACACACACAAAAAACTAACTTAACTGATTTTTCAATTTGCACTGATCCTGTCCATAGCCTCAGCCTATTTATTTGTGAAACCAGGTCAGATGTGAGTATCAGAGGCTGGGAGACAGTGTTTTCCCATAAGGCTCAGGCCTGAGACGCTGGAGGGAGAAGATAGCACACTTTCTATTTTCCACGAGATAGCACTGTCTATCTTCCTCACGAAATGACCCTGAGTTGGCTGAGGAAATCACATAAACACTTAAATAAAAGTTCGTTTTTTCTTCTAAGTGTAGATTTAAGATGGAATGTTGTGGGGTTTAATACACATCTAAAGCATTAAGCCAAAAAATGAAAAATGAAAATAAAATAAGACTGAGGCAGATGGGGCAGTGAGCCTTTTACAGTTTTGAACATTCTAGAAGCAGAATCTACTTTGTATTCCCCACGTCTCACCGGGGGCCATTTGAAGCTGGGATCTTGTAAAGGATCTAAGAATCACTTTTGATTTCAAATTCGACTGATGTGTTGGATCTACAACCCCATTTGAGAATTCGACCAGCCTGTAGTTGTTCTCTACATTCAAACAAGCCTGATTACAATGAGTTCAGACGGTGTCTAAACTGTGTGTAATGTTTACGATGTAATGTAATTTACATGAATCTTCGGCTCAGTTCTACCTAATCATGGTCGACAAGCAAAACACCCACTCTTCTGTAGGCTCCTGCTGTGTACAAAGTATACGTCAGTGTGTGTCAAAGTATTTACTGTGGTTAGGTTAGCCAAATTATGTTTGAGAAACGTGTCTTGTTTATGATGATTTTGTGCCGGTACCTGATATTGTATAGGGATGTGTACATTTGTACAGGAGGGCTAGCTCTCCAAACATGGTTCCTGCTTCAACTGTGAGTAGCTTCTGGGAGTCCTTTGTCAGTTCCATCCTCCCCTCTGTAATAGACACAAATAAACAGTTTGGTGAATGCAAGGTTTGTGTGGGTGTGTGTACCTGTGTCCATGTGTGTGTCTTTGTGTGTCTGTGTGTGCCTGTGTGTGCATTTGAGTTAGAAGTGAGTGAGAAAGAGAGAAAGAGATATACAGAAAGAGATAGAAAGAAATAGTGAGAGGAACAAAAAGAGAAACATAGAATAGATAGAAAGAGAGAGGGATGGATGCAGTACAGTCTCCTTCCTTGGATGATGTTCAGGGTGGTTGTCAAGAGCCGCCATCGTCATGGCAGCAGGGCAACAGCAGTTGAGTAGGGTGTGACCTCACCTCCGCTCTGCCCCGCCCCAATCTCCTGCCTAACCCAGATCACAGCTGCAGGTGCTGATTGCGAGTGTGACAGATACGAGATGAGATATATGTCAAGTGACAGGTATGGACACATCTCATCTTCCGCACAGGAGAAGAGACCCATTTGTTGGTGTTCAGGGGACGAGAAAGAAGCAAATTGAATAACCTCCCTCACCACCCATGCCTGTCACATTAAATCTCTTGGTAACACCGGAGACATCTGACAAGACTACGGCATCGACGGAGTAGACGGCGCTTTAACAACATGTCAGGACCAGAGCAGAGAGCAACTCCTGTTTTCCCCGCTTCGACGTGACATTTCAATTGACAGCCAGGCAGGCCTCTTATTATGCAGCACACCACAACCCCCCCCCCCCCACCACACACACACACACCCCCACCCCCACCCCTCCCTCCCTCGTTCTGAGCAGGTCATTCTCAGATCTCACCTAAGCAGTCTGCTTTAATAAAACGGCACCGTGTATAATCTAACCTTGAGCACAACGCAGCAAGAGACTTTACTTTTGACCAACAATAAGACTCCCATATCAACCAGGAGCCTGTCTCTTCATCAGTTTGGGTCATAAAGTGGTTGGCAAATGATTATGCATCGCAGTTACTCCCACACATTGGATATCAATGTGTTTTTTCAGAAACATCACACATTCAACTACTCTCAAGTAAGTTCACTCACCTTCTATGATATAAGAAAGAGATCCTTCGGTTCCTTCTTGAATGACCAAGTCGCCTTGCTTGAGAGTGGTGGAATACATAGAGTGGATTATAGCCAGGATCTGACCTTTTTCAAGATTCCTCAGAAAGTCATTCTGCAAAAAAGCTGTCTGAATCAGCCTTTGTGTCCTGGGGAAGTAAAGTAGAGGACAATCAATAAGCAATACAGTGGATGAACGCAAAGATCTAAAGCTTGAAGTGTCATGCATTGTGTCTGTAAATCTAAGCAAATATTTTGGTCTTATTTTGGAGCGTTGCAGAAGCCACTTGATGGGCTTAAAAAAAAAAAAAAAACGTTTCATTTTTGTTTTTTTGGAAACGGCGTCTCGTAAGTGGCAACGGTGATTGGGCATGTTGCCAAGGCACAAACAGCGATGTCCTCGGTGCGTTCTCTCACTCTGGGCTTTTGTTGTTGCTTGCATCGGAGACCGTTTGGGGAGTATTAGAGTCCAGTGTGATGGGCTCTGAAATAATGGTCTTTCTTTTAGCTCTCCGAAACGTTTCATTTTGTGCAGACTCAGAGCTGCCTGGAATAGACAAAAGGATAAAAAAAGATTCTCATGAAAATGACACCTGATGATTGTTTCTAATGAGCTTTGGTGCTGTGTCAAAGATGCATACCATAGTCAGTTTGGTCTCGATAATGACTCAAAAATCTATATATGAATGTTCAATGTATGAATATATCCATTATATAATTTAAGTAAAGGGTTTAAGTAAACAATGCATTATGTTCACAATTATCAAATGACTTTTCTCTAAAATAGGGTTATTTGCTGTTCTAACCCCTCACTTAAATGTTCAACAAGTAGCTTTGATTTGAGTTAACTTGCAAATCTTATAACTGAAAGCAAACTAGTTTGTCTCAATATCACAATAACATAATAATCAAAACCTCAATGAGACAATGAAAAACTATTTTGAATATCATCCAGTGACGCTATATTGTCAAACAAATTGATGCTTCAGTACAACCATATATTTCCCATGAAATTATAAATAAAAAATAAAAAAACACAGCAGAGTTGGGAAGCCTGTCTATGTAAATGTTTAATATAGATATGTGGCAGGCTACCAGCATTTACACCAACAGAGGGTCCAGGGGGGGAGAGAGTGGCCCTGTAGCGGTCCAGCTCTCCTTGCAGTCTCCGAATGAGGTCATCTTTGGTATCCAACTCAAGCTCTAACTCATCAATGAGTGTGTCTCTCTGGCGAAGCTCCTCAATTTTAAGTTGAAGGGCAAACTGGAGGTCTCGAAGTGTGCCCATATTCTCATAGGGAAAAGATGATGAATGAAAAAATATTTTCATTCCTGACACACACTCTGACTTCACTGTCTTTATGTCTAGCATTAGGCAAATAATAGCCTGAATAGGATTCATATCGGTACAAAAAGATATAGCCTACATTCAAGAACACAAGAAAGTTTGGATTTGTTCATTTTCCAAAAGGCTTTATAATTAGGTTATATACTGGAAATTACAATAACATGCAATATAATCTTTAAAAGAATTACGGTAAAAAAAAAAAAAAGATGTGCTGCCAAATGTATAAGACACCTGCAACATTTGAGCTTGATTAAGACAAGCTATCTAAGTAGGCTAACCTGCTCAAAAAAATGTAAGAGACAATAGCAACACTTACAGGACATGCGATGATTGCAGGATAGTCCCGAATATAATTCTAACAATTTTCTCCACTGTTGTACACCTTGCATCCCTCGACTCGTTCGGTAAACAGTCACATGTGCAGGTGCACCTTCCACCGACAGCTCACACTGCTGGCTGGTTCATTCTTCTGGAGCGTTATAGTCACGGTGCGTGTGTATATATAAGTGTGTGTGTATGTGTATGTGTGTCGGTAAGTGTGGATGCGCGTGCCCTTGTGTAAGTCACATGCTCAAAGCCGAATTGTGTGAATGAAATCTTTCTGAAACCGTACTGATATTATTCTGGGCAGATATTCTGCAAAGGGAATTTATAAAAATGGTTGATGGCTATAAAAGCCTTAGATTTATTTTTTATTTTTTTGGTCCGTGGACTCCGTTGCAAAGATATTTAGGGAAATTAGACTCATAGGTCTTTGTGCTTGAAAAAAAAAAATCTACAACCCTCACTACCTAATTTATAGCCGACTAATGATAAAAAGCGACATGTTTTTTTACTCACTGTGGGTGGCAGCAGAGTTCACTAATATGTGTTACTGTTAGGACCTTTAGTAGCGGTAGTGTACCACTGAGTGCGAACGCTGCCAAAAACTCTTCAGAAGAAGAAAGTAGGAAGAAAGGAGAAGATGGGCTGTTGACCAGAGAAATTAGCTAATCAGCAAATCCCCCCAATTAGGCGTTATATACAGCTTAAACCTAATTTTGAGACGCTGTTTAATAACTTAGATAGAATTTAGTAACATGATCCTCACTGTGAAACCACTTCAAGGAAAGGAATGTAGCGTTCAGGTAAGCAAGGCGAGCTTCAACGTTGGTTACGTTATAGCTACGGCGTTAGCTTGCTAATGCTAACAAGCTAGCTAGCACTCTGTCTCGCTATCAAAACTCACCAGCTCATCACACAGTTACGCTAGCCAGCGTACATTTGGGGTAATCGAGCTTTAGCCCTTTAACCAATGGAGGAGATAACTTGCTAGCTGTGATCAGTGACTCTCTGCCTGCTAACCCACATATCAGGGAGATATTCTAAGTGGTGCAAGCACATGTAACGACGGTCGTTGGGTGCTGGAAATGTCGGTCAAAACCACCCTGAAACACCTGGCTGTGGTTTATCTGTCTGGCTGCAGAGCGTCATCTGGAATACATTCGTGCTTCACCCTATTTGTTGTGTCAATACAGTAGTCTTACAATTGCTAATCATATGTAATTTTATTGTTGTTGCCAAATCATAAGTGGGATGGTATTTAGCCGTTTGGAATTGACAGGCCATTTATTCAAAGTTAGACGTTGCTTTGGCAAAATAATACAAGAAAATGACTTGGATATGTCTGATTCCATGATCTCCGCAGGTCACTGAAGACGAAAAAGTCTCGACAGTAAAAGAACTGGTATCAGAGCGTCTAAACATACCAGCAAATCAGCAACGATTGCTCTACAAAGGGAAAGCTCTTGCAGGTAAAGCACTGTTATTGAGTTATTCTCCAAAGACAAACTACATTGCAAGACTGCAAGCATTGCCACAAACTTGAACACATACAAAGTTATGGTAAGTATTTCATTGTAGCTGGCTGACATGCAAAATTAACTACCTCCTACAGATGAACACCGATTGAGTGATTACTCCATTGGGCCGGAGGCTAAGTTGAACTTGGTGGTTCGCCCTGCTGGAGAGACTAAGATTGGAGCCACAGGAATGGCTGGCGGTAGCAGCAGTAGTATCCCCCACGGTGCTGTGTGGCAGACTCTGTCAACCATTCTGGCTAAACACTTCAGCCCTGCAGACGCTGCCAAAGTCCAGGAGCAGCTGATTAAGGTGCTTTCATTTAAACTGTATTACAATATCTAAATCAACCAAAACTTGGCTAGCTAACTCTGTAAAGTCTATGTTCTACTAATCTATTTTGTCCGAATTTTCTTTTGTAAACTGGGACAAATCTTGGAAAGAGATGGGACTCACAAGCACTTCATGCATGTTGCCATTACAGACTCCGAAAATAATGCTCTGCTTTTCCTGCATTTCCGGCATTCTTGTGGATGTTAGAACAGTTGAGTTGCATTTACAATGGCTTGAATTGTTTACTTAATTGATTGCTATTACTCTAATGATCAACTCTGCCTTACTTTGCTCTAGGACTATGAACGTTCTCTTCGACAACTTAGTCTAGACGACATTGAGCGTCTGGCTGGACGCCTGCTGCACCCCGACAGTGAGGGAATGGACACCTCTTACATGGACTGAGAGACTGACATATAGGAGCAGGGTTTTTTTGTTTTTGTCTGAACGAGTGGAGACAGTGTTTAATAAGAGTGAAACGTGGGAGTTGCTTTGTCAATATTATCATTTTTTTATACTGCGATTTCCAGTGTGAGCCTTGTTGGAAAGACGGACATTTTTGTACATAAATGAAATGTAAAGTTGATTATTCAATTGACAAAAGCTTACATTAGTGTAGGTTTTTTTATTTTGTTTTTCTGCCACACAGGCTCAAATAATGTTGTTAATATTAAGCAAAATAAATCCCTTATGACAGTTGGCATCAATATATCTCAGGCTACTTAAGCATATGGGGTGACACTGACTAATACTAATTGAGAATTTATTTATTACTTATGTGGAATGACTGATGTCTGTTTAATGTCATTTCTGCTAGTAAATGTAGGCTGTGTAAATACGCTGTTTCTATTCAAGCAAAAAGAATAAATAAAGTTACCTTGATTAATGGATTTCCTTACTTAATGTGATTTTGAGTTGTGGTAATTATTAATATTTTAACTTATACACGTTGGTTCACAATGACCGAATGACAAACAGCCCTACAACGAGAAGAGGGTGTGGAAAGTCGGAATAGACAACAAGGTTTGACTGGCTGATGTACTAGCCAATCAGAAGGAGGCATCGTTCCGTAATGGTGTTAGACCAATCTTAAGGACACAATATTATAGTAGACCCGCCCACTTTTCAATGACAATACCCACATCTTAGCAGGCAGCTGATCTTCTCTTTCGAGACTACTAAATAGCCTGAAAATGCAATAAAGCTTAATATTTCATAGAAGATATGGATTGACAGTCTTCTTGGATATAGCATTAGGAAATTAAGCGCCTGATTGTGCGGTAAGTATCGGCTGGGCAACTAACGCGAGCAGCTTGTAATATGGCTAATGTTTTCCATTTCCCTAGCTTTGACTGATGACTAGCTTTCTCGCTTGCAGGTAATTGCATCTTGATCTGTCTAGAAGATGCCGATAAGCTTTTTAGATATTTAACAGTTTGCCAGCAAGCCACTCAATAGAAATATTGAACACAAATCTTGCAATGGATTCGTTTGTCTTGCTAAGATCAGCCGTAGTAGCAGTTCAGGGCAGGGGTACGATTCCCGCCTGGGCGTGTTCTCTCTCATCAGGACCCCTTTTGGCAGTCACTGATGTCTGCCTATTATCCTATTGCGTAATGTTATCATTACCAGTATGTGCACACATACTCTGGCAAGACCCTATCTTGCTTTTCTATTATGGTTAGGAATTACTATTTTTAGTGTGCGGTTATCTTTGTTGATGATATTTTGTCACATACAAGCTTCTGTGATATTCTACTGTAATCTCTTTTTCCGCTCTTAGGTCCAGCCATATTGTGAAGAGATGGAAACTCTTATTCCCGTCATTAACCGACTGCAGGAGGTCTTTCTCACAGTGGGGGCTGACGTCATTCAGTTGCCTCAGATAGTGGTGGTTGGATCACAGGTCAGTCTAGGATGAACTCTTATGGAAAAACGTTCCCATGGGCCACATTCTCAACCTTGAAATGGATCCTTGGAAAGCTCTACATGTCAGTTAAAAGTGCCAGCTATCTAGAAGGTTTATGTCTAGAACTAGTCACAACAATCACAGCAACCATACTAAAAATGAATGTAAAATAGCACATCACTTGCAATAAACAACCTGAAGCAAATAAAAAGATGAGAGGCCATGTCTTTCACATTTCTTTAGTTTTGTGGTTTGAGTGTAATTGTAATGTTTTGGTTTGCACAATGACCAACAGTAAGCTAGCCTTCAAAATGTTTTGCCCAGGCCCACTGTTAAAATGAACAGGCTTTGTGACTAGGAAATGAATGACATGAGGGCCACTTCAGCCTACCTTACACAATATGCCAGAACCTCTCTAGAATTACATCTTTTCCTCCAATAACAGAGCAGTGGGAAGAGTTCGGTTCTAGAAAGCTTGGTTGGACGCGACTTCCTGCCTAGAGGTTCCGGAATAGTCACCAGGCGACCCCTGGTGTTACAGCTGGTTAATGTTCCTCCCCTGGAAGAACGGAAAGCGCACGAAAACGGTACCAAACCCAGTGAGACTTATTGCATTTTTATAGACATATCGCAAAAACATAATTAGGCTAGTTAGTACTATCTGAATGCTCAAGATTTTAAACCCAGTTTTTCCCCATTGTGCATGTACCTTTACTCACTGATTGAGCTGTACACTGTTTTGGTAAACCTTTTCTCTAACATCTAATCTATTTTCTTTCCCATTAAATGTCTCAGGAAATGGGGTAAAACAAAACATCCAAAACAGCTACCCAGGTGTTTCTATAGTTTATCTGGCATAAACCTGTCGATTTTCTGTCCGTTTAAATATTTTATTTACTTTATTCATCGTCTGATTTCACCGCTTGTGTTAAGCGTCTCGTGATGCTGAAAAGTATTTGTGATCTGCCCCCATTGTTAGTGATGGTTATTTTCATACATCACAATTATTGTGGAAACTCATGTCTCTATGCATCTATGATTTGATATTCGTTTTCTGTTTGTCATTTTTACGTTTAGTTTGACCCACGTCAATCTTTATTGGTGTGAAGAATGAAATTTCCCTCCACCCCTTTGCTTTAAACTGTTTTGATGCTGTTCATTGTTAAGTCTTTAACAACTTTTCCCCCCCTTCTCCCCAGGTATCAAAGCTGAGGAATGGGGCACCTTCCTCCACTGTAAGAACCAGGTATGTTTTAATTTAATCTGTTTGGCTCTCTACCACCCAGGTCTATGCACCTTGCAAGGCAGGACAGTGTTTTAGTATTATTATGTATTATGTAAGTAACCTGTCTCTTATCAACCTGTGCGTGTGAAAGACTTTCACAGATTTCCATGAAATTCGGAAGGAGATTGAAGGAGAGACTGAACGTAGTTCAGGCGAAAATAAGGTATGTGTATTGTAACCATTGCATTTATTGATGCAATAGTGGTAGAGAAAGGACCTAAGCTGTGAATCACTTCCGAACAGTGTATCCCTTGTTAAGGCTTCTCCATCTTTCTACTTTTATGTACCCCACACTCCAGGGAATTAGTCCTGAGCCCATTTATTTGAAGATATTTTCTCCTAAAGTTCTCAATCTCACGCTGGTGGATTTGCCAGGAATCACCAAGGTACGCATCAGGCCCAATGTCTTAAGCTCGCGTCAGAAATGTAATTGGATTTCTCGCAACTCGGCGAGGTGACTCACACACTTAATGTCATGCGACAAGTCTCTGATCTGATCGCGTTTGTTTGTTGGTTTGCGCCAGGTCCCGGTCGGGGACCAGCCCGAAGACATCGAAGCCCAAGTACAAGACATGATCCTGTCCTTCATATCCAATCCCAACTCGCTCATACTCGCTGTGTCACCTGCCAACTCCGATTTGGCTACGTCTGACGCGCTCAAACTGGCCCGGGAGGTCGACACAGATGGTGAGCAAATCTGTCAACCGTCACACCTTCCTAATCAGGGAACGTCAATTTTTTATTGTTTCATTTTTTTTTTGCCATGTCTTGTCTTTTCTGCAGTAGCGCTTGATTGAACATTCTCTCACCAGTAATGAGTGCTTAAGGCTGTTCAATATCCAGACACATTTTGCAAAGAATGTTATCTGTTATTTTTCATTTCTGGCCTGCAGGGAAGTAGTATTTAATTATCTATCAGCAATTCGGTAGACGATAAAAAAAACATCAGGCAGGGATAGAAAGGCTTTTTCGCCGGCTTGTTGGCCGATTGCCTGGTGTCCATGCAAACTTAAACGATAACGTCTAAAGTAGACCTTGGATTTAAAGACGCTAATAGACTTCAGATTTTTCCTCATGTAGATTTTCAATACTTTTTATCAACTGCCATTTTAGCCATGCTTTTCTGTTTGTGTCTCTACTCTCGGCTCACGATGTAGAGTGGGGAGCGGGGCGTCCACTAGGATAGCGCTTCGATCCCTGGCTCCCCCTGACCACATGTCGAAGTGTCCTTTGGCAAGACACTGAACCCTAAGTTGCTCCCGATAGCATGGCCGCGCCTTGGATGGGAACTTTGTTGGCAACAATGTGTGTGTGAGTGGGTGAATGAGAGGCATAAATGGTAAAGCGCATTGTGAACTGTTAGGGTCGAAAAAAGCGCTATATTAGTGCAGTCCATTTACCATTTACCATTACTCCAGGCCGCAGGACACTGCTGGTGGTCAGCAAGCTGGACCTGATGGACGCGGGGACTGATGCTTTGGAAGTCCTTCTAGGCAGAGTCATCCCCGTGAGGCTGGGTATTGTAGGAGTTGTCAACAGGTTTGTAGTTCACATGTTTGTATTTGCTTTACTTACCTGGGGAGATCGTTATACAGTGCACCGTTTCCCCAACCTCTTACTTTTGACAGTTTAATTATGAAAAGAGTAGCTGTAGGTGACCTTTATATACATATATAGAATACATATATGTTTATCGTTTGGAAATAATAGTCTCAGTTATTTGTCCAAAAGTGGTTAATGAAATTCAGTCTCGGAAGTACCTGTATCTTTCCCTGCAGTCACGTAATTTTCTCTGACAGTTCTCGAGCCCCAGGTAATCCTCGTGAATTACATTTATGAGGAATATTTTTTTGCGGGGTGGAGGTGGTGAAAACAACATTAGACTGCAGCTCAGGGGCATTTTGAAATGACTTCGAACCGCACATAACAGCTGAGACAATTGGATATGTCTTGACAGCAAAGTCCGGCAAACAGAAGTACCTGAGGGCGAGCTGTCAGGGGGAAGTCAACCCTGGTAGCACACCTCGTTTGTTAGGCTATAGTGCATGTCTTCAAAAATGTAATGTCTTACTTAATACTCACAAACGCTATGCATTCATGCTGGTCAGTGGCTAGCTAGTTAGGCGAATTTGTGATCTCTCTCAGCAGCTGGCGAAAGCTAACCCCTCTTTCCTCTCCTCTCCTCCGCTCCACCCCCTGCCAGGAGCCAGCATGACATCAACACCAGCAAGAGCCTGGAGCACAGTTGCCGTGACGAGCAGGCCTTCTTGCAGCGCCACTACCCGTCGCTGGCGTCCCGCTGCGGCTCGCGCTACCTGGCCAAGACCCTCAGCCGGCTGCTCATGCACCACATCCGGGACTGCCTGCCAGAGCTGAAGACCCGGGTGACGGTGCTGAGCTCCCAGTACCAGGCCCGGCTCAGCAGCTACGGGCAGCCCGTGGAGGACCACAGCGCCACGCTGCTGCAGATCGTCACCAAGTTCGCCAGCGATTACTGCAACACCATCGAAGGCACGGCCACGCATATCCAGACCACGGAGCTGTGAGTTGAGACGGAGTTCAGAGAGGATACGCGATAGCGAGAGAGGCCATTTTTCATTTCAATTATGATTTCACACCAGGTAATGCTAGATATAAAACCAAAAGAGATATGTCATGAAATATGTCTGCCTTTGTTTACATGGTTGCGTTTATCTATCAGCTGTCGTCTTAATACATTTCAGTAATGTTCTGGGAGACAACTTAGTTAGTCATCATAAGAGCAGTAATGATTTTGGTATTGTTCCACCCTGTGGCCAATGTTCTCTTTTTAATCTCGTGTCTGCTATTCTATTGACATATTGCCTCTTATACCACTTATAAAAAGTATCAATCCGCTTTGCTTGGTTGCGTTTAGATTTTCAATCTGGCTGCAATTTGAGTACAAGCAAGAAACTAACCCAGGGAACATAGTAGCCTGACAGGGGATACATTCCATTCTACATTCTGTATGTATGATGTATGTTTGCAATGTTCTAGGAAAAAACAGAGACACCTACAAGTACCTAATTAGGACCCTGCCCAGTTTGTGTCGGTAATATAAGCCAATATGTCAAGTGTCTCATTCAGGCCTGTATCCCTTTGTCTCGCAGCTGTGGAGGGGCACGAATCTGCTACATATTCCACGAGACCTTTGGCCGCACTCTGCAGTCCATCGACCCCCTGGGAGGCCTGTCAGAGCTGGACATCCTCACTGCCATCCGTAACGCCACGGTAAGAATGACCCCCGCCTTTATCTGCAACCCGCTTCTCCCCTTCTCGGACGCGTGCGCCGTATACAGCCCTGAAAAACCTGGCTACCGTAAGTTTATTCTCTCGCAAGAACAGCAGATGAAGTGTGTGTTTGTGTGTGTGTGTGTGTGTGTGTGTGTGGGGGGGGGGGTGGGGGGGTGGGCTGGCAGGGTCCACGACCGGCCCTCTTCGTCCCTGAAGTGTCATTTGAGCTGCTGGTGAAGAGGCAGATCAAACGCCTGGAGGAGCCCAGCATGCGCTGTGTTGAACTGGTCCACGAGGAGCTGCAGAGAATAGTCCAGCACTGCTCCTCCTACAGCACGCAGGTCGGCATTGGCACACACACACATACACACACATAAACACACACACACACACACACACACAGGCACCCAACTACTTACACATATCTAGGAGTGTGTGCTGTTTCAGTGTTTCATGAGGAACTGGAGTTGATTTTTTTTTTACCACACTACACACAGTGTAACACATGTATTAGAAGCCCCAACAAATGCTCCTGGAAACAATTAAACACTTTGATTTGGGAGTTAGGTATACCTCCCGATGTGAGTGCACAAGAGCAACAACATTTCATTTGCACCTCTTATTTTTCTCAACAAAGTTACCCTGCATACATCTTGTTTGCCAAACATATTTCTAAGTGTGATGACGGTGGGGTGGTGGTGATGTGTTTGTCAGGAGCTCCTGCGGTTCCCCAAGCTGCATGACTCCATCGTGGAGGTGGTGACCAGCCTACTGAGGAAGCGCCTGCCTATCACGAATGAGATGGTAAGATACCCACGACAGAGACCCTAAACCCTAAACCCTAAACCCAAATCAACGCCCTGAATCGACCTGTATGGAAGCCCATAGGGGACTTGATTAAAATGATAATGCTATTGTGGAATCACGTTTGCTTTTTCAAGTTTACATGATCATTTTAATAAAGTCCCCTATGGGCTTCCAAAGACCCGTTTTAGGAGATCAACACACGCCAGTTAAAGGGTTTGCGTTGAACGACGCTGCCTTGTTTTGTTTTCTTTTGTACCGTCTCATCGGGCTTTGCAGGTCCACAACTTGGTAGCCATCGAGCTGGCCTACATCAACACCAAGCATCCGGACTTCACCGACGCGGCCCAGGTCTCGGCCTCTGTCAACAGTCAGCAGGTACCCACGGCTACAGCCGGATGATACTCCCCTCTCTCCCCCCCATGTTGCGGCTCCTGTTATTAATGCGTGCAGGCGGAATGCTGAGCAGGAGGTTCATGTTATAGCAGGGATACCTACACCAAGTCCGCTAGCTGTTTTAGCAGCTGTAGGTCTTTTGGGTTTTCTTCTTTTGTGGTTTATTTGGGTTATGGCATTTGTCTGTCTACGAATTTGCCATTCATACACATCGTCTTTCTAAGAACTGAGTTAGTGTAGGATATATTTGAACTTCAATAATTCTCTATTCAAATATTTTTCCGAAGTTCAACCTTTCTTCATTTAAATCATGCTGCACTATGCAAATCCCTTCATTAGACAACGCTTTCTGCAAAATAGGATGAGTGCCCCACCGTCTCGTAATAAAAATGTATTTGACCCCGGTTGCCCCCTGAACTCCTCCCTGTCTACCCTCCGCTGCCAGGCGGACGGCACGGACGGAGGGAAGCGCTCGAAGAACGAGAGGCTGGCTGAGGACAGAGTCCCTCCCGGAGGCTTCGGCAGCCCGAGCAGAGGCCAGGCGGTTAACCTCCTTGACACAGTAAGTAGCTGGAGGAGGAGGAGGAGGGGAGGGGAGGGGGGGGGGGGGGATAAACGGTGGCGCTGATCCATTAGAACTCACCCGCTGAGTGAACACCGGGGGGGCCGAGCCCTTTTAACGCCCCCCCCTTTCATCTATCTGCCAGGCGGTGCCCAGCGCACGCAAGCTGAGCACCAAAGAGCAGAGGGACTGCGAGGTCATCCAGTGCCTCATCAAGAGCTACTTCCTCATCGTCCGCCAGAGCATCATGGACAGGTGGGTCGGGTGGGGGGGGGGGGGGGGGGGGGGGGGGGGGGTGGGGGTGGGTGGGGGGGGGTGTAGCTTTGCTGGATGGCCCGCTGGAGGTTCCCGAGCCTCGGCTTTCCATGTTGTCACGTCCTCCCGCCGTCCGAGTGTGTTTGTCTTGCGTTTTGCGAAAGGCCAGAGAAAAGAAGAAAGAAGAAAAAGAAGAAAAAAAATAAAGAAAAGTAGGGGAGACCTCAGGCGGTCTCGAGCATTTTTTAGGACACGTCCAGGCATGCCGGCGAAATGTCCTAACCCTGCTCCCCCTGTGCGTTCCCTGGGTGTGTGGGGTCCGTCGGCCCCGCAGCGTGCCCAAGACGGTGATGCACTTCCTGGTGAACTTTGTGAAGGAGCGCCTGCAGAGCGAGCTGGTGGGGCAGCTCTATAAGCAGGGGCTGCTGCAGGAGCTGCTGATAGAGTCCCAGGACACGGCGCAGCAGAGGACAGAGGTGGCCCAGATGCTGGAGGTGAACCTTCTTTCATAGAGAGTGGAAAATTGAAATAGTTCGATTCAAATGTTTCTGTGGAAATATTATGTAGGAAGGAAGGTGTGGATTTGTCACTCTATGGCCCTCGACTGTTGTAGGGAGACTGTTGTATCGTCACTTGGTTTTCAAATTCCGGTCTCCCTTTTTCGAGCCGGACTAGCTACATTCTTTTCTAATTTCTCTTTCTTTCTCTCTTTTGTTGTTTTTCCTCATATCAATCTCCTTTCCGTTTCTCTCTCTCTCTCCGCAGGCCCTACAAAAAGCCAGTAACATCATTTCTGAGATTCGGGAGACACACCTGTGGTAGCCTGAAGAAACAGACAGTCCAAATTCATTAGAGACAGTGTGTGTATGTGTGTACGCGCGTATGCTTATTCTTTTGTATGTGTGTGTGTGTGTCTGTGTGCGCGCGTGTGTGTGTTTGTGCGTGCGCCAATATATCTTGAATGCTGACCAGTGGCCACACATTTACACATTGTCTGTATCTGCCACCCGCAGTCCCTGTCCCAGCGATCAGGGACTGTGCTGTCTCAATGTGGATATTGTCCGATGGTGGAGGGACCAGCACTGCTTAGTTACAGAGTCAGCCAACATGTGAAAGAGACACCAATGATCAAAAAGCCAATTATATGTGTTCAGTCTAAAATGTCTAAAATGTCGTTGAACTCTTCTTTTTTTTAATGTATTTTGTTTGTTTTATAATGTGGCTGGGATATTTTGTCGTTTTAGTATCAAGGAGCGATGATAGCAACATGTACAGCATCATTTGGGTCATTGATTAGCTGTCTTTCTGGCTGACTGGCTACGAATTCCCCAGCGTCTAAGTAGCAGGTGCAAAAAGTATTTTGAGCGGGAGATGTAATCAGTCCTCATCAGCCTTTCAGGTGTCTTGTCTCCAACGGTGAAGCGACATTCAGGGAAGATGTTTACAGTCGGGCCTGAAAATCAAACTTGGACAGTAAATATTGACTGCGCTATAACTTTGCAACATTGTCGGAGTCAGTTGAAACATGATGGTCAGTTTTCAACCTTTAGATCAGCCCTTTATGTTCCTGTAGTTTTAATCTAAATCAGGCTGTTGGATCTTTGATAACGTTATATTTTGCATAGCATTACACATCGGGTGCATGTGCACTGTTTATACAGATTGTGTCAAACAAGGTTATTTAGCATTCTTGTTTAATAGGCAAGTTCGTGTTTTAAATTGATTGACATGAGCCATTAGTGTACAAAAAACAAACAGATTTGTGTGTCTAGGTCAGTGACCATGCAGGGAAATAGGTCTTGTTTTTTTTTTGTACTAGAGAGGATGCCTAGAAATATGATTCACGTGTAAAGAGGGAGTGTAGATAAGGCATAGATCTATAATGAGTAGATTCGGCACGCCCGATCAAGTCTTTTCTGCCTAAAGCACAAATCTAAGTTGTCAAGGGCAACAGAAGTCAACAATTATCTGTCACCCACCATTTGGCGTTGCCTTGAAACTTAGGCTATCTGTCCATTCTATTGGTTCTAGTTCTATAGACAGAAACAGTTCTGTAGAAACAACACAGTCGGCAACTATTTGACTGGCTAGCTAGGTCTCTTTTGAGGCTGTTTTGTTTGATGCTGTGTTACCTGCCTTTCTCTGAGTTTCCCCTCTATCTGCTCTGGGCTGAAGGCAGAGACGGAATTGGAATGATAAGAATGCTCAAACAAAGGTAAGATCATATATCATTGTTTCTGGTTTAGGGTACCGCATGCACTGTTGTTGCATTCTCTGACATATAATAGAAGGCCCAGATTTAGGCCCAGATTTTCTTTAGTGGAGTATAATCTTTCTTATGGCTCAAGCCCCCTATTTGTGACCCCTAACACTGTGTGATGTTGTATTTTTGAATCATGTGTTTTAAAAATGTATTCATACAGCTATTATCGAGAAAAAAAAGAGATGGTCCCATGTACCGAGGTACCTTATCCGTTAGGTTTTTGCTAGTTAGTAATTTGCTGTTGTGGCCAAAAGTCACGGAAATGAAAAGTCCCCCTTGTTCAGAAAGACCTGCCTTTATGGGATCCATCCTTCAGGTGACAGAGCGCTATGGCCGTGTATCTGTCTCTGTCTTTCCTGAGGTTCAGAATGGGTATGCATGTGTGTGTGTTTACTGTATGCGTGTGTTTGTCTTTGAATGAAGGAATATCGTGTGTGTGTGTTAATTTTTATTATTATTTTAAATGTATATTAAGAAACCTTTATCATTGTGAACTGCCTGAAAGTTCTTGCCTGCCAATATTTGTGATGTCATGTTTACTGAATGAGATATGCTGTTTTTCTGGAAGGACCTGGATGTTTACTGTTAATTTAATAAACCGCAACGAGTAAGAAAGATTCATTTGAATGCACGTTTCTATATAAATTAAAACGGAAACTACGCAGTCTTTTTTGTACCATTGAGTATATATTTTTTTGCTATTCTGAAAGGAATAAACACTGAATACATTTCTTGTAGTAATACAAATACATTGCAGTGCATGAAAAGGTCTGATGAAGCATCATCATCATCATCATCGTGATTCTTTTGAGAGCAGCAGCAGCTGTCTGTGACTCGGCCCCCTCGCCGTATTGATCCTAGTAGACTGAAAGGGCATGAATAAGATGAATGAGTACAGCTTCTTTGCGCATGCCACTGCACAGACAGCCTGGTTTACACTCCCAAGTATCTAACCTCTCTCTCCTGCTGGCTCAGTCACAATGCCCATTCAAACAGACAGAGACAACAGGAATGTAAATGTCAAACTTCTGTTGAGTTGCCGCCATTTAGCAGTGTGATTGATTGTCGCCATTGTATTCGTCTGTGTGTGAGTGTGCACTGAGTTGTGTGTTTTTTCTTTTTTTGGCACTGAGATCTGGAGTGAATCAAAGATGGATGAATATAGCTGTCTGTGGGTATGCAATGGCAGAAGAGTCTCTCATTACTGTCTGATAGAAGGGACTTTTGTTTTATTCAGATGTCGTTAGAAGTTGCACTACAGACAGCTAACCACTGCTGGACTAATACTATGAAACAAAGTGCATAGAGAATCAAATCACACTTTTGTAATAATATGAATTATCTATGGATGAGTCGTGAATACTAAATGTTTCATATTGTCATCCTACAAACAGGTAGCTCCAAATGTGAATTCATGTTTTAAATATAATTCACCCTAATTAGCTTTCTTTAATTACTTAAATTTTTTTTTCAGTCTAAACATTTTAGAGTGAGTGTCAGCGTAGACTCGTCATTCAAACACAAGAAAGCGGAGCGACTTGGAACAACATCAGTAACTGTTTTTATTTTTAAACACATATCCCAGACATTAAAATGGAACGGTTCACACTTTGTCTCGTACTGTATCCAGTTTCTCTGATCACCCTCCAGTGACAATGCCCCCTCCCATTTCCTTCTCTCAGAGCCCCAGCCAGACCATACCAATCAATTTCCCTGGGAAAAAAGAGGGGGGATCGTACAACAGTCTCATGAAATAAGCTTTATACAGGTTTGCAGTTTTCAGCTAAATGGAGCTTCCTCTGAATTGTCCCTAATCCTGGCCTGCTGTGGAGGCTGTTACAGGGCATAGCTCCTCCCCACCACCGGTCTCTTTAATATTCTAGCTCTGCTCAGCACCCCGTTTCCCTCTCTTTGGTGAGCCGGGCCAGGAGAGGAGGCTGAACAAAGCCATGGGAGAGAGAAGCTGCTGGGGGAGTGAAAGAACTGACACTCACTGACTCTGTCGTCTGGACAACCAGGCCAAGAGGAGGGAGAAAAAACAAGGGTGAGCAAAAGATTAAATAAGAGAGGGGGAAAAAAAGATTATGAATTGTCGAGGTAAAAAAAAAAGTATCCTGAGGAGATAGATATACAGAGAAAGAGAGATTATTGTTGTTTTTTCCAGTGTGGTTCTTGTATACAATGCTGTCTGTCTCCCTGGTTGAGCTGAGCATTTTGACAAGATATTAAGTAAGTGAAATTCCCCTCAGCAGAATAATGTAGAAGTGAGATTGCAGGGCACAGGTTTACATTCTCAAGACGGGGACCCAACGGGGCTGAGCATTCCATCAGCCGCCTAACTGCATCTCCACACAAACGCACCGAAAAGGCTCAGGTAAGGCGCGCTCTCTCTCTCTGTTTCTGTCTCTGTCTCTGTCTCTGTCTCTCTCTCTCTCTCTCTCTCTCTCTCTCTCTCTCTCTCTCTCTCTCTCTCTCTCTTTGTTTTGTCTTTTATGTATGGATAATTTAATGCAGCAGTAACTGAACAAAGCAACCATGGGATTCTTCATTGCGGATCAAATGTGCATAACAAAGTTTGTGGAGTCTTTTGCTCACCATTGAAAGAGACATTTCTGTTATTGGCGGCTGGCTCGATGAGGGGCAGGTGCATTAGAGGACGTCTCAGGTGAATGGAAACCTGTCAGGGATCTGTAATGATTATTTATCTAACGGAACAGGTGTCTTGCCCCCCTCTCCCCTAGCCAACCCCCCCCCAAAAAAAACATATTTTATTCGAAAAATCTAGTCCACACAAGAAGCTGAGACTTCACTTTGTATTGTCAGAATTGTAATCCTCAGAGGGAATGCAACTCTAATGCATTGCAGTCCACTTGATCTATAGCAGCCACATTTGTCTTTTCAATTATTACAAAAAGGCACTGTCTGGTGAGACTTGAGGATGACTGCCTGTGTAAATCAAGCCAAACACGTTCCATGAAAATCAAGCATGTGAGTGTGTGGTTCCCCCGTAGTCGAGCCATGCACCTCTGCATCGAGTACCGTGCGTGAAGGAAGGAAAGGCATCCTTCACCTCACTGTAAAGAAGCCGTGCTCCCATCTCATACATAAGCAATGTGTTCCAGGAGCTCCGGCATGAAATGAACGTGCCTTTAAAAGCAAGCAACGGGGGCTTTCTCTGCGAGCACACACCAGGCAGGAAGTGTGGACTGTGGAGCACAGGACGATGAGGTGGAATCCATATTGGATGAGATGGAGAGCTGATGAAACAGAGGGACAGGGGGAAAGGGGCTATTTTTAGCTGCTGCCAGAAACATTGGGACAAAGGTTATGCATCACACTCACCCATTATTGCACAAACAAAAACAAATGCAATCCCCCCCTACTCCTTGATGCACACACACACACACACACACAAACACACACACACATACATTATCTTTCTATTTCTTTCTCTTTTTCCGTTGGTATGTCTGATTGTTAGTCTGGTGTCTCTCTCTCGTACAGAATGTTCAGGAGCAAGGCATGCTGGGGTGTTCAGAGTTAGTGCCTCACCTCCACAGGAGATTGGCACTCAGCGGCGGCAGCAACACAACACAACACAGACAGAGAGAGAGAGAGAGAGAGAGAGAGAGAGAGAGAGAGAGAGAGAGAGAGAGAGAGAGAGAGAGAGAGAGAGAGAGAGAGAGAGAGAGAGAGAGAGAGAGAGAGAGAGAGAGAGAGAGAGAGAGAGAGAGAGAGAGAGAGAGACGCACACAAGCACAGAGAACAACTGCAGCACGCAGACACACACACATACATTGCATGCTCTGGTGTATTGGCCCAGGGAAAAGACTGGTCGAATTATTCACACTGTATGGTCACATTCAACTCTCCAATCAATACACCTTCTTCCCATATAGATTCTGGAGGTCCCCAGCCATTCTTTGTTACCCCTGTTAATGATGAGAGCAGAAATACCATTCGAGTCTCGCAGGAACACAGACAACCTGTTGAGCCCCATAGCCGGACCCGGCATCATGCTAAGTGAACCAGAGGGAAGGCTGCTTTCGCTGTCTATACATGCTGCCAAGCCCGTTGCCAAATGACTTGCCATTCATTGTATTTCTTTTTTGTAACTCCCACACCTGCACGGTCTTAAATTGACTCTCCCCCCGCTCCAGAGCGTTGAGACGCCACGGCGACGTTGAGCGGTCCTGGCGGTTTGTGAGCTCATTCCTCATTCCCCCCCGTCAGAGTGCCGCGTGCATTACCGCAGTAGTGGGGGCTCGTCTGGTAATTAATGCACATTAGGTGTTGTGTGGCTGGCAGAGCGTACCGGCGGCCCGGCTTCATCAACGGAAGAGCGGGACGTGTCCCCAGAGTCTGTCGGAGGAACATAACTCAGGGACGCAAGGCAGCGGATAAGATGATGAGAAAGCCCGCCCCCCCCCCCCCCCCCCCCCCCCCCACCAGTGTACAGTGCTGTAGCTACTCCTCCCAATTTATTTCTCCCAGTAAGGGCAGCAGTCAGAAATCAACCAACCGGCCCATTAGCTTTGAAATACACAGACTCCGTTTCTTTTTTTTTTTTTGTTAAATAGCCACTGAGTTCTTCATAACAGTGTTTGATGAGCGAAGGGCTTTGCCTGTGGCGGGGGCAAGTTAGACGTCTGTCTCTCCCCCTCCAGCAGCAGACACACACACACACACACACACACACAGGGAGTAGCTGGAGCTGTGCATGCACAGCCTGCAAAATTATAACACCTCCTTTCATCACTGATGTGGAGGGGCTAGATGATGATTTGTTCGACGGTAACTGTTGGAGCGTGGGATGACTCTGTTTCATTTGCCTCCCCTCCCTATTTTTCTCCGCTGCCCTCTCTCTCTCTCTCTCTCTCTCTCTCTCTCTCTCTCTCTTCCGCCATTCACCTTCTCTTGCTCTCTGTCTCTCACCACTATCTCGCTGCCCTGCTCACTTTCCTGACACTTTTTCCATCTCTTTCTCCACTCCTTGCCTCTTCACACGCATTTCCCCTCTCGCTCACTCTCCTTCTTTCCCTGTGTCCCTGACTCACCCTCGTTATTCCTCATTTATCTCACTTCCTACCTCCATCCCTCCCTCCATCCCTCCATCCCTACCTCCATCCCTCCCTCCATCCCTCTCTCCATCCCTACCTTCATCCCTCCCTCCATCCCTCCCTCCCTCCATCCCTCCATCCCTACCTCCATCCCTCTCTCCATCCCTACCTTCATCCCTCCCTCCATCCCTCCATCCCTCCCTCCATCCCTCTCTCCATCCCCACCTCCATCCCTCCCTCCATCCCTACCTCCATCCCTCCCTCTATCCCTCCCTCCATCCCTACCTTCATCCCTCCCTCCATTCCTCCCTCCATCCCTACCTCCTTCCCTCCTCCTGAAGTATGTCCTGTTTCACTAATTGATATGTAATGCATGGCACAAGAGAGACACAGATGTGCTCACTGCATAGACTGACAGCCAGGCGCAGCCAGGCTGTCTAGTGAGACGAGCAGGGAGGCACTTCTTAAAGAGCTAGCTCTATGAAAACAAAATCCCATTGTTCTTATCTTGATCCTTGACTGAAGGCCTTGATGTTTACTTGGAACCCTAGATGAACAATCGATCAGAGCCTGGCCTTTTCTTATCGTAATTGCACATATTCAGGACCCATGGTTGATGGGAAATATGGAAATTCAGCCCACGCTAGTTTTTTTCCCCTCCTTGCCTGACCTGACTGACCGTATAGCTTTTATTCTGAAGAAAGTAGATGGCTTGCCAATTTGCAGTTCAGCAGGACAATTACAGTGCTGAATACAATGTCCTTGCAGCAGCCGCCTGAATGCCGAATGTTGAGAAGAAGCAGCAAGTCTAATCTGACACTATCTGCCTGGAGACTGTCTGGCAGGGGAAAACAACTGCCTCTGCCCTCCACACACCTCTGCTTTTAGGGCATTCCGCACCTCCCTCTCTCTCTCGCTCTGCTTGTCAGAAATTAAACAAGTGAGATGATTTAATTTGCCGCAGTCCCACCGTACCCATATTCACTGATTTGCGGGGAGGAAGGCAGCCGCAAAACCATTCCAGGAGAGTTACTGCTGACGGCAAGAGGGAAGAAAATTGAACTTGCGGCTCCTACTTTGTCTCCGGCAGAACCCCCTCCCCCACCCCCCCTCGCACCCTCAACCGTAAGGGGAAATCAGTCAGCCCCGACTCTGTTGTAGACCTCGGAGGAAATACATAGGGAATCATCTCGATTTCATTGAATCTCCCCCTGACTTCTGTGACTCTTTAGCAGCTTGTGTCAACCAACCCCTGCTGGGAGACGCGTGTCACGGCCTCGTCCTTGGCTCGCTGCAACTTTAGAATCCACCGGCGCCACTGCACTGTAATCGCTGTGTGAGTCACTCGCTCGCACCGCTCCCCTGTCCAAGGACACCAAAGCCTTTCTTTCAGCTGCGTGAGTGCTGACGAACTGCCGTGTGTTATTTCGTTTTTTTCTTCGTGCGTGTGTGTGTGACAGGGAGGAGCTGTCGTGATGGAGCTGGAGGACGAGCCGCTGATGTTTGGGAGCGGCTGGGGGGCGCAGGACGGAGAGGAGGAGCAGGGGGAGGAAGACGAGGAAGAGGGAGAGGAGCAGCAGGCGGCGGGAGGGAGCCCCGCGGCCCGAGCGACCGGCGGCGGCGGCGGGGCCCGAGGGTGGTGGAAGGCGGTGGCCTGGGTTTACACGCAGCCCTGGGCCAGCGGGGTGGTCCTGGGAGTTGGAGTCCTCCTGCCCTGTGCCCTTTCTGCCTACATGTTTCTCTACTGCCCTCCGCTGGACATTGACCTCTCCTACAGCGCCTTCGAGGTCCACAGCCACTTCTCGGCGGAGCGCTTCGACGCGCTCACCATCGCCGTGAAGAGCGAGATGGGGTCGTGGGACAGGCGCAGGCGCGACGTGGGCGACAGCGAGGACTCCGACCCCCTCAGGGACCTGCTGATGGAGAGGCTGGTGAAGGAGCGAGCCGGGGACGGCGCCCCCAAAAGGACGGGGGCTGGGGAGGCCTTGAACTCCACCTCCCACCGCCACAGCCAGCCCTGTGGGCCGCGCCAAAAGAGAAGCCCCGCCACGGGCAGCGACAGACGTCCGGGACCGTCGGAGGCGGAGAGGCGAAGGCCAGCGACGGCGCGGACCACGGGGACGCCGAGCGGCGGCAGGGAGGCGGCGGCCGGGCAGGGCGGCGACCGCACCTCGTCCCGTCCCGCCAGAGAGCGACGGTCCTCCCCCAGCTACTCCTACGTCCAGACCCAGGCCCTGTGGACCATGGAGCTGGTGTTCGTGGCCCGCGGCGGGGCGCCCGGCGACCGGAACATCTTCACCCCGGAGCGCCTGCGCACCGTGCACCGCGTGGAGCGCTTGCTCATGCAGCACCCGCAGTTCCAGCAGTTCTGCTGGAAGCCGGCGGAGGTTCAGAGGGACCTGCCCCTGGGGCCATCGTACTGCTCCCCGCCCAGCTCCGTCCTGTCCTACCTCTTCCCGAGTGAGCAGGGAGGGAGGATCTACTACGACGGCATGGGTCCGGACCTGGCCGACGTCAACGGTCAGTCTGCGGGGGTGTATTGGGGAATGTATTGGGAGGTTGGGAGGAATGCGTAAAAAAAAGGTGCAAGTAAACACGCAATGGAAGATGTAGCTTGCCTCTATGCTCGAAGAGAGAGCGAAGGAGTGGCAAAATGTGTTTGTGTGTAGGTGTGTAGGTGTGTGTGTGTGTGTGTGTGTGTGTGTGTGTGTGTGTGTGTGTGTGACAGGGTTGCAAAGGCATGGCTTCATGCCTCATGATCATAACTCCATCTGAATAGATGTTCTAAAGGGGAAAAAAAGTGACATAAAAACCAAGTTTGTACCTTCATTTTAGGTGTGTGGATCAATTCCAGTGTTACACAATACACTTTGAGGTTGAGTCTGCTGTTAGTAAGACAAAGGCATGTTTTTTTAGCGAAGCACTTTACCGAACCCGCTCTTATTTCCAGGTTCCCTGAGTCTGGCCATGACCCACCCCCAGTTCTACTGGTACGTAGACGAAAGTGTGTCCGCTGAGCACCTCTCCTCGTCTCTCCTGCGTAGTGAGATCCACTTTGGGGCGCCCCTGGCCTCTTTCTACTCCCTGCAAGACAGGCCGAAGGAACAGAGGCAGCGCTTTAAAGACTTTGTCCTTCAGTATGCTAAAATTCTGTCCCAGCAGTCCACCAAGTGAGTTCTCTCCGTGGATAATCCTTTTAAAGGCCACCTCTACACTCAATATTACATTTTTTTATTCCGATTTTTTATTCAATTCGAAAGCGCAATTATTCTGGTTAATTACTTGTGAGAGTAAGGAGAGCGATGAAGTTATGAAGTTGTTTTGGACTGAGGGGAAGTGAGTGGAACAAAAACACCTAACTTTGATTGATTGAATGAAAATGGCTCGATAAAGTATGCTGAAGAGCAGTCAAGTTAAATCCGACCTGATTTGGCAAGCTCACATCTTGTTTGACTAGTGGAATTAAACAAGAGTGTGGTCTTGGTGAGATTGATTAAAAGAGCCTTTCTGGGTAAACCTCCGAAAGGCATTAGCATATATAAACTTGTGCCTCTTAGCATAGACCAGCTGGTCTGTTTTTATTCTCTTTTAAAAATGGATTTGTATTTGCTCTTTTCCATACAAGCCTTTGGAACAAGGCCTATAGTGTTTGCCCCTCTGCAAATGTATCAACCAGTTGACTTATACCCTTCTCTATCAGCCAGGTGAGAGTGTTGTACGGCGGAACGGAGCTGTTCGACGACGAGGTGAGGCGTACGTTCGACAGCGACATGACGCTGGCCGTGGTCAGTGGAGTTTGCATCACGGCGCTCGTCTACGTCCTCACCTCATTCTCAGGTACCCCTCAAACACGCCCCACACCTGCGTTCACCCGATGCTGTCCTAGGTTAACAGCGTTATGATGTGGTGGAACCTATATATTTAAAGGGATGTTTCTATATAACCACACACACTACAATACTGTGTCTGAATGGTTGTCTGAAATTGTGTTTCTAGTCAGATTTAACATGTAGGAATATAAGGAAACCTTAACATTTGGTTTTCCTTTGAAGTGTTCCTGACCTTCTTTGGGCTGGCCAACATCGGGCTGAGCTGTCTGGTAGCTCTGTTCCTCTACCATGTGGCCTTTGGAGTCCGGTATCTGGGCATCCTCAACGGAGTGGCAGCTTTCGTTGTCATCGGGATTGGTGAGGGCTATAGTTTAGAAAGGAATATATTGTTGCATTAAAAAAAAAATGTTTTATTTAAATTGTTGTTATTTTTCCTTGCACATTGTTTTTCTAGTGGTGTTTTATCGAAGGGGGCTAGAAGTAGTGATTACCAGTGATGAACAGAGCCTTTCTATTGTTTTTAATTGCCATAACTGATTTTTAAAGTGCACGTTTTCTCTTCTTCCTTATTGCAATTTGTAATGAAAAAATACTTTTGTCTCGCGATTACCATCCAAAAGGAAAATACTCAGTTTTCCTTTTGTTAATCACCATTCAGAATAATGATGATGAAAAAAAGAACCCTAACCCTAATTGTAATTCATTGTAATTCAAAATCCCTCATCATCCTTCCGGCTCGCGTCTAGGAGTGGACGATGTGTTTGTGTTCATCAATACGTTCCGACAGGCATCGCACCTCTCCAACCCCGAGCAACGGATGGTGTACACGATCAAGACTGCGGGTCGAGCCACCTTCCTCACCTCCTTCACCACCGCTGCCGCCTACGCAGCCAACACCTTTTCTCAGGTGAGAAAAAAAATCCCCATCTTAAAGCTGGGTCAAAAAATAAAGAAACAATCAAAAGCAGAAGAAAAAAAAAAAGTGTTAAATGAAGCCATAAATGACAAAAACACTATTAAGAAAAACTAGCTTGTGACACAAAACCATTCAAAAACATTGGCATTTTCCCAGAACTTTGTATTTAGTTTCCTAAGCGCTGCAATGCTATCATCTGCTAACTAATTGGTTTCACTGGGGTCATAGTCGATTACACTGTAGCCATATTCCCCTGAAGTGAATGAATAGAAATAGCCTTCCCAGAGCAGTGCTAGCTTCATTCTGCTTTTCGATAAGCGCAAATTGCTTTAAGCCCTTTTTTCTCTACCCCCCCCCCCCACACACACACACCTATAATCACTGTCAATTAGATCCCTGCCGTGCATGACTTTGGCCTCTTCATGGCCCTGATTGTCAGCTGCTGCTGGCTCTGGGTGTCCGTCCTCATGCCGGCTGCGTTGTGTATCTGGATGCAGTACGTTGAAGCCCGGGAGAATGCCTGGTTGAGATGGTGAGAAGCCGTGAAAAAAACCCCGAATATATATATATATATATATATATATATATATATATATATATATATATATATATATATATATATATATTTTTTTTTTTTTTTTATTTTATTATTTTTTTTTTTTATTTTTTTGTTTTGTTTGTGGGATTGGGGGATGTCAGACATCTGTTCTGTCGCCGAAGTTTTCAGACATTCTGTTCTTTCATCTGGGCTTTCTGTTTCAGGTGGAAGTCTTTTGCCGGCCTGTCTGCGATCCACGGTCCTCTGTTCGATGAGGATGATGATGTGGCTCTCTTGACAGTGGAGATGGAGCCAGGTGATCTTTGGCTGGGGCTGGGGCTGGGGCTTGGGCTGGGGCTGGGGCTGGGGCTGGGGTTGAGGGGCAGGGGGGCTGGGGGGGCTCTGGTCTGGACCCGAGTGGGGGAGGGCCCTGGCCTCGTTATCTCACTGCTGTTAAAATAGACGAAGGGCAGATAGGGTGAGAAAGAGCACACAGCACAGACAGTGGAATTGATCCAGGCTGGGGAGATCAAATCTGGAATAGGGGCATTTAGCCGGAGCAGAAAGTGTCTTGGCACTGTTTTTAGGAGTGTTTTATGAGAGGCCAGAGCTATGGCTGGGGTTGAGCCAAAATCTGCAATGCTGCTGGCAGCTTTATTTAATTAACACCTTGGGGAAAAGTTCATCATCATAGTAATGGTAAACTTACGAGGGAAAGCGGAATAATAATGAGTCCAGCTTTTAAAATCATCGATCCAGGCACGGACAAACTCCCACTCCATTTCTCTCTCTATTTATTTTGCTCTGCCTTCCCTCTCTTCCCTATTTTTTTTCTCCCATTTTCTCCGTCTCGCTCGCTCCGACTCGATCAGGCTCCTCTGACCCAGATGATGACGCACCCGTCCTGTCCTTGGTGAACCCCCACCAACCCCCCTGGGGGACACCGAGCTCGGGTGTAGTGAGCGCTAACCTCCAGTGGGCCTTGAGACATTGGGTGGCAGAGCCCGTTCTGGAGCACCGCAAGGCCATTCTAGGTGAGGGGCTCTAACGGGGCCTGTCTGTCTACCTTTCTACCTGTCTGTCTGTCTATGTGTATGTCTACCTGTTTATCTGTATGACTGCCTGCCTGCCCGCCTGCCCGCCTACCTGTCTGTCTGTCTGTCTGTCTGTCTGTCTGTCTGTCTGTCTGTCTGTCTGTCTGTCTGTCTGTCTGTCTGTCCGCCTGCTGTCTGTCAGTCTGTCTTTCTGCCTGTCTGTCTGCCTGCCTGCCTGTCTGTCTGTCTCGTAGAGATAATCAAAGAACAAACTCAGGGGTGTTGTTGGTCAAATAATACATGAAATAATTACCAAATCTTCTAATGATCAACAATCAGTCTTCAGTGTCATCATTAAAAAGTGATTACCGATAGTCTGACAGTCTATTTATCCAGAGATAGTACATTTATAAAATGATTGCTTGGCAGAAAACAATAATAATAATAATAATAATAATACTATATTGATATATAAAATAGGTATATGTACTCTCTGTGTCAATAGACTGTCATTATATCAGTAATTACCTTTTGCTGATGACACTAATGACTAAATTGACCTTTTCTAACCGAACGTGTGCTCGCTGGCATGCAGGCGTGTACCTGTTGGTGCTGGTGGTGTCCGCTGGGTGCTGCTGCCTCCTCCGACCTGCCACTCACGCTCCGCTGCTGTTTCGCCCGGACACCAACCTCCAGAGTCTGCTGGCGCTCAGGAACAACATCAGCGGCCAGGGCATCGCCTGTCACATGTGCTCCGGTGAGACCTTCAGGAACACTCCACTCATTCATTGTTCAAAACCAGTAAAAAAAAATATATATATATATATATATATATATATATATATAAATAAACATATATGTATGTTTTATTTGTTTGTTTGTTTGTTGTTACAATTAGTTGTAACTAATAGCAAACTTGAAATGCAAGTAGCTTTGGATGATGCACAATTGCTCTGGTGAGACTCTTCAGGAACACTCAACAACAATGTTGTCTCTCATTCTCATCCTTCTTCATTTGCCACCGTTGTTCAAACCAGTAAAAAGAAAAAAAAATTATATATATATATATATATACTATATATATATATATTTTGGTTTGTTTGTTCGTTGTTTGAAACTAATAGCAAACTTCGTAAAGCTTCTGAAATGCAAGTAGCTTTGGATGACGCACAATTACAGAACATATTGAAGGGGTACTGTGCGCATTTTATCTCACCCAGTCCAACCAGCTAACACCCTCGCGTTCGCTCTGCTTTGGTGTCGTTCCAGGTGTGTTTATGGAGAAGCCTCACTCTCTGCACAGTCCCTCTGCCCACACAGGCTCAACAGCGGCAGGTTCTCACCCCCAGCAGTCAGCGCACGGCCCTGTTAACTCAACTCCCCCTCAGAGTCGCGGCAAACCCATCCCACCCACCTTCAACTCAACAGGTAAGAGTTTTTTTTTTATCAAGCATACCATTTTGGTAACCTTAATTCTGCAAGCTGTCATTTTGTGTGATATATTAAAACCTTAGTTTCTACTGGTAACACATTACCTATAAAATGGCACTAGATAAACGCCATATCCTGTTATTTTACCACTGTAGGCCCTCTGCTCACTGTCTATGTGTCAAAGCTGGACATCGGAGCCTCCATGTCCCTGTTCCGCTTCTCTTTAAATAGCAGTGTTTCATCGCCATGGAAACCCCTGAGTCCTGGGCACGGAGACGTGCCATATTTTCAGGTTTGAAAGCCCACTTAATGTGCCAAGATAATAGCATACGGTGTTATGCATACTTTGTGTGTTCTCCTTCTAGACTCACATTTAGAATTTCATTTGAATAAACAAAAGCCATTATTTAATCCTACAGTCACTCCAAAGCTTTTAGTTTTTTTTGTTCTTTTCATTCTGAAAAGAGAGTGCAAAGGCAGTTTTTTCTCAGTTTTTATGGGCCATGAAGTTATATTCATCGCTTTTTTTATGAGAAGAATTTTTTATTTTATTTGCATTGTGTAATTTCTGGCATACTCTTTTATATACCATTTAAACGACTTAGACTTTGTGTCTTTAATTGAAAAGGCTTACAGTCGACCGCATGGCAACTACAGTACATGCATGAGAGTGTGTGTGTCCCACGTGTACCGCTCAAACCCTCGCTGGATGATGACCTCTAAGACGTGTGACCCACGCCACGGCTGGAGGTCAGAGTTCAGCTTTTACGTGGCCTTAGCCCAGCAACCAAACAGCAGGTATGTACAGTAAAACAAAGTGGTACAGACATAGTCCACACATAGTACTTCTATAATGTAACTGAACTCATAACTTAAATGTCACGCGCCGTAATAATTCTGGTAAATAGGATGACTAAGCTGCCCCACAAAGACATTGCTTATAAAGAGTCAATGAGATTATGTTTAAATAGAGTGTGACATTTAAGATGAGTGTCGGCAGTCAATTCACGTTGTTCTGTCAGCGCAATAGTGTCCATAAATAAAATGTATCATGACATTTATCAACTTTTCCTGCTTTGGATAATTTACTCTGCAAACAATTGGTGGGTGAGCTGTTGACTAAGCACTGCTTATGCCCCCCGTCCCCCTCCCGCTCCAGGATACTGTACTTCGCCCAGCACAGACTGAGCCCACATCCCAGTAGAGTGTGCAGTGGACCGCCAGGCTGCGAGATCAGCTCTGGGCCGGAGGGAGCCACGCAAGGTGCCTTCTTCACGCCTCTCCCCGGTGGTAAGAAAAGACGAATAAACGCCTGGCAGCTAGACTACATTACCCAGTGACACAAACCCGCTTGCATGGTCAGCTTTTGGAATCAACTGAAGAGCGCTCAGCTTTAGACATCGCCGAAAGGTCAAACGGATGTGGGAAAGCTAAGCTATGGCTCATTAGGCCGGTTATTATTTGTTTTGCTTGTTTTTCTAAAGATGCAACCCTGGCACCAAAGTCTGTGACCTCGGGGTTTAACCCGTGCAGCGGCGGTGTGTGTGGCCAGCCGGCGGTGCGTCCACTGGTTGACACCGGAGCCATGGTGTTTGTGGTGTTTGGGATCCTGGGGGTTAATCGAACCCAACGCACCGACAACCACGTCATCGGAGACATGGTGAGCTGGGGGGTCATTACCTCCCCGCAGAGCAATCCATAACAACAATGGTAATGGATACTCACGTTGATTTGTCCTGCCATTCCCTCCAAAGGGCAGCATTATATTGGATCCAGACTTTGACATATTTCAAGAAATCGGACATCTCTGCAAAATCTGCAAAACCATCGGTGCGAACAGACAGCTGGTGAAGCTTGGCGGCGCCCAGTGCCTGCCTTCAGGTAATCATTTCCTCCCACGCACCCGTCAGTCAGACCGGGGAAAAACTCTCTCATTGAGACCTGCAGGTATGGCGTCCGTCGGTAAGTCGAAACAAAGGCTGGATGTACCTCTGAACTAGACGGAGATTAGGGTGTGCGTGCACAGCCATCTCATGGTTCGCTTTAGTAAGGTGTGCGCCGGGTAATATCTTAACACAAAAATTTATGGTGACCTCATGTTCTGACTGGCCTCCCATTGACTGCAAGCAAGGAAAGAGAAATACAAATCCCCCTTGTGTGCAAAATATCCTAATGCTGCCGTGTGGGTGACAGCTCCCCTTTGTCCCAAAAGTTCCTTTTAGTTATTACTTAAGTTTACAATAGAGCACATAATAAATACATCTACAGCAAAAACGAGAATATAGCTGCCCTCTTTTTTTTTAAACATATGTTTGTTGAATCCTCCAGGTAACAAGCTTTCATCTGTTCTGCCCTTGCTGCACCCGGAGTGCCACTCCCTCCCTGAACCCAACCTGCTGCCCGGGCAGCTGTCGCACGGCACGGTGGGCGTGCGCGCGGGCAGGGTGCGCTGGCTGTCCATGGCGTTCGAGTCCGTGAGTGACCCCCGCTGTCGGCCATGTCGGCCATTGCGCCCCGTGGTTCGAGAAACCATGGACGTCATCATCATCATCGTCGTCCTCAACTCTGGTCATGGCTGGGATCGTCTTTATTTTCCCCGTCCTCCTCGTCACTTTAATTATTGTCATTGTCATCATCATCATCATCATCGCGCTATTATCACCGCTTTCACCAAAATCATTATTGTGATGATCATAATCTCGCTCACAATTATCTTCAATCATTCATCGCGTATACATTCTCAAACAAGTGTTCGTGTGTCTGTGTTCTAATAATACTTCCTTTCATTTCTATAGCACTTTTCTGAAACTCAAAGGCGCTTAGACGCATCTAATACATGTCTCTGTTCCCTAGACGACGTATAAGGGCAAATCCTCCTTCCAGACCCACTCAGACTTCCTCCAGTGGGAGACTTTTGTCCAAGAGCAGCTCGCTGCACTGCCAGCCTCCTCCGCTCTGCAGAGAGGATTCCAAACATGTGAACACTGGAAACAGATTTTCATGGAAATCATAGGCAAGTGGAGAGAGATTGAGATTAGTCTATACATCCATGATGTGGAACCATAATGTAAAAAAAAAAACGACAAAAACGCACATAGATGTTCCTCTTATCTTCTCCCTCTTCTTAATAGGAATTCACTCTATTGTGTCTCTCAACTCCTAAAGTAAAATCCCAACGCGTTGGAACGTTCCAAGAATAAATCCGTTAGTTGGAAGCAAACAAGTCTATCGCTCGATCAATAATGTGCGCCATCTGAAGCAAACAATTGCTTATTAACGTTTGAAATCCCTCTCACGTCTGTCTCTGTGTGTGTGCGTGTGTGTGTGTGTGTGTGTGTGTGTGTGTGCCTCTGTGTGTGTGGACTCGCTGTATGTAGGAGTGGAGAGCGCCCTCTGCAGTCTGCTCCTGTCCCTGGCCATCTGCATAGCAGCCGTGTCTGTGTTCACTGCCCACCCTCTGCTGTTGCTTCCAATAATCCTCACCATCCTGGGTAACCCACGTAGCAATATAAGCTGGTTGTTTACCGAGCTGCCATTAAAAACATTATTTATTAATTTGCAGAAATCACACTTCTGGGATAAGTCTCTCAAGATGTTGATGTAAAGTTATTGAAAGGACAATGTAATATGAATGAATCATCATCTGATTCAGTCGGTCTAGATTTTTCTTAGGTGCTCCTGCAGTGTTGCAGGAGAAATCATACACCCATCCATATCCCAGTAGCCAGTTACTGCCGGACCCCATTTGCTTCTCTGAACGCACTCGCGCCATCGTTCCACCGCCAGCTGAGAACTGTGTGTGTGTGTGTGTGTGTGTGTGTGTGTGTGTGTGTGCGTGCGTGCGTGCGTGCGTGCGTGCGTGCGTGCGTGCGTGCGTGCGTGCGTGCGTGCGTGCGTGCGTGCGTGCGTGCGTGCGTGCGTGTGTGTGTGCAGGCGTGATCTGTCTGGTGGTAGCAGTGATGTACTGGCTGGGCTGGGAAATGGGGGCAGTGGAGGCCATCTCCCTGTCCATCCTGGTGGGCTCGTCTGTGGACTACTGCCTTCATCTGGTGGAGGGATACCTGCTGGCTGGAGAGACATCACCCTCCACGCCTGGCCACAATCTGGTAATAGAAAAAATAAAACTGCTCTGTACAGGCCACTCATGAAACAAGCATAGTTGGCAGGCGCGTCTGCTAGATGGAACTCTGTATTGTGTGTCAAGAGTTCCATTATGTTATCTGCCCTTTGCAATTGCATGTTACTGTGTGTATTATCAGTAGTTCAGTCATACAATGAAAAGCCATTTGCGCCGTGTGAAAAAGTGCATCGTTTGTCAATTTCCTTTCCTGGTCCCTATCTGCGTGTGAAAGGGTTCGGAGTAGTGAAGTGTTTTCATTCTCCTCTCTAGTGTGAACATCCTGTGTACTTTATCCAATGGGTTTGGGATGACTCAGTTCCTGTATTTAATAGGAACTGAATTCCCCTTCTGGGGCTTAAGAGTAACATAGAGATATGTCCAATCCGTCTGCCTCCGCCCCTCCCCTCGCTCTCTTTTTCAGGGTCCTCCAGCCAAGAGGCAGAGTCGGACCTTGGAAGCCGTCAATCACGTGGGAGTTGCCATAGTGTCCAGTGCCGTCACCACGGTGATCTCCACCGTCCCTCTCTTCTTCTGTGTAATCGTGCCTTTCGCCAAGTTTGGCCAGATAGTGGCCATCAACACGGCCGTCTCCATCCTGTTCACCCTGACCGTGACCGTGGCCATGCTGGCCACCGTGGCCCCCGCCGGTTTCACCAGGCCCCCGGGGGCCGTGGCGAAGGCCAGCCTAGCTGTCGTGGCAACCGTCGCCACGGCCACCGCCCTGTGGTGGATAGGGGGACAGTTGGGATCGCGGGCCCCCTGGCATACGTTCACCATGTGAACACACTTTGTAGATTGTCTGCCGTTCAGAAAGGTGTATTCTTGATGTCACACACACCTGTAACACCTTCGTATTTCAAGCCAGCCGAAACCGATGTGCGCGTGTTTATAGAGCACATTCAGGGGAAAGGTTCTTGTCTCTTGTAGGTGGATCGATAAGTATAACTTTGGGTGAGTTGTCAGTCACTAATGTATTACCACCAATAGGCTAGCCTATTGGTAGCTACTATCAGATGATTACCTGGCTGGTAGCATTAGTGACCTCAGTGTGTAAATTAAAAGAGCCATCTGTTGTTGGTTTATATATCGTTTGTGTTTACATATAGTTTGTGTTTACAGTACATTGAGTAAGCCAACAGCAAATTCTGTTTTTTCAGGGTTTCTTTTTTAGACACAGCTTGCAGCTTATAGAGGGATATGACACACTTTAACAAAACATTGTGCAATGGATAATGCAACTCGCCAGATCACAGTATTTATGTGTTTTGCTGCATACTTTCAAGCTCCTGGAGTCACTGACTGTTCTATGACCTGCTGTTGCGAACATGACTTTGGCAGGCTCCAAATCTCAAGGCGAATGTTATTGAATCACAAGTTGAAGGAAAGCCAAAACATCATATGGCACACATTACAAAACTAATTTTATAAGTGTCTTTGTGTTGTATTTGATTATTGAGACTTGAATGTCTTTTAAACATATATGGATCTGCCCATGACTAATTTCTTTAGAGACTGTGAGAATGTATGAGCCAGAAGACAGATCACTTGGTTGTTGTTTTTTTAAGCTGTACTTAATGTGAATCCAAATATTATCTTTGTTAGATGTAGTATGTGATGTGCATACATTTTCAGGAAAAAAATGTGTATATAGCAAGTATCTCTAAGCTCATTGCCAATACATACCTCTGAACATCATTTCACAAGGTATTTCATATATCATGTCTTGTCTCCCTGGCATTCTTTTAACCGCCCATTAAACCAAGACCTTCAACACCTAAAAACCTATTACCTACTTGACCGTTCAATAGACTTCATCTGGCAGCAATTAACGTCGGAGAAATATGACTGCTCGAAAGCCACTCGAGTGTAACTCTCAATTCACTGAAAAGCTCTTGACTGCACTTACGGTAAATGAGAACGCTCCCGAAGACAGAAAGACGGCTCCACTCCAATCCTACTCAAAAAGATTCTCTGCTCTGCACACAAAGCCAGATCTATATATATATATCTTTTTTTTTCTTTCCATTAAAGCGACACTTGACAATGGTCATCAAAGGAAAACCAACGCAATCGCACCTGCTGGGAAGTGTTGTGAATGCACATTGCTTGCTCGTAACCATCAAATAAAGCAAGCTGTCTCGATCAATGGAGAAATGGTCTTTACTCCTCACAACTCTGGCTTTCCTATGTCTGCGTTTTGCCAACAAAAAGCTGATAACGACATCATTAGTTGCAGGCCTAGTTCAATAAATCAGTACAACAGGGAACGCGAGGAGCCCCTGAGGGTGACAGTTAATAATTAAAAACAAAAGGTGCAGAGAATGATAATACATTGGATAATAAACTGAATATTTCACATCGATCATTAGGCAATACAGAAGCATTCCTGACATAGACTGTAGCTGTATCACTCGTTATTGAAAAAAAGGGAAGCACAAGTAACAAACATGATCTCTCAAAAACATAAAAGGATGGAACCTTTGGAAGAGAGATTACTGAAAATATAAGTACAATTTAAAGCAGACAACATTGTGTATTTAATATTTTGCCAATGCAGAAAATGTTAGTTAATTAGAAAAAATGGGAAGTAACACGATATAAGCATGCAAATATCATTGACGGTGTTGTTGTCATGACAACGAATACCTGGGTTCCCTTGGGATGGTAAGAAATATTTCATTGAACCATGAATAGGCTTTTCTGTGGATAGAAAAAGTTTGCACGTCAAGAGTTTAATACATCAATACACACGGACACATGACTGATATCTTTATTACCCCATGTTACAGGGCACACACAGCGTTCAAGTATGCCTGAGAAAGTATAAATGGAGCTATCTGGGGAAGAAAATCTAAACAATAAAGGGATAAAAGAGGTAAAAATGTATTTTAGAAATAAGTGAACTGGCATTGCATTTCACAAGAATTCAAAAGCTCATGATTTTGGAACAATTCACGTAAAGTGCTAACTGGTTCGAGCTGAGGAAAGCACGTATGTTCCCTTTTCTTTGACGACACACGCTCACTCACACACATACACACATGAATTTACATTAAAAAGGTACAGTAACGGCCAGTCAATAGGCAAGCAATTACCAACCAGAAGTCATGGGCCACATTTCATTTATTAGTCCTTTAATAAGATAACTGCTTCCTTAATATTTTTCCTTGTTAATGGTAAAGACGGGAATCCTGCCACCGTGTGCCAGGACAATGCCAATTACAAATGCTGGTGTTGTCACTGTACAGTTTCCCCCTCACTCCTTAGGAATTACATGCAACTGACTGACATACAGTATCGAAAACTCAAGTCAAGGGATATCCCTCTAATCCTCTTAAGGATAGGAATCCTTGGATGAAAGGGATGATGAAGAGGATGAGGGCAGGGAGATCTGTTGTGGGGGAGATAGGGGTTGGCTTATGGATCCCTCTGGAGAACAGCCATTGGTTGGTATCCCCCCCCGTCCTCCCCCTTCTTTCCTTACCCCCCCCCCCCCCCCCCTGGTGTTGAGGTGGCGAGGCCCGGCAAAAGCAGGGATCCGTCCGGCTGATGCCTGCCCTCCTGCAGGTCCTGAGTCCACTGTTTTGTTCATTACCCTCACATAGGGAGGCATTAAAAAAAACTATCAAAACAATAAAAAAGAAAAACAAATCCTGCAGAGGGGTTAGTCATTCCTAACAACCCCCCCACCCCCCACCCTATGCCAGAATCCGCCTAAACTGTATATCCACCCCCCAACCCCTACTCCCTATCCGAATCCTAACCATTAAAAAAAAATCAAAAAAAGAAGGTAAAAACAAGGTGTACTGCAGAATGGCTTTACTCCTCACTGTCTGTGGGGGGCGCTAGCGCCCCTGGGAGCTGAGGTGCGGTTGGTGGTCTTGCGGCTTTTCTGTCGTGTCTGAGAAATCTTGGTGGCCGAAGGTCTCCGGGCGACAGGCTGGCGCCTACCCTGGGGGCCCTTCCCCTTGCCCCTCTGCCCTGCGCGGGCCCTTCTGGCCCCCGCTGGTCACTTGCGTGAGTGCAGTGTGTCCTGGAACTTGGTGCTGGTGTAGCGCACGTGGAAGCCCTTTTTGTTGATCGTGTCGTCGGAACGGAACTTGATGACGATGGAGTCGCTGACCGAGTAGATCTCCTCAGGGGGCTGGAGGAGAAGCGAGAGGGAACGGTTATGTTGGTTAACGCTCTCCAACAGAACTTCAGTTAAAATGGAATGGAAGGATCACACGGACTTGATGAAGGGGGTTCAAGTGTTTGGACAGTATATGATGACTATTTGAGGCACATTATTTGACTTAGAAGAAACAAAATAATGGATTTATTACTCTACACTACACTACTTTTAGTTTTAATTACATTTTGAAAGCATGAAACAAAATGAAAGGCTTTATTTAAAACTGGACACTGATTTATCTTATTTATCTCGCTTCAAAGTGACTTTCTTTTCAGGAACAAAGAACATTTATGAGAGAACAAACCGTACAAATTTAAACTAGGCTGGATGTGGATAAACAAATAAACAAAACTTAATACAAAAGTTAAGGAAGGAAAATGATTCTCAAATTATATGTAAAACATAAATATTAATTCGTATGCATGTACTGTACATGTGCAATACACACTTTTTGATATAGGACTACATGATACATTTATCTGCTTCAATGGGAGAATGGGTTTCCATTGCCTGCTAGCACTGCTGTAGAAAACTAGGCGTGAGATGAAAGAGACCTTTTGATTGAAGTGTGTTGAATCAAATCAAGCTGTTGTCTGACAGTGTGTGTGTGTGTGTGTGGGGGGGGGGGGGGGGGGGGGGTACATTGAAATTCCCCCTGGTCTCATAGTTGGAGGCCTTCTCAGACTACAGCCCTTGCTTTTCCCAGCTGATTGGTTCTCTGTTACAGCTCAGCACTGGGAAGCCTTACAGCGATCCACTGGGGGGGGCGGCAGGGGTTTGCTCATATCGAGTGGCAGCTCTATTGAAGCAATAGCCCCCGCAGCCCAAAGGTACACATCAAATTTAACTATGTGATTCGAGTCAGGGAATGTTGTGGAGATTGGAGCGGCAGCGTCCTTAAAACTCTAGAGCCGATAGAAGGGCCTGGGAAACTGTGTGAAAGGTTATCCTGAGGAACGGTGGTTTTCACAGAGCTCCACAAGGGTAACAATTATTACAGACATTGGGAGGAGATTTGCAAAATGGTATACTGCCAAAGAGTGTGATAAAAGAATGTTGATGTTTTTTTTTAGCAGGGAAAGCCCATTGCAGGAAGACAACAGAGGTTATGACATTGTTCTGTTTAGAATAGAACTAGCATTACTACATTGGATGGGGAACACTAAAGAAAGCAGGGCCGGCAGGCACATAAACAATCAATAATAACAATTGATATTCCAACTCTGTTTTCTCTTTCTTTTTTTTTTTCTTTTTTTTGTAGTTTATGCTTTTTTGTTCGCACAGTTGGCAGCAAAGGGCCCAGGCCGGAATCGAACCCGGGCTGCTGCATCAAGGACTATCGCCTTTGTGGTGCCCAGTGAGCCACCAGGGCGCCCCCTGCCTCTCATTTTAATTTGAAGGCTTTCCAGGCAGAGAGGAGAGAGAGTATTACCCCCGATCCACAGTAGCGTCCGAGCCTCGGAGACTTGACGTCGGCTCCGTCGAAGAGCTCCATGTAGTCGTAGCCGCAGTCAGCCTCCTCCTCGATCTCGAAGGTCTGGAAGATGAGCTCCACGCCATAGCCCTTCTCGGCCGAGAGGACCCACTGACAGTCGGACGCTCCCGGGTAGTTGTTGTCGCCAAACTGGGCGTGAGAGTACAGGTCCTTGGTTTTCACCTCCGCCTTCAGACGACCACCACACTCTGGAAGTCCCCACAAAAATACATACACGTCTTTTCTATGGCGTAATTCATAAAGAATAGCAAACGTAAGAAGTAGAAAAGTACACAAATAACTTTATTTTTTCATTCTACATTTTTTTTCTTCGAAACTAGGTCTTCCCAAGAAGTAAACAATTTCACTTTCAATGTGTTACATGTCAAACGCGTCAGGACAACAATGCATCGCTGATGACATCAGTGACACCACCTACCTGCAGTGTGTGAGGCCTCGAAACCCTTCTTCTGCACAGAGTTGTCAGAGAAGAAGCGGATGAACATCTTGTTAGCGGTTGACATGATGGGAGGAGGCTTCTTGGTGCCGCAGAAGCGACCCAGGCTGGCCGCTTTCCCATCCCGTCCGTCGTATATCTCCATGTGGTCGTAGGCACACTCCAGGTGGGCCTCCATATCGATCTCATTAAACGCCTGAAACCCCCCAACAAAACAACAGGAGAAGGATAAGGAAGGCAGACCGAATGGTATAGCTCATCAGATTTTGTTAGTTATAAAGAGTTTCAATTGTCATTTAAAAAAAAAAAAAAAAGTAAAAAATACAATGACGTGTAAATCTGGAAATTGAACTATTTTTTCTCTTACTTTTCAGTTTTTTGAGATACAAGGTTTTCAGACGACAGTAGTTTTATATGAAAAGGCAAAGAAGATAAGAAGCTACTGTAAACATTTCCAATGCATTCACAGCATTACATAATTCCATCAATGTGTAATCTTATCACAGAAATAATAGACTGCGCCTGATACTGATCGATAGACTCCGTGTTTTCACCAGATGAGGAAATGTGTGCGGATCAAAAATGGACAGAATTATTGTCAACAACAGAAACGGGAACGTTCACTGTTCGGGTACAAAGTACCCCGTTGAACTCAACCAAACTCACTCACCCTCAACACATACACACACAACAAATATATCTACACAAAAAAAATAAGAAAAAAAGCAGAAAATATAAATACATATAAGAAAAAACAGAGGGGAGCTCCAGACAAGTTACGTACAATTTTGATGCGGTGGCCCGGGGTGGTGGAGAGGGCCCAGGTGCAGGCCTTCTTGCTGGGGTATTTGTCTGGCCAGTTAGGACTAGTGATGGTCCCAGTCACGCTGTTCACCGTGTGATCACAGCCGGCTGCAGAAAACACACACCGTCCATAGGGTCAACACACGGCTCTGTCTGTACCACCAAATGCACTGTACCAACAGCCTAATGTTCTGTACCACCACATGCACTGTACCAACAGCCTAATGTTCTGTACCACCACATGCACTGTACCAACAGCCTAATGTTCTTTACCATCACATGCACTGTACCAACAGCTTGATGTTCTGTACCACCACATGCACTGTACCAACAGCCTAATGTTCTGTACCACCAAATGCACTGTACCAACAGCCTAATGTTCTGTACCATCACATACACTGTACCAACAGCCTAATGTTCTGTACCATCACATGCACTGTACCAACAGCCTAATGTTCTGTACCACCACATACACTGTACCAACAGCCTAATGTTCTGTACCACCACATACACTGTACCAACAGCCTAATGTTCTGTACCATCACATGCACTGTACCAACAGCCGAATGTTCTGTACCATCACATACACTGTACCAACAGCCTAATGTTCTGTACCACCACATACACTGTACCAACAGCCTAATGTTCTGTACCACCACATACACTGTACCAACAGCCTAATGTTCTGTACCATCACATGCACTGTACCAATAGCTTAATGTTCTGTACCATCACATGCACTGTACCAACAGCCTAATGTTCTGTACCACCACATACACTGTACCAACAGCCTAATGTTCTGTACCATCACATGCACTGTACCAATAGCTTAATGTTCTGTACCATCACATGCACTGTACCAACAGCCTAATGTTCAGACTCCAGTGAGGGAGACACTGTTGTTCTTGGCACACGGCAGTGTGTGCTCAGCCTGCGCCACTATCCATAATGGGGCAGCGTTCCCCTAAAAATCGCCCCCCCCCCCCCCCCCTAAGACGGCCAGGGCACAGCGCTAAACCAGCACCCCGGCCCGCGGCCTGGTCCATAAAGTTGCTCCTCTCCGACTGCGTCCGGATTGGCTTCCCCCTCGCACATTGAGTCGTGACTTTACACCCACCATGAACTTTGACCAGCCGGTTAAGTATACCTTCTTTGCAGTCGTGTTTGTTCTCGTGGAGCACGAAGCCACTCCGACACTGACAGCTGTAGCTCCCGAAAGTGTTCACGCATTCGTGCTGGCAGCCGCCGTTCTCCTTGGAGCACTCGTCTTTGTCTGAATGGGGGTGGGGTGGGGGGGTGGTGGGGTGGGGTGGTGGGGTAAACACACAACCGTGGTTTGAGACTCTCTCAAGAATTTTGTACGAGAAGAAAGAGGGGTTTCAAAGGAGAGGCGGGAAAAAAACAGACGAGTGGGACGTGTGTGTGTGTGTGTGTGTGTGTGTGTGTGTGTGTGTGTGTGTGTGTGTGTGTAAGCGCCGCGGTGCGTGCGTGTGTGAGTGCACGGTGTCAGGGAGCTGACCTGAGAAGAACTGGGCCTTGAAGCCCTTCTTGGAGACGGTGTTGTCCGACTTGAACTCGATCCTCATGTTGTTGTACTGGGAGGTGATGGCCTCGGGCTTCTCGGCGCCGCAGAACTTTCCGTGCAGCCGAGAGTCAGCGGAGAGGCCGCTCCGCACCTCCACGTAGTCATATTTACAGACCTGGACAGAGACGCTACGGAGGTCAAGAGGATTCATCACGGAGGATATGGTGCATTTTAAAAATACTCTTTGCTACACATTACTACACGTGCATGACTGATGTGTAGTAATATACCAAAACGAAAGACAAATACAAAGTTGCCTTTCTAGCAATCCAAGGACACTTTGAATGTAAGAGAAAGCATTGCAACAAATAAAAATGAGGTAAAAGCTAAGAATAGTAAAAATCCATTGAAGACAGTTCAAACGTAGGACTGACAGAACAGATATGTGTTTTTTTTACAGATGAGTCTTTTATACGTTCCTATGGACTCTGCTTTTCGGATTCCCTTGGGGAGGGAGTGCCAAAGGGTGGTGGCAGCCAAACTGAATGCTCGGTCACCAGAAGTCAAATGACCCCCAGGCTGTGGACTTCTGAGGAAGGGCAGTTGGCTCAGCCGTCAGCGTTAAAACCGAGAAGGCAGTTGAAAAGGGACGGGGGAGGGAGTTTGGCGCTGAGGTATAGTTCAGGAACATTGTTGAGGAACAAAGTCAAAACTGAAAAAAGCTTAGAGAGTCGGAGAGGGAGAGAAAGAGAGGGGGAGAGAGAGAACACAGACCGAACCCCTCCCCCCCTCCCCGGTGAGCCCTCATGAAGCCGTTCTCACGTCATTGCCCTCGGTCTCGAAGACGTCAAAGAGCAGGGTGATGCGGTACTGCGTGGGGGCCACCAGCTGCCAGATACAGTTCTTGTTGGGGGGGTACTCTCTGGGCCAGCCGGGGCTGGTGATGGAGCCATTCAGCTTGGTGATGAAGCCTCCGCACGCCGCTGTTGAGGCACACACACACACACGGGCACGTAAACACAAGATACAGTCAGGCATACAAATAAAAACACATACAGATAAACACAGACGCAAAGACGCATAAAAAACACATACGACCATGTACACGTACACAAAAAAAGTCACACACACACACACACACACACACACACACACACACACACACACACACACACACACACACACACACACACACACACCGCAGAGGACAAAGGGGACAGTTAGAATGGGGCAATTACATGCCTGAGCTAGTAAAACACTATAAATAATTTTCTTGCCCTACTTTGAGCATTTAGAGGTCAAAACGGATAATTAACTGACCTCCTGTGGAGATAAATATTAATCTACTAGAGGTCGGAGAAAAGCCTCATAGCATATAAGTTATGCAATATTATAAAATGTCTGACTTTTCTGATCTAACAACGGTTGGGGAGGATTCGCACAAAAGAAGCTTAAGTACGAACAAAATGTGTGTCATTGAAAGAGGATAAGCCATTTATTATTGAACCTTGGGAGGCTAAAGTTTAAACGCACACCCTTGTATGTTTTCAACGAGAGCTTAAACCTGCTCAAATCTGTGTCATCTAAGGGTTAAGCTGGGTATTATTCAACAAAGCAGGTTTTACATGTAGTTATAGTAGTCATCCTCTAGGGGCACCCTGGGGTCAGGATTGACCAGAGAGCAGTAATAACAAACAGGAAAAGAGCAGGGATGTATCAATGCACTACAAATATCCATGGGGATAAACGCTTAATCTATAATAGGAGAAGGAGAAAAATAGCAACTCCATTGCATATCTCAATATATAGTGTATAGTGTTTTCTGTAGTAGTTACACTACCCATTGTCTTTCCGCTAGATGAAATAACATTTTACACAAGAAAAAACGATATGGTTACAACTTCCGTAAGGTGCTAGAGTAAGCACGACATCTACCAGTACTTGGATGTGTTTTCGTTGCCCTTCATCACACCGCGTTTCCATTCGCCCCCCCAATCCCCCCCACCCCACCCACCCCACCCCACCCCACCCCCCACCCTCGGTCAGTGCATCCTCCCGTTACTCACCCTCGCAGCTGCGCTTGTCAGCGGCCAGCTCGTAGCCCGGGTCACAGGCGCACTTGTAGCTGCCCAGCGTGTTGACACAGCGTTGCTCACAGCGACCATTGTCCGGTTTGGAGCACTCGTCCATCTCTGCGAGAAGCACAATGAGATGTTGGCCAACCATCGACGGCACCCCCCAAGGCTTTACGGGCAAACAAGGGTAACCCGACTCCAAAAACACACCCAGGGGGTACACAATAGAGCTCATATAGATAGACTGATGAAACATATTATATTAGATGCGGAGGAATTCTACATACATAGTAGAAAGTGGGAGAGAACTTAGTATTTTTTTGCAATAATCGAAATATGCATTATTCGAACCATGTCCCGTAACTGGGTGGAAGGAAATTAAGCTAATTACCTCTTTGGCAATGAATGCTTACAGCCAGACAATAAATGTCTATAGAAAGTTCAGGAAGGCTGGGAAGGGTGCGTGCGTGTGTGTGTGTGTGTTTGGGGAGGTGTTGTTTGTGTGGGGATGTATGTGTGTGTTTGGGGAGGTGTGTGTTTGTGTGTGTGTGTGTGTGTGTGTGTTTGGGGATGTGTGGGGATGTGTGTGTGTGTGTGGGGGGCGGGGGGGGCTGTGTGTAAAGTTTGCGGCCCGCAGACGAGGCTTCACCTTTGAAGAAGTTGGCCGCAAAGCCGGCCTTGTTGACCGAGCCGTCGGAGACGAATTTCATCCACAGCTGGTTGGTGCTGGTCTTGATGTCGTCCGGCTTGTCGTAGCCGCAGAAGCGTCCCAGCAGGGGGCTGTTCTCCGTGTTCCCATCCCGCACCTCCAGGTAGTCGTAAGCACAGCTGTCATGTCTCTCAATCTGATAGCGGGGGGCAGAGAAAAGGGGGGGAGTTGAAAACAAAAACCAGACACAAGCCAAAAAATGAATAGATGTCCTTTTCTTTTGTTTTATTGAATGTTATTGCATGCCATCCACTGTTGTCTTCGTTGTCCTACCTCAAAGGACTGGAAGGTGAGCCCAACGTGGTAGCCCTGGGCAACAGAGATCTTCCAGACGCACACCTTGTTGGGTCGGTAGTCATCCGGGTAGTTAGGGGACTGGATCTGACCGTTGTCTTTCTTCACCTCTCCACCACAGATAGCTGCACCGCAGACAGAAAAAGACAAAAATCCTGTGGCCTCTCTCTCTCTCTTACCAAGGACTTATGATGGGCGGATCACTGCAAAGCTTTCATTGGGGTGGGGGGAGGGAGGGAGGGGGGGGGGGGGGGGGATGATTGCTGCGTGTTTGTGTGTTTTGACCGTGACCTGGTCTGACCTTTGCCTGGCGTGCCATACTGTCTGTCAGATGGACAGTGGGGTTGTTGTTGCGGGCAGGAGGACTGGGAGTGGGTTTACCCAGTGGAGTTCTAAAGGACATGCGTGCAGCTTATATCCCCCGACCGGCCATTAGTTATATTGCCGTGAATAGCAGTTGGCCGTTGTCCCGCTGCATAGCTGTGTGCTCAGTCGTACTAGAAACACGATGTTTCTGCTCTTACCCTCGTACACGGCGGAGAAGCCCTTCCCCACCCAGTTGCTGCTGCTGCGGAACTCGATCCAAAGCCGGCTGTCGGTGGAGACGATCGGCTCGGGCAGCTTGTCGCCACAGAAACGACCTGGGGTTCACACACACACGCACGCACGCACGCACGCACGCACGCACGCACCCACGCACACACGCACACAAACACACACACACACACACACACACACAACCACACAAACATTAGACCTGATCACCGCTTAACCTGTACCAACAGGCCTTTTTGCCACTGACGGAGACTAAACGTCGCCGTGCCCAACGCACAATTCTCCAGGAAGTAAGGCTAGACAGGATGTGCAGTATTTCACAATAAAAGTGAATCACTTTCGTTTCTGGTTATAAAACATATGAACCCCATAGGGTAATATAATAAACAGGGGACTATAGTAAAAACACGTATACAAAGTAAATAGTACTACGTCATACCAAATGTGTGTGATGATATGAATTTAAATGTACTAGTCCCGACCTTTGAGAGGAGCCTTTCTGGAGTATCCGTCTCTGATCTCCACATGGTCGTACCAGCACAAGTGGCTCCTGTACAGGTCCATGGACGTGAAGTTCAGGATGATCTTTGAAAACACACAACATCATTTTTACTCCAGAACTACTACAACATTCCTAGTTCTGATAGAAAGGAAGAACACTGCTGGGGTTATCAACTATGTCCTTTGAAATGGAGACATCACCATAGAGACGGAAAAGAAACAAGACACTGTTGCCCAGATGAATCCTTTGGAAAAAACGTTTGTCCGGCGTTTCCCATGGCCCCAGGCCTACTCCTCATCCTCCTACCTTTTCTCCGGGCGTGACGGATATTCTCCAGATGCAGTGCATGTACGCTGAGTATCCATTGGGGAAGCCGGGGGAGGAGAAGTTGCCACTACTCTCCTGCAGACTGTCTCCACATCCTGAGAAGAGACACAAGCCAGAGACATATAAAAATATGAGGGATATAGGAATAAATATATATAACATCTGCATATAAATAATCTTAAAGGATATATGCTCCATATACTATTTAAAACAGGCAGAGGGAGCGATACACAAAGAGAGATTGATGAAGGCAAGGGAGTTACGGAGAGAGAGAGAGATAAAGAGAGAGAGAGAGAGAGGAGAGACATAAAGAGAGGAGAGAGGAGAGAGGAGAGAGGAGAGAGGAGAGAGAGAGAGAGAGAGACAGACAGACAGACAGACAGACAGACAGACAGACAGACAGACAGACAGACAGACAGACAGACAGACAGACAGACAGACAGACAGACAGACAGACAGACAGACAGACAGAGGGAGATACATAGAGAGAGAGAGAGAGGGAGAGAGAGAGATACATAGAGATAGAGAGAGTGTGTGTGTGTGTGTGTGTGTGTGTGTGTGTGCGTGTGTGAGGGACAGAGAGAGAGAGAGAGAGAGAGAGAGAGAGAGAGAGAGAGAGAGAGAGAGAGAGAGAGAGAGAAAAGGGGAGACCGAGAATGCAAACATAAACACGTAAGCCTGTGAGGGAACAAGCCAATTAGTTTCTGGCTGATAACCCCCGAGCCACTGATTCCTGCAGCGTAGTCAAGAGACACAGCAGTGAAGTGAAATTCCTGAACCATTAGTGCAAAAGGCAAGACAAGACCAGTCTCTGCCTCGATGCTACAGTTAGCAACGCCAAGCCAAAGGAAAAGGGCCACTATTTCATGTTTCAAATCGAAGTCACATCTGCTGACCACGACTCAACTGCTTTCTACTCAAGAGACGTGCGAGGATAGGAGAGGACGCAGGACACAGCTTCTCCTAGCGTTCGGCACTATAAATACCCCAGCCCCGTCCTCTGGGAGACATAAGAATTAAAACACATTATCTATACGCTGCTAGTTAAAAACCTCCCCTAGGCCGAGAAGCAAAAACCCACTACGCTACAGGGGCGAGATCAAGAAAGCCTGTGGAAATGGCCTTGCGGGCATTACGCTAACCAAACAGGCTGGAGGGGTTTTACACCCCAGCGGAGGATAGTTTTCCAAGAACATAAAGGGATGGGAAAAAAAGAAAGAAAGAACACGGTCTGAAATGTATCCCAGGTTGCTTTGGCTTGGAACCTATCCTTGGGTTATTACCTCAGCGCTGGCTTCACCCCCTGGGTTGCTTTGCTGGAAACGTTTCCCACTCGCTGTTTACATTTGTGGGTCCCCAAGTGGCCCATGTGTGAGTGTATATATATTTTTTTTTTTTGAAAGACGGGCCCGAGGGGGTGGGGGGGTGAGCTGTCTAAAAACGACGGGCGGAGGTCAGTCCGAAACGAACCCATTAACATGCTGAAATGAAGGCGCTCCGTTGGGAATGACAGGGGCTCCCAGGAATGCCATCTGAATGGAGGATCCATAGATCTGTAAAGAACGGCTACCAGGAACTGTGGAGGGAGAGCGTTTTTCACCGAGCGTGCTGCCACATCATCCGCCCTGCCCCTCCCTCACCACAGGGAGCCACGTAGAGGAGGTAGGACACACACACACACACACACACAGACAAGACTCACACACACACACACGTAAGCACGCACAATACTCACACACGCCTACTCACACACACACACACACACACACACACACACACACACACACACACACACACACACACACACACACACACACACACACACACACACACACACACAAATAGGCAGGTCACTGGCTTACAAACCGATCCATCCACGCCCAGCTTGCCCCATAAGCACCATGTACGGTCAAGTGGTTTAGCCCGTCCGTCAAGCCACCTCGCCGGCCGGTCCAGCTCCACTGAACAGCTCCACGTCAACTGCCTGACCTTTCATGTGGTGCTAGTTCCTCTTCTCCTGACCTACAATTACCTCTCTGGCCCAGGACAAAATGACTGTTCCAAACACCAAGTCTGTTAATACGATGAATTGAATTTTTTTCTTAAAAGGTTGGCCTACTGAGTTGTACTACGGGTAAACAGAGAGGGGCTACCACCGGCGGGGGGGAAAAAACATTGTTTGTTTTCCTGTAGGGATTTCTTCAAAGTTTACATTTGTAAATGTGTTGATCCCTGGACACTAGCACACTGTGTGTGGATTCCCAAACCATCCTTCTAGTCATTGTCCTCTCGAGACCAGCTGGTCTTTTGCGTCTATCTGGGAAAGAGTGATGACAAACTTCCTGTCTTTTGCCACTGTTTACACTCCTTCCCCAGGCCCGGGAGTCGCGGCAACCGTCGCCAAGGAGCCTCGCCACATCAATGGTCGATGCCTGGCTATTTCCACACAATGTAAATTGTATCTGGGCGAGCCACTTCGGCTTCTTTAGCGTTTCCCTCACGCTGATATGTCACACGCACATGCAGAAACAGAAAAACAAGCGTGGGAGGTTGGGGGGGGGGGGGGGGGGGGGGGCTAATAGCAGAAGAGACAGAAATGGTGGTTTTTGGTCTGTCTTACTGGAGCACTTGTAGAGTTTGCGTGCCTGTGTGATATCCCCTTTGCTCAGCCTGGTCCTCTGGCCAATCGGTGGTCTCACCCCGTTGACATCATAGCGTGGCAGGATGGTGTCCAGGAAGATTCCTCTGCATAACAGAAGAAGAAAAACACACACGCACACATATAGCGCCACATCATCCAGATGGCACGGAGTGCACACACTCATCACAGAGTACCCACACTCATCGGCGGCTCTCTGTCACAGAGTACACACACTCATCGACGGCTCTCTGTCACAGAGTACACACACTCATCGACGGCTCTCTGTCACAGAGTACACACACTGATTGACGGCTCTCTGTCTCTCGCCGACAGGTTGTGGTGTTCACTTATAGATGAGGTGTGTAAACATCTGTTGGCCCTGCCCTCCGCATCCTGCCCGTTAATAGCAGGGATGGAGAGGGGAGGATGACAGTTATGGACGCATTAGATCACGGCCTCGCTTGGCAACGGGGCCTGGGTGTCTGCAAGCACAGCCTAAGCCAAGGAGCGATAACTCTGAAGGCAGCATTGGGGCTCGGAGGCAAAAGGAGGAGAAGGCGACCATAGAAATTTAAAAGCGGAAACCAGAATTGTCAACTCAAGTAGCGGCAACAGATAACTCAAATAGCAACCAACACTGTTTGCATGATTCTTTGACGTGGTAGACGTGTGTGGATTTTTATCATAACAATACCCCCCCCCCCCCCCCCCCCCTCCTGCCACACACAAACACAAACTATTTATCATCCATCCTTTTTAAATGCAAATTTTGATCGTAATAATATCCAATGAAAAAAAAGATCGTCTCCCACCGAAGTGTTTTTTATTAAGAGGCACGCTGTCTGGAACACGGCTCCGGTCAAGAGGACGGCCGCCAAGCCTTACACCCACTCACAGGCTCTCAGCAGTGACCTCAGCACGGTCCAGTGTGGGACCCACGCCACAGCCCGCGCACGGCGGCCATCGACCACATCCAAAAGCATTACTCAACCTCTCTCTCCTGGTTACGCAACAGCACCGACGGGCGGTTGGTTGCTGCTCACCTCGGTTTCGGTGTGAATGACGTAAAAGAGCAAGAGGTCACGGAACAGGGTCGACGATGACCTCACACAGTTCTCGCGCGCGCGTGTGTGTGTGTGTGTGTGTGTAGCAGATGGATTTACCCAGAAATGCTAAGAGGAAATCAAACCAGAGTACACATGCATTAAAGTTGTAATGTGAACATTATCATCATCCATTAGAATTGAAGGCTCCTAAGAAACAACTGTGATTGCCGCGGTGGACCAGAACAGACTCCATTTCTGGTTGGGATTTAGATCATTTCTTTTTTTTTAACAAAGTGAGAAGAACTGTTGATGCAATAAGAGCAATAGAAAAAGAAGAGCTTCTCACAGTGCTTTCTCACTTGACACTTTTGAGAGTTTATCATCTCTAAGTTTCTCCTTCCCTCGGCAACGGTGCGCAGATACCCTCGTCTCCCCGGCCGTTCCCATGGTGATGTGCCCGTCAACGTTAGGCATGTGCAAACAGAGCCGCCTAAGCTAACAGTTTAGACTCCCCCGGCCTGTCTGTCTGCCTGTCTCTCTAACTGCCTTTCTTTCTATCCGTCTGCCTGCCTGCATACCTACCTGCCTGCCTGTCTACCTGCCTGCCTGCCTGCCTGCCTGCCTGTCTACCTGCCTGTCTCTCTTTCCGTCTGCCTGCCTGTCGGCTTGCCTGTCTGTCTCTATCTGTCTGCTTGCCTGCCTGCCTGCCTGCCTGCCTGTCTGTCTGTCTGTCTGTCTGTCTGTCTGTCTGTCTGTCTGTCTGTCTGTCTGTCTGTCTGTCTGTCTGTCTGTCTGTCTGTCTGTCTGTCTGTCTGTCTGTCTGTCTGCGTGCCTGTCTGCGTGCCTGTCTCAGTATCTGCATGCCCTCTTCCAGAGGGAGACTGTCATGCTGGCTGCCGGCAAACAACGCCACTCCAACCGGTGTCGGAGCAGACAAAGGCCGACGCTGGCACGTCTTTATTTGAGTTGGCTAGGTTCCATGCACCAGGCCCTGAAAAAAGGGAGAGGGGGGGCGGGGGTGGGGCGTGAAGAGGGATGTAATAACCCAGCGGTTGGATAACATGCTCCCCCAGACCAAAAACAACGAAAGAAGAAGAAGAAGAAGAAGAAGAAGAAGAAGAAGAGGAGCACGGGGAGGAGAGGCCTGCTTGTCCCCGAGAGACACATGAAAACATGAGGGCAGGCCATGAAATTGTCCCAACAACATTCCGGAGGAAAGGGGGCCGGCTTCCCACGGTGATTTACAGTACGGACGCTGTGCAAACAGACAAGATAATAATGGAGCGACAGAGGGAGGACACGAGGGGGGGGGGGGGGGGGGGGGGGGGGGAGGGAGGGAGGACAGGTGAACCGACCAATCAGAGCTCAAGGAAAGGGCAAAGCGGATCGGAGACCACAGGATGACTTGTGAAAAGCTAACAGGAGCCGCATCCCCCCCCCCCCCCTTATGTCCAAATATGGTGTTCTGAAAAAAAGACAGAACATTTCACCCCGCCCCGACTGGCTCGTTCCAGGGATATTATAGACCGCAGTGAACGAGAGAGTGAAGTGGAATAAAAACACAGTGTTATCTTCAAAACACTGAAGAATTAAAACCACCACCATGACAAAAGAGTCATCCTTACTTGAGGAAACACTATATTCATGAAGTCTGAAGCACTGATGGAGAGTTTACACTCCAAACGCCATTCGAGTGGAGAGACAGAGAAATAATATCTCTCTCTCTGCTTCCCAGAAACAGGTTGTCACGAGCACATGCTGGTTGGCTAATGAACACTCCAGACAGTGAGTGGAAACATAGAGGAAGACATGAAAAAGGGTTCTGGCCCTTTTTCTGTAAAAAAGAAAAAAGAAAGAAAGAAGGAGAGGGATGCAGAAAGAAGAACAAAAGGGAGAACAGCTGTTTCTCATATCAGAGCAGGGTAGTTATGATCACCCCCTTCTCTCTCTCTCTCTCTCTCTCTCTCTCTCTCTCTCTCTCTCTCTCTCTCTCTCTCTCTCTCTCTCTCTCTCTCTCTCTCTCTCTCTCTCTCTCTCTCTCTCTCTCTCTCTCTCTCTCTCTCTCTCTTTCTCTTTCTCTTTCTCTTTCTCTTTCCTTCAGTTCTAGATTGCGTGTGCCTTGGCTTGCATTGAAGTCGCACCCATGTGCGCTGCGGGCTGCTAAACCCTTTTCCTGCTATATAAAAAAGAGTTTCAGATTTACCCGTGCAGCTGTCCAGATGCTTTTCAAAAATCTATTGTCTAAAAAACACTTAGCTAAAATAAATACCAGGTGCCTTAAAAGCAAAGACTTCAAACATAAACAAAGACACTTCGATATACATATACCGGCATGTGTGTGTATGTGTACATATATATATATATATATATATATATATATATATATATATATATATATATATATATATATATATATATATATATATATATTTACGTTTGTCATGTAGTGCCACTAAGACTCTTCTAGTTGCACCGCGACAAGCAGTGTTTTGGAGATAATTTATATAATTACAACAGAGCAGTTGACAGCACAATCTGTTCAACCCATTCCCCAGGAGACGTGCTGTTGCTTTGCTGTCGTCCAACTGCCAACCGACACGGCACAGGGAGCTAGCTGCAGCTTAAACATAAGTGGGGCGCCAGCTACAGCCTAAAATAACAGGCATGTTGTCCGAGATCAGGCCGACACCTTTAGCCCGAGCGCTCCGACTCGTCCTTGCACCGGAACATCTGGAGCTCTCGCCGTTACCTCAGACAGACAGTGAGCCTGGGAGAGGAAACGAGGTCAGCTGGCACACACGGACACCCTGGCACTCAGGGGTATGACTGAGACAGTGACAAGTTCTCCACCGCCGCAGCAGCGCTCGCTCAAAGGACACGGGGGCATTACTTAGTCAACTGAATTATAGATGGGTGTAGTTCAGAGAGTTAGTGTGTCTGGGACGCGAACAGCTTTCCCCCAGTACTTCTTTGAGTTCCGAAGAGGGGGATAATATATGAACGGTCTGTGCCTTTCCTTTTTGCCTTTAAAAAAGGAAATAGTTCAGAAAGTAGAATTTGTAACCTTAGCGCCGTTTCTTTTCAGTACAGACTATTATAGTTTTTATAGCTCTACTATAAAAAATAAATGCTCAAGAAGATAATGAGCTTTTAGCAGCAAAATGCCAATATATTCCCTTCACTGGATTCTCTGAAAGTAATTTGAAAACGCTCAACATGTGCCTTCATCCAATTGGATCGTCGGTGAGCCGTGTCTGTTTATTTGTGAACACACACAGACTGAGCAAAGTCTAATGCACATTGCCAGGGTGCACCAGAAAGTTATCTAAGGTTTCCTCACCCTTCATTATCAGGGTAAATAACGTTGGTAACATCTCAGACTAAAATAACATACACACGTCTCTATTTCTCCACAGCACAACATTTCAAGGTGAACATAAGGGGTTTACCTTAAACTGGTAGCATTGGAGCAGACATTTAATGGCATTCTTTAATAACACCTGGGAGGCTTTTGCAGCCAGCAGACACCCAAGAACGACATCATTTATTTTTTTATAAAAGCTTCAAGCTTCAAAAAGCTAGGGAATGTCAGATCACGTCGCCAGCGATCAAAGCGTCTTCAAAGGGACTTGGGCGACGTAACGAGGCGAGATTTTACGAGAAGCTTCGCAGATGTAAGAGAGCAGCAGGGGTGTAAGGCAGCAGCAGCCACAGCGGTAGCAGCCAAGGCCGTCGTCCTAGTTAAACACCAGGATCGATGCGCAGGTTTACTGGGGGCTGCCGCTTTGCCAGCTCGGAGAACCAGGGGGAGGGGCTTAATTGGAAAAGGCTGTGGGTACAGGACCTGGGAATTAAGGCCTCTTGAAACACTGTTTGATAAACACTTCACGATAGCAGGTCGTTATTTCTGAACCCAACAACCCACAGTCAAGCTCACGCAAAAGACCTGGATGAAAACCAGACCAGAAAAAGGTTGACAGCATTACACCTCAAACCACATAATTTGAATTATGGAGGTATTACTGATGTGTGTGGATACTTTTTGGATACTTGGATGATGCTTTTATTGCAAAAACCTAACTTGGTTTACTGATGTGTGTCTGAGTAGAGAATAATGGTATGAACTTGGTTGAGTGCCTCATCATTAACTAAAATACACACGGTTCGACAAAGAGCTTCTCTATGCATCCTCTATCGTTTTTTCTTCATTATCTAATGACATGCAAAACCTAGAAAGCAAGAGACTAAACCAGAAATGAAACAGACAAGATGTGTGAGCCTGTTATTTTCCCCACATCCCTAAAAAGTGAAATGGAGCAGATATGCCAAATCGAATAACTTGTTTTCTACAGGCGTTATGTATCCATTTTGTCCTCGGAAATCCTATTACTGGAACAAGCCCCGTAATCTTGTCAGAATGGCGTGCACATAACATCAACGGTCTCGCCTCTGCGTCCTAAAACACTGAGCTGTAAAAAAAAAAAAAAAAAACTAAATAGTTCAGAGGCAAAACAGACTTGGATAAGAGTGTCAAAGAGAGAGAAGACACTCCCCAGCGGTCATACATTTATCCCCAGATGTTTTACCAAGAAGAAAAAGCTTTCAGAAAAAACTTTCATGAACAAGAATCTCTCGTTAAACAGCTCACCCTCTTTTGTTTGAATTTTGTAATTGTAATTATTGTAATTTGGGAACCACAAACTGATTGTCATGGGAGGCTATGGGAGGCAAAGACAATGAAAAAAACAATAATACAAGTGGGTGAAGTATTTCCTCTTTCTTCTCTCCCTCTCTCCATCCCCCTCCCTCTCTCTCCTTCTCCCCATCTCTCTCCCTCTCTCTCTCTCGCTAGGAGAACACAGCGGGCCCTTGGTCTGGAGACGACACCAAACGGTCCACATTGGACAGACTAGACCACCTCACACACAGGCAACCACGCAGTCACGAAACGTTCCAGAAGAGAGACGGAAACGGCTCCCGGGTTCGGATGGATCTCTCTCTCTCTCTCTCGCTCTCGCTCTCGCTCTCGCTCTCTCTCTCTCTCTCTCTCTCTCTCTCTCTCTCTCTCTCTCTCTCTCTCTCTCTCTCCCTCCCTCCCTCCCTCCCTCCCTCATCAGTGACTGCTGCTTCCCAGTGTCTGTCTCCCTGTCTGTTGCCGTGGACGCACTTGGCAGACCTTTGGCCGTACCTCGAGAATGTGTTCCTGGCGTAGTGCATGATGCTGTCAAAGTCGTACACTTCTCCCAGCGAATCCACCTCCCCCGGCTCCATCTTCAAAAAGTTATACTCCTGCCCTGCAGGGAGAGGAGAAAGAGAGAGAGAGAGAGAGAAAGAGCTGACTCATGCCATAGTTTTCTGTGGCAGAGGTCAATGCAGCCGGCTGCACTGTGAGTGGGGTACATGTTTCAACAGAGACTCGAAGGGCTATAAGCTGTTCTCAAGTTCGCTAGCTCCCAACAAATCCAAACAGACGCTGTAAATCAAAATGTAAACCCAGCGAACGATTTTTTTATGGACAGGAGCGGTGGTACCTGGTTGGATGTTGTCTCGGATGATGCTGACGTGTTCGTCCCGGTCGGGGCGGGTGTGTTCGTGCCAGAAGCCAATCACGTGGCCCAGCTCGTGCACCACGATGCCAAACTTATCGCAGTTCTTCCCAATAGAGATGGCCTGGGGTCCGCCCCCTCTACGCCCCACATAGGAGCAGCACCTACACGGTCACACACACACACGCGCGCACCACACGCACGCACGCACGCACGCACACACACACACACACACACACACACACACACACACACACACACACACACACAGGATCAAGGAAAGGGTTAACAGGGCCAGTAAAGACATCAATGCCATAATATTGAACTGCACACAAGGTAAATAGTAAGGAAGCAGTTTCATGCAGTACAGGTCGTGCTGAATGAACAAATCTATTTCCCTAATGGGCTGGGGGAAACGGGCTGGGGTTATGTCCGCAGGGAAAAAGAAGGAATGTATGACATGATCTGTTCCTGGTAGAGGTGCTATGCATGTACGGTGGTTATGCTGCCGCTGATCAACAACTCAGAGGGATGCATGCCTGTTTGTTCCATTGACCTGTGCGTGTATGTAGGCTGTATGGGCCAGGTTCCCGGACATAGATTAACTGCCAGTTGAGATTCTTCTCTGAACATGTTTTTTAGTCTAGGATTTGGCTAAAGCTATGTCCAGGAAACCAGCCCTACATGTATAAAAATGACTGCCACAGTATGGATAGGTTGTATGAACAATTTGACAGTGTCTTCAAAACAATCAAAGCAAACAATGTGAAATAGGTTAAAGTGTAGGTTAATAGGGACAGCATTACCTGTGTGGTGCTTAAAAATTACAGAAACATATGATGTGGCCCCATTATTCAGTTGGAGTAGGGATGTTAATTAATTCCACCGGCAACAGTGCTCTTCCATACTGTAACAGTGGAGGTTGGCCAACTATCTCTCTCTCTCTCTCTCTCTCTCTCTCTCTCTCTCTCTCTCTCTCTCTCTCTCTCTCTCTCTCTCTCTCTCTCTCTCTCTCTCTCTCTCTCTCTCTCTCTCTCTCTCTCTCTCTCTCTCTCTCTCTCTCTCTCTCTCTCTCTCTCTCTCTCTCTCTCTCTCTCTCTCTCTCTCTCTCTCTCTCTCTCTCTCTCTCTCTCTCCCTGCCTCCCTGCCTCCCTGCCTCCCTCTGTATGTGTGTGACAAGTCCCTGTGTGGGAGCTCGGTTGCTACTGGAGGGACACACACACACACAGCCCCTGTGAACCAACCAGCAGCTCTCTAATTACCGTGAGCCCAGCCAGCCTCTCCAGGGACGAGCCTTGAACTTTACACAGGGCCGACCAACGGAGGCCAGGCCTGCTGACTGAATGCCCAGCCAGACAGCGCAGCCAGCCAGCAATTCCCACTGCTGCTAACCACAGTGGCCTGTAAGCCAGTCGGCAGGCAGAGATAATGTCATCCCTGTTTCTTGGGAGGCCAGTAACCGGGCTAAAAATGGCCAGCGTGCAGTAGTTGAATGGAAAAAAAAGGGCAGTTAGCCGACACTCGCGCTCCCTCCCTTCCTCATGCCCTGCATGTCAAGCTGGAGCCAGCCTGTGTAAGAGCTTATAGGGTATCTTTAGTGCAGGGCTGGTTTCTTTAAGATAGATAGGGGAAAAGTTCTACCCTTATAGATACACTATCGATTTGGAAGTTTAATCACCGGGGATCTTTGGACTTCCCCAACCAGAGCTGGAAAAGTAAACCAAAGATGCTCCCCTTCAAAGAAAAATGTTTTGATCCCAGGTCATGTGTAAGGGGTCTATCTATGGTGTGTGTGTAGACACGGCGAGTTGCCATGTGTTTTGTATTGCACGGCCGAGGTGAGGACGAAACGGTTATGGGAATCGAAGGGGTTAACACCGTCTTCCCTGGGTGCCGTTCCAAAACACCACACGTGACACACACACACAGGCCACAGGGTACCGCCGGAACACAGGAAGCGTTCCTCCGCGCTGAATGTCCGTCTTTCTCATCGGCTGGGGGGGGGGGGGCTGCAATTACCACAACTCATGCGGACAAGACCGCGGAGCGAGAGGATGAGCAAGTACTAAAGGCTGGCCGGAGCGGGAGGCAAGGAAAAGCACTTAGGCAGTAAATCATTAGGCCCCGCGGAGAAAGCGGGGCTAGGGTTCTAATAAGGGCCGAGCTGCTTCGCCGAACGGCTCTTCCTCCATCCCCCTCCCCGGAGGACGACTTACCCACACGGCCGGTAGGTAAAGACAATGTAGCTCTCTTCCTGGGTCCTCTCGATGAAGGTCACGCAGGTGTGCTTCTCCCAGTGGCGCATGGCTTGGCGGAAGATGGCCCGCTGGCTGCCTGAACGAGGGAATGGAGTCGAGATGAAAGGGAGATCAGTGAAGCTGACAGACTTGGAGAAAAATAATAGGGGCACTATGGAGAGAGGACGGATAATGATGTTGACAGTTGGTGGGAGGCTAGCTGTTGGAAGTTGGCTGGTAGGAAGTTTTTTAATCCTAACCGAAGAAATGCAGCAGTTTGTTGTCCGTTAATTTCTGGCCCTGCCAGGCTGATATGAGAACAAGAATCAATATAAAACTTAGGATGTTGTATATATACGTAGACAACAAATTAGTGACTACTAGGCATTAGTGGGTAGTGGTGGCCTAATGACCAGGGCAGCTACCTGGTGACCAAAATGTCACATGTTCAAATCGCACCTTGGACCACCAAGGCAAGGCACCTAACCCCAAGATGCTCCTATAATCTAATTGTTAAGTGCATTGGATAAAAGCGTCCGCTAAATGCCGACAATGTAAACTGTAATATAACTGCGATGTGACATTTCTTATGTATAGCCCTCTGAAGACAAATCTTTGTGAAACTATGATAAAATGAGACTTGACTTAATATGAACAACAGGGAGCCTGCGAAGAAGCATCGAGCAGCACGTCTCAAACCCTCCAGCACAGCAGCGCAACGGTTCACCTACCACTGAAGTTCCCGCTGATGACGTAGGGAATGACACCTTCCGGCCACACCCGCTCAGGCCTGGAGGTCGCCGCTCGTTTCCTGCGGTGCGTGCCTTGCCTGTTCCGACTGCTCTGATTGGTCGGTGAGCCTGTCATTCACAAGAGACCAGGCCAATAAGTACAGACACTTTCATTCCAACCAGCACCACCTATATCATATATTATATATATATCATGTATGGAAGGACATTTGAAAACCAAGAGAACAGAAATGAACAGTCCTAAGGAAAACTGAACTGGATCAATTTAATTGTATGTTGGAGCTATCCAAGCTGTTTTAACTATTGATCTGAAATGTCAAATACGCGCACGATACACAACGACCAAAACAGGAAGCCCTTTTTAGACGAACGTTTCAAAACAATCTCTGTAAGGTAGAGGTAGAGCACCACACGTGTGCAGAGGGCTGCGTGCCGGCTGTTGGTTCTCTCTCTATAAACACTGAGAACGTGCTGGTGATAAACACAGAGTTTGTTTCTGACAGGTGCGTGCTGCCAACCCTCCGTTGGAGAGCGGCCGTATCATCTGGTAGTGTGAGGCAATGCAAGAGGCTACATAAGACTAACAGCTGTGCCACGTGTGTTTGATAGAGCCCCCCCCAAAAAAGCCGCCGTGCATAATTGGCCTGGAGGAGTTAGAATTTGGAAACAGTTATTTCTTATTGAGTAAATGAACACTTCTCTTTGGAATTGTATAGTCTTTTCAAATTGGTATTGACTATCACCAACAGCAATCAATCAGATCAGTTCAAATAGATTTGAAGGTACTTATGTCAGTCTTGAGTCGTTCCTCACCTGTGTCCGAGTGGTTGAAGGTCTGTACGGTCCTCTGGGCCATGTCAATTATCCGGTCCACCTTAAACATTTTAAGGTCCTCCTCATCCAGGGCTATGTCTCCCAGAAAGGCAGCTTGAACCACACAAAGGAAGAACATGTCAGGTGTGTTCAAGGCCTCTCTACAATGGGTAGCATCAGTTTGCACCGCTCAGTCGCCCCAAGCCTTTCCTGTTTCTGTGACTAAGGCACGCTGCGTAGACTCCCATTCCAAACAAGGGGGACGACGAGTCGTTTACACACACACAGACACGCACGCACGCGCGCGCGCACACGCACACGCACACGCACACGCACACGCACACACACACACACACACACACACACACACCTTCCCTCATTCACCCCTTATTGGCGCGTAAATATCTCACACACACACACACACACACACAGACACACCTTCCTTCATTCACCCCTTATTGGCGCGTAAATATCTCACACACACACACACACACACACACACACACACAGGGTTGGGAAACAGCAGTTACATGATCCATTACGTGATCCATTTGAACAACAGGAATGCGGACTGCACATTGAATCGAAGCAACCATGGATGAATCTGTACTGTAAGGTGCACGTGTGACATTGAAAGGCTGGCCATTGGAAATCAATAAATGGAAGACGCTAATACCTTCCAGCTGGGCTGGAACGAGTTGGCTGGCCTACAGATGAAGCCCGGGTCAAACGGAGGGAAATCCAATCTTTTGGATGTCCTTGAGCCTCGGTCAGACCTCGTACTGTAAGTAAGACACGGACTCCGCCTCTGTGGCGCGAACGGGCCACGGCTCTTTTTAACGAGGCCAAAGAGAGGAGAGAAAAATAACGAAACAGACACCCTTTATGAGGAATGTGCTTTATTGGATTCCTTACTAAACGCCCCATTTTCTGCGGCGGTTAGTGGAAGGAGTCCTCTCTCTCGCCACGCATAGACAGGCTGCTCTGTTTTACAAGCTTTTAACACCGGCACGTTTTGAGAATTTACAGCCTGTCTTGTGTGCAGGAGTGGTGGGTTCAGGGAGGGGAGGGCGGGGGGGTGGGGCTGGGGGGGGCAGGAGGGAGAGAGGAGGGCACGGTAATCCCAGCATGAGGGAGGAAGTGGGCGGGAGGGCCCACTATGCCCATCATGGTGAGAAAATGACTATATTCAACCCAACATGTGTTTTAAGTGCAGTGTGTTTGTCTGCGTTGCTGTTAATTGGGAGTGTGTGTGTGTGTCTGTGTGTGTGTGTGTCGGGGGGGTCTAGACCTGAGGTTCTTGTCTGCGTTAGGCAGCATTGCCTGGCTTGGGGCAGCTAAAACTGTGGGGAAGGGAGTGACTTGTGTCTCGTTTCCCCCCAGGAGGACTTATAATAATATAACTTATATATATATATATATATATAACTAATATAACTTATAACAATATGGAGCCGACTAGGCTGGGATTGAACTGGGCTTCATGTCACAGCCATGAGAGGGGATTAGAATCTAACAACGGCGACAAGAGGCAACGTAGGTTCCAGTCTTCAAGACAGGGCGTGCGCGCGCGCGCACACACACACACACACACACACACACACACACACACACACACACACACACACACACACACACACACACACACACACACACACACACGGGGCAGGTTTGGAACGACCGAAAGGGGGACAGCCAGAACCTCTCCCTTATAACTCTTAAAACCGCTGTGACCCCTTGGAGTCCCCTCGACACATGACAGACTGTCCATCACATAATCAGGCTGTAATGCTGGGGCAGCCTTGACGGCCGTCCCAAGCTACCAGATGTCACTACAGAACGGATGCAAACTGTCCCTTTCCTTCTTTTAGACCGTCTCCTCTTCCATCCAAGAACTGACTGTCTTTTTCTATAAAGGAACAGGAGGGGGGGGGAATCAACACGAGGTACTTAGCCAAAAGGACGCAGAGCCACCGTCACAGAGAGGACAGTAAGTACTGTGTACGAAAAAAAAGAAAACAAGCACCAGAACAATTCAGGACAACTCTCCCTGTTCCGTTCCGTTCGGCCATGGAGAAGCATCAATCAAAAGGCTTCCAGAAGCCTTACCTCTGTGACAGCAGCTGTTCTGTGGAATTTTTCAGCACACAAGTTTTCTTTGCCCCAAGCTAGGCGGCACAACGTATACAGTCATTTGTTATTGTGGGCAAAACAACAAGGTGAAGGCTTTTGGCCCCACAGCCAATGCCCCCCCCCCCCCACACACACACACAACCCCCCCCCCCCCACACACCCGCCCCCTGCAGAGGGTTAATGAGTTCTCTGCCACATGACCGTGACCCAAACAACTCTGCGCCAGCGCCACCAGGCAGGGGCCGGGAGCCGTTAATCCGCCCGGTCATTGTTCCCCTCCCTGATAACAGTGGAGACCGGTGCGGGGGGCCCCCAGTGGCATTAGGGCCTCGCCTCCTCCGGCTCTCCAAGGGGGCGGGGCCCCGCGGCAGTCGTCGTGGAGACGCTGCCTCTGCCAATGTGTGTTACAGAGGAGGAGAATAACACCAGCGGGGATTGTGAATGAAATCCCCTGTGCTTCCTGCCCCTAGGTATACACACACGCGCGCACAACTTAAATGGACACGGACACACACACACACACACACACACACACACACACACACACACAGGGTTGTAAGAGACCGTAATACACACGAGTGGCTTGGCAGACCTAAATGCCAGTTTACAGTGGAACTCAGGTTAGGTAGGCCAAAGGGAGAATTACACTCTGGTGGCTATACGCCTAGCCCAATGAGATGAGCGAGCAGGGAAACACTGGTGTGAGTTGTAAATGAAAAAGCCTGTGAGCCTAGCAGATGGGAGGCAAGTGGGTTAGATTACACTATTCCACTGTTGGAATCTTTCCAGCAATATTCATTACCTAAATGACAACAGCTGCAGCCCCGGCACTAATATCTCGGGACTGATTTGGTCCTATCCAATTGGATAAGGGCTGGTTAATAGTCCAGTTCAAACATAGACGTTACTTAACATTTTGAAGAGGGAACCTCAGTGGAGCCGTGGCGACCAGAGGGTTTTCATCAAAGTGTCAGCTTCAATGTCTGCCGCAGGGGATGACACGGCAGGCGGTTTACGTTTTCATTTCTTTCTTTTCTTCTTCTTCTTCTTCTTCTTTTTTTTGGTAAGAGCTTTCATGGACAAACGAGGTAGATAAAAGGGACTTTGATAAAATGTCTGATTGATTGTGCTTTGTGCGTGATTTACTGATCTCCCGACCCCCTGTCCCGTCTACTCCGCCCCCCCACCCCCCCACCCCCCCCCAACGTCTCCCTGCCCCCCCATCCCCCCACAGCTGAAGGAAACGTCTCTTTTAGCTCATCCTTACCCATCATAATCCCTGCTCCTCTTAGTCTGACCCCGTCAATCGGCCCCGTCCGCTCAGATTACACGCGGGCACGGGATTCCGATCAAATTAAAACCCCATGGATGCAGCCCCCGCAATGCGGCCGAGTCGCCGATTCCTCCTCCTTCTTGGGGTCACAGTTAATTCTGCCGGTGTCAACACCGGGCCACGCCACACTGCCCCCCCCCCCCCAAGCATAGGGACCAAAGCCTGTCATCACAGGGATTACAGGGGCAAATGAAGTCTACTGGGAACCAGTGAGGCCACCAGACAACAGGGGCCGACTCCCATCTTCACGTGGAGAAGTTACATTTTCCAAGAAGCCGCTATAAAAAGGGATGGGAAGGAACTGGGAGCGCATTACAATGACAAGGGGGCCGCCCATCCGCGGCCCACAGTGTTTTCAAACAAACGTCGCATTTGAATTCCAATGGGGGCCGCTAGTGTATTGCGATGATTACCATTTGATCACAGCCTAAGTAGCACTTAAAAAAAAAAAAAAGGGGCTCATTCCATAGCAGCCATTGCTGTCATCACAGAGACTGGGAGTGCTACATTGGAGTCATTGCCCGTTCCGGTAGAACTTTTTAAAGAAAGTTTAACTTAAAGATTGAATTAGAATTGTGAAAACTAAGGTAAGCAGTGGGTGAAGAGGACAACGGGTGGTGGATTAGCCATTTCATGGAAGCTGGGGAGGTGTGTGTGAGTACGAAAAGGTCCCCCCCCCCCCCACTTTTGGCAAAATCAATCAAATCAACTCCAGCTGTTCTTCCTCGGCAAACGCTTACCTTGACATTTCCGTAACACTGCAATTCGAGCCCCTGGCGGTAAAAATAAATAAATAAAAAATCCCTTTATGTGCCCATTTCGAAAGGTGCGAGATATTATTAGGAGACAGGTTCCAGAGAAGCCTAAGGCTATAAGCCCTAGCTTCAAGAAGGGGATTATTTTGCAATAAAAGCTTGGAGTCTCATCAGCCACAGTGGATCAAGCCAGCGTTAGTGCCACCTCAAAACGGGGATGTGGTCTTATTTGCAGAGCGCAGGCGGCTTCAGCTGTAAAAGGGCACTCGATAAGGGACTACACGTTCCCCTTTGAGAATCTCAAACTCCATAAAACTCTCCATCAAAAAAAGTTTTAAGTCCCTGATAAGTCTGCAAAGAATATCATGCAGTATTTCCCAAAGACACGATGTTCTCAGGTCCCTAATTCAAATCAACAATGAATGTGTACAAATCTACATTTTTGTACTTTAAATAAATGTAGAAAGAAATCTGAGGAAAATGTCTGGCTGCCTTAAGTTGTGAGGAGACCATCAAGCCATGAGCTAATCCATGCAAAAATAACTTATCTTAAAAACTGTAAAATGTTTTTTAAGAGAATTCACTACAGGTGAGAAAAACACAGACGGCCCCGTTGGTATTCCAAGTCAACAGTAACGGAGTGCTAATGAATTCAGATTAGTTGGACCGACTTTAGAGTGAATTGTAAAGAAGTGCTTGTTTAGCCTATCATTACTGTCGCTTAATTAGGCATCATTCGAGTCATTTAAATGAGCACTCCTCAAGCATTTGCTGTTACTTAGCTGTGACAACAAACATATTGTTCCTGCTAATGAACAGAGATCGGCCCAAAGATTGGCCCTCCTAATCAGCTGGACCCTGCAGGGAGGGTCGGCAGGTGACCAGAGTTTTAGGCTTGAATAATGTGGGGCTGGCCTTGGCTCTAAGTATTCCGTGATAAAGCCTGTTCAAAGGCAAAATCTTCACAGTCAACAGCGTCAGGGGAATGAGTTTCTAAAAATGAACAAAGACCAACTTGGAACTTTTTCTCTCTCTGCAAAACCATTTAATGATGTAAATTGACAATGTTGCAGAAATTAACACTGTTGCATAAATAGAAGTAAAGGCAAATTAGGCACTAAAACGGACTGAACTGAAGTTCTGTTTTCAATACTTCCAGAAGCCATTTAAAATAAATAAAAATTGTAGCCAATGTAGAACAGACTGTTTAGCTTTTGTGTCAACAACAAAGGGACACTTACTGCAGTTCCAGGAAATGTTACCAACAACAGATGGAAACACCTGAAAGCAGCTAGTCACCTATCTCACAGTAGATATCTTACCTAGATTAAGCCTAGATTAATGCTCATTCTCACAGTAGACACTGATCGTCTTGGAGAACTGCCATTCAAACATCCCCTCAATTCTTACTCCACACGTGCCTTATTACCAGTGTGAGGTATGACTGACTACAGTCCAGGAGGACAGAATGCATTGCACACAAGCGTTCCTCAGCCCAGGGCCCGGCCGTAAACAGTCCATAGATGAGTGGCCAAGCCTTCTCTGAATGGCCTGCTCTCTACTCACCTAGGCTGGCCTCAGTGCGGTGCGAGGTGGGGGTGGTGGGTGGTGGCGCGGTAACTCCGGCACCCCTCCTCCAACCACCATCCAGCAGTGCTCAGCTCTGGCACGGCCTGAATGACTTACAGTCCCCTAGAAGCCGGGAGCTGCTGGATGGGTCAGGGGGGGGACACACCTACAACGGGAGTAGAGCAGACAGGAGGCTGCCCCCCCCCCCCCCCCACACACACACACACACACACACACATTCTCATCTGCCTGCTGTGTCCGGGGGACTATTCTAAGGCTGTAGCCGAGAGAGTGAGACAGAGAAGTTGAAACGCAGAGCAACGCCAGCCCGCCTTAAGTTCATAGTCTCATCCTCCAAAGCAGGCAGCAGCAACCTTGGTGATGTCAGACTAAGTAGCATGGTTTGATCATAACGTCCACAGAGACCCTAAACTGTAACATTACAGGCTGCTATAGCCGTGCCAGCAGGGCTTTCCAACAAATTAAGATTATGTCTCTGCAATGCTGCATAAATAGATGCCTAAGCTAAATGTCAATGTCAAGTGGATTTGCGCTCGGCCTGAGATCTATCATTATTTAAATAGAGGAGACATTGAGCGTGACTGGATCTCATACATTTTTCATGTCGAAAATGAGCGGATCTAATCTCAATGGGTTCTTAAGAGTCTTGAATGACTTCCTGGGAGGCAGGCAAGGTTAGAACTCACTCAGTGAATTCAGGAATTTTCCATCACTTCACTTATGGCTTGCCTGGAACTACGGATCTCCTTCACTCAATTATATCAAGAAAAAAAACCATTTGTTTATAGCGGCGCACTTTTACAAGACAAAATCTGTAGCTAGACATATGTAAGTACCATGCCTTATTTCCAGTAAATATTGCATCATTTATTTCATCCCTAATTGATGGGGCACAATGCTTGCATTATATAGCCTGGGAAGCTTTAGTAGCGCATGTAAAAGCTATTATATAATTGCATAACTTCCTGAACCAATGGACATCATGGGAGAGTTAACAAATGCACATGGCTCAAACAAAAGCTGATTAGCAGAAATAAAGGGCTGACCTTGAGGGGCAACATACAGGGATCAAATAGACTCACTTGGAGGGATGCCCTTGGAAAAAAAACAGGGGGGGTGGGGGGGGGGTCGATAAAGGGGCTAAGCAATTTTGGAAACAGTATACCAGAGTCCATCTCTGTTCTGTTTGTCGCCTGTGGGTGTGAGTGAGTGAGTGAGTGAGTGAGTGAGTGAGTGAGTGAGTGAGACACAGAGGGAAAAAGTACCTGTGAGCGAATAACGGAAGTGAGTGAGAGAAAGAGAGAGAGAGAGAGCGAGAGAGAGAGAGATACTGGGACTGCTCAGGGAGTTGGACACCCAAGGACAGCTGGGAGGGGAGATCTTTCCCAGCGCCCTGTGACCAAGGGGAAGGGGTGGGAGCAGGTGGTTGATTAAGGGGTGTGTTCGGGGGGCTAGGGGGACTGGGTTTGAGATGACAGAGTGGGAGTTGTACTTGTAACATGTCTCGCCACCACCTGTGTCCGGAAGTGCCCGAGGGAAACCATAACCATTTGCTCTCCGCTCAAATCATGCTCAGACCAGCCGTTTCTTCGGAGAGTTGGTCAGGACGGAAACGGGGCGACTGTTAACTCCACGACTGTGAGACTCCACCAGAAAACACATCCTGACACCAGTTATCTATCTTTTCCTGTTATCTTCACAAACATCTTCCATGTTCTCAAGTAGGTCTTTCCACACTCTACGAGTTAACCATAACAGTTGACCACCGCAATGACTAATATCTATGACATGGCAGCAGATCTAAACACAGCGGACAGTGAAAACCCAGAGCATGGACGGACAGTCTTAAGCTCCGGTGCAGAATATTAAGCCATCCAACGTTATAATTGATTTGATGTTTACGTGAAACCACAAACAACAACTGACTCATTCAGTTTAGCTACAAGTCACCAGGGCCAGCTGGTAGGCTAGATCCTCCACTCGTAAACTTTGATTTCAACCTCACACACACACACACACACACACACACACACACACACACAGATAAAGCGCATCTATAAAAGAGAGACCTCACCAAGACGCCTTCCATACTGGCTCTGCAAAACCATGACCTGAGAAGATAGGGGCAACTCAAGTGCGACTAAAACCTTGTGAGCCAAAACGTGCAGATATAAGAGGGTATTTCTGAGAAGAGCCATGTCTCTCTGTAACCTGAATACTCTCACCAGATGGAAAACACAATCTGGAACAATTCCCCAAACGGATTTGTCCTAGCCAAGCGTGAGTTCCCAACAGTTCCCTTTTAATTTAAAGTGACAACTAGATAATCTCTGATATAGAAAAATAGCATGTGCCTAGCACTGAACTAGCACACGCCTAAGGATTTTGTTATAATCGAGAATGCATTGTAACACGACTTGTCATTGCAATAATGACTAACTTAGTCGGCAGCAGTGAGATGTGAGACAGTAAGAAAAAAAGAACCTTTCATTACTCGTGTCTGTCAGTTTAACATATTAAAAACTACAACTGCTATTGTAATGGATAGGCGAATTGTCTGCATACAGTGAGTTGTAGGTTACTGTAGGACTACCTTATCCACAAGCCATCACTTTGTAAATAGCTGGGGGGGACAAACTACTATTCCTTTCAGGCAATAACAAAACCAGGTGAGGTCAGATTTTTTTACTGGACCACTTGGAGGAAATCGGATGTATTTGCAGATTATGATTAGGTTAAGGTTACCCAAACAAAATTATTTAAAGTTAACATATCAACTTTGTCAAACAAGCAATGTACAATGTAATAAATTACTTTGGATGTTTTCGTGTTCCCTTTTGTTGACAAATATGTCAATTGTATGCTTTTAAAAAGTAACTGCAAAACTATTGTAATAAGTAAACAAAATAATGAAATATTCTTTAGACTCCATAGGATAGATTCATAAACAAATCTGTCATTGCTGTCATCTCCAACATGAGATGACTGAGCACCAGAGGCTTTCGAAGACAAAAGCAATTCGTGGCATGTTTCACTTCATCATATAAAAGGTAAATAGCGTTCGTGAAGCTCACCAGCTTTACAGGGATCCTTGTAGTCGATAACATCTGATGTGGCAGCGGACTCCACATAGTAGCTTGGTTCAATTGCTTCTAAATCTGTCGCCGATATAACGCAAAGGTAGGAAAGAAGAAACAAACATCTCGGTGTGAGATCCATGATTCTAGAGTGGGGGGTAAAGCGAAAGACGGGGAATAGAAGTAAAAGAAAAGAAGGACGAGAGAGGGGCAAGAGAGAGGGACAAGAGAGAGAGAGAGAAAATGGGAGGTTTTGGGGGAAATGAGATCTCTCCGGAGGGCGGGTTTAAAATCAGCCTCTCCACAGTGTCTTGATTCGGGGGGAGTGATTCGTTCTACTAGCTGTGCGCCGGACTAGTGCAGATTGCCTGAAAACTTTGGTGATATGGCTGCTTTACGGTGCGTAAAATACCCCGTCCTCTGGCGATGCCTTTGGGGATACCTAGGTCATACCCTTGACAGATGGCACATTTCACAGAAACATATCTATAACATTCGGCGAATGCTTTTCCATGAAATTGCACATTCCAACATCAAACGTCTTAGTTTAAATATTTTACAATAATTCAGCCGTGCCTTGTTATTTAGCCTTCCCGTCCTCTCCCTCTCCCTCTTTCCCATACACACGCTCACTTCGCACATAGAAGCACGCGCAATCACGAACACACACAAACGCACACGCATTACTCGTGCACTCAAACAAATACAAGGACAGACATGTACGTACACAAACCGTTTGCAAGCGCGCTGACAAACACATAATGCACTCACTTAAATGACACACCAAAAAGCTTCAACTTTCTAATAGGTAGGCATATGATTTTATTTTTTAAATGCAGGGATTCAGGCGCCATCTGTTGTCAAAATCCGGAATTATGTTTAACACATTTATACACAGGATCTAACAACTCATACTGAATAATTCAGGTTAGTCAGTACAAATACACACACTATCTAACGAACAATTGAAATAAAACAAGGCATATGCATTTAAAGTCTTCATGGAATTTCCACCAAATGCCACCAAATCAAACTATCAATCAAACAATAACATCTAGCTTAGGACTAGTCCATGGCATTTCGTCCCCTGATGGTGGGGCATTAATTAGATTGCTTCCTTAACCCTCCTATTGTGTAAGGGTAAAATTTGACCGTAGACGTTTTTTTTTTAATCATAACAAGGTTTCAATACATCCTCAACAATGACTTAAAAAAAAATACAATACAAATTAATCGTTTTTTTTATTATTTAAAGCTTATGAACACTTTTGTTACATCTGTGGTGTTATGGGTCAAAATTGACCCGCTTTTGAGTGTCAGTTATCCAGAGTGGTATGCAGCAGACCCATATGTCCCCCCCATATATCCCACCCCCCATTTATAAAGTGAGAAAAAAAGCCTTGTTTTTGTGAAATTAAATTGACTTAATGTATCATTTCATATAGGTCACCTGTCAATTCTGACCCATAACACAGCAGATGTCCCTATAATTGCTCATTTTAACATATGATACACAGGAAAACTTTTGTTATACATATTTCTATTATGAATGAATAAAAGTTACTTATGAAGTACAGCACTTCACTGGATGATAATCAGTATTGGCGTCAGTGCTTGATGAGAAATTTAGACCCAGGTCAAATTTGACCCGCTAACACTAAAGGTGTAAACCATTTTCTAACACAATAGGAGGCTTAAACGAATCAACATGAGCTGACTAGAGACTGGCTGATTAACCAACTGTGTTACTCTTTGCCTCATTTGCTGACTGGCATACCTTATCTGCTCATCACACTCAATGCCTTGCTTACGCATGCCATGCCATAAACCAACACACCCTCTCACTCCCCCTAAGTGCTCTCCAAACACTGTCCATGTAAAACCGGATGTGAAATGTGTACATTAAAACTTGGATGCAGCTGCAGTAGCCATTAAGTTATTATGGCCCCATGCATGCCAGACAATTCCTGATTGTATTCTGGAATGAAATGAGGATAGTGGATTAGATAGTGCTGCATTAATATTCTTCCAGAAATGCGTAACATACTTTTACACCACCTGTACTGTCCATAACAGGCAATTTCAAGACTTCTATTCTTTATTCTAACATTTCTTTTGACAAAAAAAAGAACCTTTATTTGTTTTAGATTATTTGTTTTTTTTTTACAGTATAGTAAAATGTAATCAATCAAAAGAAACATTTTTGTTATAATAACTGCCTAAAGACAAGGGATCTTCATTATTAGTAATATTGTGACAATCCAGATATTTAGTATTACACATGGCCTCCCTACTGCATCTTTCTTTTTTGTGATCATATTGCTGACTTTTTTTTCTGATTGCCCATGACAAGAGAAAGATCAACTGAAAACCAAGTCCAAACTATTTTAAGGATGAAACAATATTGACTAAAACTTTTGTCAACCATGTTGATCCTCAATGTGACGTAAGACGAGATGCTTATAGCTGGACACACATTCGAGGCAAACTATTTCTGATCAGGCATCTCAAGGCAATAAACGGGTCCTTCTAAACGTGGGGTTACTGCAGGCATGGTCCTGTTGACAACGTGCAACGTGAAGGCAAAGCAGGATTGCAGAGTAGTGTTTCCACAGCAGCGGTCCACAGTGCTTCAGAGTGTTTCCCAGGCAGTGGCAGCAAACCTTAAACAGGCTATCGGATCTGGCAGGTTGGCAGTGTAGGCCTACCATGAGTCACTGCAGTGGAGAACACAGTAGAAATGCAAAATCAGATATGATTTTTTTATTTTTTATAAATTAATAACAAGATGTTTCGAATTCACACAATATGATTGTAGTGTGCTATTTCAACAAGATATCTAGGCTTTACTTAATATATCTAAAGGCTATTAGGCTTTCCTAGACTAGGCCTGTTTTTTTTGTTGTTGATTATCTTCGATTTTAAATTCCACGATTGATTGTTTGGTCATTAAACAAAGTTGCCACAATATGCTGAAATGTAGCCTAACATTTGTGATGTGGGTATTATTCAATTTCATTAAGAATTTAGGAGTAGAAAAATGAACCAATGACTCAACAACGTCTTCATCCTCAACTAACTCAAGTCATTGTTGTTACCATGGCAGTGATTGTGTCCAAGTGCCACAGGTGTTTGGCGACCAAAGATGAGTGGGAAGTGTGAGAAGCGAAACATAACGCCGACATAGCATCAATCAACAACAAAAACATGTAACCTCCATCAAAAATTTCACAATTTCCATGAAGTCCCCCACAGTCCCCCGCACCATATTATAGAAATATTTTCCGTAAAAAAAACGCCCTAATGATAATACCTATGTAACCTTATTGTAAAACAGTAAATGGATTGAAACACTGAACTAATGTATCAGGTAAAAGGAGTTATCAGTGTTTTGTTGGCGGGGATGCCAAGGAGACTACCTGGGTGTCAGGGTTCTTGGCAGCTGTCAGCCCCTCCCCAGCGTGACCAAAGGAAGCCGTTCTGCTCGGTTGCCCACGCAGAGTCACCATTATAGTAGTGGGGGCTTTCTGCCCTGCTGTCAACACACAAACAACAACTCAGATCTTCCCAGTTAGGAAGACAGTTACTTTGAGCTCATTTCTATTCCTGGACAAATCAATAATTCACTTTTTAGAACATAACTTCCTTTGAGTAACTTTTCCATGACCTCCCAAAACATTACTTGGGAAATTGAGAGGGGCATCAAATAATGTCCTAGATATATTTCTCAAGTGATATCTGGGCTTAGTTTATCAATAATGTCCAGTAACAAATCAAAATTAAAGGAGGTTAAGAGCTGAATGATACTTCGCATATGATTAGCAAAAAAATGAATAAAAAAATCACTAGGAAGGCAAGCGAAAGCTCAGAGGTGACAGACATAATTTACAATTCAAAACAAGAGGAATGAAAGCATGAGGGTCTTAGATTCCAGTATTTATTTCAATGACAGAAAAACGGAGTGACATATCACAAGGTGATATTATTGCTTTGAACACTTCTCTTCTGCACTCCCTCTATGGTCCAGTAGGGGTCAGTATGTTGGGATATGCAGGTTGGAACTGACTTGTTTGCAGGTGATTTATGGCAGGGGGTCGACAAAATGTATGCATGAACAGGCAAACAAAATGAACACAAAAAAACAACAAAGCCAGCTCTACAAAGTAAAACACATCTGGCTAAACCACATGCAGTCTGAACCAAGCCAAGGGAACTACTTTATCAGTGAAATTTGGTCAATCTTTTATATGTCCAACAATCCTTTTCCAAGACACTTTTTGTTTGCCTCAATAATTCACCATTATTATGATTCTTCACAAACAGGTAATGCATTCTCACATCAACATTTGCTCTTGCAGTCACCTATCCATACATAAACATTATAATATATATATAGAGAGATATCAACCAGGAGTTGTGTGAAGTATATGTCCTCATGTGTGATCCATCAATACTAATTTCTACGTATGGCTCTTTCCGAACATGAACAATGGTACAAAAAACACATAATTTTTTCGCTTGGGACACACTTCTCACAACACTCCCGATGCTACACAGCTGTGAATCTGGCTTTTATAAAACAAAACAAAAAACATGACCCCCCTCCCTTAGTGCTTCTTTGGGACAGCTATTTGCATGCGACTTTACCGAGGGCCACCACTGGCTTGCTGTCCTCTAGGGTGGCCACAGCTGACAGAGCACAATCGCATCGCCCGCCCGCCCGCCCGCCCCCCCCCCACCCTCCCTCCCCCTCCCCCCACCCCCCAAGCTGCCCCCCCACCCCCCCCACCAGCACCGGGGGAGCGAGCGTGAACTCTGGGACTCGGGGTCAGCGCGGCCGTCTGGTTTTGGCAGTTCGAGACATACCAGCAGCAGCGGCCTGGTTGGAGATGTGGGCCAGGCCTGGCAGGCTGCTAGCCAGCTTGGCCAGCCCGCCGTTGGTAAGGAGCTGGTGGATGGCGGTGGTCTTGGTCACCCCATCACCTCCTCCTCCTGCTGCTGCTGCTCCTGCTCCCCCTCCGGTGGGTGAAACCACAGGCAAGGCCCGGAGCAGCGTGGTGGTGGTGGTGCTGCCACTGCTGGTGGTGCTGGTGATGGAGCCGATGGACGTCAGGACCTGACCCTGGGGTTTCCCACTGACAGCCTGGCGGGAGAGCAAGACGAGGTAGAAAACAGAGGACGGACGAGAGGAAGAGGAGGATGACCAGATGATGGAAGGCAAAAGGTGGGTTGAGGAAGGAGGAGACGGACAAGATAGGAGAAAGGAATCGTTTGAATTAGACATCTCTCATACGGTAAGAGCCGGCAACCTGACGGAGAAATAGCTACCATTAAAATGAACATGGTTCAGCAAAGTGCAGGGCAGCAGCGGGTACCTGCGTGATGCCTGTGATGCCCGCCGTGGTCGCCAGGCTAGGAGATTTGGTCACGATTTCCTGCAGACTGAAGCTTAGTCCTTGTAGGAGGCTGCTGGCGGAAGAGGCTGCACACAATGACCACACACACACACACACACACACACACACACACACACACACACAGAAAGAAGCCTTTAGACAAACCTATTAAAAACATAACAACAACAATTGCAGCTGGTGGATTGGCATCCAACGAGCCCTTCTCTCCGGCCTCGGCCGCCCAATTGAGTGTCCAAAGGTCAAGCTTCATCAAAGGTTGAAGTTTGAGGACAAAACAATCGATAACGATGTTTGCAGTCACAAAGCGTTCCAAGGGGTCAATAGGAAACTGGACTGTAAACAATCCTCCCCCCACGTTACGCCTGCGTTAGCAGAACCTATGACCTCAACAGCATCTGTTCCTCCTCCTTTTCAAGGCGACTCCCGGGAAAAGGCGTGCCAGGGAAGTGCGGTGAGGTCATGGCGGGCCGCAGGGTTTGAGAGGAGAATGGCGTAGCAGGGACGGGAATCAATATGAGAAAGTCCCAGTCCAGACGGTTGGAATCATTACCGTTGCACGGGACACCATTAGTTAATGACTTTGTAGGGGGACATTTCTCATCGATTCCTTGGTGAGTTCCGGCCCTAATTACGCGTAGGTGCGTTTCCAATAGACCTGGCCGTAGATGTAGACTGAGTAGAATGGACTTGTCTATTCAATTCAATTCAAGTCAAGTCAGTCGGTTGGCAACTAGTGGCGTCACCAGCAAGTGGTCAAAATGCGTTTACGCGGTTGCCCTTGGCAACACGACGTTTGCTATTTTGTTGTCACCCGGGCCAAGTCGCCATGGTGCCGGGTTTCAAACCCCACCCCCACCCCCCCACTCCCTGCAGTGCCATGTGCTTGACCATACCAGAGGAGAAGGAGGAGGACAGGAGGAGAGGGGTGAAGGAGACGAGGACAGGACAGGAGATAGCTACCTTGGGCCGTAGCAGGAGCCAGGGCCTGGACTGGTGAGGAGGAGCCAGACACCAGGCCAGTCTGGAGGCTGCTGACGCTACAGCCTTCCGGCAAACTAACAGACCTGCAGTGAGTGACACACACACACACACACACACACACACACACACACAGAGAACCAGATCTACTCAGTAGTTCACGCCCAGTTCATAGAAGAGCTGGAAGAGTTACAACTAAGAGCGATGGCCTCATATGGGTCGTGTGTTCAAGGTTTCATGGCTCAAACGACTTTCAACCACGACTCTCCAGTCCTCTTGCACCAGACACACTGACCGCCCAGTAGGGAGGGTTTAAGTAACGGGCGAGGAAAGGACAGCTACGCTACGCTGTGTGCTCGAGTGTGCGTGCGTGCGTGCGTGTGGGAAGGGGGGATTGGTCTGGAAGTCCTACCGTTGGGCTGTGAGGAGACCGGAGAGTTCCTTGGCTCCGGCCACCGTCTGTCCCATGGTAACTGCCACATGCTTCCCTCCCGAGCTCCCTGGGAACACACGGGAAAGTCAGTCGGCTTGAACACACCTTAAAGACGCACACGAGCTTCAAATGCAAAGACGGCAAGCAATTTGTATTCATCCCTCTGGCTCGTCACAGGTTTTGGAGTCAGGAGATTCATGTTTGCGCAATCGATAAAAAGATACCGATCACAGATGTCCACTCCAAACTAGAGAGGATGTATGGAAAATGAAATGTTGAGAATAGAGTCGAGAAACATGGAAACATCCCATCAACACCAAATCAAATAAAACGTTCACCTTCTAGTGGCGTGGAGCTTCCAGCGCCCCCTGCTGTCTCTGCGTGCGACATGATGGTGACCTTGATCTTGGCTCTCTTGGCGGTCTTACTGGGCGTAGGGCTGGGCGTCTGCCTCCGCTTAGCTTGGGAGCGTAGCTCCTCTCGCTCCAGGCCCTCAGCCTGATCACTGGACACGGGCACTGCCAACGCAAGGAAGCCGTTAAGCTATCGAGACGGCGAACTTAGCCATTAGATAAATCCATAGGATTGGCGAGGAAAGAGTTAAAAGGGGTGTATGGGTGTGGATCTTAAAATTCACTGGCCTTTGATTGGTTTTTAATCACAGATTGTAAACATAAGGAGGAGGAAGCCGCAGCAGAGGAATTTGAATGTTTAACTACTCCGCTGAATGTCAACTTAGGGCCTCCAGAGGCTAAACCCTTTTAGACTCTCAGAACAGAAAGACCCAACACACGAGGAGGACCCTAAACCTCTCCTAAAGGAACGTTCTTTTTCAGGAGGCGAATGAAACGAGAACAAAGTGTGAGGCTACAACAGAAAGGAGGGAAAGAAAAAGACAGGTCGAGAGAGAGAGAGAGAGAGAGAGAGAGAGGGGGACAAAGACAACAGGGAAGAGAGGACAGATACTCACCAAAGACACAGGAGGGACTGCCAGGAGGAAGGGTTTTCCTCACAAGCATGTTTTGTTTCATGAAAGCAGCAAACTGAGCTGGAAATTGATATGGGAGGGGTACAAAGAGGGGGAGAGGAAAGGAAAGATGCAGACAAAAAAAAAGGAGGAAGAGGAGAGAAGGGAAATGGTTTTCAGTCACGGTCCAATCCAGTGGCTCGCGATGACGACTGCGACTCCTAAATGTTGGGGGGACTGTTCCGACAGGCGGCACTTTCAAACAAACCCATGTCTGTCCTGTTGATATTCCTAAAACTGGTTCCGGCTGCTCTGGTCTACTTTCCAGGCCGCGGAGGACTGGGGGGGGGGGGGGGTCGGCAGAGGTGAACGACTCACCCCAACAAGCAAGCGGGACGAAACGTGCGAGCTCGAAAGTTGTGCGTTAACTGCATTCGGCATTCTTTCAGCAGAGTGAATCTAAACGTGGGTGTCTGTGGGTCTGTAAGCGCCAAGGTTCGCTGGTCCTAATTATGACTACGTAGCGGCTCTGCGTGTGTCTGTGGCTGTGATGAATGCACCAAGGCTGTGATGAATGCACGGGGAAGCGGGTGACCCTTTTTTTTTTTTTTTTTTATGTGTGTGCTCGTGGTGGTGCACGTGCACTCACCTTGAGCCTGCTTGTGCGTGAGCACAGTGCCCGAGCGTTGCATGTGGGTCTTGAGCAGCTGGGTGGCCGTGATCAGGCTGGACTTCTGGGCCGGGGAAAGGCCGGAGTTCTTGGGCTTGGGACTGGAGGTGGGACTGCTGCACACGCTGGACAGGTCCTGAGGACATGGCAACCACAGAAACGCCACGGTCAGAAAAAGTAGTCCTCAAATAAAAAATAAATACATAAACATCCTGAGGACATGGCAACCATTAGTGGTAGGACAATACATCATTAAATACCTTAAATAAACAAACAGTTTACATAGCTGACATATCTTTGAGGACATGTATGCAAGGTGTAATAATATGGTTACAGTTTTGAATGGTATTAACAAACGGAAACAATAGAAAAAGCTTTGATTATAAAAATGAAACGGTATAAAACAGCGAAAAAGAAACAATAGAAAATTTGCTTTCACGATAAAGATAATTGTATAAATAAAAATTTAAATAGATCATTCGTCCTCTCAACATACAAGCAAGATCACATCAACAAGGCCTTCAAAACAACGTCATGTAAAACGGATGATGGCTGATGTGGCCTATCTTGCCTTTCCCAGGGTGACTGCCAGCAGAGCGGAGGCAGGACTGACCTCTGAACCCGAGGGGGAGATGGGCAAGCGGAGGGCCGGCGACGAGGGCCTGCCCCTTTCCAGGTCAAAGGGCAGCTCTCGTCGCGGCCTTTTCTTCTTCTCCGCGTCCAGGTCCCGCATCTCCCCCGAGCCGTGGCCCTCGGCACGTGTCAGCACCCCCGCCAGGAAGTCTGCGATCTCGTCCTGCGGGCAAAAACGGCCAAGGGAGGGACAGCGTGGTGTTAGGCTCCCATTGCAGGTTGGCTAAGGGCCAGGACTACTATAGAAGGGTCCGCATAAAAGGCTATAAGTATAGGCTGTGACATAATGTTATAGTGGAATCATTCACTGTGCCAAGCAAACTAATCATCTTTTGAGGAATTTTCTTTTGATGTACAAGAAGGTCGAAATATTATTTAATTTGAGTTGGAATATGAATATATATCAAAGTTGTTAATTGGTACTCGAGATGGAAACAAAGTATGGGAAAAGTCCTTTCTGATGGCAAGGAAGTCGTGGAGTCTTGGACTGACCTGAATGCAACGGTCCACCATGGTCTGAGTCAAGCCCTCCGACTTCATCTTGGCCGAGTTGATCCTGAGTACAAAAGAAAATCTTTTCACGAGAAATTATAAGCAAACAGACTTTCAACAGCAGTCCTCTAAATCATCTGACGTTGTAAGAAAACTATTACTACTATTATTTTATTGACAGGTAGCCAACTCTACACTGTTGATATATCAAATCTGTCACAACCTCTATTCTAAGAAAACCAAGCAGACCTTTACGATTCATAACAGGGGATATTTTGTCTGACACACCATCAAAAGCTCCTAACTGAACTTGTTTTTTTTCTTGGTTTCAATAAAGGTTAAAACAAAAATATATAAGTCAAGATTACTCAGACAGGATGGTTTTATAAAAAATAAAAAAAATAAAAAAAAAACAAGGGACAGCAATTCTTCTTTAAAAAAAACTACAGTACCCAGGAACTACCTGATGTTGTCGTCGGCCCCTCCCACCACCACCATGCTGTTGTCGGCCCTCAGCTTCTCCCTGAACTCCTCCATGGCCTCCGTGCTGCACTGCAGGGCGTTCTGGCCAACCACAAACAGCACAGGCGTCTTCATGTCCAGCAGAGGGTCATCCACGTCCTGACGGGAGATAGACCACACACACACACACACACACACACGCACACGCACACGCTTGTTTTGAAATACGAAGCGCCCACCCTGCCTCGGAGGACTGAGGAAATGGTGAATTCTATCAAAGTGTCTGTGATGGAGGGAATACAACATTTGAAGGTGGTTTAAAAAAAGATAAAACAGAAGTCTTACCCCTCTTGGTCCATTGACTGTTAGCAGAGGCATCCCGAGACACACAACCGCAGTCAGGTACTCCATGAGGGACACCTAGAGAACATATAGGATCACCTATGGTCAGCCCCCAAACTATGGAGGAACTTTCCCTCCTCTATCAGATTTGCCCCTTCTTCTGTCAATTCCTTCACGTCCCGGCTGAAAGCTCATTTTTACTCCCTAGCATTTTAATGGCAATAGTGTTTTTTATGCACTCAGTTTGTATATGTATTTGTATCTATACGTCCCACCTGATCCTTGTTATGTTTTGATGTAATGTATTTAAATGGCATAGTACAGCACTTTGGTCAACTCTGGTGGTTTTAAACGTGCACTATCGATAATCTTGATTTGATTTAGTCAGGACTCATTACAGAGCCCCGTGGGGCACAGAGGAGTAGCAGCCGATGGCAGCCCTTACGTGACAGGCGATGAGAGCTCCCACGTTCCAGCCTACCAGGATGATGGGTTTGTGAGGGAAGTGGCTGTGAACCTGGAGCATTGAAAACAAACAAATAAACAAACAAAGCAAATGTTCGTTAAATCGTCTCTTCCAAAGAACTCTATGAAATATACGTTTTAGTACATGAAATACCATATTAACGGATGAAAAAAGAAACTGTAGCAGGGAATAATTTGAGCTTTAATAGATTGGAAGACTTGGAAAAATCGTTATGAAGGAAATAAGTTGTTTAATTTCCATTTCAAAAGGTGTGTATACGTTGTATGTGTATATTTTGACATGGATATTAAACCGCTTTTCTCCTACACTGTGTATATACGGTATAGACAGAAGCTTTGTTTGCATGCATACATACCTCCATGACCTTGGCCCTGAGTGTTCCAAGCATGTGCTCCAGACACTGGCTGATGCCCACGTTGGAGCCACTGTTTACATGCGTGTTGACTGGGATGACCTGTGGAAAAAGCACAGCGGAATATGTTGTTGTGCCTGTATTGAGCTGATGGGATTGAACTGCTTGTTCGGTGGCTGAACAACAAAGCCACCAAAACTATAGTACATCGAAAAAGAAATTGAGTTGGAAAAAGAGGGCAAGTTAATGTCCAGTGAAGTCACCAGGAACACACAACCACACTCACACACACACACACACACACACACACACACACACACACACACACACACACACACACACACACACACGATTTCAAGACAGAGACCTTTCCCAGGCAGGAGAGCTGAGACTGCCAGAATCTCATGCGGCGTGAGGTAGAAAAGGCAGGATTGGTGGGGCCTGATGGTGCGATCAGGATGAGAGGGGAGCCAGGCAACTTGCTCTGAAATGTAAACAAAAACAACAACGTTTGAAACCATAGAGAAATAGCACCAAACACTCAAAGACAGGTGAATCTGCGTATAAGCATGTTATTAGGAGACCACTTGAAGTGACACAGCAAGGGAGCCGTCAAACACACCTGCCTAAAAATAGATAGCAGACTATTGCACTTTGAAGGGTTGAATGCTGACTAAGTCACTTATATTCTCTCTCATCTACTTCACGTCGACAACAAACACACACAAAAAAAAAAACAACTACAAGGCAATTACAGTAAACAGGGGATTCGAGAGTCAAACAAAGAAACATTACCAGACAAGATGAGAAAACAAAGACTTGGGAAGTGTGTTTTTCTTACGGGTTTGTTGTGAGAGAGGACACCCACGGCGGGATCCCACGGCCTCTTCAGTAACAGAGACAGGGCTTCTGCCCCTGCAGCTCCCGTCTTGGCTGACGGGGTCAGCAGCATCCTGTCAATCAGGGAGGGCAACTGGACAACCAGGGAAGCACAAAACGGGGTCAGAGCACGAAAGGACTGTGATCTATCTCGAGTGCAATTGTGGTTAGGCTTACACAGACGCATTTTGTAAGATCCTCAGCCCAACAGGTCCACCAGTGTGTGTATTGTTAAGAACGTAAAAGCGTGAGTGAATTTGAATGAGATAAAGAGAAGAGAGACAGGAAAGGGGAGGGAGAGAGAGAGCGAGAGAAAGTACCTTGCTCTTCAGTGTCTGCAGCACGTCCAGGTATGCGGCCAGCATGGTGAGACTTAGGGACTCCACCATGGTGGTGTGTAGCCACTGGGTCAGCTTGCTCTCCCAGCTGACGCTGGCCAGGGCATGACGCACCTTCCGGGCACACTTGTCCACGGCGATCCTCCGTAAGACTGGCTCGTTAGAGGCCTGAAGCAAACGAGCAATCGAGTGGTGAGATCAAGGGGACAAGCAATTGTGTAAAATACTCAAATTGAAAGACATAACCTGGAATAAAAAGGAAAGAAAAACAGCACTGTATGCTTTTTTTTTTTACTACCTCAAGGATAATATTTTGAAAAATAATGTTTACACCAAGGTCTGTTGGTTAAGCATGCTGTATTAGAAAAAAGGATCAAGGTTTACATTTTCATTGGCCAGCCGTGCAAGTCTTTCAGCTTGTAGGGCCTTCAGCACTTTGTTGAACAATTTGTTTTGAGCCACTGACCATCCAGTCCTGCAGTGTGAAACAGTAAATATCATTGTTAAATACACAATAAACAAGACATCAGGTAAGTCCCAGAGATGCTAAAAATAATACAAAATCCCAGAATTGATATGAAATGGGGGTTCATGATAACATTTTGTGTATTACGCTGAGTGAAGTCTATTGCAATACATATTGTTTGTGAGATTTTACATGGTTAATACACAATACTGTCTAATAATAAAACCCAAATGTAAACATAAACTTTAATATGAAAACTTCAAGAACAGGTATACCCTGGCGGGGGAAAAAAGCAAGTTCTGGTAGTGGCGTGTGTGTGTGTGTGTGTGTGTGTGTGTGTGCTTGCGCGCGTACATGTGTACTGTGTGTGTGTGTGTGTGTGTGTGTGTGTATGTGCGTACATGTGTACTGTGTGTCTGTGTGTGTGTGTGTGTGAGAGAGAGAGTGTGTGTGTGTGTGTGAGTACTGTGTTTTGCGCTCACTTGTTGATGTGTTCTTCCCAGTCATCCGGGGGCGGGGGGCCGTCAGCCACTGTGCGGGCAAACAGGACGTGCCGCTCACACTCCTTCATCACACTGCGCGCCTTCTGGTTGTCATAGAGGGGAACGGCCGTGGGTTTGACCGTTTCCACGTCGATAGCCGGTTCGGTCTCCCTGCAAACAAACCTCACGTATGTTATCGTGACAAACCTAGGACGCGTCTGCCATGTAAACCGGTACGTTTAAAGTACATAGTGGCTCCTTGAAGGTTCAAGCTAACTCATCCAGGATTTATCATCCTGTTCTTTTCACTTGTCTGCTTCTTTCTAAATCACTCACGGTGTGGCATCTGGCTGACGCCTGGGTGTGACGAATAGCATGCGTGTGGGTCGGGCACTGCTGGCGTCTGGGTGGGCATTCCACGGCTTGGCATAGCTGTGGTCCAGGAACACCAGGTCCAACTCACGCTCGTGAGCGGACAGTTGGAAGAGCAAGGACGTACCCATCCTTCGAGCAGATGTTTGGAAGTCCTTTTCCACACCACGATGCATTCTCGACTGGGGCCCCAGAGGGCCCTAGAAGGAACTCGGCAACTCAGGAGGATCCCAAGTCAGATCTAATAGGGAGGGAGAGTGGCAAGATCGATGAATGTTATAAAAGTTTAAATAAGCTCTTCATATGTTGGGCTAGGCTAGTTAGAAACGTGGGCCTGATTGAAATTTGCATCGTTACAACACTGCCAAAGACCAGTGCTGAAGCCAATGCTCGACGTAAGATCCTCTTCTAGTCTTAGTCCAGTCAATAGCAGGTGGGACTGTCTAGCTAAGCTGCTGGCTATTCTGCGAACACAATTGAAAAGTCCAGACCAGATTTGCACGGATGAATTCATCTGAAATATAGCTAGCTGGCTAATAGTTATGTGTCGATTTCTTAACAAGCCGTTTGTATATTGAAAACGGCTTCAGGGATTTGCTACAGACCGCCGTGTTTTGCATCGGCTCAAATCGGTGTGCTAACGCGGCTAACGTTATCGTGTTAGCTAGATACTCACCTTTATTTGCTATTTTGCCATAAGTAGAAGGACGCGGATTGGTTCTGATTAGTCCTTTAAGTAAGCTAATATATTTGGACTATAATCGAAATCGAAAAACATTTGAATTGTTCGCTTCTTTCACAAAATACTAGCATTAATGAGGAGCTCCACCTTACATTCGGCCAGGCCTGCAACGTTTTGTTTTTGTTTAGGTTGCCAAATTTATTATAACCCGGGGTACCTCTGTGCTGTTAAAAAAGCTGCGATGGTTTTTCCAAATCTGGCAACTCTGTGTTACTCTGCTGTGTAGCGCGCCCGAAGCCGTATGAAGTAAAACACGAACTGGAGCAAAGGGGACGTGTGGATTGGATGCTTTGCAAATGCGTCCTATGCTTTGTTCATAAGAGTTAACTTACTCAAAACTTTAAACAAAAATCCATGGGAAAAATGTACAATGAAATGCTTGGTCATAGAGATCAATATCGCATTGTAGTGTGAATAGTGGAGAATAATATGCATTGTAAAATGTAGAATTCAAAATTATACTGTAATCCTGTAGATTTGATGTATGTGTGAAGGAGATGCTCCTGGCTAACATTTATATTGATTTGAAAATCCTTTGCCCATAGAAGGTTTAAGACCAACAAACAAAACCTTTTAGTTGAAAATCATGTTCCCCCTCTTGTTTGGTGCCAAAGGTTGTCCAGCTCATTGCTTAAAAACATGTTCCTGTACACAGTACATATCTATTCCAACATTGTATATTAAGAGGAACATCTAATCAAATGCCTAACATGGTAAGTTTTTGATACTAGTTTCAGAAAATATTAAAGTGTAGCCCATACTTCCCTGAACTTCAAGATTAAGAACAATATTGGGAATTAATTCTGTTCTTTGAAGATATGCTATGATATGTTATTTGAGGGGCATGGAATATAAAATTGTGTCAAACTAAAATAATGGTTTTCGTTAAGAGATTTTTGCCTCTAGCTGTCCTTCTGTTTTCTCTGCCTTCAATGGCCTACGCTTCCTGTGGAGTTACTCCAAAGCCACTAGGTAGACAATAACCCTATGCCACCTGCTGCTACCTCCATGCGTTAACCCACGGCCGATTGTCAATACAACACATTGCTGCAAACAAATAATATCATGGATCACACAAAAACAAAAACAAGCACAATTGTATCAACAACTTTATAACGTTAGTATAATGCTTGAGTTTTTTTGTTTTCTTCCTCAGGTTGGATCTTTTGCCAGGATGCGGCGGATAAGACTTGGCATTCTATTGGATCGTCATGGAGGAATAGTAGATGCATGCTTTGTCATTGCAGAAAAGAAGTTATTTCATGCTGTCAGGCGTAGGTTCACATCGATATTCAGAAACATTAGAGCAAAAACGATATTTGTTTCAGTAGGTGTACATGATAAGACTTCTTGAGTAGACGACTTTTGGACTGGTGTTGAATTTGCTTTTGCATGATTGCAGGTATACAACTCCCAAATCCTTTCCAGCTGACTGCGTGACTGAGTTTGAATTAGAGGCGTGTGAATACAGGGTGTTTAAGAAGAACAATCCCTCAGTACCTTGCCCTTATGGAAGCGTGGGAAAGTAATATCATTTATGCGAATAAAATATATTCTGACACTGAATCTATTTAAAAACAAAGTTATGTATCTAAAAATTGTTTTAAAAATGAAATGCAATGTATGCATCATCACTACAGTCATTAAAGAAATGATGTAAAAAAAAACATTTGTATAATCTTTTGATTAAATCCTACATTAAGAAGTAATCTGGACTGTCATCTGTAATTTACCGGAGAATTTTGTAGCACTGAAATAGTACATTACAAAAATATTAAGCAAGTGTCCTTCACTTCAACAGTTATGACCCCAACATACAAGACATGGATGGGTCGATGAACTGAGCCATTTGCTTCCCTCACAGACAAATGTAGAATAGAATAGAAATTTGGTAGTAAAACTTTTTAGTTTTTTTTGGTTTTGGCAAAAACATTAAAAATGTAAATAAATGTATCACACAATAGTAGCTTTCACAATGACCTACGTACATTATAACTTAGAAATTGTGAGAAACAAAAATTTTAAGACAGACACCTATTATGCTATTCTTTGAAAACTTGTCCTTATATGATTATGAATTTTACATAAGTGAAATTTATTGTATTAGCCTTTTTTTCTTCCTCCATGTTGCACTACAAAGAAATTCTGGGCTATTGCTTTACTTCTGTGTGCCCTGCCATTAATTATTTCTGCCTGTAGTTATGAGCGTCACACCAAAAAAGGTAAACAAAACGTGTTCATCTTTCTCAATAATTCTGAGAAGTCATGGCAAGAATACTTTGGTTAATTGTTTTGTTTGTTTTTGTTCTCTAGGTGTTACTTTTTGCCAAGATAGAGATGATAAGACTTGGCATGCTGTTGGATCTAGCTGGAGAAATAGTATGTGCTTAAGGTGCAGCTGCACTACTGTGTTTCATGCTTGCTGCCCAGAGTAAGTGTAATTCTACCACACAACACTGTTCTCAATCAGACCCAATTTAGACACAGTAATAGACAAATAGTAGGACCAGAAATATTAAAGTTAGATGAGTTCTTTAAAAATGCATTTTCATTATTATTTATTCATCCTTTTTTTTGTTGTTGTTGGATTATGTTATGACTGTAGTGGTTTATGCAGTCGACTATGGTCAACAACGTAGTGTTATCTATGTACTTAAAGGAACAATACAAACATTTATTTTCTTGCCTGTTTGCAGTTACAATACATAATCTATATACATCGGTGTCCCTGACGACTGTTTTGCTGAGCTGGACTACAAAGAGTGTGTATACAAAGCCTTTAAAAAGATGGATCCTAACATACCTTGTCCTTTTCCTATTGATCTGAAATTGTAATTCTTTGGGGATATGTAAAATAAAATGGCATGTTTCATTTATATACTAAGTATGATTCATTGTATTTTGTCAGAGGGTCATGAAAAATGGTTCATTACTCAGACAAGCTGAATTATAGAGAACAAGAAGCAATAAATATGTTAATACAAGTATATTCCTTCTCATAGTCTGCGGCACTGTTATTATTATTTCCTTAAAGTGTTAAAGAAATGAAGAATATAATTAGAAGCAGTGAAAAAGAGAATATCCATTTAATGCCACTTGAGCATGTATTAGGATCTAGCAGGATGCATGGTGGCATGATTTGTACTGAGCAGCTCTTATAATGCATGGGGTACAGAGCTAATTCAATACAACACACATACTACACAATACAACAACACAACACTAACAATAGGGTAGTCATTTGTTAAATCTCTGACATAAATGATTTGGACACAATGCCTTGTTAACATTATTTCTGAAGTGTGGATTAGCGGACAAATGTTTCAACAGATGCCGATGTGGGAAAGCATGGTGCGTAAATTGTACAAGAATAAGAATGAATAGATTTAATAGCGCATAAAGCACAATATCCAAGTTCTAATTAGCAATCATTTCCAACAAGCAACATTCTTCAAACAAACTCACACACAAAAAACAAAAATGAGTTATTGTTGGCTAAAAGGATTGTGTTCTGGCCTATCTCTCCAAGCTTGAGGGGATCTAGGTTATATAGTATTGGACCTCACCAAAGTCCACAACTGAAAATGAAGAGTTAAAAAATCTGTCCTTCACTCATGTTTGATTCCAAAGGTTCCTTGGATTTTTGCTTAAAAGTCACACATCATAGCCAGTTGCCTCCACACTTATTTGATCTACTTGTCAATATTCTGGAAACACTTTCATACTGATAACATGGTGAGTCTTACAATTTGCTGTGGTGCATACGAATATTTGTGACTCTTTCAGTTCAATTTGCCAGGATTTAACAGTGAAGCCCTCTGTGTTATTTTTCAATGTGAAGAGGTCGTTGGCTGCGCTGCTGCTCCTGTGTGCTCTGCCTTCAGTGCTTTATGCTTTCTGCTACAGGGAGGCCCCCATGCCTGTCTTAGGTACGGTCAAAGACAAAGCTGCAATGCTTTGCAGAGCACTTCACAAAGATACCAATGCAACACAATGCTATTGATACTAAACTAAAATCAAAAGTTTAAAAAAATAAGAAATTGTCAGTCAGTTTAGAACTACATATTGTTTGGATATGATTCCTCTATAGGTATGAGCAAGGCCCCGACCCATTGCCAGGATGGTGATGATGGGACTTGGCATGCTGTGGGGTCTACCTGGATAAACAGTAAATGCATGAGATGTGATTGCACCGAGTGCTGCTCTACGTAAGTACATAAGCAGCATTTGTTTGATAAATACCCCAAACTACTGATAAGTGCAAGTGTTTTGTAATACGGGCATTGTTACCATAAGGTTCAGCTTTTGCAGTGGTCAGATACTTATTTTATGTAAATAATGGTAATAAACCCTAATATTAATAATAATAATTCATTGTTATTCTAATATCATTATTAATCACTTTAATACTTATATGTTGTTTCAGGTATATGGAGCCCAGATCTTTTCCCGATGACTGTGTGTCAAAGTTTGATTCAAAGGCTTGTAAATACAGGGTGTTCAAGAAAAATGATCCTTCCGTTGAGTGCCCTATTTTTGCAGCTGTGGGAAAGTAGTCTATATGTCTGTGGTGCTGACATGAAAGTCTTTATAATATCTTGTATAATCTCATTATTCATAAATGTCTTTATTTCATCGTTTTGTAGGTGTACACACATTCAAATAAATAATGTATTGGGGTGTTGTTAAAGATGGGAATGAAGCAAATTACAAGTAAACTGTGGAAGAAAACAGAGTCTTCAGGTTCTTTTAGTATGTAGGATCAGGTTGTAAGAATGTATTCAGAGTTATATCATAACACCAACATTTGAATAGGTTTAAATAACGGATTACCTAATGTCAGCACTAGGTGGCAGTGAAAATGTACAAACATGTCTGTTACGAATTCATTGTTTTCCTAACCCCCTTACACCATTTAATGGTGAAAAAAGGAAAAGGCTGTAGAAACTTTTTGAAAGAAGGACACCAAGTTAGACGCACAATACTTTAGTCCACTAAGATAAAAATCCAACTCTCCACATCCCCAGGGAAAGAAGAAGTGTCAAGTGAACTCCACTGACACTGTAATGAGAATGTCCTGACAGGATGGAGACAGATTGGATACTCAGAAGTTACGTTTTCTCCTCTCTGCTTTCAACGTAGCTTCACAGATGCACTCACTGCAGCTTTGCTCATGCAGCTTCAATTCAAGGATAAGGAACCACAGATGGAAATAAAGGGATTTTATATTTCGTTTGTTCGTTTTTTTGCTTACAGAATGTAGTCTGTGTTACAGAAGAGATTGGCTTTCTGATTCTGAGTTTGAAGCTTTTGGCAACCTAAACAAATGCACTCCCTCGTTGTCAAATTATGGAGTTTTGGTGTTCTTTGTACTCATTGGCGTGTCCGGGGGGTGAGGGGGTGGCGAGAGCCATGGCCCAGTCTGAAATCTGATTGCCCCTCAGTGACATTACCCCCGCCCCCCCAGCCGCCGTCATTCCCCCCACATTTGATATGTCTTTATCAATCATCGCGCACTACGCACAGACTTAGTGTTTTAGGTTGTTTTAATTTACACTTTTCTTTAATCAACACACCACTCACCGGATGTCCATTCAGTTTAAAAAAAGACATCCTTATGCTGAATAAAATAATCTGTAAAATGTATATTATCAATACTACTGCCTATTTAGGATACACATGATAATATTCCCAAAACTAGTCGGGAACAACAGGAAATAACAGCAAGGATAGTTTACGTCAGTTCTTCTTAAGTTACCCATATAGCCATCATATTATTACAGAAAATAGACACTTATATCAATGTCTTTATTTCGTTATTTACATCCAAAACAAGTTAAGGATGTCATGCTCATGCCTGTTGATGTGCGAGAGCATGGTACGTTAATTGTACAAGAATAAGAGTTGATAGATTTAATAGCCATAAAGCACAATATCCAAGTTCGAATAAGCAATAATTTCCAACATGCAACAAATTTCAAAAGAAACTCACACTGCCTCAAAAACAGCTGAGTCATTGTTGACTAAAAGGATTGTGTGGTCCCCGCAGCTCTCCCAGTTCATTTGAGGGGCTCAAGGTTATACGGTGTTGGACCTCAGAGAAATCCACAAATAAAAAGGAAGAGATAAGATCCATCCTTCACTCATGTTTGATTCCAAAGGTTCCTAGCCCTTTGCTAAAAAGTAACATCATAGCCAGTTGCATCTACACTTGTATGATCTTGTCAATATTTTGGAAACACTTTCTACTGATACCATGGTGTCTTGTTATTTTCTGTTTAGCAAACAAATATTTGTGTTAACAATTCAATTGTAGTAATTTTGTTACTTGTCCAACGTTTAGTCATTTAAATATGTCTTTGATCGTGAAAGCTGTGTAGGCATCTGACCAGAACATTTTTGGTATGTTTCTGACTAAAGTAGCTTGTGGCTGTTGGTGCATTTTCAGCAACACAAGGGACTATTAGAAAACATCTTGTGACTCTTTCAGTTCCTTTTGACGGGATTTAATAGTTAAGAACCAGATAAGACACCTTCTGTGTTATTTTCGATGTGAAGAGGTTGTTGGCTTCTCTACTGCTCCTGTGTCTTCTGCCTTCAGTACTTTAAGCTATCGGCATGTGGAGGGCACCCCCGGCTGTCAAAGGTCCTGTCAAAAGAAAAGTTGCAATCTTTTGCACAGAACGTCACAAAGATCCCAATGCAATACAATGCATCGGTGAACTAAACTAAAATCAAAGAGATTTTTAAATTTAATTTTTTTTGTCAGTCAGTTTAGAACTAGATTCATGTTGTTTTAATACTATTCCTCTTTAGAAGGGGGCAAGGCCCCGACCCATTGCCAGGATCTGAGGGATGGGACTTGGCATGCAGTGGGGTCTACCTGGTTAAACAGTGGCTGCTTCAGATGTGATTGCCATCGGTGTTGCCCTACGTAAGTACATAAGCAGCATTTGTTTGATAAACGCCCATAAGTGCATGCTTCTTTTAATACGGGCATTGTGAACATACGGTCCAGCTTTTGCTATAATCAAATACTTATTTTATGTGAACAATAATTACCATAATACTCATTATTATTATTAAATTACAATGCTAATTACAATAATTATTAATATTATTAGATATGTATTAATAATTTACAATAATAATATAGTAATAATAATAATAATAGAAATAATACTTAGTTGCTTTTGTTGTTGCAGGTTTTCTGAGCCCGGATCTTGTCCCGATGACTGTAATTTAGAGTTTGATTCAAAAGAGTGTAAATACAAGTCGTTCAAGAAAAAGGATCCTTCCATTGAGTGCCCAATTCTGGGGAAGTAGTCTACAATCCTACAGTTCTTCGATTGGTTCATACATTGTTTTAGTCCAAAGTTGTATTACTATTTTAACATATTACTTTAGTCAACAGCTGCAAAAGGAATGGTAAAGTTGCCTATGTAGCTATCTTTTTTGTTGCATGAAAACACTAACCTTCCATCAACTCAAACTCTTTAATAAGATTAAAATGGTGTTTACAGGGTTCTCACTTTCGTACTGGAAAGGAAAAGTGTATCCCCTCTTCATCATTGTATATTAATTTTCGCAAATGCATCGTTTATTATTGATTTTTATTTCATTTGATAAAAAAGACAACACAAAAAGTAACTATTTATCCTGTTGTCTAATAACCTTCAAGCCAGTCTATCGCCCAACGGATTACCTGATGTCAGCACTAGGTGGCAGTGAAAATGTACAAACATGTATGTTACCGATTCATTGTTTTCCTGACCCCCTTACACCATTTAATGGTGAAAAAAGAAAAAGGGGTCGAAACTTTTTGAAAGAAGAACACCAAGTTAGATGCACAACACTTTAGTCCTCTGAGATGAAATTCAACGCTCCACATCCCCAGGGAAAGATAAAGTGCTAACTGAACTCCACTGAACCTGTAATGAGATTCTCCTGACTGGATGGAGACAGATTGGATACTCAGAAGTTACGTTTTCTCCTCTCCGCTTTCAACGTAGCTTCACAGATGCACTCACTGCAGCTTTGCTCGTGCAGCTTACATTCAAGGATAAGGAACAACAGGAAGAAAATAAAGGGATTTTCTAATTTATTTTTCGTTTTGTGCTGACAGTGTTATTTAATTAATCAAAAACGTATAAACCCAGGTGGAGTAATGTCTTTGTGCGGGAGCAGATGCTGGTGGTTGTCTGTGGTGGTGGTTGGTGCTGCCACATGGATGGTGTTGGCAACTGAGCACGCTGGACAAAACCAGGACAGGGGACAGGCTGGGTCCTCCTGCTTTGGGGGCTTTGACCTCTATTTCGTTTTGGATAAGTAAGTTTGTCATTGTCTGTCCTCAGCCTCTTGTCAGTCGGCTTATCTCTGTCTAACGTCTAAGTGGTCATCGCGGCTAACAGACCAACCACAAATGAATACAGTTCACCATAGATAGGTGTAATGTAGGGGCTGTTGTCATTAAATGATATGTAGCCTATACTACCCACCTTGAATGGCCATCCTCACATCACCTCCTTGTTTCATAGAAAACGAATACTTCACAAAAAATGTTTTTAAGGCCAGACTGTATTTTGTTAAAGTAATTTCTGTTAAAAACATTAAGCATACATTTGACATTGTTTATCGTATTATTGTTGAATTGCCGGAATGGCAGCAGGTATTGCTGTTATGGTTTTTACACACCTGTTGTTGCCAGATGTTACCATATCCGTTTCAGTGTTTACCAAGGTTGTCGTCACGTCATGCCTCATGTTATTGTTATCATTATGCTGTCTAGAAACATCTGATGAAGACGGTTATGCCCTATGCTGCTTCCTATTTTCTAAAGACTCAATTAGCAATCTGTCGAGGGAAACAAAGATTTGACTGCAGGGATAATATGAATATGTATGCATTTTCTAATTAACGAATGACTAAAATATTTAAATAGGATCTGCCATGCAAGTTCTCAGAGGGATGCATCTGTCACAGTATATCTACTGGTGTATATTACAGGTGTATTCTCTAAAGATTTGTTAGCATAAAGTAAAAATAAATACGTCTTTTTTCATAGGCCTAATGCATCACTGTATGTAAGATGTTTTGTGCTGGCATGTATATCATGTTTTGTTTTCACAAATAAGTAATGCATGGTCATTGTTTGAACATAATAATACATTTTATTTTTTATATAATTCACTGCAGTGGAATGTATATAGGTTCACCTCTTGAAATAGATGGGAAATACTTACACTAGCCTCTTTAAAAGTCATCATAAAATCAATGCACATTTAAATACAATGCAGATATAACGGACATACTCACTTGTAGAAAGAGCTAACTCTGGCAATCACTGGCCTCTGTCAGAGAAACACCTCAACTCAAAGCTGTTTTTAGGAAAACCTTGCCCAACACTTATCTCTGTCATCTTTATAGAGACGCTAAACTGATCGTATTCAGATTAATTAAGCACTTATTTTTCTAACTTGTCTTTAACTTATTTTGACTTTAGTTTTTGCTCGTATCCTTATGGTATCAGAAATTCTGAAACCCTCATAAAAATCAATAAATGTATACAAAAGAAATTGCTGGCGATGCCTTTGAATGTAGAGACTTTTGGACCTCTGAGGCCTGGGTCCCCCTGAATTGTTTCCCTTCTCCTCTTTGCCACTGCTTTTTAATACAGATAGGAAGTAGTTGAGGAATCCCTCTCCAATCAAATTAACCACTCGTTCAAAACCGATACCATCTTTATAGTTCCACATTCAAATATCAGCCTATGCACACCATAGATCAGTAAGTTTAGGACCCAAAGTTGGCGATGGGTTTTTTCATTTTCCCTGTATACCCTTTCCAAGTTCAGGCAGACATTTCTGTGGTGGCACAACCTCTCACTCAGTCCAAATTCACACGGGTGGATCTGGATGTATGAGAAGAAGCATGCTTGTCCTTATCCTTCATCTGTTCATCCATCTCCCTTTCTAGCCATTCTTGCATGCTGCTGTCCTAAATCTCTCTGACTTGAAACAGCAAAACTGCTGGTGTCCCCCCCCCCCGACACCTTCCTAACTGTCTGTCCCACCCCTCCTCTAGATCCAGCTCTTCTCCTTTTTTTTCTGCGCAACCCTTTTTCCATTAGGTCCAGATGTTCCAATGATTCAGCTTCTTGGCTTTGCTATCCGTGCTGGGACTCCTTTCTGGGTAAAAGAAAAGGGGAAACTTATGTTTTTGGACATGCTACAGAAATTAGGGGAATGCGTGAGGGGTGTGTGTGTGTGTGGAGGGGGGGGGGGGTGGTTACATAAGAAAAACTTGTTTGTCTTTAATTATTATGAATGGCAGGGTTCAGGTTCAATTGAACAGAAGGCTTGTAGTTCACTGACGAAACATGAAAACGCACATTTTGAGACCATTCCAATATATGGGAAATACCTGCTATGCTTTAAAATGTGTATTTTCGAAGTAGTGTTTCTAAGTGTTTTATATCTTAGTAATATTTCCATACTTGTTTGCAGACCAAGTAGAATTCATTCCCATTCACTCAGACATGCAGGTTTCATGTTAGATCATTTATCTTACTCCAGTACCTCTAAGATCATTGCCAGTGCTTCTTAAAGACATTGATAGTAATCTGAGGAGAATCACATCCCTTCTCTTGATCAGCATGAGGTCACTGAGCTGCTGCCATAAAATGGCAGATATCTAATAAGTTGCCATTCCCCCTTTGCTGCTGCTGCCAATCAACCCAAATTGTGTGTGTGTGTGTGTGTGCGCAGACTGGTACATTGTCAGTGAATAGCGCTCTCTGATACAATGTTAACAAAAGACTTGGATTCTGCAGGCAGTTAACCTCTCAGTATGGAACCTCGTTCACGTCTAATTAGCTGCTCTGATTTCCCTCTTACTTCGAGTGTTGATGGTCTATAAACTACTGGTAGTGTTTTGGATTAAACAACAATTGTCTTGATTCCTTTCAGATCCGGGAGTGTGCAGCACCATTGGACGGAAATCTACCACTTTGTCGAACATCTTGCTTATAAATTCATAAGGTAACGACATGAAGGCAACACTCAATGCACTGAATACATCTTATATAAACTCAACCGCTAATACAAAAATACTGTGTTATACTGACAGCTATGTTTTTTATGGATCAAATCCTCCAAACTGTGACATGTCTGTATATTAATAACAATAACACAGGGGATTTATAAGCGCTTTTCTAGTAACTCAAAGACACTGTAGAAAGGGAACATACTTGGGGGTATGTATCAGATACTAATCTGTTGTTTTGATCCTTTCAACCCCTCAGTCCCCAGTTGCGGATGTCTTTCATAGTATTCTCCACGGAAGGAAAGATTCTGATGAGGCTGACAGAGGACAGGTGGGTGGGATATATAATATGATAAGACATATTCCTCTTTCTGTAGCAGCATTATGAGCTCTCCTCCCCTGCCATGGCTATTTAGGATAGCGAGTCCTACTATCTACTACTTTATTTGAATTTGATTCAAAATTGTATTTATTTGTTGTAATATCTTGTGTTGTATTTATTGCATTATCTGTGGTTATTGTAAAGGACTGTGCAACTTTGTTTTTGAAAGGTGCTCTATTTTTACAGTTTAATATACACACAGTTTGGATCTTATGAGAAAGTGAGAGTAGTATCAGAGACCTGACACAGTTTGACATCATTCCAACTCTTATAGAAAGAAATCAATCACAATATTTTCTCAATGATATGACAAAATTACCATCAATCTGGCCAACTGTAGACTTTGGGCATGTGTCTTCCAACAACTTGGCTTGCATATGTATCCAATCCTTTCTCTTTTACAGGGAGTCACACGCACACAAAAAGGTTTTGTCTATGTTTATGGTTTTCCTGCTATCCTACTTCACACAGGGCTAGTTTCCGGTCTATCTAAGCTTGACTGTCTGTGTTCTTCTCCAATACGTCCCAATAAGGTTTTAGCTCCATAATCTGTTACATAAGTGGTCATTCTCGTAAAATGAAGTGTCTCTGGAGAGATCAAGATTTTGTCATTTTGCTTGCTCTTTGTTGCCCTCTATTAGGACTGTTTCAGTTAGAAGAGTGTGGTCTTGAAAATGACAGAAACAGCCATAGAAAAAAACATGTGGAGAATGTCATTGAGGAAACAGTGTATAAAAGCCCGTAAATATAACTATTGTCAAGAGAAATTGTGTTCAGATGTTTATAGTGTCAATGTGCATCATCTGTGTGCACCATTTCCTTTTCCGATTTATGAGTGCAAGACATGCAAGATAGACATATATAATAACGATTAATATTCGGAATACTTGTGTTACATATTCAACAAACTATAACCGTGTTGTGGTATGTTTGTGTGAGATCTGCTGCTAAATGTGTGCATGGCACCATCGAAATCAACCATCTGGATCAACTCTGATATGTTGGTTCGGTCTCCCCAGGGAGAAAATTAGCAAAGGTCTGGAGGAGCTCCAGGGGGTGCTTCCAGGCGGCGACACCTTCATGCACGAGGGAATCCAGAGGGTGAGCCAGGAGCTGGAACCCAATCTATTTCCATTCTGGCTCCAGAACAAAGACCGTGGTTCTGAGCCAAAATGGCGTCCGCTGTAGCAAATATGGAAGAGTTAGTTTCATTCATCTTTGTTCATGTCTTTGTTAAAATGTGTTGTTTCAATCCAGCTAATTCTCCTTTACAGGCCAGTGAACAAATATTCTATGGAAACTCTGAAGGTGTGTAGTTCTCTGGGTGTCTTCAACATGTTCTCTTTTTTCAGCTTGAAGTCCATATTGTTTGCGTGCTAGAACCTTGCTTGTTGAGCCTTGATCAACTAGATTTGATTGTTAGCAATATATTTTCTGTGAATTGATTCCGACACACTCCAGCGACACAGTCCGGAGACAAAATCATTTTTACTTTTCATGTAATAAGAAAACTTTAAATGGCTAAAGAATCAAATTTCAGTTTTATATCTCACTGTACTGTATTGTTATAACTCTATTACTAAACCATGCTATGGTCATAATTTCATGCATAGACGTGATAAGCTATTCAAACTGCCACTAAAAACTATGTCTGCAGGGTACCGCACTGCCAGTGTCATCATAGCTCTCACTGATGGAGAGTTACACGAAGACCTCTTCTACTATGCTGAGAGAGAGGTAAGACACTGTGTGTGTGTGTGTGTGTGTGTGTGTGTGTGTATGTAATTTTGTAATTTTTGACTGCATAAGTGCTTGTGTGGGTGTTCATGTATTTGTTTGTGTATAAATGGTATTAGTGCGTCTTTGAATGAGTGTGAGAGAGAGAGTACAAAGAGGGAATATGAGTGAAATGTGGCCATCCCAAAAAAATGTCTAAACTGAGACTACTCTGCATGTGATGGCACAGATCAAGCACTATTCATCACCCTGGAAGCACTTTGATCCTTTGCTTCTGAGAGGGCGTAAAGGGGGTCAGAGAGATTTACATTTCCCATCTGCCCCGTGAACCAAACAGACCTAGCCGCTCTCATTCTCTCACTCCCACACATCTGCAACGAGGTACCTAAGATGTATTCGGCACCTGAGAGATTGCAGATACGGGCCTGCAAAGCTCAGACTGTTTAATCAGCTTTAGGATACACTTTGGACACGTGCTGACAGACAATGAGAAAGGGAGGCTAATATTAACCGTAGCTTTGAAGCTCCTACATGCAGCAGTTGTGTGTGGCCCTTTGGTAACAGCAATGTCAGGTTTCATAATGCTTTTGTAGAATATCAGGAGATGTCACAGCTTCCTTTTCATTATGAGCATATATTTAGCTAATACATCTTTCTCCCATTCCAAATATTTTTCTCAGGCATTTTATAGCCTTTTGTATGAAGCGAGCATAGCAACAGAATTGTTTTTCCCCGCTTTTTCCAAACTTCGGCAGACAGAGTAACTAACACACGTTTACTGGTTGACATTGTGAAACGCTTTAATTAGATCCAGGTGTTGAGAGAATATTTCCTGCTTTTGTCCTCCAATGTGAATACCTGACAGGCCAACCGTTCCCGGAGTCTGGGCGCCACAGTCTATTGTGTGGGGGTGAAGGATTTCAACGAGACACAGGTATGTGTGTATGTGTTGGGGGGGGGGGGGGGGGTTACCTTGGGATGGGTCTACTACTCAGAGCACCCATGTTGTGAATGGTATCACAAGGACACAGCTTTAAAAGATAGGAAGAAAGGAACTTCGATTGTGAAACCAGTTTGGCAAATAATTTGTTTGCAGTTTTTAACTTTATACGAAAAGAAAAAATGTCTGCGTAGTCAGTTATATGTTGTTAACCATGTTTACTGTGCCATTCTATAGTTTAACATGTCATTTATTTTAATATATTTTTTAGTTGGCAAATATAGCTGATAGCAAGGACCATGTCTTCCCTGTGAATGATGGATTTGAGGCCCTCCAAGGAGTCATTGATTCGGTAAGCATGATGGACACACACACACACACACACACACACACACACAGCAACTTTAATTCCCAGTACCGACACGCTGCACTACTTTCTGCAAAACACTGCAAGCCACTGGAGTAAGATCAGTAGACACCCTTCATCACCAGCGTCCATCAGAAGGCACTTCCATCTCAATCCGTTAACACTCCGATTAAATAGCCTTGACCGGGAAAAGCAGAGGAAACAGGACCTGGACAGTAAACATAATTATTCCATCCGTCCAGTCCTGCAAGTGGCTGACATTCCAGGAAGACCCCCCTGGTGCTCAAACCGCTGGCCCCACTTTTGAGCCGCAGCCACTGGAGTCTGCCCAAACAGCAACACAGGGGCGTGTGACGTATGTCTTAGCTTCCCCCTCAAATACAGTATATGTGTATAAATCTATATTTTAGTAGACGCTGTTGCGTGTCGATGGGGGGGGGGGGGCAGTCGTTGTAGTGGGTCCTCTGGCGTCGGGTCCCTCTGGCACGGAGCCATTTCAGCTGGGAGGGGTCAGACAGCTGACTGTCATCTGGAGCAGATTAGGAGCATGCGAAAAGCTCCCTGGTGCTGTCGGAAATCACAACAGGCTTCATTCAGTCTATGCATACTTTTCTGTGTGTGTGTGCACAGGGGTTTATGCATGCTGATAGAAAGATATGCAGAGCAGTAGGAAAGACAGGAGGACTCTGGGAGAAGCACTCAAAAAACAAAAAAACAAAAAAAAGCAGAAACCATGTAGTCTAAAGTAAGATCTTATGCAGTGGTTTGTCTTCAGACAGTCCAGAGCCTAAAATGATAGAGCATAGACTTTACACTTTCTTTTAGGGAATGGATGCACTTTCAAAAACTGGGAATCGGTTACAATTACAGTAATATCAGGAGCTCCACTGAAACGTTCCAGGGTTTCTCAGTTTAAATTGCCGGGTCCCATGGGCCATGGTTTGTTCCACTCACTTTAGCGCTGTCTTTTCACCTCACATGTGTTCCAAAGAACCTACAGGAAGGATCAACAAGGTGAATGGTAGCCACCGTCAGAGAGTGGCCATGATAACTGTTAGGCGTCACGGCAACCTCCAGAGAACTGACTACAGGTCGGTGACCTTCTGTCTGCCCTTGCCTCCTCCCTCAGATCCTCAAGAAGTCCTGCATCGAGATCCTAGCGGCCGAGCCGTCCAGTATTTGCGCAGGAGGTACGTGAGCCGTTACGCAGCCCCCTGGTCCGTCCCCCTTTCTGTCTTCTCCTTCCTCAGCCCCTCCTCAGGTTTCCCCCTGAATCAGACTTCTGAGGCTTCCCTCCCTCGCTGACTTGGCATGTTTTATTTTGGGGGGGGGGCAGCACAGATGCTAGCTTTTCTTTTGGCAGTTGTAGGAGCCCATCTGAGCCGTAAATAATGTCGCACACAGACACGGTAGCAGAAGCTTTGTTTGGCCTGAATGGTTTCCTCCCCAGATTGTGAATCTGCCTCCAGTAGCGGTCAATCATCATCAAGTACATTTTTTTATTCAATATATTGTATTATGTTGTTATATGATATGATTGTATTATGTTATAGGATATTTATATTATATTCCATTCTGTTCTGTTATAGTTCTATTATTTTCTATGCTATTCTTTTCTATTTAGTTCTGTTTCGGTTCTGTTCTATTGTATTCTGTTCTTTTTTTGGTATCACTCTGGTACAGTCTGGTAGCCCTTCACGTCCTTCATGCCATCATACAGTATCTCTGTTCCATGTTTTGGGGTGTGTAGTATTGGCTCCAGAGGGGCCCCTACAGCATGTCCACATTTCTGGACCCCGCCAGGGATGAATTATCAACACTGTATGGAGGTTTCCAAAAAACGTCTGTTGACCACTGCTGTTTAAATGTTAGATAATGATGAGGTAACGAGATAGTTGGATTTTAGATACGACCACAGTTATAAACTATGAGAAACATTTCTTTTGTACAGAACATCCGTGTGTACAGGACGAGTACCTCTCGCTGTGCTGACAAAAATGTTGGAAAATAATGCTTTTTAAAAAGCTTAGCCCTGCGTTCTGTATAGTCACAATAAACCCAGGGTTCTGATACAACGGTCCCATAATGGTTATTTAGACATCAAATATGAAATGTAGCATATATTTTGAGTGACTGTTGCTTTTCTCCCTCTTTCTGCCCCTGCAGAGTCTTTCCAGGTGGTTGTCAGGGGGAATGGATTCCTTCATGCCCGGAACGTCGAGAAGGTTCTGTGCAGTTTCCGCATCAACGACACGCTCACTGAGAGTAAGTGGGACACCATCTTAAACTTATTTGTGAATTTCCAGAACTACACGTGGATGAAGGGAGACTTGCTTGAAACGTCCGTGTGGCAATGGGACACATCGTCATTGGAGTGCTGTTCCTAGTTTTTCTGTATCACAACATACATTTAGGATTCAGCACCCATTATTTAAGCTGTAATCGTCATGTGATTCTGTTGCCGCCTGGCTGAGCAGGGGTCCTCTATGATAATGGTAAATAAGTCCTCACACCATTTGCCCCCCCCCCCCCCCCCCCCCCCCCAAAGATTGTTTGTTTTTAAAGGGCACATTTAACAACCTGGATGTGGGCCTAAGAGGAGAGACTAAGGGGAAACAGTGCCACACACACTAAGAAAGAGAGGAGGGGGCGTCCTGGAGACAGCCATTACCCCCCCTGCCTTTAATAGTGGTCTAATGGGTTAGTGAGACCCACCCCCTGCTACGCACACCACCATGTAGCCATTGGAATGACTAAGAAAGAGGTAAACTAGCCTGGAGTGAGACACAAGCAGTGCTGCCAGGCGGTCTAAGCCGGAGGAAAGGGAGAATGAGACGTTTTTACGTGGAAGTGATTTACTGGTTAATGTCTGACGAACTTTTACTGCAACACTTCTGACTTCAAAACATTGTTCATCTTCTTCAAACCACTCCCTTTTAAGCTCCCTGAGGTCTGTGCAATCTGACTAAATTAAATTGAATCTGACATGGTAGAGAAGCCCTACACTGTAAAACATGTGTTTTTATTATGTGAAATTAAAGTTAAAATGTTGCTTAAACATTTAACTGGCTTTTGTGTATCTCACTGCTAATAGCCCTCTAGTGATAGCAGAGGAATGTGTTCCTCTGATAAAAAAACCCCGAAAAGAAACGTCATAGTGGCCTAAAATGTTAATTGTTTCTGAGAGATCAAACCTTCAGTTTCTCTCCGGAGGACAGAGAACAAGGGAAAGGGAAAGGATTCGTATTCAGTCACGACCTCATGTCCATCCCACCCTCACCCCAACCTCTAGATGCAGTGTATTATACACATCTGTTTGCTGTTTACTTCTCCTCCCACACAGAGCGCGATCACTCTTTAATCAGCCAAATCCATTTCCAAAGCACGCTGCATGGCCGGCGAGAATCATTATTCAATAAGAGTAACAATACGGCCTCTGTTCTGTGATTGGGAGTTCAGTCAAAATGAGCCTTGAACGCTTTAAGACAACTCAATGGTCTTTACTCAAACACCTCAAGCATTGCTAAACGAATATCTATCTATCTCTATTGAACTGTGTTATTCTTTATCTTCAGTAATCAATGCTGTTCATTTTCGAACTTTTGCTGATTTATTCAAAGGTGCGTAAACTCTCTATGCAGGCCACTGATAAAGCAGAACTGTAGGCTGCAAAATGGTCACCTCTCCTTTCCACGCTGATGTCAGGCTCCTGGGCCCTAGCTACATGTGTTGACCAGCTGAATAGATGTCAGAGTCAATGTCTACAGGAAAACCGTGAGCGAACACAGTCCAGAGGCCCCAACCTTGGCAAACAGGAAGGAGAGAGATGTGGTGCATATTCCATACTATTGGTGACAGATGTCGCGACGCGGATTCAAACGAGCGGCATTGAGCCAAAAAGTAACCACACCCGATGTGTTAAAAGAGAAATTATTGAAAGACTTTTTTTGGGGGGCGGCGAGCTCAAACATTCCGTTTCATTTCTTATCTTAAGCTGAGTCTCTGCGGGAACGTACTTTTTTTCTGCCTACAGTAAAACAAGACCTGTCAGTCAGTCAGCCAGTCAGCCAGTCAGTCAGTCAGCCAGTCAGTCAGCCAGTCAGCCAGCCAGTCAGTCAGCCAGTCAGTCAGTCAGCCAGCCAGCCAGTCACTCGGCCAGTCAGTCAGCCAGTCAGCAGGTCCATCTGTCTCCTCTAGTAGTAAGCCTTCAGCCCCCTCAGAGTCCCCTTTCATTGTCTGAGGCAATACAGGGTGGGTGCAGTCAACCAGTCTCAGGAGAGGAGCTCATGATTGGGATGTTAGGCTGGCGTTTGTGTTGGCTCTCCTAGTGGAGTTTGGCATACTTTCATGGCTCTGGTCTTGACCTCTCCCTCCTCCCCTCCACCCGTCAATGGTGTTTCTTCAGGGGTGGAGCTGGTCAACAGAGGCTCACGCAGCGCTGGGCTAGCTTGCACTGATTCCCTCAGTCCTGGAGTATGTTCCCTCTCAGCCAGGATAAAGAGGCAGCCTTGGGCGACGAGGAGGACAATACTCGCCGGGTCTGTTTCCCCTCAGAACCAGATGAATCCGGAGTGAATCCAGGGATCCAGCCAATCTGTTTTCTTTCCCTTCTCTTCTGCAAAAACAGAGACCATTCTGATGACTGTGCCATGTAGGTCAGATTGCTGCAAGTGTTGCATTGCAACAGGTGAATCGAATAACTGTTAAGAGTTCTGAGTTCATCATTTCGATGCGCTCATGGAATGGAATGGAATGCGATGGAATGCGATGGAATGCGATGGAATGGAATTTACCTCATGGATCCCCAGGCAAATAGCGATATCATCATCACTAGGTCCCTGCAAAATGTTTTCATGTCCAATCTGATTATGTCATTCAAAAGAAATCCGCCAGTGAAGGCGTCATGAAAACAAATACCTTATCTGAGGTCAGGGTTAAGCCATGGTTACAGTTTGACAGGAAAATGATTACAATGCGGGTTCTGATATGTCAACTGACAACATTTGAATAATTCATTTTTGTAATCATCTCCTGATGCCCTCCTCCTTTTCATCTTTAGTGGTGAAGCCTTTGATTGTGGAAGATACATACCTCCTGTGTCCTGCGCCCATACTTCAAGAGGAGGGGATGTAAGTACCCGTGTCCAAACGATGGCACGTGCTCACAATCCCAACATGGGAATGTTTATCACCCCCACAGTACGTTTTCCTCTTCCCTCATCGTCCTTCTCGACCCCCCCCCCCCCCCCCCACCCGTCTCTCTGTCTGAAACCCAAGTCAGCCACATTAAACAGCAACACACGACCGGTGTCCACCATTATGAAATGCATTTTCATAGCAGGAATAACAGCAACAGGAATAATCCACACCTGTTGAGATATACAGGGTATGAGTCAGCACTTTAGTGGGAGTGAGTTTGAGCTGAAACCATAGCCATGTCCGTCTCTCTCTCTCTCTCTCTCTCTCTCTCTCTCTCTCTCTCTCTCTCTCGCTCTCCTTGTTCTCCAGGGCCGCCAACCTCTATGTCAGTATGAACGACGGACTCAGTTTCATCTCAAGCTCCGTCACCATCACCACTATGGGATGTGTGAGTACATTTGCACGCTTGCACAATTGCACGCATGCACAATTTTACATTTGTACTTGGTATGAATTTCCATTTTCCTATAGTAGCTCTGTGTCTGACTTTTGTTGTGCTGATGCTGTCAATGATGTTGTTCTATGTATTTGAAGATCACTGGCTGCAAATCAATTTTCCCCTAATGGGATAATAAAGATGACCATGAACCTTGAACCTCGATGTCATGATGCCAAATGATTTTATACCTTTATACAATATGACAGACTGACAGACAGATTACCAACTTTCATATATGAATATTAAAGACTAAGTACAATAACATAAAATATTAATTCATATCATGTCCATCAGTTTGTCATTATTAGATGCTGTGTTAAGTTGTTAATATAGTTCAGTTTTCAAAAGCATATACAAAACAGAGGACTAGCCAAGATAATGATGTTATTGTGACTGTGATTTCTTTTCAGTCCGATGGCACCATCCTGGCCATTGCCCTCCTGATTCTAATGTTGCTATTGGTCCTGCTCCTCCTATGGTGGTTTTGGCCCCTCTGCTGTACCGTGGTGAGTTGTACGCCAACACAACACCGTAGCACACACCAAACACAGCTTTGTTTTTGACCCAAACTAGCTGTGATTTAATCCCACTCAAAACAAAAATACAATTTTGGAACTTAGCAGGGAATTATGGCCATCAACGTGACACTTCTAATTAGCGCTGTTGTGACATGTGGTCAAACAACGCTCCGACTCCTCTCACTTTCACCATGGCTGATGTAACTATGTTAGGCTCTCTGTGAGAGGGAATTTTAATGTTACGAGACGCTTTGGTAAATCATTTGAGGACGCTGTTAGAAAGCAACATTATTGAGGCTGACCGAGACAGTAGGGCCTAAATGTCTTTTCCAGGATTGTATGGTCTGGACATGGACACCCCAGGCGGCCTCTAGTTAACCCAAACAAGGTTCCCGGTGGTGTGAAGGTGGGGGGGGGGGTATATGAGCCAGCGAGCCGTGGAGCCCCATGGCCTCCGTGGGTCCCTGGGGACGTCGTTAGTCCATTACCAGCACCGCAGGTCCAGGCTAGCTCATGTGGTGAAGTCATTAAACACTCTGGTGAAGTGATTTGTGCCCCTAAAGGTCGCCGTTACCTTTCTGACCCCGTTGACCTTTTAGGGCCTGCATGTCTGGCTCCTATCTGGTCCGACTTGCTGCTGCCTGGTGTGTTGCGTTATCTGTGTCTGCGTCTGGATATGTGTGTACGTCTTGTTATCAAGCGTTGTTGACTTGCATGTAGAAAAGAAAAAGTAGCACCAAGCTGTGTTTATGTTGCACCTTTTGTAGAGTTCATATTTTAAAAGGGGCAAGCAAGTTACCTGATCGGGTAAAGTCATAACTGATAAAAGAATGTCAAGTATGTCACATACTTAATGTGGTAGATAATCTAGGGAGAGAAGAGGAATTACAAATTGTTGTTGTTATTATTACAAGTGCAGCTTACATAATCAGAAGGGGGTTGGTCGCAAACTCACGTGCCCACAAAGCATTTTGGTGTTGCTATTTCCATAAAACGGAGATTAAGCATACTATTTATTGAATTATTATCAAACCTGTCCTGCTAGCACATCTCTTTTTTTAAATTGTTTTACCTTTATTTAACCAGGACAGTTCCCATTGAGATTAAAAACATATTTTTCAAGCGAGACCTTTAAATTACACAATTAAATAGGCTGACATCCTGTCAAAAGATGTTTTAACAAGGTTGGAAATAGGAGAGCTGGCAACGGTAGGGGAAAGATGTCATTTTTTTACAGCATGCCTCTCAATTATTTCTTTTTTTTTTACTCAATGTCAGCCATTTTCAGTTGAAGGTGGTGCCCAGTTCTGTTTGGGAAAGTGATGCTAGGTTACCATGGGAATGCAGTTTGGGTTCCAACCTTTCGGTTGCAGCAGTTCTGAGGAAAAACGGCATAAATTCAGTTTATGATTTTCAACCCTCTGAGATTCTGTTTTGACTTGAGCACTGATCTAAACTACGTATTCACCATGTTTTTGCAGTATCGTGTGACTACACGGCACTCTTCAAGTGTTACAACATAAACACAGGAGCTTTCCACAGAACAAAACAGGATGAACTGAGAGATTTGGTGGAATGTAGTTTAGATGTCTTAATCTGGCAGTGCATACTAGAGTTATTTTTTCTCCCATTGTGAAGCAAAAGTGTTTGTGTGTGCTACAAGTTCTGCCGCTCAATCCCTTGCTAATCAACAACCCTTCTCTAAAAATCTGGATGGCAGATTTTTAGGTCAGCGGTCTTAAAAAGAGGGGAAAACCATGTTTTTTTTTAGGAATGTTTTGTTATCACGTCCTTGAGTGTGCTATCCTCGTCGGATACTCATCCACGGTGTTTATTCCTCCACATGGCACGCTCAGTGCACTATGAATCACCGAGAGAAACAGCGGAGCCAGGCTGGGTTTGGGTGCCAGGCCAGTGTTTACCCATGTGCTCTCTATTGTGTTGCAGATCATCCATGAACCCCCACCACCAATAATAGAGGACAGCTCGGTAAGAACAACATCATGTTGCCACCAGTCTTCCATTAACTCGCACGCTCTTATTCGTTTTATGCTGTAATACTTCTGAAATTCTAAAAACAAGACTGGTTTCTTTCCAGTCCAAACAAAGTCAAGTAAACATTATGCAAACAAAGTATGAAGCTACTTAGCTTTTTAGTTCACGGTTTTAATACGTTGAGTTTTTTTTAGACCTGAATGCTGTTTTAATGCTCTATATTGATACCATTTCACCTGGGAAGTTTTGACTTTGACATCTAATTGAATTGTCTTAATCATAAATGTCTAAACCCTAAACAAATGTCAAAAACCCCATCCAGTAGTTTTGGATTGCTAAAGGTCAGACCAGAAACAATAGGTGCTCGCGTTTTATATCGCACATGATAACATTACCTTTTAATAACTAATCAATTTCAATAACATATTCCTGACCGATTTAATGTCCCAGATAATAATATCGGATAGGTCTGCACCTGGCCCCATTATATATCTCATCTTTCCAATATGACACAAATTGCCCCACCCCCACCCCCACCCCCATTGTCAGCTTATCTGTGGCGTTGTGTGTGAGGGGGAGGGCGGGGGGGGGGGGGGGCAGCAATTCCTACACAGGACCACCTGAGGGTAGGTTATGAGTTACTACGGGAAGTGTCTCCATGGTGAAGGCCTACTAGCATTGTGCATATTATGGGATGCTTAAGTTCAGCGGGTTTCAGCATTATCTATTGTACTTTTCACTACGTGTACTAGAAAAAAAGAAGAAAACTGAAAGGTAGAAAGAGAAAGAGAAACAGGCACGAGAGACACATTGAGAGCGGAGGACACTTTCTGTAAGTTTCCATCCTCCTCTATTTTGACTAGGACGAAGAGGAAGATGGAATTCCCAAGAAGAAGTGGCCCACGGTGGATGCCTCCTACTATGGGGGGAGAGGCGTTGGGGGAATCAAAAGGATGGAGGTAAAATGTGTCTCCTCTTAATTCCCATCCCTGTTTTGTTGTCGTCAGCAGCCCCATCAATCAATCACTTTGAACTTTGAACGTAAACATAAAAAGAACACTGTTGAGTATTTCAACATAAAACCTAAACCTTGTGGTTAAAAACCTCTCTCAGGTCCGCTGGGGGGAGAAAGGATCAACAGAGGAAGGAGCCAAGCTGGAGAAGGCAAAAAACGCCAAGGTTAAGATGCCCGAGCAGGAGTACATACCGCCGCCCGCTCGCATTCTTAACAACGGCATGCGCAAGCCCGCTGGACCCCACAAGTGGTACTCTCCCATCATGGTGTGTATTATCTCACACATGCTCATGCACTTCTGTCTATGTACCATTGAAATCAATGAAAGACATTGCAATGAGTTCATATAGCAGGCAGTTTGAATAAGAGCAGTCTATGAGAAGACACAGATGGACACATACCAATATCCAGCGATACATTTCAAATACAGCCATTATTTCCAATGTTATACTTTTCTTGTAACGGGGATTGTTAAAGAAAGTGAAATCCAGGATAGAGACAAATCCATAGACGTCCTTTATATGTACGGTACAAGCAGAGGTGGATGCTAACAAATGCTAAAAAACAACTGAGATCAATTGGTAAGTGCTACCTGCAGTATATGAGGAGGAGTTGCAATAGCATATTTATTCATTTAAAAAGTTTTTTTTTTATCAGTTATTATCATGAAGCTCTGCTTATACTGCAAGCATACCAGTCAAATAAGGGCCATCAACATTCTCATCTAGATGGGGGACTGTAGGTTAATTTGAACAAACATTGGTGTCTCCCTTTAAGTCAATAAGCAAACAAGTCAGGACGTGGTTAAGTTGGCCTATGAACTATGCACAATACTGAGAAAACGTTTGTCTTTGAAATAATCAAATTATTTAGATCTATACCTAAAATCGTTGTAATTAATTTACATGAGAAGGATACTGTGATGAACAAGCATAATGCAACTACTCATTGCAAAGAATATAAACCATGGAATCGTTTCACGGCTCTAGGGTAAACTGGATGCACTCTGGGTCCTGTTGAGGAAAGGCTACGACCAGGTGTCTGTGATGAGGCCATATCCTGGGGACAAGGTAAGAGAGCCACGCCACACAAAATGGACGTTAACTGCCTCCCATAGGCATCCTTAATGCCCAGACTACATTTCTATACGGTGACGTACACAATCTAGGCTGTGCATAGACTTTTGGTGGGACGATTGCCCAGTAGAAAACGTAGAGAAAATGAGGCAGCTGTTTGCAATAAAGTCCGTATAGGACGAGGGGCAGCTGGGAAATTTTGGGCTGAGCTGGTATCCAGACGGCAAAGAGGAGTGCAGCAGGAGTGCGCCCTGATTGAAAAGAATTCACACGGATCTGCGCAAGTCATTATGGAGAGGCAAATATTGCTCACACTACCACAAGGCTTTGACCAGGGGCTAGGGGTGACTGTCTTGACCCTCCCTGGCTGCAGACGGTCCGGAGAGATTTCGAGGTGTTGAGCGCTGCGGCGGTCCGGTGGACATGGTACATTCCCCTCTTCCACATGTACAGGAAGCTTGGAAATATTATTTGTAGACTGACTGTACTGTGCATATTTCAGTCCATGAAACCTAGAGGACATGCATTGTCAGCAAAAGTTATAATTCATGTCCTTTCTTGGATCGGCTCACTTAAATGTGCACGCCATGAGATTTCTTTCCCACATCAACTGTGAGATGAGAACAAAGTCATTGAGTCTTATGCAGTGTGTTTGAATGTTCATAAAACATGATTTGTAACTCATTGTGAAACACATATGGCAGTACGTGTTGCTATTACAGCCCAGTGAAGATGGGGAAGCACTAGAGACCAGTGAATCTATACATTATGAGGTTGCACAAAACCTGAAACAACAGGAAAAGAAACAACGCACTTATTTTTGTTTTTTTGGGCAGGTATTTACTCTCAAACAGTATAAAAAACTCTTTCCTTTTAATAACACTATGAACGAGCAAAACCTTCAAGACCATAATTGGGAGTGAAACCTCCTCTCTTTCCACTGTTTTTCATTAATTCACAGGAAGGGTAGCAGAGCAGAGAGCTTTGTAGCATTCTGGAGGGTTCTCTGTAAACAACAAACCTTCTCTGGTTGCAATTAAGTCCACTCTGCTTTTATAACTTCCCCCTAAATCTAGTAGTGGGGAGTTAAGGAAGAGGGGGGGGGACAGCAGACACCAGCTTCTCTTTCTATCCTTCAAAGCTACCTCGCCTCCAGGATATTACCATGGACCAGGAAATTACCCCCCCTCAACGCACTGCGCACTTCCTGCTGACTTGAGAGGGAATAGTGGTCTTTGTGAGATGGCCAGACCTACTTCTGACCCATTTAATTCTGTGACAACACAGAAATCCATAATGCAACAGAGATTGCTTTAACCAGCACGTGGTCTTTATCCTCTGTTTTGACACCTTCATTTGCGAGGCGGGTTTTCTACATACGAGGGCAAGATAGAGAGAGAGAAAAAAAGGGGTAGAAGTGAGAGATAAAGAGGGAGAGAGAGAAATAAAGAGGGAGGGAGAGAGAGAGAGAGAGAGAGAGAGAGAGAGAGAGAGAGAGAGAGAGAGAGAGAGAGAGAGAGAGAGAGAGAGAGAGAGAAAGAGAGAGAGAGAGAGAGAGAAAGAAAGAGAGAGGAAAAAAGGGGGAAAGAGAGAGAGAGCGAGAGGGTTAATGAGAGAGAGAGGGGGGCCCATACAACCGAGACGAACGCTAGATATCCGTACAGTAAGTTCCCTGCAACAAGTTGTCATGATGATGCAGTGCAAAGTCAGGCACAGCCAGGAACCCCTCTACTGTAACCCTTCCTGTCAGCCGGAGGGGGAATGAAAACGTGACTTACTGGTTCCACCTTAGGGCACCGTGAGCCTGGGTCTCCCAGGACAAACCTTTTGGTAAGAGGCCAGTTAAACAGAGGGATGGGGCCTGCTTGACCCTCCCTCATCAGTCTACCTACAGCCTGTTTCTGCATGGGAGGCCTTTCAGGATTGGACTCCATTGGTTCTGGGATGTGAACCCCCCCCCACCCCACCCCCCACCCCCAAACCACCCCGTCTACCACGACCTCAGTTTGGACCGTGCACAGTTTGGAAGTGCTGACAGATCTACTGATTTTGCCCCAGTAGAGAATACTTTAGGCAACACAGGAAATTGTACGCACTGCCATGAAACATAAATTCAACTCACAACATGTCGAAATGTGAAGCATCCAGTTATACAGTAACTGAAAGAGATAGCACACAAGCTTCTCGGGTAGGGAATTGCCTCGGGAGCGTCTGGCAAAGCAATCAGTCCGCACAATTTGGAACAGAACACAGCAGCGGGACGTTTTTATCCTTTAGACTAATTCGCCTGACCAGCTCGACTTGACAAGCAGTAAAGCTTAGTGCGTGGTGTGTTTTGTCAAAGCGGTGAGACCTGAAAGGCCATGCTGTATCATGTATATAATCACCGCTCTCAGGGACCAGATATAGGCTAGGTCACAAAAGTCTGTGACTTCATCTTTTTAAAGTGCTTCAAATATGTCTGTTTTTTTTTTTTTCTCAAATATTTTTTAAATATCCTTATTGTTCATCATGACACACTATTAACCCTTGCTTTGTCTCTTGTGTTGCAGGGCCGGTGCATGAACTTCACGCGGGTCAAGTCTAACACTCCGCCGCACTACCCACGCTACAACAACCACCCTGCGCCCATCTACACCGCACCAGATGGGGACAGCAGCCCCCCACCTCCCCTGGGGAAGCTCCCGCCGCCCCCCACCGCCCCCCCGTCCTCCCCCTCTCCGTCCTCCGCCTCCGGCCTGCCGCCGCTACCCTCGACCCCGCCTCCGTCCTGCGGCACTCCCCCTCCTCCCATCACACCTCCCCCTGACTACACCCCGCCTCCCACCAGGGCTCTCCCGCCCACTGCTTTCTACATCCCTGCTCCACCCAGCTCCCCGCCCAGCTGTCCGCCCCCTGCCTCCCCTACAGGTTCCCTACCCCCGCCACCTCAAGGCCCACCCCCTGGACGGGCTCCGCCACCGGCCCGCCCACCACCAAGGCCCTCCCTGTAGAGACTTCGAATGTGGAGAGAGATACAGGGAAAGGTGAGACTGATAACGTGAGATCTTTGAGTCCAATCAAGCCTCAGCTCTGGCTGGCCTTCATTCCAACACATGTCAACCAGAAGGAGATGCTTCTTCCTAAAAGTGGAACAGTTTAAAGATCAATGACTTTTTTTCTACAGCTATTTGTCTACGGTCCAAAGACTTGTGTACACATTTAGCTCCACAGTGCAATGTATGGTGTTTGCTTGAAGTTCAAAAGAATACTCCTGATGGATAACCCAAGGTCTTTGAAAGCATTTAGGCCGGGCCGAAATCATAGCTAAAAGGGTATGGTCCTCCTGAAAGAAAAACCACGGCTTGGATTGTTGCCACGGTTACTTTGTGAATTAGTAAATATCAAGAGAGAGAGAGAGACTGAGAGTTTGAAAATGAAAAAGGAAAATGTCCAAATAACATCGTTTTGTCTTTTTATTTTGCCGATTGTTTTGTTTTGTAACACTGAATCTGCACATACCATTACAATTTACTGAATTACAATTACGTTGTAAGGATTTGGTTTAGCTTACTGTTATTTCATTGAAGTTATTTCACTTTTTTTTTTTAATCTATGCTGGTAACACCTGTATAAGTAAGTCATTACCAAATTCTAACTCATTGACCATGTTACAGAACACAATGCAATTGTTTACAAGGGAATGCAAAAAAAACACGTATATTTTTATTCTTCAGTATACTTTACACTCTATTAGTATTACCTTTAAGGCAAAAGCAGAATCATTTCTCTTCAGGGTCATTAAGGATGCAAATAGTGCTGTGCACACAGTTTTGTAACATAACTGAAGTGCCAGAGTTGAAAAATGTTTCTTATCAAGTTCCAGGGAGTTAATGCATGTCATGTTGTTTATTTTGTGGCTTATTCCTCATATTCACTCAAAGCTGTTTTTATAAATATGTTGCTGTTTGTGCCTTTTTATTTTTCAATATTAGTCCCCATAGTATGGTTTCTGTTGAGTAAAGCAATGGTTTTAATTAAAGTTTAACGTGGTACAATGTATATATCAATACTGACCTTTAAATCGTCACAGGTGTCTTACGCAGGTCATCTTATCCATACCTCACTGTGAGTCCTGGTTCATTGCTGGCCTTGACCACGCGATGGCTTTGGATGAGCCGGCGGCATTCATCAGATAGATCTTTACGTCTCCAGATGAATTCTAACGGAGTCCAGACTGTCTGCCTATCTGCCTATCCATAACACAAAGATAGGATTTTTTTTTTGTATGGAAAGTTGGCTTCGTATATCGCTACTTTCATTGCGAACACATTGACAAGACGTTGTCTTTTCTTTTTAACACCATGGAAGGCTTCCAGCTGTTTAATGTTTTGGATACGAGAGAGCGAGCGATGATGAAAGCCTTAAACACAAGGTATAGCCTTATTTGGAATTTGTAAGAATATGGAGCCTAGTCGTCTGAGTTAAGTTGTATTAAAGTTAGCTTTGATCAAGAACTTCATAAAACTTCATAAAATAAGCTATCTTGAGGTTTCCTAACACAATTTAAGAAGTCGTTTTTTAATTACTTTTATTGGAAATTTACGAAGTAAACCTGTCAAAATATATGGCATTTTATACCCTCTCTGGTTTTGCTGGCTTTAAATCAGAAAAAGGATAAACTGTTGACCTGTGAAATTTACCATTTTGACTCTCTTTGCGGTGCTCCTTTAGACAAGGTTAAAACAGGCTCAGACCCAGTTTCTCCGTTTTACAAATCATCTGGGGCCCGTAATGATATTATTGGTATTACGTCACATTTCATAAAAGCCCCTCCCTCTTTCAGCTGTTTGCAGTTTCCTTGATACTGTTATAAAACTTTGTCTACCAGTGCCATGAAAAACGCTTTCAATCTTTCTGTCTACCAGTGCCATGATAAACACTGTTTATCTTTTAATTTCCTTTAATGGCTCTTTGATGGACACAATTATGGTATAAAAGGTTTAATACCAGTAGGTGCACGTCTCCAGTACACAATCGTTTCGGGGGGGGGGGGGGGGGGGGGGGGGGGGGGGCTTTGTTTTGATTTGCGTTGGCAGTTCTTGTTCCGTACAAACAATACCTATGCCTCGCCAATTCAAAGCACTGAAAACTTGAATTGAGTCTATTGCAGGACATCCACTGAAGCACCTCCTTCCCCCAGAACGAAAAAAGTAATATGTGCAGCGAGGCTAACATCATCCAGATGTTCATATGTTGCATTATGTCACATGCACCAGTTGAGTGAGCAATCGTGGAAAAATATTAAACACCATCTATATTTTCAGCTGAAGGAAAGGCTTGCCAGTGTTAATTGTTCGTGACAATGTTATGTTTTCAGGCAAAGTGAGAAGGGCTGAAAGGACCAGAGGGAAGACAAAAAATACCAATAAGTTGTCCTCAAACTGAGGAAAACCTTCTTCAAGTATCAATGATAATGTGTGCGAGCAGAGGTAACACTAACAGGCCAAAAGAGGATACTATGTAACAAGCGTGGCCAGTTAGAGTACTCTATTCCCCTCATCGGGCAATGTATGATCTGTTTTCCTCCAATTAATAATCTTCTACCGTCTTTCCAGTTTGCTCAAGCTAATAATGTTGGTAGAGCATATAGTCAGTCCCCTGCATAACGATATAGGCCTACCGCAGAATGTACGCGGCTGCGTCAATTCGTCTGTTGTGAATGTATAATACGCCCAGTCCGTTGTGCATTTTAATCTACTCATGTCACACAAACAAAAGAGGCATTTAACTACTAAATTATACGGAATGAATCGATTCCCTGATAGAACTACTGTGGGATTAAACTGAAAACCAGGACACTGCCAATGCACAGTCGGCTACCGGGCAGTGGGATGTACGACTTGAGGCCTTTACTGTAGCTACTGTTATACGCCCACACTACAGGATAGTTCAAAAGAAGAAAATGCTTCACTCATCTCAAAATCCGAAACTATAAGACTCAAATAGTGTTAATATTGGCAAATTGAGGAAAGACTAATGCGCAAGAAAATATAGTTTTGCAACAGGTGATGGTAATTACTCAATCAGAATGTATTGACTTTTGCCAAGCTGGTCATCAAATTACATCAAACACAGAAGAATGAAGTGACCATAGATATTTAGCTCTTGTCTCGGATATCCTGGGCGGCAGCACATTTTACAAGCCAGGACCTTCCTTTGTAAGTGAACTATGTGAAAGAGCGAGGACAAGACAGTGCCAGGGCTGCGGTGTATGCAATGTTCTGTTTGATTGGAGGATCAGGATTCTATAGCTCAGTATTTAGAACTATGGCAGTGTTTCGTCACTGCACCTACACTGCGCTCGAAGTCACCGCGGAACTTATCCAATGCAATGAAAACGTTCTGGAGGCTGCTCTCGATTTTACCCAAAGCTTGGCTCTGTTTCTCTCAGACGTGAGGAAAATCAACAGCGCATTTAAGTCATTTCTACTGGCTATGACTCCACCTCAAGACAATGGACAAGAGAACGTAACCCTCCCTGTCCGCTATCTTTCAGACTCAGCTTTGTCAACAAAGATTAGCAGCAACTCCGTTCCGTGGTTTTTCCAGTGCAGACAGTCTGTGGGGAGGTTTAAGTCAATACAATCAGCGCTGCATTCTGCCTTTTCAACTCTCCATCACTGCTCCGTCTCAGCGTGCTCAGTCACCTTGGCTCTGGGTGCATGCATTCAGCCAGCCATGTGTGTTGTTTTAACACTGTGTAAATGCGTCAGACCTACTGTCTTGGTTGTGCTAGCCCTATGTGGATACCTCCGTCCAATACTCTATGCGCTCAGAGCCATCGCTAAATCTTATACAGAGGCCCTTCTGTCTCACTGAAAACCTGTTAACTTCTGGCGTGTAGGACTGAAATTGTTCCTGTTTTTAAAATTTTAAATATCAGTGCAGGCATTACTTTGCTTGTAGATAGGTGTTTTTGTTTTTAATAAAACACCCTTTTTACTGTCATTTGTAGACTATTCCATTTTGTTTGAGGGTTTACGACAGTCCACCCATATTTATAATATCGAGCGACGAAGTTAATATAAGAAACTCAGAACAAGAAAAAGTATAATTGAAAGAAGTTATTTATTGCATAACTTGAACTAAATCAACACGTAAATAGCACCCCCACCCCTGAGTAACACAATGGTTTCCATCAGCTCTAGCAAGGGTTAAGTACAGTTCCCTTTGTCAGAGAACACGGCAGCTAATTATGTCAAATAACTGTCCAACATAAGTACTTCCCATAACATTCTCCAGTTTAAAATCTACCTCATTGCTCTAGCACTGGCTCAGAAAAGGCTATGAAATGACAGCTGGAATCAAAACAAACATGAATGTCGTTTACCAAATAAAGGTTGAGGCTTGATTGTAAAAGTAATTCATATCCACTCAATCAAATGCCAAGTGAGAAAGAAAAAAAAAATGCAAATACGAACAGATTTGACCAACACAAAAAAGTATCCTATCTGGCTATTTTGGTTAACACATTACTGAACAATCTTTACTTCTACCATATACTAGATGATTAGACAACGTGGGGGACAATATAAAGCTGACAGTTATATTTAAAATAGCAGCTACGATTTTATGAGGCGCAGTTTAACTTTGCGGCCCATTTATCTTTTGAGCTGTCCACTTGTATCACAAACACCTTCAAACAGTATTCCCATAGATACACCTTTGGTTATAAGGTAGATTTATACAGTCTTGTTTTGGGATATGTTAAATTGGGATACATCCACATATCAAAACAGTTTGGTCAAAAATGTGTATATATCTGTATTAAAAAACTTGTCCAGATCAGAAATGAATAAAGAAAAATCATAAAAATGGTCCCAATATTGCATTTAAAGAAGTCATAGTGACAGAGTATGGGTTGGCAGTATTTCGTGCAAATAGAAGCAATTAAGTACCAGGCCTAATTCTTTTGTACAACAGAATTGCTACTCAAACAAGGTTTCCTTGGCAACAAGAAGAAAAATTAGCTCAGCAAAGAATAAAATAAAGAAACTGACTAAAGATTTAAGGGTAGAACAAAAAGTCAGTCATGCACGGAAGTAATTGTTAAACGAACAAAAGAGAACTGCTTTACTGAAGTCACACAAAATACACACTTCCATCTTCAGAAAGGTTGACAATGTCACAATGCATGTTAGAAGGCCTTTATGTAATGTCCATCACATCAATTGACCTACTATAGTTTATGAAGACGAGCTAGGTCTTTAACATCATGAGTGCCTGTTTAGCAATGGGGGAAAATGCCTAAATAGAGAGGCATTTCCACACAGATTGGACAAGACAAAATATTACCTAACACAATAATTAGCTCTGCTTAACTTTGACCTTTTTCTTCCAAGTATTGTTTTTGCCCTTATAAATTACAAACCGTAACAATGGTGTGTGCGCGTCAAACTAAATTGAATCTATTAACTCAGCATTAACAGTTGGAAGCACTTCGAATGCAACTAGACTTAAGCTTGGAATGATTAAAAACTCTTTTACATTTCAAAAGACTAGCTGCCAAAGAAAGCTTATCCCTCACTGCACTGATGAAAACCCCCCAAATCAACCAGTAACTTGGGTATTATTTTGAAACAGACCTAGATTTACAACCCCTCTTTGTAACATTGAAAAGCCATCAGGATGGTTATAAAACAATTCACAATTGCTTCAGCCAAACCCAAAGACTTGCCTTCATTTAGATTGTTGATTGGTGTGGTTATGGACCGCCCTAGCACCGCCGAAGAAGCAAGTGTCAACCCAAACCGTGCCAACGATGACAAAACTATTCACAACTATAATCACAATACCTTCAAATTCACAATTTGTGATAGTAGACAGTGCGATAGTCATTATTTTAAGAGTAACCGGTTCATAAAAAAAGCCATTGAAACGGGGGAAAAATCATTGTCAATCTAAGGATCTTTGTGGCGAGCTGCTTCATTGCAGTTTAAGTATGTGTCTGTGTGTGTTTTTGTGTCAGTATGCTTTTCCAAGGGTGACGAATGGTGTGCTTCACTCTACTGTCACAGACTTAGCCAGGTTTCTTGGACAGTCCACCTGTATTGAAAGGGGGGAAAAAAAAACATACTTTCTTAGAGTATTTCTCACATGACCCAACGAAACTGAACACGAACAACACTTTGTAAAACAGCTAAGTGGTCCTACTAGTGGGACATTGTGAGGCCAGATTTAAACAAGATCATGAAGGAAACCCTGCCAAGCAATGAGACAGTGAATAACACAACAGCTTCAGAACAAAACAAATCATATGCACATCTTCATCACGGGCCAAAACCTATTGCTATTTCATGGAATTCTTTAATCCGTCATATAGGACATCGACATCAACATCATTAAAATGAACCTCATAAACTGGATTTCTAAGGTGAGCGGGAGTATTGCGCAAAAAGGAATATGTTCCTCTTTTACGGCTCTTGACTTTTACAAAAACAACTAGGCTTGGCATGCTCTGTACTAATGGAATCTGGGGAATAAAAAAAACCGATTCCTAGGCCATCTTTCTTGGAATTGACTGAGCGGTAAGATCCTTTTCTTTGAGGGGCTACCACAGGAATGTGACACAGGGGCGGCTACAGTGGTGCCTTACACTTACTAGTATGGATGTCTGACACAGGGTGGGGGTGGGGGGGCTATTGAGGTCTGGAGCATGGGAGGGGGGGACTATGGGGTCTGACACAGGAGGACTATGGTTGTCTGACACAGGAGGGAGGGGGGTCTGACTCACATCGAAGCCTCGGAGGACTGCCAGGTGGAAGGAGAGCAGCTGCAGGGGGATGACACTCAGGATGCCCTGCAGGCAGTCCACACAATGGGGCACCTTGATGGTGCGGCTGGAGCTCTTGATGGTCTCATAGTCGTCCTTGTCGCAGATTACAATGGGTCTGCCCTGTGGCACAATAAACCAAACGCATTGCATTTACCAGCGTGACACGTCACACGCACGTTTATTCACGGAAAGGCTACTAGAGAGTAGAGTAAGTTGGAGACAGGATATTTTGTAAATGACGGTGTTAAGACTATAGTTCTGTGTGTGTGTGTGTGTGTGTGTGTGTGTGTGTGTGTGTGTGTTGGTCTCACCTGGCGCGCCACCACCTGCTGCAGGGCGTTCTGACACTTGACGTAGGTGAGGTCTCTCATGATGATCATGATGACGGGCATCAGTTTGTCCACCAGGGCCAGAGGGCCGTGCTTCAGCTCCCCAGCCAGGATGCCCTCCGAGTGCATGTAGGTGATCTCCTTGATTTTCTACAACATGAAACACAATGGGAAAATAGTAAAGTATACTCGGTCCGTAACTACTTCACAATAGGAGTGAGCTTGCACACATACACACTACAACCGTAACAATATAAAAGCAAGCTTGCACACAAACAAAACCACATTAAATAACTGCAATACCGTTTTTCCAAGACACTAATCCCAGAAAGGAAACGACACTTCCATGCCTTTTTAATTTAAAGAAAAGTACTTAACAGGGCAACTACAGAGTGGTCAAATAATACGAATACGAGATAGCGGCCTCGCCTTTCACATTAGCGTGCCCCGGTTCAAGACATTGGAACGGCGCTGAAAACAGCTGAAAGGGCCCGTGGATAGTGTCGAATGTGAGTGGAATTCGCCTATGAATGCAAAGCTGGTCTAATGAGGGAGACAACAGTTTTACTGGAACTCCTGCAGGCAGGACTCAATTAAAAAGTTCAGGGGGAGAGAGAGTGGGTTTAATGCCCAATTCCCCACATGCTGGGATGTTTGGTTTATCACTTATATCGCACAGCTTGGACAGAGGGTTGACCGGTTTCCTATAAGATCCCCGGTCATCCCTCCTACGTTGTTTAAAGCACTTTCTTCTTAGAGTCTATAAAGACATTGAGGGTAACCATCAAGGGCCAGTAGAAACCATTGTCAGGTGGCCTTGAACAGCTGGTGCTCCTATCCAGTTTCAACAGTGTCAACAAGGCCGAACTATTTATGAGGATGCGGAGAGAGGGGGGGGGGGGAGAGATCCGGAAGGAGAACGAAAGAAAGAAAGAAAAAGAGTGATCAAAGAGAAAGAAAAAGCACAGAAAAAAGAAAGTGAGCAAGAGAGAGGGAGAGTTTTGGTGCTGACCAGAGCTCCCTCCAGACAGGTGGCGTAGTGGTAGCCTCGGCCCATGATTAGGACGCTCTTCTGCTGGTACAACTCCACTGCCAGCCTCTGGATCTCATCATCCAGACTCAGCACCTCCTTGATTAGATCTGAGTCACACAAACACGTGTCAAAACGGCTTCAATATATTACAAACAAACAAATCAAATCAATCTTTTTTGGAAAGAAAACCATATTTGTTGGTTATGTTGTATGGTATATGAAGGTTTGTTTTTAAAGTTGAAATTTTATTTGCCTCACATTACCTGGGCTAATCTTGAGGGGTGGGGTCTGAGGCCTACAGTAGGAATGTTACTGACTGTGCAGAACAGAGTGTGGCTCAGAGATGGAGGGTTGAGGCCAGACATTTCTGACCTCACTAGCTCCCCACCAGAGACTTACTAGCTCTCTACCAGGGACTAACTAGCTCCCCAGCTCCCCACCAAGGACTAACTAGCTCCCAACCAGAGACTAACTAGCTCCCCACCTGGGATTAACCAGCTCCCCACCAGAGACAAGCTCATCACTAACCCTTCATCCGATGGTTTAGCCCCAGGGGAGCATGCAAGAGTACAAGGCCAACAGCCCCTTCCCTTCCTATCCTCCCACATAGACTATCACTTTCTTCCTTCCTCTCCCTCTTAAATGTCAATATCATTATCTTTATTTTTCAGTCTCTCTCCCTCTCCCCCTCTCTCCCCCTCTCTCCCCCTCTCCCTCCGGAGACTGAAAATGGCTACTCAGTGCAGCTTACAGGGACACAGAGGCAGACTGAGAGGACATCAGGCGGGCCTATGGGCCTGGGGAATTGGTTGTCCTCGCCTTCCAGTTTATCCATCGTCTGTGTCGGGGTTAGGAATCTTTGACATTTCCTTTCACAAACTGTCTCAGACTGCCAGTGTGCGATTCTGTCTGTGTCTGCGAGAGTGTGTGTCTGTTTTGAATTTTAACGTTACCTGGCAGTACTCTCAGCCCCTGGATGATCTCACGCCTCCGTGGCTGCATAGAGATCCTGTCGTCGCACATCAGCAACGCAAACATGATCAGAGCCACAAACTGACTGGTGTAGGCCTGAGAACACACACACACACACACACACACACACACAAATAACTTACACAGAAAACAAAAGGGGCAACACTCCCTACCTAACCAAGCAGTCTTAATGCGTTTGTGAAACGTAGCAATGAGGCAGTCGGCCATGTCAGCTTAGCGCTGCAGTGAAAGAATAGCAACGCCTCCAGAAACCTGCCGGCCGTCTCTAAACAACCTTGATCAGAGTCTATCCCTCTTGCCCTGAGCCAGAGATGACGTAACTGCTGTTGCTCTGCAGCCCAGCAGTGAGTGTTAGCCTGCGTTTTGTTTTTTTCTGCCGGCGAGTGCCTCTCCAGCGAGTAACGAGCTCCAGATGGGGCATCAGAGAGACCAGGCTGGAGGATCATGATGGAGCAGTAAGGGAGGGCCGTTGGCACACACCAGGACATGGACCCTAAAAAAGCTTCTAGCAAGGGGTCTAGCAAGAAAACTAGCAGGCCATAACTGCTGAGTCACAAACTGACAAAAGAAAGAGTTAAAAAAAACATATTTTTTTGTTTTTTTACTCTTTTGTAAACGGCCGCGTTGCATCGCGACGTTCGCCCAAAAATCATCTGGCCTCGGGTTTCGTCGTCCCGCCCCTCTCTCCACGCCAGCCTCTGTTCCCCCAGCACTTCTGGCAGCTTCTCGTCACCGGCTCTTCAGAACCAGGCGGCTTTGACAGGCCCCTGTGGACCTGGCCCTGCCAGCGTATGAAGCCAAGGGCCCAGCTGGAAAAGCCTTGCGCCGTTATTTCCCCGGACAGCAAACCCGCTGCGGGCCTTCGGAACCGTTGACAGTCGACACCGTCGGCTAATTGCACTCGCCCTCTACAGCGCTATGGGCTTCCTCTAGGCAGACATCGCTGCGGCTTCGGCTACAGCGTAGCTTGGAAAGAAAGGGAAATTCCCCAACGGTCACATGCAAAACGACCGACCGCCATTTGAGCCAGACACCTCGTCTCCTCAGGGCCTGTGTGTAATGGCGTGACAACCAAGCAAATTCTGCTCACTTTGACGCCACGCTTAAACGCTCACTCTTCTCCAAACACAACGCGCCTATCTGAACTACGTTAGAAAGAGGCCGACAAATGAACTAAATCACTCAAGTAAAGACCAGCGTAGTGATACCATCCGCCAGCAGGTGGTTCTTATTTGCCTACATTCCATCTTCTCTGTCTGCTAGCTGGCCTACAGTAAATGGGACAAGGATACGTTGAGCCATCATTTCCTCTTTGGCCCTTTTTCCCCACCAACCCCGGCTTTGCAGCATTAATAATGATCACGCTAATGAGACAATTAAAGTCACATTTGAAAAGTCCATTAGAGTGATTGATCGTGTAGCTAAGAGACAGGGGTTGAATCTTCCTTTAGCACAGTGGTATAAACCTTCCCCTGTGGTTTAATGATCTGCTCCGGGAGGCTGTGTTGCAAGTGGGACGTGAGAGCAAGCTAGCCAGTTAGCCAGTTAGCCAGCAAGCCACGGCAGCCAATAAGCCACCCAGCCAGCCAACCAGCTAGCCAGCCACCTAAGCCAAGCCAGCCAGCCAAGCCATGGCGTCTATGAGGCGTGTTGCTGCTGTCTCCAGGCTCTGGGGCCATGCAGCTGCCTGCCTTCTGGAGAGTCCCTGCGCCAAGGGCTGAGTGCAACAAAAAAAAGGGCTCCCTTTCCCTCCATCCTCTATTTAATTTTTTCCTCCATCTCTCCATTTCTTTCTCTTTCTCTCTCTATGGACAGGACTGGGGCACTACTGCTGGGCGTATCTCTCTATTCTAACCTGCGAGTCGGGGAAAGAAAAAGTAATAGATTCCCACAAAAAAATATATGGCTTCTCTTTGGGATAAAATCTGAACGGTACAGCCGCTTCCAAAGGAGAAATGTTGCAGTTCTCATATTTCAGAGGGGTTAACCACAAACTGCATATTCTGGACTGTACAGCTGAAATTGCATTAAGATTTGCATTACTGGCAGTTACATCAAAATCCCTTCGGGAGCAGGAATTATGATAATGTACTGTTCATTCGAAACCATTCAACAGGAGAGCCATGTGAAACTAGCCCTGGTTGGCATGAAGCTGGTACAGCAAACAGAGAGGGACATAGTTACATTACTCTTCACTGTCACTGACCAGATCAGTTCTTGAGGACAGCGATCCCCATCACCGACCAGACCTGACCAATAGATCCCCCTCACCTTCACTGACCAGACCTGACCAATCTTTAAAGTAATAGATTCCCCATCACCACCACTGACTAGACCTGACTAGTCCTTCAGGGGAGTGATCCCCCTCACCATCACTGACCTAACCAGTCCTTGAGGAAAACGATCCCCATTTCTAAAAACGGAGACTTTCCCCCAGATCCTTCCCCGCCTGTCCTTCTCTTTTCCTCCCACCGTGGGACGGATACGGTTGGGAGGGAAAGTGTCTCGTTTCACGAGCTCCATCTCCATCGTGGAGGAGGCACGCGAAGAACGAGGTTATGGTAAAGACATCAGTCGGCCGGGGAAGAGCAGAGAGCTGAAGTCCGATCCAGCGATGGGAACCCGGTGAAACGCCGGGACACCAGCGGCCAGTTCAACGAGTTCAAAATACGTCACTTCTACGCGGCAGTGAAGACAGCGTGCGTGCACATCGGTCTTTGCACGGCTTCTTTTCCGTCTTTTACCTTGGTGCTGGCCACCCCTATCTCCGGGCCGGCGTTGATGTGGATGCCGCAGTCCGTCTCCCTGGAGATGGAGCTGCCCACAGTGTTGGTGATGCCCACCGTCAGCGCGCCCCTCTCCTTGCAGTAGCGCAGTGCCATCAGGCTGTCGGCCGTCTCACCTGGACCGGGGATGCGGGAGGAAAGGGCATGAGACACAGGGGCTCATATGGAGCGACGGTGGCCATTGCCGTTTTAGTGAAGTTCGCAAAACATCAAAGCACACAAAGTAGCTGTGGGAACTTACAGGGCTGTATTAGAATGATCATACAAATAAACCAAGAGGGAACTATGTAACTAAAGCTCAAAAGGCTTTCTTTCTTTTAACGGACAGTTGGTCCCTCCAGGGTGTGTGTGTGTGTGTGTGTGTGAGTGAGAGAGAGAAATAGGGGGGGGAAAGGACCACGCAAGGAGGGGACAGAGAAAGAAAAATAGGGATGGGGTGGGAGAGGGGGGCTAGCGATTGGACCAGGATATTCCAGACCACAAACACCCTCCCTACCCGATTGGCTGATGAAAAAGCAGACGTCATCCCGGAAAACGGGCGTGTTCCGGTCCAAGAAGTCGCTGGCCAGCTCCACCATGACCGGCAGCTCCGTTAGTTCCTCCAGCACCTGACGCGTCTAGTACACAACACACACACACTGCAGCAACCAAGCCAAAGCAGGTAACCCAATACCACTCAAGGGAGCCATGCATGCATGTCTGGCTGCAGCTGGAGGGGGTTGGTACTTACCGCCACCCCAGCGTGGTAGCTGGTGCCGCAGGCGATGAGGATGAGCCGCCGACACCTCTGGATCTCCTTGATGTGGTCTTTCAGTCCCCCCAGGATCACTGCAGAGGCAGACGAAAAACACAAAGCTCGTCCCCAGGTCTGCTCATGGCCACGTAACGCTTGGCAACAGCGCTCAGGCCAAGGCGATGTCACACTGTGGTCTAGAGTTGATGTTGGTTTGATTGCACTTTCATAAAATAAAAGAAATGTCCTACAATAAGAAGTGCACGGCCATATGATTGACACCCCTGGCTTATGGAAGACACACGCTTTGCACAGAAAGTATAAATCTGTGTGATTCGGAAAGCCCTGCCAGTGTGTGGAAAAGGTCAAAATGCTCCGTGGTTGGCTGGTTATGGGACATGTGTGGAAAGGGAGTGGAGAGGGAGACGGTGCCCTGACCTGTGTTGTCATCGTAGTTGACCCTTCCTCTCATGGTGTTGACCACAGACTCTGGCTGCTCAAAGATCTCCTTCTGCATGAAGGAGCTATAGTTTCCTAAAGACGGTGGAGGAGAGATTCGACATGAGTAATTAAAAGTCAGTCCAAAACCAAATGTGGAAAAAGTGTTTTCGAAGATTAGGTCACTTTTTTTTTAAACTAGGTGTGACATAATATGTTGCGCTCGAAGTAGGTCACTCTTCTTTTAAGCAAGTGTGAAGTAACCCGTTGCACACCGAAAGTAGCACAAACTCATGCACAACGTTTATAACCGCATCTCGGAACATAGAGCTTTAGAGAATACAGATTAATGAATGTCTTACTGCAGAAAGATCCTCCACATCAAGGCAAAGCCAGCTTCAAGAGCTTTGGAGATAAATGGTGCGTTTTATTACAGACCTTGTTTACCTTTATCGCAAGTTATCTTTTGAATTGCCAAGGAAACAACAAGAGAGGGTAGGTTTCATTTGGGACAATAAAATACTTGAGTTTTTGCAGCCTGGCTCTGTCTGTAATTGGGTCATGCGAATTAGGCAATATATGCAATGCTCCTGGAATGGAGGCTTAAGAGAGGGAGGGAGGAAAGAGGAGGGAGAGAAAGAGAAGAAGAGCTGGAATAACAGGAACACAAAGGAATGTCTTCCTTCAGGTCAAAACCAGTGTGTGTCTGCCCCCTACTGGAATACAGAGAGTTGAGTCAAGACTGACAGGTAGGGAAGAGAAATACAGCAGGGCAACAGAACTCACATTGAAACCCTCCTTACTGGAACATTTACATGAATTCCAGCAAGAACCCTAAAGACCACAGCATAGGCGAGAGGGAGGTCTCTTTGACTAGAAGAGAAAGGGAGAGAAAGCGAAGAGGGGGGGGGGGGGGGTCCTTAGTCTTTGTATCTCCCTTCTCCCTGGAGTTGCTCCCCTTCTCCCTGGAGGCATGAATCAGCACGGGATCAATCGCCTGGCTCTCTCAGTGTGTGTGTGTGTGTGTGTGTGTGTGTGTGTGTGTGTGTGTGTGTGTGTGTGTGTGTGTGTGTGTGTGTGTGAGTGAAGGAGGGATAGGTCAGCATTGCCAAAGGGCTACACCCGGCAGTATAACAGAGCGCTCTCAGTTTACGACTACAGCGTAATGACAGGTTCTTTCAGGGAACAAATTACAGGGCAAGACAGAAATACCTGTTCACACACACACACACACACACACACACACACACACACACACACACACACACACACACACACACACACACACACACACACACACACACACACACACACACACACACACACACACACACACACGCGGTCCAGAGAGCTGAGCCCAGGAGGTAGAGAGAAAGTACGACCGACCCAGGTGTGCGCGTCCCAGTGTGGGAGTACGTGAAAAAGCTCCGGAAAACAGCCAAAGACCTTCTATGCTAGCGTACTACGCGCGTGCGTAATCCAAGTTGATAGTTAGGGAGGGGAGTGGGTGGGGGGGGGGCACTCAGCGCTCACCCTTCATGATCTGCTGCAGTTCCATCTGCAGGGTCTGGATGGCGCGGGCCGGGTGGTCTCCAACGGTGCGTTTGATCCGGTGGATGGAGAGCCGGCCGTCGGTCACGGCCGCCACGTCGTCGTCCTCCAGGAAGATCACGCGGTTGGTGTGCTCGATGACAGCGCTGCCGTGGAAACGAGAGAGAGAGAGCGCAACGGATCAGCAAACTCCGGCCCGCCGGGTCGGCCGCTGTTAAAGACGCCAGACGTTTTTCACGTGACCCCCCGCGGAACACATCAGGAGTCGGGTGTAAAAGCGACGACACACGAAGACAGCTCATAAAGGTCGCAAAATGATGAAGGGCTTGATACTCAGCACTACTAGAACAAATATGTACAAGTGGAAAAGGGATTGGGGCTGCTTTGCAATGCCAAGTGAAGGTGTGCAACAGTAGTTCCCGTTTGGTAAACAACTGAATAAAAAAAAAAAAAAAAAAAAAAAAAAAAAAAAAAAAAGAGGCATCTTCCTCCTGTTTATTCTATTCCGATTTGACTTGGCCAGACTGACCTGGCATCCGAGGCAAAGTAGTACTCCACGGCTTTCTCATCCACGGGGAACAGACAGGTGTCCTGGTCGCTCAGCCGGGGCACGGCCGTGCAGCCCTTCTTGTCCTTGGCGGCTGTTCGGAAAACAGCGGAGAGATTGAGTACAGTTCAAGGCTCTGGGAGAATGACAAGGACTCCTAAAACCCGAATAATATCGGCATATCCCACACTTCTTGATTGCAAAATGCTACAATCTGAATAAAGCCTAATTTGGAATATCCAAACGGAATATGCTGTTTGCATGTACCAAATTGAGAATATTGTCATCTTCGGACTAATAGCTTAATGAGTGTGCGTGCACACGTAGCCAATGAGAATGCAGCAGGGAGACGGCCTCTTGCCTGAGCGGTAGAGGATGGGGATGTGATCCGTGGACAGTTTGTGGTCACATTTCACTCCGATGAGGAGAGGACCTCCCCTCCTGTAGAAAAGAACATTCATATTCAACGCCTGCCGGTCAATGTTGCGCATATGTTCATAGGCAATCCAACTGAACACTCATACTAACATCAAGAAATATTTTGCAATATGACGACCAACGATGGGGGAGAGATGACAAATGATCTTAATTGAATGATCCCATTCACAATAAACATGTATTTATGTATTGCTTGTAGTACATTGTCAAGTTAACTCTACCTGGTGCCCACTGCCTCTCCAGGGTAGTGGACACTTTTAAAGACCAGGACAAAGGCTCCCTCCTAGAGAAGAGAAGAGAAAACAGACACATTAGTCGGAATCTCCTATTGAAGGCCAACCATAGCTAGGTTGGTGTATCTTCAAGGGTCTCTGCCTCACCAGCTGTTGGGTCACCCTCTCCACCAGAGTGGCAAAGCTCAGATCGTTGCTTTCACGGTTGTCGTACATGTACTTGACGAGCTTGGCGATGGTCTCGGTGTCAGTCTCGGACTCAAACTCGTATCCTTTACTCTCCTTGAGAAGAAAAGAAAAGAAAAGAAAAAGAAAGAACAATGCAACAGGTGAGCGTGTGGGTGGGTCGAGATAAAGCAAATGTGGTGACTAGGTCATTTAAAGGACGGGAAATTACAGCTTACCAGGAATTTTCTCAAGTCATTGTAGTTTGTGATAATTCCATTGTGAATGACAATGAATTCTGTAAAACAGACAAACAATCATAATCATACGATCAAATGCATGGATGACAAAATACTACAGCATATTGATGCCAAACACTTGCACAATGTTGGTTTGCGGAACTGACCATTACTCTTGTCAGACCTTTGTGGGTGGCTGTTGACAGGACTGGGGGCCCCGTGGGTGGCCCAGCGGGTGTGGGCGATGCCAATGTGAACGTCAAACTCCACGTCCAGGTCAATATCCTGTTGTTCTGTGGGTCACGCAAGAACACACAGTCAACAAAGACAAACAGACACTTGCACAATAGTTTCGTACTTGCTTGCTTGTACGGGAAGCAGGCAACTTCAAAAAAAGAAAATCCCCAATTTTGATATTATGAACATACATAACTGACTGTGTGCATTCAAGGCCTAAAAGATGCTTACTGTGGATCTCCTCATCAAGGGCCTTCACCTTTCCTTGCTGCTTGATCAGCTGAATAGACCTGCCATTGGTCTCCCATTCCTTGCCGTTGCCACCATCAATACCCACACCTATGGAGAGAATGTAAAATATGTAAGCACCTACAAAGTAAGAGCCATGGTGCCTCATTACACAGAAGCAGAAAAAAGAAAATACATCTATTAAATATATATTTTATGTATATATTTGCAGTGGATTTGAATAGAAGAGATGCTGGCTAACCAACATGTTATTCCAGATTTTGTTCATGCAGAGAAAAATATATCTTAAACAACACTTCCTGTGTGGACACATTAAGTGTCTGTATGGCACTTGGGCGATTGAGAGTGAAACACAGAACTTTCCTACAACACGGTTGTAGCAGGCTTAGAGCAGTGACAAGTGCAGTTTATGTTAGCGGGGAGCTCACCAGCGGAGTCATAGCCACGGTACTCCAGGCGCTGCAACCCCTTCAGGAGGATCTCAAGGATCTCCCTGCGAGTCCTTGGCACGTGATAGTTCAGATAGGCAAATATTCCTAGATTGACATGAACCAGAGACAAAAAGTCTTAGGCATACTACATTCAGCAAAGCAAAACAGCATCAACAAACGTTTAAGTCAATATGTGTTCACAGATCCTCTGTTGGGAGTAGCCCGTGTGAAGTTAATTAGGCTACACAACCATTTGAACTCCTTGCAATAAAACTAGAGATACGGAACAACAAAAAAAAGAGCGAAAGTAACAGGAAATAGGTAAAAATTTTAAACATATGCTATATTACTTGCTGTGACATTTCATATAAGTGTAGGCAACATCGCCAAGGGAACCTGCCGCTACAGAACAGGACAGACATTTGAGGAAAATAAAATGTTTAAAGTGTTGGATTTCTTATTCCTTATGGGAGAGCAAACAATCTGAGTTATTCTTCTTTTAGCAGTTACCATCAAACAGCTAAGAGAGACTGATTGAACATAAACATGAGAACAGGAAAGAGAAGTACCCTTGAGACAAGTCAAGTTAAGCCTATGCATATCACTGGAATAGGGTGTTCTCGGATAGGGCCATTGCCTTAAGCAGGTGGGAATCTTCAAGTATTCAAGAGAGTTTGTGAGCAACCAAATAAAGATTGCCTGTGCCTGTGATTCATAAAGAAAACAGAGCGTCCATTGAGAGCTGCCTCAATCTCAGCCATGCTGGAGGGACATTGAAATAGGGCGAAAAGCTGAGTCAACGGGTGTCAAACAAGGCACACCTTTGTTAGGAAATGCATTAAAATCTCTGTTTATTTGATATATTACACTTCAAGCCAGGCTAGTTCTTGAGGACACTACTTTACTGTTTTGTAATTAGGCCATCTATTCTGGTATTCCCAATGCACCGAAGTAATACTACATTGTATCTTGAGAGGTGAAGTGGCCTACAGTATTACAGACTACATAGATTAGTTGGTACCATGGCAGGGCCAGGGCCACATCACTTGCTTTTCAGCTGCTCTTTAAAGCTTTTTGTAACCAGCCTAACTTCTGGTCTTTCCTCATTCTCAAGTCTTGAGTGAGCAATACTCCTTTAGCTGTAAGACCACATCTACACAAGCAGATTTCAGAGTTTCTTTCAGCAGACAATTCCCCCTTTATACTTACACTCTCGAAGAACTTAAGATCCCCAAATATGTGAGACATTATACTATAATGACATGTGACAAATAAAACCGAACCTGAGAGAATTGTTTTTTCAAAAAATTTGCTAACAAAATCTGTAAATTGTTCATACAACACATAGCTAGCAGCACACTCATGTTCGAAACAATGGTGTAATAAATAACATTTAAAATAGCTTATTCACATTTGATGGGCGTAACGTTGTAGATCTGCAGGCTGCGAAGTGAAGTTTCTAACGTGAGCTTGCTAGCTAAGTATTCCTCTAACCATGCCTTTCCTTACACCAATTAACATGAAGCAGCATATTAGGTAGTATTTTCATGTCGGAGGGTACGGTCAACAAACGGCATATATTCAGCGGTGACATTTTATCCCACGGCAGTTGCCAGTCGCTAGCTTTTCTGGTAACTTCGTCTGACGATGTACTATCCAGAGGCAGAGCTAGCCTAGCCTAGGCTAACGCAATACCCATGATTCATGATGAGCTGCTGGTGATGCCTAGCCGCAGTTTATGCATTAGCGGATTTTTTTAAATAAATGAGTAGCTTCTAGGCTTTAGATTTATAACGGTATGTCTCAATAATTGTTAATTATTTTTTAAATCTCATTTTTATACTCACCACACATGTCTGCGCCTCTGATGCCAACACAGCTCTGTCAGTTTCTTCATATGATTTTGGACCCACCCATTTTATTAAGAGAACAAGAGCCAAGTATTGCCCGTACACGCTCTCCGGATTGGTGCAAAGCCTGTCATTCAGGTCTGACCTGGGTACTTCTGACGTGGCAAGCTTCGCAGCAGGATGCAGATCCGTCAAGCAGGCAAGTGCTCCTCGGTGATTCAAATCAAACCCATGACGGCCGCATTAATCATGGTTCACTTGCATAAACGGCCACAAGTACACATTTCACAGTGCAATAATAAGTCTATCGGTATTTCTGAAAACGATTACAATTCTATTCAAATAAGAAAATGACCTATCAATATCGAAAACAAATCTTTATCTCCCCAAAGTATTTTGTTTGTAGCCTACATGAGTTTCTCTTATGTGTTTAAAATAACATATTGAAGTCAAATGACATAATAATAACTTTATTTACATTATACATGATGTACTCATACTGGATATAATCTTGCTTTCCTACCAAAAGTGACTGACAACATTATGTGGCAATGATCTAAGTAAATCATTTAAATTAGACATATACTCATGTATTCCTGCAATGCAAGGCCTGGGATACTTCTGAAGAAGACTGAATCACCTTATTTGCTAATGTCTATGATCGGAAAAGCAGGTAATCCCATTAGACTTTTAAGACTTGACGAACACAGGATGGTTCTAATTCCACCCCTAAAGCACCCTGTATAAAAGTCTTTATGATGTCAACCGTAATGTAGCTGTTAGGTGGAGATATAGGAGACTGCTGTGGGGAAGGTGGAACGTCTATAGATGAGGTCTGGAGTGGGTTCTGTTGCATTCAACCTTGAGCAAGTACATCTTCATCATCCTTTACCTATAAGACAAAAAAAAAATGTAGTGACTTCAAAACACAAATGAGATTGTTTAACACACCCACACAAACTGGCAATACACAGTGCAACAGCCAAATAAAGTAACAAAACAAATAGAAAATGTAATTTCATAATCAACTCCCTAAAACTTCTTAGAGCTTCCCACCTGCTCCACTCCCTCCACCTCAGGGACGTAGAACTGTAACATGTTCTGGATTCCGCTCTTCAAAGTGATCATGGAGCTAGGACAACTGGTGCAGGAGCCCTGCAGTTTTAGTTTTACAATGCCATCCTCAAAGCCTCTGTACAGAACATCTCCTCCATCCTCCTGCACTGTTGGCCTAAGAAAATAGGAAGTAAAATCAATTCGATCGCACAAGGATGGCAAAAGTAAATAAGAAAATCCATTACGTAATGCAGACGTGATGCCAAACATTTCTTAAAGTTACGGCAAATGGTACATCGAGCGGCTACTATGCAATTTAAACGGTATGTTTTGCTTTTTTTCCGTTCAATTTAATTCATATTTTGAAAAATACAAAAACAGTTAACATTTCCGAATGTAACAGTACCTGATTCGAGTGTCCAGGAGCTCTTTGATCATCTCAACTACTTCATCATCATCTTCTGAAGGTGCTACAAAGTAAAATATAAATTATAAAAAAAAAGACAAGACTTGGAATGGAAACATATGTTGGGAATTTCTATATCGCAATAGACCTGTATCTGCCCGAGGAGTTTCATCGTCATTGACAACTGGAAGCCCAGTTGTAAAGAAGTCCATGATGGCAGCATATACATCAGGTTTGATTAGCCCCCATTCTACAGTGATGTCAGTCTGACAAGTAGAGAAAGAAAACAGAATATAATTCACCAAGTGACACTCATATGTCATTGTAAGAGCAAATGAAATACTTTCATAAGTGGACATTGATGTTACCTTGGTTATGGTTATAAAGTCAGGGCCTAGAAAAACACTCTTGACACCATCAATTCTAAATAGCTGCCTAGAAAAAAATTAAGAAATGTTTGATTAAATAAGTTCCCATTACGGTTGATTAAGGTGAATAAATCTAACCATGGCAAAAGTGAAACCCTCAAAAGCAAGGATAATAAGGTCAAAATGTATCTAAAAAATATAATACATTTGAACAAATTAGAAAAGTCAAACCTGGCAAGAGGGGAGCAGAATGCATCTCGTGGTCCAGCAAAATCCATTGTTCCTGATTCAAGAACCACCCTGCCAGGCAGAAACTTTAAACTGTTGGGGTTGGGGGTGTCCTGAGTCTGAACAAACATAGTTCTAGCTGGAAAGAGAAAAAGTGTACAGGAGCGATAGTTCCCTTGTTATTGAGATAAAGATTTGGAGACAATTTTTCCCTCTCATAACAAAACAAAAAAAAGTGTTCAAGCATTACTCACCTGAAACAATGTGAAAAGGTGTCTTTGGCCATCTCTGTGTGATACCTGTTGAATGTGTGGTCCAATGGAACCCAGCCCTCTGACACGCATGTGCAGCAAGGCTAATGAAAGTGAATGAGTACAATTTGATGTTAATTGGTTGGTCTCTGTTGCAGCGAGTAAACAGCTGTTTACAATAAAAAAATAACACTAAACTCCTGTGCTGGTATCCCTAAACTTGCTTCTTGTCAGAATTGCATTAAGTATTTACTTGATTACTTTAAAAGCAAGAAAAGGTTCAGCCCCAGTCTACATCGCTGAGCTCATCCATTCTATGAACAGCAGCACAGCCTAGAGTGCTTAGAGAAAAACACTTTCATATTTCTAGGTTCTAGATTAAAACAAAAGGGCTATATTGGGACCTTTGCAATCATGGTATCTTGACTTTGGAACTGGATTCCTAAGCTTGCCCAGACTCTGTCTATTCCTCTAAAAATCTTCTATTGCTGGTGAAAGCACGTTGTACCATAATTAAGAAAAGTGCAATAGCACAGCTCGGTAAAGTTGGTTCAACATTACATTTTCAGATTTGAAACGTCAATAGCTCGTAACGTAAAGTCTCAAGATGTTTGCAACGGTCTAATTTGAATCAGGGGATGATGACAAACAGTGTACAGAAAATTGTTTACCCGATCGATTGCATTTATAAAAAGAGGGAAATAGATTTGTGTGAATATATTCTACATATTATCAACATTTTCCTATGAAAAGACGGGTTGGATGTCAATAGCTTCCTCAATATAAGATATATTAACATGAAATTCCTGTCATGCACCATTCAATTATTTTTGTGAAATAATACTTTGCAGATTTTTTATCAATATTTTCCTATGAAAAAACGGGTTGAATGTCAATAGCTATGAGATGTATTAACATGACATTCCTGTCATGCACCGTTCAACCTCCCTTGTCTTGTGTACTGGAATTATTTTTGTGAAATAATCCTTTGGTGATGTTTTATCAATATTTTCCTATGAAAAAACAGGCTAAATGTAAATAGCTTCCTCAATATGACGTGTACTAACAAGGAAAACTAGGAAAATATTGATAAAAAATCAATATTGACATTTAGCCTGTTTTTTCATAGGAAAATATTGATAAAAAATCAGCAAAGTATTATTTCACAAAAATAATTCCCATACACAAGACAAGGGAGGTTGAATGGTGCATGAAAGGAATTTCATGATTGTACATCTCATATTGAGGAAGCTATTGACATTTAGCCTGTTTTTCCATTGGAAAAAATCAGCAGAGTGTTATTTCCTAAAAATAATTCCCGTACACAAGACAAGGGAGGTTGAATGGTGCATGACAAGAATTTCATGTTAAAACATCTCATATTGAGGAAGCTAGACATTTTGCCCTTTTTCATAGGAAAATATTGATAAAAAAAATCAGCAAAATATTATTTCACAAAAATAATTAAAAATCTGAAGTGTTATTTCACAACGATAACGCCTGTACGAGACAAGATATGTTGAATGGTGAACGACAGGAGTTTCATGATTGTACACCCCATAGTGAGGAAGCTATTGACATTTAACCTGTTTTTTCATAGGAACATATTGATAAAAAATCTGTAAAGTATACTTTCTTAAAATGAACTCTTGTTCATTGAACAGGGATTATCCAATCATGCATTACAGTGATTACATGTTTTAAATTCTAAAATTAAATCCTACATTTATATGGAGTTAGGCAATCATACTAACAATATCTATTGCGCTGTCACTTTTAAGACGGTCTCTAGTTGGCCACCGACGCGATTTAGACCCATTCATCCCAATGTAACTTTTTTCAAACGCTGTCAATTGCGATACAGAGGTCTGCACACTATTTGCCATGGTCCCTGATAAAAATGAGATGATTTAAACGATCTTGTGACTTGACGTTACGAAGCTATTGACAGTTCAAATCTGAATATTGAATGTCGAACCAACTTCACCGAGCTCAATGGTACAAAGTTTTAATATCGTTTGGCAGATTAAACCTTTTAGCTATTATGGAAATATCACGTAACGTAATCTAAAATGCTTTCCGTGGGATTACAGCAAATAACTAAATCACATGAAAAGAGGTTATGTATGTACAGTTTGCCTGATATAAGTGTCTCCCTCACTGATCGTATTCTATCAATAATAAGTGACAGGTGACACATTCCCCCTGCGTCACACTAAAAGGAACTCGCGTGGCTATCTAGCTAGCAAGATCGAATATGTTATACCATCAAATGTGTAAAATGTAAACAATACAACAAAATAGCGTTGGGTGAAAATATAGTTAAAGAAAAGTGCCATGCAAAGAAAGCTGTATCGGGACTTACGGACTAGAAAGTCTTGCAGAAATACTCAACAACCTTCCGAACTGTTTGTATGTCGCCATGACTGTTGTTTTCTAACAACTGCGTCATTTCCGCTAATAGCCTCACTGGGCGGAAGTCATTCTTAGATAATATATTGAGTGGGGCCCAGTTAATTAAAATAATTAATAACGCAAGTCAGTAAACAAAGTTGATATATATTCATTTATTTGTTTACTATAATGACATACAACATATTTTTCATCAAAGGCTAACTTTGCATGAGTCAAGTATTTTGATATGGATGGCATAGGCATAGGTTTCAGCAAGTGGAGACTGTTGACTTCACCATTTAAGTTTCCCGTACAGAGACTGCAGAGTACATGATGGGCCTCACGAAGCTGTGATGCATCACAATTACATCCTTAGTATCGCGCTGGCTGTCACACCGTGCAGTCTTCATTTGCACAACAATGATGACAAACAGTGAACATTTATGGAGGGGGAAAAAAAGCATTGTACACAATTATCAAAATGAATATTGTCTATTGAGACAAAAGCAATTGTGTTTACTTTGAAGTCAAATGGTCTGTATTGGTCCTCATTGCCAAATGTACTGAGTGTGGTGGGGGTAGGGGTCGAGAAAGTGCTTTCGTTAATTCAACAATTAATTCTGTGCCAGATTATGGAAAAATAAGACTGAAGGAATGCAAAGTTTAATGATAATGCAGCAGAACCTTATTAGCAAAATGGTTTGTGTTCAATCAACTGAAAACATATACATAGTATGTCAGTAAAAACCCTGTTGAGTAGCACAGTTAATTGGTAAGATATTGGACTTGGATTGTTACACATGTTCTACTTCTAATAACTATAATACTAAAGTTAGATTATCACTCAAGGTATCAACCAGTGTTGTCACTAAATGTGTATTATCTTCAAAGAGGAGTTACAAAGAGGTGCTAATTGTAATGTAAGTTCAATGAGGTGCTTCATGTAGATACACAGCAAAAATAGGACATCCTCAAGACCCACATCAGCCTTTACAGGCAAGTTAACAAGTGCTTAGAAATCATTTATCACTGGAGAGATGCCATTGTTGCTGATTGTGAACTTTTACATAGAGACGGTCCAAAGAAGAGGGGGAGGGGGAGTGCAATGTAGGAAGTGATTGTGAGTGCAGATACACATGTGCACTATTGGATATTGGAGTAGCAAACGTAAATCCCTCAGAAATAACCTGCAGTTGATGTACACTAATATCCCGGTATAAATTTAAACGAAATCCATAACATAAACGCATAATGAAAAACAAAAGGCAACAACACAGAGAAGAGAATCTGGAGGAAAATAAAGGTAACACAGTGACACAGTAACCTGTCTTTTCAGATATGCATAACTATAGATGACATCATTTCACATGGCAGGAGACAAGGCAGGGAGCACACACCAATCGATTCAGACAGACAAGACGAATGGAAAAATAAAAGTTATACAAATCAATCAACATGACTTTTATGAAATGTCTTTGCATAACCCAGTATTTGATTGATAGCATGATAAACAGACAACCGCTGTGCCAGCATTAAGAGATATTGTGTGTCCCACTACATTGAGGGAGGGGAAAAAATAAACTGAATAGAACATTTCTGTAACCAAAGCCATGGGAAGGGAAGCCCAAACGTGACTTTGTGGGAGACAGACATGGTGAAACAGCAGTTGAATAGGAGCACACAGCCTGTGCTTGTCCTCTCCTTGTACATCGGGGAAAAACAGGGCCAGCTGCAGACTAGACTCTTCAATGCCGCAATTTTGAATCGCTGATAAGAAAAATACTTAACTGAGGTAGGCCAGAGGACAAACAAACAGCCGACAGCGAGACCCTAACCCTCCTCCTGTGCGTACCGAAGGATGAGCAACATAATTTAAAAAGACATGATAGTAAACAGCATGGAGGCAACTTGGACTGAACTCTTCTTTTTTTTTTTTTTTTGTATTGCAGCATGAGAGCGTCGATTACCTTGTACTATTCAAAACCCATTTGAGTCAATGTAGTTATCTTCGTGCAGGCATGCGGTCCAGTTGGGTTGCTGGGGACACCATCACACACAGCGCCTGTTTTAGTGGGCACGAGAAGTCAATGGCTCGGCAGCTGGTCGACGCTCAACCTGACCGCCGGCCTGCTTCAGGGCTTTTCTTGCGGGGCCTTGAAGTGAAAGGGCGCGGAGACGAAGGGATCCGTGGCGCTCACCTCCGACGTCCACGAGTGCAGCGCCCCCACGGGGACCGAGCCCGCGGTGTCCTGCCGGCCCACCGCGGACACCACCCTCACGGCCACCGCGGGCTGCCTCTGCTGGGGCACGGGCCCCTCGAAGTGCCGGGAATACTTGGCCAGAGCCTGCGGACGGAAAGGTTGCGAGGCCACCTGTCCCAGGAGGTCCTCCTCAGGGGTGAGGCGGTGGACCAGGGAGGACTGCGGCGACTGGTTGGTGGATCGCCTCGCGAAGGGAGCCTGGAGGAAAACATCCGAGGGCTGCTCGGCGGCGGCCAGGGGACGGGGGAACGGGGCGTTGGCGAACACGTCGCCGGCCTCCTGTTGTGTGATCCGGAACGGGGCTTTGGAGAAGACGTCGGGGGTCACCTCGGCCGGCTGCGGCTCTCCGTGCTGGTGGGAGTGGTTCTGAGCGCGGGCGTTGGGGGCTTGATGGAACGGCGTGGAGGGTTGCGAATGTGGCTGTGGCTGTGGATGACGTTGGGCTTGGACACGCAGATCCGGCCCGTGCTGATCCTCATCCTCCTCGGAGTCCAGCAGCAGGGGTCTGGAGCCGCTGCAGTCATGGGCCGCCTCGTCGCTCTCGCTGACCTGCTTCTCCTCTTCGTCCTCCTCGACCTGTTCCCGGTCCTCCTCCTGCTCCTCGTCCTCCTCTTCTTCATCACTGGAGTGAACACAGCCTCCAGCTGGCAGCTCAGTCTGACTGCCCTCATCAAGTACAGCATAGCCATTACTTTCTCCTTTCAGTTCTGCAAGTGAGAGAAGAAAAGAGACAGACAATTATAATAAGACTAAGACATAAAGGCACATCTTTCCAGGTAACATACAATTTAAAACCCCATTGTTTGAGGCACTGAACAAAATAAGATACGACATTGTTATAAAAACAGACAGCTAAAATTCCTGATCAGTACACAACTAGCCAGCGTAAACAACACCAGTGAACAAATAGAACATCACAATAGCCCAGACAGCGGCAGGCTAGCACACCACGGGGTTCACCAGAACACTACACACAACATATTCTACTCCGTACAACACAGCAATACAGACAGCACTACTCAGGCTCTACCACAATAACATCTAATTACCTGGTTTCCACATATTGATTGCTGGAGAGCAGTCAAGAAACTCAACTTAACCAGCATCAAAACAAAATAACCGTTTGCAACAAACAGAGAAACACTGGTGGGTACTGTAGCTCAAGGACAATATGACTGTGTAAAAGGCAGAGAGGGCGGAAAGAGTGTGGGTCCATTGAAACTAGGAGAGTCAGCGCGAGAGAGAGTGAGCAAGAGAAAGAGAGAGTGAGCGAGAGAAAAAGAGAGTGAGCGAGAGAAAAAGAAAGTGAGTGCAGGAGAGAGAGAGAGAGAGAGAGGGCTCCCATTGTCATTCTTGGCTGAAAGACAAACGGCAAGAAGCAGAGACAAGAACAGACACAAGAGGGCAGGCTTACCTCGGCAGTGCAGGTACAGTAGCGGTAGTTACAGTAAGTGGCAGCTCTGGGGAAGAGGGTTAGTGGCAGCCATGAAACCTTTACGGCAGAGCTCAGACAGCTGGGAGACTGGGAGAGCTGAACAGGTTGAAGGATAGTAGGGGGTGATACAGCTTTGATATTCAATCGCTCAGTGTGGCTAAATGATGATTCGGCCAAGATTGTAAGTGTCATATGATCATTTGGAGACCCAAAGAGAATATACTAATTCCATATCATATGATCAACTGTTAAGCAGGTACAGAGGGACAGAGAGAGCAGATAAGTGAAGGGCATTTTAAGGAGAAGTTAAGTGAAGGGAAACGAAAAGGAACATTATTTAATTAACAATTTTATGACTTTTAGTCTTCTCGAACTACAGTGAAAGGAGTGAATTAGAAAATGAAACCCAGAGAGACTAGACTTCACATTTACACATTTTATTTAAGCTCCCTTTCTTTCTTTTTTTAACTCAGATTTTTTTTTTCTTACTTCAGAAAAATAGAAGGTTTACACTGAATAATAACTTTTGCTTCATCACGTGGACATTGTGGCGTCCTGTCCAAACGTGTTTGATATGGTCAACGTGATTATGCTCGTCCCCGTTAGAACACAGCCGACAGACAAAGTACATCAGCTTCACAGGTTAAAACTTTGCTAGCATGGCTACAACTCTACTCAATATACAGCACTGTGGTTTCCAAGAAGAATGTCTAAGATGGATGTAGAATTGCATAGGCTTGCCACACTAAAACCTGCAAATGGCCAAACTGTACAACATGGAAATCAGAGGAATCAATAATAATAACAACAATAAAAAAGAATATCCGAATGGGTTAACTAGTTGATTGCAGTTTGTCCAATGTCCACACAACCATACCAATCTTCTTGACATAGTTAGTATTCAAGCAATGTAATGTCTGTTTGGCTAGACTTTAAATCAAAGAAAAAGAAAACTGTGTACAGTTATGTCAGACCAGTTGTAACAACTAAATGGAAATGTGTGTTTTTAAAAGAAACATTTGCATTTCTAGACTAAGGAATTTTACATTGAATACATTTATTTGGGATTCTCAGCTTCGATTTAACACTTATTATGCCTGTTCCTGTGATATGCATTCTTAAAAATAGGAAAACATTTATCTGAACACTGGATCAAAGGTGTGCCAACTAACTTGTTCTGCAAGTTCTTTCCGGGAATCTGTACATTTTTTGCAAGTATCGCAACCCATACACAGCAAGCTGTGTGTTTCACAGGGAGGTGTCTGTGTCAGCTAATCAGAAGCACACAGTATTTAAAGGGAAAATGATTTGCAGAGATATCAGGAAGATGCTTCCGTCATATGCTCTGTTTCTGGTTAAAGAAAAGATCTATTCCATGGGTATGATCATCTCACGACCAGCTCAGATCAAAGCTAATTAAATAACACACTTTATGACAAACCAAACAAACTCACTTCAAAACCTCCCTTGAGAACTTAGAACAACTTCAGTTCAAAGACTCCAAAAATGACAACAATAGAACAAAATCATTCCCAACCTAAAAATGAGGGGCAGGACTCTGTTCTACAAGGGGGACAAAAATACTTTAAATAACAGAAAGGGCAGGGAAACAACTTTGCACTCTTAAATACAGCTTCAGAAAGAATAATACAGACTTCAACATGGTTTTCCTCCTATAATATGTACTTTGGGGACTTCATATATTTCGCATCAATACTGACTTCATACATTCATTCTTTAACACTCACAATTGTCACATTTATTCATACCATGATATATATGACATTTCTTTTTAAATATTGAACATTTTAGTCTACTTTTACGAGTGCTTTACATGGACGGAGAACGAGGACAATTGAAATGGTTTTATGTACATAGTTCTTTGACTTTTCTGTCCAGTTAAAAATTACATAGGCCCAGGGTAGGAAAGCAACAACAAGCAAGATGAAAGAGTGTGTGTGTGTATGTGTGTGTGTGTGTGTGTGTGTGTGTGTGTGTGTACTCCGGTATTGCACGGATGTATACATTTGATGTACAGGAGGGAAGTGAATAGGGAGAGGATGATGGATGAATCTGTGCAAAAGAGCAGACAGCATGGTAGGAAAACAGGGAAACCCTCTGCCGAAGTTTACCAGCTAGCTTCTCCAGACCAATGCACCTTAAGACTAGCTTCTTCAGACTCCCCATGAGCCGAGGAATATACCTCATGTCCTCTCATTTCCTTGTCAATTGGTCGAAGACAAACAAATATTCTAGGGTGGGGCCCAAACCCCCAAAATAAACTACGGTAATCTCTCCATAAGCTGGTATACTGTCATGCACTAATCACAGCATGCACTGTTTGCTTCCCACACACACACCCACACACCTATCAAAGGTGCGGAGGCTTAATGTCCGAGGCATGGTAGTACAGCAGTGTAGCACGTATTAATTACATGATCGCAACAGCATGTTCCTCGAAACCGTTTCGGAAGTATAGTAGCAGGAATGTCGCAATAGCGCAATAATCATCACCCAAAAAACCCGCCGGTAGGAATTTACGGTACAGCAGTTTTGATATCGCGGGTTTGGTGTGACGTCGCACAGTAAACCAAGTTACACAGAGGAAGGTGATGGGCTGCTGCGTGCCGTTGTATCAACCAAGTGCATGGTGAAGCTAACGTAGTCTAACCTTCACCGGGGTCAGTGGCGAACTGTACTGAAGCAGTGAGATCAAACGAAACCTCATCAGGACAAAAGACAAATAGACCTATGGCGATGGCACTGCAAGTGCATGTGGTCGACCAAATGTATTAGTTGCAGGCAGTGTATCGATAGATAGTTATAAGGGTCGGTTGACAGCTAACGTACTTGGCTAGCCCATACATGGTCGTGGCGGCTATAGGAAACATCAAGCTAACATCGCCAGGATCAGCCTCAAGCACTTAGCAGTTTATATTAAAGACAAACAGACCGACAGGTAGACAGACTCTTCACACAAATAAGTTTGCTGGGGGGTTAAGATGGTAAGAGAAAAGCCCTGAACAGAATAAAACTCAGAGGTGGCAGAGGGGATGAAGCAGGGCTGAGAGCGTTTGCCAGGCAGCAGGATGTGTATGAGGTCGCAGGGGTGGATCCTAAAGGGAAGACAACGAGGAATGCGTTGATGGATGGTAGGGCAGGCGGTTAAAAGCAGGGCTCTGGTGCAGCCAGGAGGACATACGCAGACAATGGGTCGATGCCATGATGTTTTGGGGAAATGACTCAGAGCCAGGCTAGGAGGGGGTAAACTTTTCACCCAGCCGTTTTTGTTGTTGTTGTTGTCGTCAGGTAAGCGGGGGATGGAAATGGAGGCACGCGGAATCTAAGGAGTCCACTTCAGCCCCCAAACTACAGCTAACCCCAGCCTAAGGGTGTCACCTATTAAGAGGTGCTCCATAGTGCATACTGTACAGTTAGCGCCTCCGTCTGCTGCCCCCCTCCTCCCCCCCCCCCCCCCCCCCCCCCCAACTGTGTTAGGACTGCATCCTGCCCCGCCGACCTCTCCTCCCCAACAAAAGGTAAACGTGTTGACCTTCGACCCCCCCAATGACCCCCCCCCCCCCGAACCCCCGAACCCTCTAGAGGTCGATGAGCTGGTCCACCAGCAGCAGGGAACGGGCCAGGTTGGGGATGCTGCTGGACTCTGAACCGCCACTGTTGCTGCGCGAGTGACCACCTGAAACAGCCCAGAAAGACAGAGACAGACAGGGAGGGAGGGAGGAGGTGTGGAGGAACCCAGGAAGGTGGTAAAGAGAGAGGGTGGAAGAAAAAAAAGAAAAAAAAAGGCCAGAGAAACCAGTTGGATGTAAAAATAATAGCGCGATGGAGAGGGAGAGACAAAAACAAGGCGGGAGGGTTTTCGGGGGGGGGGGGGGGGGGGGGGATAAGGATGTTAGAGGTGGATTTGAAGAAGAAATGAGGGAATGAAAGAAAAAGGGGGGAAAAAGACAGAGAAAGAAGTAAGCTGGGGTTATCAGTCCGCGGGGATAGAGTCACGTTCAGTGGGTGTACACACTAACCCTAGCGGGGACTCGGCCTAGCGAATCACGGCCACCGATCCCCCTGTCAATAAAACCCCACTAAACTGCAACACTACCTTCTAACGCAGAGGGATGAATAGTTAGATAACTCCTGTGTTAAAACGAGAGAAACTGCATGTGGAGTATTAGATATGGAGAAGCCACACTGATGTCAGAGAGCAAGTACAGTTGCACTGGGGCTCCCACACGCCCTTCACCATCAGTGTTTTGGGGACGAGCGCTAAGCTACTACCGAGGGCCTTGAATGAGGAACTACACCTCATTCATCTCAGTCTGCGGGGCTAAGCTAAGCAGCCCGTGGCACTGGCCTCGGAGCGGGTACTGTGGATGGACAATGGAGGCGATGGGGAGAGTCTACGCTGTCCGTCGGCCTTACCTTGGTTGGAGTTTTTGGTGACGAGCACGGGGATGGGGTCAAACTCGTCCTCAGCGCCCTTCTCCCCGCCCAACATGAGGTAGCAGGCGGAGTCTGCGGTGGGGGAGCAAGTGAAGGAGGAGGAATGGAGGAAGGGAGGAAGGTCAGCGCAGCCAAGAAAGAAGAAGAAGAAGAAGAAGAAGAAGAGCCATCGAGAAAAAAGGAGGGGGATGCAGGGAGTTTATCGACGGAATCAGCCGAGGCGCTACGAGCATTAGTATCGGCAGCCATGCTGCGTGTTTGAGGTAGCTTTCTGGCTTCCAATCAAATTAGTCAAGGGTCTGTTGATTGCCCCATCAAATTGACTCCTGCATCTACAAACTACACCCCTACATATATAATCAACCCATTTGAGTTACTTTGATACCAGACAGATGGCAAAATAATGTCTGAAAATGCACGACAGCTTGCTTCTATAAAGCTTGAACATGGGACAAAACTGGTGCCAATATCAGTCGGTTTACTCTGAGCAGCAGGGCAGGCCTGATACGGCTCTGTGACTTGTGTCGACCTGAACGCACATTCGAGACCCCAATCGAACGTTGTGTGGTTGATGCTGCATTGCAGCTGCAGTGCAGAAGCAGGCCTTACCAGGAGCTGACTGGCCTGAGGCCATGGAGACAGGGGCCAGCTCGTCCAGGCAGGAGCCAGCGCAGGAGCCAGGAGGGGCGGAGGAGGAGAGGGGAACAGAGGCAGACTGGGAGCCGGCTGGGGGCTGGACTAACAGAGGGTCTAAGAGCAGGGTGTGGGTGTGGGGGAACCGGGGGGGAAGGGAGGGAGGAAGGAAGGAAGGAAGGAAGGAAGGAAGGAAGGAAGGAAGGAAGGAAGGAAGGAAGGAAGGAAGGAAGGAAGGAAGGAAGGAAGGAAAGAAAATTATGTCCAGTAGAATAGAAAAGCATATAGTTAGCAACCCATTTTAGCATTTCAAAAAAAGAGTTTAACAAAGTTAAAAGAGAGCTACAGTATCTTTGATCCAAAAATACTATGCATTATTTTATGTAAGTCCTCAGTGGATGTTGATGACAGAAAATAAAACGCTTTCTGTTAGTGGCCCCTAGTGGAGTAGTTTCCCATCACACCCACTACAGAGTAACATGATCGCAGTGGATGGACAGAGTCAGAGGCAGTGGCCATGCTCTGCTTCACAATGCTAGCTGTTTTTCCTTAAGACCAAATGTCCACCACAGGGAATTTCATGTTGGAAAAACGTTCAGACTGGGTTTGTTTTCGATGTACGGTAAAGCGGCGATGGCAACGAACAACTCTAACGATTTCCCGTTCACCTTCCGCGGAGTAGCCCTGGGTAATTTGTAGCAATCACCCCTACAGCAACCGGTAATGGCTTCACGATGGTATGGTCGACTGCAAAAAGGCTGCAGTGAGTGAGAGGTGTATTCATCTAAGACTGCCTCTGTTTGTCAGGACTGCCAGGTAGGGGATGTGTTACGAAGGCCACTGATTCATGAAGAGCTTTCAACACCAACTAATAGCCAGCTCAGAGAGGAAACTGAAATGGTGTGCCAGGAACAAGGCATCGGGTGTCTAGAGGTATGTATGGATGGATGTAGGAAGTTAGGAACAGCCCAAAACAACAGGATCATCTCGCAGCAACCCCATCGATTCAGAGAAGGAATACAATCCGAACAACCCCTATTATTAGCCGCTCGATGCTGCAAAGTAATATAATATGGACTTTGTCCTATTACCATACAGGCTCACCTTAAGTAACACTACATCACTGATTCATGCTTTGTGTTCCATACGATTCCTCACTGTATCGCCGAAACTAAGCTATTGATCCAAGAAGCACGACGCATCAGAATGGTGGGGTGTTGTGGGCTGTACTGTATTTCTGACAGTAGCCAGCCATGATAACTAACCTGTGAAGCTGGCTGAGGTGAGCTCTGGCTGGGCTGTGTTTCTCTGGGCCTGGGGGGCATCCAGGCCAGGGATCAGGGAGTCCAAGCCCAACTCTGCTGTAGACAGAAACGAAGACCCAGGTGAATGGAGATCAGATTAATGCAGTAAGGTTGTATGGGTATTAGGTATATATATATATATATATATATATATATATATATATATATATATATATATATATATATATATATATATATATATATATATATATATATATATATATATATATATATATATATATATATATATATATATATATATATATATATATATATATATATATATATATATATATATATATATATATATATATATATATATATATATATATATATATATATATATATATATATATATATATATATATATATATATATATATATATATATATATATATATATATATATATATATATATATATATATATATATATATATATATATATATATATATATATATATATATATATATATATATATATATATATATATATATATATATATATATATATATATATATATATATATATATATATATATATATATATATATATATATATATATATATATATATATATATATATATATATATATATATATATATATATATATATATATATATATATATATATATATATATATATATATATATATATATATATATATATATATATATATATATATATATATATATATATATATATATATATATATATATATATATATATATATATATATATATATATATATATATATATATTTTTTTTTTTTTTTATGAAACAAAGGAAAAGCGTTATTCATAAAATGAGAAACAAATTAGACTTCATTCGAATTACAACAAATGAGTCGTTTCATGTGTTGAGAAAAGTGGATGCAGTTATTTTAGTTTTTCTTTCAGAAAGGTGACAGTCCAGTAATGGAGCATTCCTTAAAGCTGCACAGAGAAAAACAAAAGGATGTAAATGCATGCTGACAGGCAGGGAGACAGAACAGGGGTAGAAGAGAAAGGCGGTGGTTGAGGGTTGAGGGGGGGGGGGGGGGGGCTGTACCATTGCTAGAGCCCTGGGCAAAAGCGTTGCTGAAAGGGTCACCCAGAGGTAGCAGGTCAGGGAGCAACACGGAGGTGTCAGGTGACTTCAGGCCCTCTATCAGCTTAACTGTGAGCCAGCCAGAGAAGAGAGAGGGATTCCAGGGTGAAGGGAGATACATAAAGACAGGGAATAGAAGGAAGAGAGGAAGGGATAAATCCAGAGGAAGAGTAATGGGCATTTGTTGGTGCCAAACAAAGACAGAAGAGGAGAGAAAGGGAAATGTTAGACTGAGGCGAAGGGTGAACATCAAACGTCATATTCAATTAAGTAAAAAACACACCGTTGAGGTTAGGACTAGCTAAGTGAGGTCAAGATGTAGCTGTTGACAAGACACAACCATTAGGAATACTGGGACATAGATCTACAGTGTGTTACCATGAGAAACAGCTACTTGAAACATACTGGCGGGACCACAGATGAACATTTAATGTATTATATGGTTAGGGGTCGAGGTCAAAACAACCCTGGTGTGAATTCGGTGTGTTGGGACCACCATTTCGACTGGTTCCACGTAGCAGTCACAAACAGCAGCCTATTTGATTTGATGAAACCTTTATTTAACCTATAACATGCCTGGGGCAACGGAGAGAACCATCACGCCCACAGAGGACCACTCTCTAGAGTTAGGATAGACACTCGGTCGCACCAGATCCCCCAGAAGAAAACCGCATAAGAGCAGCGACGACATTCCACGCACCGGTAATACAAGCCAGACTCGGAGCACAGTCCACAGACACACAGAGAAGCAAACAGCTGCATGCAGGTTACAGTGAGCCATCGTCCGCACCCCGCCTGTTTACTTACATTGCTGCGGTGAGGCTAAACGGGGGTGGAGGAGGAACTGAAGCAGGGAGGGGAGGGGGGGCTGTGGGGGGAGGAAGGGGTCTCAGAACATGACACAGCAGATCTGACCCTTTGTCCCCTTGGCTATGGGAGAGAGGTCAAAGGTAATTTCTGCTCAAAAAAAGGCTTCATCCAAAGAGGACATCATATACTTGACCAGTGGGCACAAAAGGCTGCATATTGTTGGGAATGTATGCAATGTATGTTTGTTTAGGAAACGACTTCACAACGCTACATTCTTTTAACCTGAGACAATTACACAGTGAGTATACCATGGGTTCACCGAGTGTACTGTTTAAGCAGCGATTTCACACTGCTATACTGTTAAACTTTGGAACCAATCAGGATGCAATATCTCCTCATCGGCTGCTGACTACATGTCACTTCCTGCGGTCTTTCCCTTGCTTCCTATTTTGGTCCCTCCCTGTCACGTAGGAGTCACCACTGCCACAAGGGCTTCCCCTTTGCTGTAAATAGCCAAAGCTTGTTTCAGGCCCGTGTGTAGCAGCCAGTGAATGTTGTTAAGTAGGAGAGACGGAGAGAGGGGGAGCGATAGAGGGGTGGGGAGGAAAACAGATGGATAGAGCGAGAGAGGTGACTTTAAAAGGACTCAAGTGGATTAACGACCCCGAGTAACGACAACAACCCTGGCTGGAGACAAACACAAACAAAACAACGCCTGCTAATGTTCAGCTCAAGAGGTCAAGAGTTCAAAAGCCCCCCCCCCCCCCCCCGTTAACGCAAAAGAGCCAAAGTGAGGAGCGAGTGAAAAGGCTTGAGGAGTTGCTAATTAGCCTAGCGCCCAACAGAGAATCAACAACGCTGCCAGGCTCTGACACGGAGGGTGTGGGGGGGGGGGGGGGGGGGGGGGAGACAGAAATCCTATTAACATGGGGGAGTCGCTGTATTTGCGGTAGCCAGGCAACGGTCCAGGCACAGGTCCACCGGGGCGATGTGATCCAGCCAGTGTTGCTCTGTATTAGGGCCTAATCCTAAGAAGTGACAAGGAGCCACTGTGAGTCTGCCTGGTGTGCTTAACAAGACAGGACAGGAGGGCACGTCAGCCTGAGGAGAAGGAAGCACCACTGACAACAGTTCCCAGGGAAGGCGCCTTCGCTTGGCGTAGGTCCGTTTTAGTAGTTCAGCTCCAAACGCCACGGCAACCTACCGTCTAGCTCTTCTTGTACATTTGGTAGCAACCCGCCTTTTTAGCTTCTTGTATAATGACTGCCGTTTTGTTGCGTCGCAGATGTTTTCCCGCGAGGAATCCAAGACACTCAACGGCCCGTTGGCTTTCTAAGAACCTGAGGCCTGTCTACGGTGGTCCATGCAGAGACAGGGGGAGGGTTTTACCTGGGGTGTTAAAGGGGTCTGGGATACCCAACAACGCTGACCCTCGATCCAAACCCAGGATGTCAGCCGTCCGCTCAGCTTCACATCACACGGGGAAGGAGAGGGGTGAGAGAGAGAGAGGGAGAGAGAAGGGAGGGAGGGAGAGATAAAACAGGAAGCGATGACGGGAGAACAGGAGGAAGAGGTTTATGACAGCTCTAGAAACTAGAGAAAAAGAACCCGGTGCAGTAGCCCAGTAATTGGTTTCCAAGGATAAAGAGGGGGGAGTAGAACAACCCTGAGAGACAGAGCCCCCCGGGGAAATGTAGCTTTACAGACAGAGAGAAGAGCGGGGGGGGGGGTCTCCATGACAGAGGAGGTGATATATTGCAGATGGTAGCAGGGGGCCAGTGGACTGGTGTAGAGCCCTACCTGGGAAAGCCATGGAGGCAGCTGCTGGTTGAAGTCCTGGGATAAGGTTCTCGATGGAGCCACTGGATCTCTCCCCTGGCTTGGCTAACAAGCACAAAAAACACACACACACACACACACACACACACTTTCCGGTTCTAAAAGACGGTCATCCTTCCTGGCAACAGAAGCATTGGAGAGTGCTGTGTAAAGCACGCCTCATGCGCACACAGCAGGACTCACTCTCGGCCAGCTTGGCGAAGTCCTTGTTGAGCAGCTCCTCGGCGGTGAGCTTGGAGAAGTTGTCGTCGCCGAACGGGTTCCAGCTGGGCTGCGCTCCGCCGCTGGTTCCGGGAACGGGGGCCGAGGGAACGCCGCCGTCCCCCGCCTGATAAACACTCTGCTGGGAAGAGCACGGCGACCCGGAGGGCGTGGTGCTGGCCGACCTGCGGAAACGGCACGACAATCACCGGCGGACATCGGACATCGTTTACCTGGCGCGGACACTGGCGGACATTGTCCCGAACGCAGGGCACGGCATGCAAATAGAAGTGATGGGATCGGCCATGGGTTTTATTTCTAGACTGAATGAGACCGTTGATTACTGCTGGGTTCATAAAAAGCCTCTGTGTTCTCCTGTTTGTATGAATGGACTGTTCATTGCCCCGCCGGGACTCCCTCACTCCCTCACTCACTCACCCTCTCCCCCTCTCTCTCCCCCTCTGGTAATGAATGGACACTTGATCCCTTTGGATTCACTGACATGGGTGTTCATTCCGCTCACTTTGACTTGTTGAGGCCGGCCTCCGCGGCGGCAGCCTGCAGGAGCTGGGTGGACTTGCTGACAGGGACCCCGAACACAGTGCTGTGGGTGACGTCGCTCAGGATGCGCCTGTGTCCGCCCTTGGGGGCCGTCTTCGGGGACGTGGGGGGCGTCAGGGAGCCCACCTTGTGCATCCCGCGACCGGGGGCCTAGCGGAGGAACACAGAGTTTACGTAAATAGGACGACTCCGGGAACAATTTGGGGACTTCAAAATGTTGACTAAACACGAGGGGAAGTTATTGCGGAAAGCCTTAATTAAAAAGTACATGGAACAGAAACAGGGAAGTTCCTTGAAAGGACAGCTGGTTGAATCACAGTTTAAAATCAGTAATATACCCACGTTTTTAAACTTCAGAGAAATATTAATGAAAGAGGAAAGGCAAAGAGGTTTAGACAGCTCCCCAGGAAAGATATACCGGAGGATTTAATATAAATTACAAGAGGAGAAATCTCATTAAATCTCCATGATAACAATCAAACAGCCAAATATTAATTTCCGAATGTTAGAGTGAGGTAATAAATAGAACAAAAGCTTAGCGCATTTGGTTGTCATAACAATTTCAGCAGTGATTTGTCTGGAAAATCTCAAACTGCATTCGGAGAAGAAAAGCAGAAAAATTACACTAGCTTAACCCAACCTAAGAAATTGAAGCATTTCTCCAAATTATTCTATTTGATTTCTACTTCATCCCGAAAGAAAATAAAACCAAGAACTTAATGTCCCGTAAGCCACCACTTCTAATGCCAATAGAGCAGCAGCATGCACACGACAGCAGGGGGTTAGGTGAAGCCGCAGAAGCAGGCCTCCCGAGACAGCCACAGCCCATATGGAGCACTAGGGACAAGCAGCAGGGAGGCAGCAGGGGGCCGGTTACCATGGCCTCAGGGTCAGCCACGGCGCCAGCAGGGCCAGCAGCAGAAGGCTGAGCCAGGGAAAGGACGTCGTTTTCAGGGATAGGGGTGGCGGTCACAGCCTGGCCAGCTGGCTGCTGGAGGTGGTGGAGGTTGTGCTGGTGCTGAGACAGAGCTAGAGGCAGAGACGTAGGCTGCACAGCCTCAGCAGCCAGAGAGCCTGTAAGCTGGGGTTGCGGATGCTGCTGCTGCTGCTCCTGCTGCTGCTGCTGGTGGTGATGTTGCAGAAGTTGTTGTGGGTAGTTCTGGTGGTGTTTGTGGAGGTTCTGTTGCGCAGGGATAGCCAGTTAGCCGTTGTGGAGAGAAACACACAATTTTTCCGCGGGAATTCCCTGCTCTTCTTGTGCCTCGCCCTCTGTTAACCTAGTTTACCCTGATGTATTGCTCGGTGCCAAGGTAAAGGGATCAAGGGAATTGACAAAACACATAGACCTATCTTTGGCTTAATCACAGGCTTTTCAGCACATGGGGGTTTTAATCAAGCAGTGTCTGGTTGAGTGGCCAAAGAAAAAAGCAGTGCGAGATAATAATTGAACTCCTCATTAGAGTTCAAGTCTTTTCCCCATCTTTTCATCTGTATTGAAGAACAAGATAGTTCTTTAAGATGCCCAGCGCAAGTTGAATCAAACAGATTTGCATAATGAATTCCTGTGAAGTAAATGACGCAAGTTAAATGAATTCACAACCACGGTGGCAATTTGCAGGAGCCGTCTTTGAAACTGCTTTCATCAGTAAGTCAATAAGGCTAACGCTGGTTAGATCCAACACACATCAAATACACAAATTAAGTAAACAGACACCATATTGGGAAGCCTCAAGGGTACTAGGGTGGTAGTTGATTTACACAGCAGGGCTGAGTCCTTTTGACTAGCGTTAAGTCAAAACTTACCAAATTCAGAATCCTCGTTGCTATTTAGATATGAATTCTCAATGGGAGAATCACCCCGGGTACATCGAAAAAGTAATATTGGTGTACATTTATTTGAGCCCGGCCCAGACCCAGGCTAGCCCTGTTTGGCCCTGCAGTGGAAACAGGGCCACCAGTGAGGAGGTTAAGCCCACCTGCTGATTGAACTGCTGCTGCTGCTGTGGGCTGAAGAAAGTGGCTGCCTGCTGCTTCATGAAGATCTGCTGCTGGGCCGTGGCCATAGGCTGCGAGGGGGCGGTCTGAGCCAAGGAGGGCGTGGCCAGCGCTGCAGGTGCCCGCTGACCTGACTGGACAGCAGCGGTGGAGGGCAGTCCAACACCTTTAAAAAAAAAAAAAAAATAATAAATAAAATGTAAGTGTTGCCTCGTTAAATTCACACATAAATCTGTGTTTTGATTAGAGTAAAACAACGATCTCGTTAGCTTTCTTACAATGCTACTACATCGAGAAGCTAGTTTTGAATGTAAATATTGTAATTCATATTCAGATCACGTGTGCATCAGAATGAGAATGGGTCTTCGACACAGACAGAGAGGCCCTATGATATGAGCTCCAATCTGTCCCGTCTAAGAGTCGACAGACGGCCTCAGAGAGGCGGTTCAAAGGCCTCATTCATAGACAATTAAAAGCATCTCCAGCCTTTGCTTTAGTTGAACCCCGAGGATTACAAGGGCTCGCGTTACGTCAGGGGAACGACATGAACAGTTCAATATGTCAAGCTCAATACAGGATGTCTACCCCAGCTAGCACAGTACGCTGGCAGGAGGGCGTGGATGTGTGTGTGTGTGTGTGTGTGTGTGTGTGTGTGCGTAAAGCATAAAGAATGAGAGACACGGAGAGAACGAGAGAGAGATTGTGCGAAAAAGAAAAAAAGCTTTGGGTCAAATACAGACAAAAAGAGCTGGAAAGAGAGAAGGAGAGGCAGAGAGAAAAGAAGACAGATCGACGACAACTTGGGAGGGAGACAAAATGTCCGCACCGATAACCTGGGGCCCTCCCACGGCGCTTGTGGGTCTCTTGCGTGGCGTGGCGGCCGGCTGGATGGGCAGGATGCCCGTTATGTGCTGGGCCTGGCCCGCCTTGGGCCGCTGGCGCGGTGCAATGGACGTCTCCAAGGTGGGAACGGGGTCAGTGAGTCTAGCAGGGTTAAAGGTCAGAGGTTGGATATTAACGGTCTGGTCAGGGTGTTTCGATAGAGTTAGCCTGGCAGATCTCGTTGGTTTACATTCGGTTCCACACACGCCAACAAATAGGACAAAATGTCAGTCAGCACATCATCATGAGAATACCAATTGGTGTTGGCGAAATTGCAAAAGTTATTTTTTACCTGGCTTTGGCTAGAGTGGATTTTTTTGCCACAGCTTCGCTGGCTCTGATGGGCTCCGGGAGTTTTGCCGGGATAGGGGAATTCTAAGAAAGTGAGATAATTTGCAGAATGAATTTCAGGGCAAACTGTTTGTTTTGTGACCCTCAATGAAAGCGTCATCATGGCTGAGGTCACGACAGGAGAACATTGCAGGAAGCATGCTAGCTCCTTGGTGACACCGCCGGCTAAAAGTCCCTGATCGTCAACCGATTCTACAGAGCCCTAAATATTCTCTTTAATGCTGCTTTGTGGATGTGGTGAGGCAATAGTGCTGAGTCACAGGACAAAGTGCTGACACTGCTCTGTCAATGCATTGCACAGGAGCCTGGTGGGTGGGGGTAGAGGTGGGGGGGGGTGCCAAAAAAGCTCCGTTTCCTACTCCTCTGTCATTTTCCGTCAGTGATAAAAAAAAAAAAAAATAATAATAGATATATATAAAAATAAATCCCCCCCAAAATTTGAATGAGATAAGATGTAATGAGCAATTCTGTGATTCACTGGTAGCTTCCATCTGGACGACCTTCAACTACAGCCTGTTGTTAAATCGAATGTATAAATGACACATCTCAAGAGTGCCAGTGCAGAGCTGGTGCGGACTCACGTGCGCATTTTGGACGGGGCATTCTCGTCTGGCCAGCTTGAAGGCAAAGTGGGACACCTGGTAAATATCCGGCCTCATGTCGGGGTCGACCTCCAGCATGTACCCTAAGGAAGCAACGCAGAAAGATTACAAATAGGGCTCTTCACACTTTTCCCATCTATTGTGTCGCACTCTAACAGCTCACACTCTCTCTTCCGCTCTCTCACGGACACACACACACAAACAGAGAGAGAGAGAGAGAGAGAGAGAGAGAGAGAGAGAGAGAGAGAGAGGCGCATGAGTACAGAGCAGACGACAGAGGAGTTACTCACTGATGAGACAGTGCATGTCGTGGGAGTAGCGGGAGTTATCCGGGATGGTGAAGCTGCCGTCACAGATCGCCACTTGGCTCTCCCCAAAGGGCAGGGTAAAGTAGCACAGCTTATACAGCAGGCAGCCCATAGCCTGGCAAGCGTGCAGAGAGAGAGAGAGAGAGAGAGAGAGAGAGAGAGAGAGAGAGAGAGAGAGAGAGAGAGAGAGAGAGAGAGAGAGAGAGAGAGAGAGAGAGAGAGAGAGAGAGAGAGAGAGAGAGAGAGAGAGAGAGAGAGAGAGAGAGAGAGAGAGAGAGAGAGAGAGAGAGAGAGAGAGAGAGAGAGAGAGAGAGAGAGAGAGAGAGAGAGAGAGAGAGAGAGAGAGAGAGAGAGAGAGAGAGAGAGAGAGAGAGAGAATCTCAACATTACAGTTACGCAGCCTGAAATTAAATCAATTCAATGGGGACTTTAAGGATTGGCTGAGTGACGAGAGAAAAACAAGGGAAGGCCAGCTCACCCAGACGTCGGCCTTGGTGGTGATGACCTTCCCCCCGTAAAGGTTGACCATCTCTGGGGCGCGGTAAGACAGAGTAGTGTACCTGTGGACAGACAAAACATGCTTTCAGAGCAGTTTCAGACCCTTTAAGAACATGCTACAAAGTTACAGATACAGACAGAGGTAGGATATGATTGGTCAATGTTGCTCTCACTCCCTTTGAATTGACTTGCATGTTCAGATTTGGGGGTTTACCCTCATTACTAGCCCTGTCATTCCAACGCCTGCCTTCAAAATAAACACCCCACATCACCGGTGGGGGTTAAATCCTTACACAAAGACAGAGGCTAGTATTCATTGGACTTTCAATTTGAATTACCAATACGTTTTTCAATCCTTAACTATCTGAGCATGATTCCGCGGGCCGTATTGAATCAGGTCTGGTCTGCTTTAAGTCAATACTCTGGAGTCATTGTAAAAAAGAAAATGGATGTACTACTACACTCACAGTGGCCCTCACTCAGATCGAGTGCTTGTTTGCTCAATTTCCTAGCGAACACAACGCTCTATTCAGTGAACGAGCAAAGACAGCCAGCCTCGCCATATTGCGGAAAAGGAAATCGAATTCTAAACTTCAAAAGGGAGGTTGCTAAGTGACACGGGAGAAGAGGAAACACTTACTTCTTGATTTCCTCCTCCACCAGAGGCACGCCCTCAACCGAGGGGTTCTGGAAGCGGTTGGTGGCGCTGCCAAAGTCGCACAGCACGTAGTGGCCTCGGTCGTGGAGCAAGATGTTCTCCACCTACACACACACACACACACACACACACACACACACACACACACACACACACACGGGAGATAGAAGGTGGAGACCGTAGGACACGTTTTAAACACCTTACACATTGCAAAGTTCAGACTCATGATTGAGTTAAATCAACATCAACAGTGTGTGTGTGTGTGTGTGTGTGTGTGTGTGTGTGTGTATCAAAACAGCCTTCTATATATGTATACACACTGCTTTGATATTCAATTTCACAAACATATACATCCACTAATGCATCAGCCTGCCTTGAGATCTCGGTGGATGATTGGCGTCTTGCACTGGTGGAGGCGGGCCAGGGCCTCGCAGGTGTCGCAGAAGATCTGCAGCACCTCGGCCTCGGTGAAGCCCGTCTGCAGCCGCTGGTTCATCAGGTTCACGACCTGGCCCCCTGCGCCGCACCCCCCAGCAGAAAGGGCAAAGGTCAACGGAAGGGCCCGGCATAGCCCACTTCATGGCAGGGTAGACTAACATACAATGGTGTTTTTACAATACCAAACTGGGCTAAACAGGTAACACAGCTGGTAAGTACTGGCACCACAGTATAAATCCAAGCTGTAGCGAGCTGAACCCCGAAATAATAACAGTTGGAGATGTGCCATGCTGACAGAAACCACAGCAACGTCGTGGAAAGTAGTGAAGAAAAAGATCACGTGAGAGCGACAGAAGAGAGGAGTAATTACCTCTGCAGAAGTCCATGAGGATAAAGACCTCCCAGACGTCCCCGGCTCCCACCGCCGTTATGCTGGAGTCTAGGAAGCCTACGATGTTCTTGTGGCCCACCAGGTCACGCTGTGTGGAGGGCGAGAGGAGAGGCAGACATCAAAGAGTGAGCCAGTTACATTAAGACCAGGAGGCATTACACCAGCAAACCTAGCTGACTGTGGCTAGTGGGACTAGCTGATATGGGGAATGTGTTGCTATAGGGGGTGTTTTTTATTATGTAGCGCTATAAAAAAAAAAGTGTGTGTATGTGTGTGTGTGTGTGTGTGTGTGTGTGTGTGTGTGTGTGTGTGCGTGTGCGTGCATGTACACACTTTTAATCGGAGCACAACTCTGTGAGGGTTTACGAGTCGGTGCCAGCAGGCCTGGAAGTAATAATGACAGCCATTCTGTAATAACCCACCCGGGCTCCCCACCCCCACTCCCTCCCCCTCGGTACCCCTGGGTGCGGACTGCGAAACCGGGCCGCCTTCATCTTCCAGCGGGGGCCTCTCCGGATAGGAAATGGAGGGGTGGAGTGGGGGTTTTTGGGCAGCAGGGGGTGGAGACGGGGGAGTTCCACTGCTGGCATGCCAGCTCAACAATATTGAGCAGCCGCCTGCGACTGCACTGGGACTGGGCGAGTCAGTAGCAAGCCCAGGGCTTCTTTCCCTTGTTCCATCCTCGCCATTGTGCGTCGACTGTCTATACTCTGATATTGCCAGCCTAACTTTCCCCCTACATCGCCTAACATTATAACCTTTTTTGGTTTTAAATATGCAGGTAGCAGCAACACAGATAGAGTCCCATTCAGAGCGTTCTTTTATACAGGACGACGGGTCATTTACATAAACACAGCCTAGAATCGTCAAGTCATTGTCATCGAAACACTGTGGCATGATTGAGAACAATGACGATGATTATTTTTATGACGATGATGATCATGGTGGTGGTTCTACCAACCGGCCTTGACAGAATCACAGTCATCATCATCATCATCGTCCTCGGTGACCCTTCTCTGGGTGAGACAGGACATTTATGTGATAGGAGTATGTGACAGATGCTAAGGTTTTTTGACTTGAATTGAATTGAGAGCGGTGTGGACAGGCTTTAGGTCTCCTCACCATGATCTGGATCTCCAGGTTGCAGATCTGGAGGTCATGCTCGTTGTTGACGTACATCCTCTTGAGAGCGCAGCGCACCCCCTGGTGCGTTCGAACCAGGAACACGATGGCGAAACCACCTGGGAGAGGAAGGGACAGGAAGAGAAGCTGGTTGGTTTAAAAATGGCCGAGCTGGTGCGGGAAGCAAATAACGGCAGCAAAATCAACGACGACGTGTTATTATTTATTTATTATCTTCAACTGTCAGTACTATTCAAGTGGCGGTAATGCAGTAACCCTGATGAGATTGCTGACACACACACACACACACACACACACATTTGTGAATCATTCGGGAAGACAAACTGATAAATTGGGACCACAGTCTGCTGCTGGTAAACGCTCAGCAAACACTCCACACACACACACACACACACACACACACACACACACACACACGTCAGACAAGACTCCAGCCCAGCCAGGAGCGAGGGACAGAGTAGGACAAAGGAAAGGAATGCTGTGGAATGAGTGTGTGCGGGGGAAAATCCGTTTTGGACCTCTGATAGGGAGAGCTGAAAATAGCACTGCAGACCGAGACACCCGAGTCAGCAGGTGTGCAGAGTGGGAAGACGGATTATAAATACTGGAAGAACAGTCGGAAGGAAAGAGACGCCATGACAGGGGAGGGGGGAAGGAGGGGGTAAATCCATCCATCCAAATCACTGGTCAGGTGGTGCTGCAAACAAGCCCTTCATCGCTCGGCCTTTTTAACTATTCAGACACTTTGAGTCCATTCACAGCCACGTGGCAGGGAGACGTGTGCTTCTGCTGGTGTGTTAAGCCCCTAATGAGCTCGGAGTAACGGCTCAGGTTCATAATTATATCAAATTGAGGTAGAGGAGAGAGCAGACTATAATCTGGAGTCCTGGACCAGGAACCACTTTCCCTAATCTTCAAAGATCGACTACAACTTAGTTACTTCTCTCTGACTACCTCCCACACCCACAGCCACAGCCACAGCCAGACAGCCAGCCAGCCAGCCAGCCAGCCAGACAGACAGACACACAGACACACAGACACACAGACACACAGACACACAGACACACACACACACACACACACACACACACACACACACACACACACAATAAATTGTGGTAACTAATCCAGACCTTCAGTCAATCAGTCGCTTAATGAGCCAGAAGTCGGTTTTAACTCTCAAAGTGGAGAGGCATGGGTACTTTTTCCTGGCAGCTTAGCGAGCCCAGTGGGTAGCCCTGAAGCGTCACAGCAGGCTTCCTGTGTGCCCATGACCAGGCTGAGTCATCCAGATAGCATCAGCACTTTGCCAAGGACAGCTCCACGTGACCTGTCTGCCTGTGCTTTTCATCCGCCTTTTTTTCCACTGAAACCGACACAAGCTGTGCAGCAGCAGACCGTACGAGTAGGAGTTGGGGGCGTAGATCTAAACTTAAGGACAATCCAACGCCTGAAAGCGACATCAAGGGGCTTTAACGTAAAACAGTACATGCACATGCATGGTCAAGATACATATTGTCTGACCTCGAAGTCTAAGTAGCCCACTTAAAGTATGTACGCTATGATAGAATGCACACAGTATGCAAAGCACTCGGGTGTGTGTGTGTGTGTGTGTGTGTGTGTGTGTGGCAATCTTCGAAGCGGCTGACGCAAGGCCCTGCCTCGCCTTGGCTGTCTCACGCCGTCAAATCAGGTTGGCTGCGTGAAAGCTAAACCGATTAGCCGTCTTCTTACGCAGCATGCAGCCGCAGCCTGCCTTCCCCACTCTGCTCACGCCGGAAGGCAAAGGGAGCTACAAATAGCCCCTCCAGGGCTGCCTCCTTGACACGGATGACGGGCGGGAGGATAAAACCTGCGGTGCACACACACACACACACACACACACACAACCACACACACAACCACACACACAACCACACACACACACAACGTCCCCGGGCCGTTATCATAAGAAGTTCAGTCAACAGTGAGTCGCCGTGTGTCGTCAGCCACGGACCTTACATAACAGGATAGGCCCCCTATAAATACACGCAGGGCCCATGGTTGAAACACATTTGTTTACCGTGATGCTTTGCATGACAGCGCACAGAGAGCAAATGAACTGCCGCCGCCATGGTTTCACGGACGCTCGGCTGAGCAACCAGAGTCCATACGAAGGTCCAGCTCCGGACTCAAAGCAAAACGCAAAGGGTTTTTAAAAAGGTCTTCATTTGGCCAGAAATACTTCAGTGGTGATGCAAAAGTTAAGGATATTGTGTCATGTTCTCTCGGTGGTCGACATGAAATGGGAGCCTAGCTTCAGGGACGTATCCTCTCTTACAAAACCGGCCATAGAAGCACGGGTCTAATGTGGTACGCTTTCATTTTACCCCACCAGAAAAGGAAAACAACAAGCCCCTGTGCTGATGCTGCGACAAGAAAGCAGAATGTCATTCAAAAACACTAACGTAGGCTTGGCCTGTCGGCATCACCTAGTGAAGGAGACCTAATGCATGACAACAGCAACATTATTCACAGAAAAGAGAAACTTTGCCGCTCATTAGAATGTAAATCGTCACATAGTAGTCTAACTAAAAATGCACTTGTCAGCCAGCCAGAAACAAAATGGTACCACCTTAAATATTATTGAAATAGTAACTGCAGGAATGAAATAGCCAGCAAAAACAACCTGCTAAATATTCAGGAAATCTATGTAACCTAGCCCGTATTACAGCTTGATCTAACAGAAGTGTCCCCATATCAGGGGAGGCCGTTTAAGGGAAAACATAAACCCTGTGTCAACACCAATACGGTCATGTTTCAAATCTACAACGTTAACCTTCCCATCAACATGTTATCCAACAAACAAGCAATTAGCCTCGGCTTTGATCATTACTTAATGAAGTGCTACCTGGAGTTACTTATTTAGAGCCGAATAATCACAATAAGGGACCCTCTCCAATTGTGAGTGAGTGAGTGAGTGAGTGAGTGAGTGAGTGAGTGAGTGAGTGCTAAAGGAACAACTCTCCCTTTTATCCAGAAAGAAGTCAAGGATAGAGGCCTGCTGGCCAATCTAACCCACAGGGCTGGGGTTGGGCAGCAGACAGATGGTCCCTGTGGGCCTCTGATAAATTAATCACTCTCCGTCCATTCATTATTCAGTAACAGGCCCTCTCAGCTGGCACCAGCGTGGCACACTAATCTTCAAGACTACCACAAAAGTGTGTGACCTCAGCTGTGTCTCATGAAGAATACTCGTGAGTGAATGACCAAACATACAATATGTTTGGGAAAGGGGCCAGTCGCCGTAGATCATGAAACAGTTTACAGTCACCTGTCATTGTGGGTAAGATGTGGGAGTGTGCCAAGAAGCCGGTACAAGAAAAAAAAATGAAGTCTCCAAAATTCCAGATTATCATACTAGAACCCTCCTTCCACTACGCGAGGACCTTTGAACCTGAAAACTAGGCCTACTGTTATCCTCATCCCAGACTAAACGGGCATTCTAACAGCCACTCCCTTTGTAAACAAACAACCATAATTCAGAGGAACTTGTACTTGAAATGCACTAAAAGCTTTAGTGACAAATCACAACACACTCCACCTAGCCTTCAAGGTATTCAGGGTCAACTGTATAGCAATGAGACGCCAAGTGAAAAGGAGTCTGTTGGCGTAATGGTGGAACAAGCTTTTTGACACACCCTCATCCACACCCTTCTAAATACTCTTCAGGCGATCCTACGTTGTTCCTCAGTCCAGTAGCGTTTGAATTCCTCAGAGGAAACAGGCATGCCCTTAAGAGGTAACAGACAGCTTGTCTACTGCTGCCTGAAAAAGTGTGCAGCTGCTGTAGTCTGAACAACTACTTTCGTTCTCCTAAAACAGGTGCTGGCGAAGTTTCTCTTTAAGGTGTGCTTCCATGAGCATGTGCATGAATACACTTACAATGTACTAACTAAGTTAGATAATGTTGGATCACAGTCCACTCAGGAAGAGGACTGTGCATTATCCCTACTTTGGTCTTGAAACTACAATTTTTGCTCAATTAAAGCAAAACCCGGATAGTCCATTGATATTATTGTACAATATTACCTTCCGCAATGGTTTCCTCAACGGTCACTTGATATCGCCCAATGGTGAAGACCCGTCCAATGAAACTGCCACCACCACAGGAACCACTGCCTCCTCCACCTCCACCCGCTCCAGATCCAGGCCCAGAGCTCACCAGTTCCCGACGCGAATCGAAGAATTTCTTCATTTTGATGTTACTCAAAGATCCGTGAATTACAAACTAAAACAGCTTCAGTATGAACAAATAATAGAGGACCTTGTTTAGGTTCCGGTAGCTATCAGCTAACTAGCTAGGTCGCTCCTTGAAAATCCTGAAGCTAATTGAATAAGTAACGTTAATTTAGCAAAAGACAGCTAGCTAGTTAAGCTTGCTAGCAAAGCCCAATGCTAGCCAGCTGCTAAATCATAAAATAACCCAATAATTGTTTTGCTGTATTAGTCATGTTATTAGAAAGAAAAGGAAGCCGGTCAATGCCTTCTAGGTAGTGTACATGCGGAGGTCACTGCCTCCAACACTCGACTCAAAACCACGGCAGAGTCAGCAACACTAAAGGAAATTGATAGCTTAGCCAGCTAGCTAGCTAATGCTATATATTAGCCAGCTCTAATGACAGCTGTCAGATGGCTGCTGTGATGCCTGGCAGCCGGACTGACCCTACCGTTTCTAGCAGTCTATGACACATCTCCGACAATTTCTTCGGCAGGATGGCATTTGGCTTCTACAACTAGTCATCATCCTACGATGTATACTGTGTTGTTTCTTTTCAACATAACGTTGTTGCTTGGCTGCCTGGTCAGCAACTAGCTACGATTCCGTAGTAGCTTAATGCTATATGAATTTTGCTAATCGTCTGTGTCGACTGGCTGACTTGTTCGGTGGTGGACTACCTCCCTTTTCCTGTCCTCGAAGAAATTACCATAGGCTATCTCTTTCTTTCTTTTTTTTATTTTTTTCACAAACTTTTCGGATATGGAATAATAATATATCTGCATTTAGTTGCTCGCCCCAATAGCAGTCAATAGGTTTCTGGACTTTTTATATACAAAATGAATAACATAATTTTCAAGAGGTTGTATTGCTAATGTTGTCAAGTGGTCGTGCTTCTTGGTTAGCTGTTTTTGTCAGGCTGGGGAGATGGTACAGCTATTTATTCACAAATTAATTCAAGCATTTCTTCATTAATTAATGAAATCATGAAGTTATTCAGTCAGTCAGTCAGTGAGTGAGTCAGTCAGTCAGTCAGTGATAATTTCCACCAATAAAAATCAAGGTAAAAAAGTGGATTATAAAATAGGTATATTTAACACCAGGCTCAACCCTATCAATTAAGTCGTGAAAGAATATGTACTGGCAGTAATTAATAGTTTATGTTATTTTCAAGGGTCATTCAAGAGTTTAATAAGATAATTTATGTAAGCTACCTAACAGTGACATTAGAGTGTGAAGGACTGTAAAGGGATATTAAGATATTTTAATCATAATCTAACATATGGAACAGTGTTCTGTTTTCATGAACATATGATATGGATGATATAAACTATTCTATACTAAAATTAGACAAATAGTCATTTTAAAATGAATATATACCGAACATTTATATCCTATCTTAGCCAGAACTTCCTTGCATAATAGATTTTTAATCTCACTGGGATCTTTCCTGGTTAAAAGTTAAAATAATATTCGCATATGTTTATCCTCATGGGGTCACTGTTTTACCACAGAATAACAATTTTTCTTTATCTCAAGATATTTGAGAAGTTACCGAAGGACTTGGTTGAAGAAACATGACTGACAGTTTGATTCACCGGGATTTCCTTCTCAAATGCATATCTGCCCACTAATGGCCCAAATCTTTCTACTGTAAACATAATTTCAAACAAGATGCAATGAGACTTGTGGAGACTCTACAGTTAAGCAATTACATTGGATTATGTGAAAAGAAGTCGTGAATATAATTTGATCTCAATTTATCTGTTCTGCCCTCACCACACAGCTGATGTTTCTTCAATAATTCGTCCTAGGATGCTGTTATGTGGCAGGGTCGTGAATGTGTACATGATCTATTTGTCACACAGTCAGGGAGATCTTTCCATTGGAAAATTGCTTTTTATGAGGTCATTTTATTTACAGTACCACTTAAAGCAATGATCTGTGAGAAAGGCCCAGTGCATTTGAGGTCAAACTCATCCATGCACCCATACTAAAAGTTACCAGAAATCTTCCTAGCAAAATTCATTATAAAAGATTGAGGGATTGACTTGAGATAATGATCTTGAGCTGTCTTTTCCGGTGAAATTTCAAGCCCAAAAAATCTATCTGGGCTTCTGGCTATTTCTGATAGCAGACAGCTTTTAAATAAACTTGTCCTTCTTAGTTTGAAATGGTGGGAAATCCATGTTACAGGTGCATAAATAGTAGCTTCACTGCTTTGAGTTTGTTGTTCAGTAATTAAATGCACAATCCTTGTAACTAAATATTAAACACATTATAATCAGCATAGTGTAGCAAAGTTCATTCTCACAATTCGCTGAGGATGCTGATCTATATGTAAACAACCTGGACAAACCCAGACCCCAGAGAATCATTTGTTGGGTTTACTATTGTTTAGGTATGTAGTGTCAAATTATTCATCCAAACAATTTAGACAATGAAACCGCACACTAAAGCAATGTTTCCACACTAACATAAGCAACCAAAGTCTTTCCAGCCACGAACCAAGTTTTAACAAGATTTTAAAGATGTTTGTTGAAAACTGTGAGGTGTGCATAACCAGTGGAGATTTAGTTTGTATATGATCAAAGAGGCTGCTGCAGACCAGCACTCCCTTTCCTTGAAAAACAAAACATTTATTTTCTAAAAGAAAACCTAACACCTATCATAGGTTGGGCTTGCTTCTTGGGCCTGCTTTGGATTTCAATCAGATCAGCATAAATCTTCATATGATTGTTAGAAGTGTGTTAATGGCAAAATAGTGCAGACAAGGTGTAACAACATTGGTGGATGAAGTTCCCACTATCTCTCCAATAGTTGAAGACACATCTGGTTCTCATCCTGGCCTTAAGACGAGGGAAGTCTGTACATACCTGAACAACCACTCTAAGACAGGTTCTTAAACATTTCTAGTCTGCACAAATGTGTTCTTTAATATCAGAGCAATGTCAGGATCTTAATGATTTCCGTATAGGCTTGTTCCAAACTCTTGTCTTGTCTTTAAATGTATGGAAAATTCAACACCGAGCTTCGTCAGTTTTTGTGAATGTATGAATCTCGAAAGGCTAACAGAGATCACTTTGTAAATGTTGTTGTGACATGATTGGAACTGACCTACAAACCAGGTTCCATATTAAGTGCACATGACCATCGCTTATGTGTTTTGACATTTGGTCTGAAATATGATCGTTTTCATAACCTTCGGTACATTGCAATAACAACAGTTAAGTGTTCACACATTGTACGTCTTGTGGAAAAGGAAAGCAACAGAGCAGAAAATTGATTGCACATTTCAGTGCTGCATTTTATCCCAAGACCATAATGTTTAATTGTTCTGTTCTGCCTACTTATGTCAACACAGTCAACACCATCTCCTTCCTCTCTCCATTACATGTTATCCATCCATCGCGTTCAGTCATACAGCATAAGCACCTCTACACCTATCCAAAGAAATGACACATGAGAATACTGGAGAAATCGGATAATATTCCGTATGCTTTGATTTGCAGGAGCGCGATAAAAGATTTTGTCATAACCTTACAGAAAAAAATGGGAATACAGGTCCCCTGATAGCAGCTAACTTATCAGTCATTAAAAAAAAATCTATGAGGAAAGACTGCCTTTCCTTTTTTTTGTTACATGTAAAAAAAACTTTTTACACTAAAATGCTGCCAATGAAAATAAAGTGGACTGGAGACATATCTTACAATTTGATATGCACTTTATGTGTTATCTGACCTACAGTAGCAAAAGCAGCCACAGGGCACAGGTGAGGCAGTAATGAGCCACCACAGGAAGCAGCAGAAAGGCTGCTTTCAATGTATTTGAGCAATATCTCTATAGAAATATCGAAGGTAAGTTGCTGATTATTATAGGGAAAAATAATATCCGCAAGCTAAAAAATAGTAACCAATCCTACAAAGTTTTGTAAATGAATTGAAACATTACGGTCCCTCTGTAATGTAAACTCAGAAATAAGTTTGCTGTGTAGCCTGACCATATGTAGTTTCTTTTTAAAATATTCGGTTTCTTTCTCCTCTTGCATTATATAATCCAGTTATCACAGCCAAGGACCATGCAGCAGTTTGCCCTGTGCCCAGTTGAGTTGGTGTGGGAGAGCAGAGATTCTGCCTTTCCCTCTCCGGCACTGTACCTGTAATGGTTAAGAGAGCGAAATAATGACTCTGTTTTAACCCATGGCAAATTGTTCCCCAAATTAAACGTCACTGTAATTACGTTGGCAACCAAAATGTCAGTTATTCCGCCCTATGACAGACTATTTTAGAACTCTTAGCTTTAGTGCTCTCCTCCTACACTGCTAGGAAACATGTTGTATGTGCATATGTTTGCCTGTTAGGACATGCTTGTCCTGGGAGGCTGTCAGTCACACAATGCCTTCTACGCTCGGCAGCTGTATTGACCTGGAGGAGGTGATGGTGTGGATAGAGTCAGTGACAACAACACCTTACAGGAAACAATCTGTCAATCTATCGTCACTTTAGCTAGAAATAAAGGAGGGGCGTTACTTTATTTAAAGTGCTAGATTACATTTATGTCCGCGAATTGAATGATTGTTCTGCTCTCATACACAACATTTAGATTTTTATGTTTGTTTGACTGTGCACAGAATGTTGTGCATATTTTCACAGATTTTATAAATGTTTTACATGTTTGCCAGACTACATTACCGGAACAAGAGAACTATCGGACCTACACACAAAAGATCAAGTTTTGAAATACGCTTCTGGTGTAAATACATTTATTACATATCAACACAAGTGATGGTTTGGGCACAGTTTCACTTCAGACGGTCGCAAAAATTGTTTTTCAGCCCAGACCCCACTAATCAGCAGAAATCATGACAGGCAGGAAGAGAGAAGCAAGAGTAGAATGAAAATAATGTAAACTTCCCCTGGAATGAAGTTCCTTCCTTAAAAGAGGGGTGGGTCAATATATTGGTTTAAAGTCCTCCTTCTAAGCAGTTTTGTCTCTTATGAACCAGTATAGATGTTTCTTACCCTACACATTTAAGACTACACTGTAATTAAATCAAATAAACGACATGTCTTCATTAATATTGGTTGACAATGAAAACATTTAAAAATAGAGTGTGGTCCTTCCATTACCTTGTGTTGAGCTTAACTGATAAACAATCAAAAGGCATGCAATAAGTGCCTTGTTAGGCTGCTGCCTGACTTCAGACATAAACTCTGTCCCTCCAGGTCACCAGATCCCCGGCCCCTAAACAGGTCTGATCGGGTCAGTCCAATTCCCCTCCGCACAGTCACAGCTGCCTTCCTTGCATAACCAGATCGGTATCAGTTTTGGCTCCAATAACAAAGCTCTTTTTTTTTTGTTTTGTTAGGGTAAGCACCTGACTGGGAGTTTATTTTTAGCGTTAAGTGGGGAGTCATGACTATCAAAATAACAGGGGACAAGGAGGGGATAAATTCTGTTATCTCTCTGCCCTTTTGACACTGCCATCAGACGTTTCATAATTGTAGGTTTTTTATGACTAATACATTCTCCATTTTATCCGAAGTCTAGACAAAGTAACATCATAATTAAAGGAAATGAACTGAGTGTTTGAAAGGTAGGAAAAAACACACAGTATTGAACATACCCTTCGCTGTTTATTCGTAAACCTTTGAACTTTTAGGGACTTTAGATCAAGAATACTGTGATAGGTATTTGCAGGATAATCTCTATGGGTAAAAAATATTACCTACTAGGAATGGTATTTTTTTTTTATAATCATGATGAACTCGACAACACAGCACCTTTAGAATATTGGTCAAATCTACATGTTATTCCAACATCTTTTATTTATTTTTAAGGCGTACAACACCATGTGTGGCTTCAAATGGATTTGTTTTCAATGGCAAGTTCCCACTCTACTTAGAAACTATAAAGACCAGAATAAGTAGCAGGTCCCCTGTGTGACTGATACAGCCCCCCCCCCCCCCTCCCCTGCTTTCTGCCCCATCCTTTGGCACAACAGAGGGCATTCATCAAATGTCCACCGACCCCAGTGTGCTGTAATACCACACTAATGAGTGTACAATGGAGACCGTTGGTCTGCCATGTGTCTCCCTCATGGCTTCCAGGAACATGGACATGACAGATTGACATGTCTATGTGCCGGATGAATGGCTTAATGTCTTACATGTGTCACACGCCTGTTTGGGGATTATCTTGGGTTGGTGTAGTCCAAGGCTTGGGAAACATGTAAAAGTTAACAGTTTAGATTGTCCACTCCAAATTACTTACCGATGCAAGGACTTCATGCCGCCTGACGTTTAAATTACTGTTGTGTCAATGATTTGCAGGGTAAAGTTGTTTAAATAGCAAAGGCATCCGTTTGAACTATCCAATGAACATGCTAGGAAACAAATGATGCAGAAAATCGTCAAAGGTGGACATTTGATTTAGTAGCTGTCAAGTGTTTTCACAGCAACTGGAAGAAACGGACAGTATAAATAAACTAGGGTGTTCGCAATCAGGTAAACACACTTAAGTGTGTGATGGTAGGAAAATCAGGGTCACCGTAGCCATAGTTACAGCCCCTGGTCTACAGAGAGGTAGACGTGTTCCAGTGGCATAGTCCGCTGGGCTATTTCAAGCCTTAAAACTGTCAGTTCTCTCTCTCTCAGTTCATTAGCGTCTCAGGTACTTGATCCTTGGGGAAGGCCCGGATAGAGGCTGGAAATCCCTCATCATGACTGGTCAAGTCCAAAAGGTCACGCAGTCGAGTGTTCCACGCTTTACAAAGCATACCTTGAATGAGCACCGCAGTACGTGCAGACAAGGCTCTCCAGGGGCAGAGCCCAATCCGTTTGTACTTGTACTTCAGGCCTGTGTGAAGCCAAAACCATGACAAACATCAGAGGCAAATGATCAGCCAGTGTAAAAGGAGAAGGCTAGTGTGAAATCAATAAGCGATTATAAGCGATTGCTTTGTTCCACATCAGCCTTGCTATTTCCTACCGCAGGCCGACCAGCAGAAATATAACAAAGATACTGGCATAAAGATTAAAGCTCCAGGTTGACATAGCAAGATGTAAGAGTATAGGCTTCTGATTTCTCTCAGGAGACTAGCAAAGATCATTAGTCATCCTTATAGAAAAAAAATTACTTTCCATTTCCATATGGAACAGATGAAGATTCCGACAACAGCCTTTTGGGGATGACACATTTTCTCCATGCTTTTGTTTTTTTTGAAACGCAGAGAAAATCATTTCCATTCAAAAGTGATTTCATCTCAATTATGTCAATGAGTTATCTTTATTATCTTTGATTATATTAAACAATTCACATATTGTCAATGTCCCATTGACATCATGAACGAGGTTTATATGAGATGAAAAGCAATTCCAGAGACGCTTCCTTCCACCAAACATAGATAATATAAATGTATTTTTCAGATAACCAATGAGGTCTAGCTTTTGGGAGGATTTTGATGTGGTTTGATTGCCATATAGATTCGTTCAACATCTGCAAGTATTTGCGCTTTGCTTTTTTTGACATTCAATATAATTTGACGAGGTAATATTGTTTTGTTGCTTGAGGCTAGTATTAACTTTGATGCCTTTTTTGGATTGTACGTTTTCATTATATTTATTTTCTTTTGCTTGAACTTTAGAGAAGTTTAATAAAAACAGTCCGTTGTGACTATATTTGACATCCTGAATACTTGCATGTGTCTTTGTTGGAACTCAATATTTGGCAACATCTGCAGTACTAAATATAGCATGTATCCATCATATCTGAGCTACAGGACAATTAAATACTATACCTGATGCATGTCTACAAACTGTACTAAATAATGTGTAAACTGCATTTCGTTGCCTCAGTACTGTACTCTGTGCAATGACAATAAAGGTGAATCTAATCTAAATGCAGAAAAAATTATTAAAAAACGTCCGTTTTGAATGGACGCAAGAACTTGTGTCAGTTAGCACCTAACCTTTTAAGTGAGGTGACTTGCGTTCACCACCAAGCAAAAACCATAGTTATAATTACTGCTGACATCTAGAGTTAACCTCTATTACAACAGTGCAAGACCTAGATTAGTAGTTCATCTCAGGCTGACAATTGAGATCTCCGTGGAGCAAATTTAGCCAAGTTACCACGCTGTGACCAGTTCATACAGAAGGTAGGTGGTCAGCCCCAGTAGACCTTCATTCCTGTCTTAGCATGGAAATGATTGAAAGTTATTCAAATAAAAAGTTCAGAATGCAGTTAGGATCAGCACACGCTAATCTTTGAACCGCAGTACACAAATATGTAGAGTGCACATTAAATTCAAACAAGGGACACCGTTTTTCATCTCGTAGTTTATATATTTCTTCTCAACTCGAGTTGGCAGGAGAAGGGCTGACTCAAAACCCACGTACACCCAAGGGGTTCGAGGAGAGGAAGTCTCCAGTCCACCGGTTTACAATGACTGTAACCACTGATGGATTGGCAAGTGAAGAAAAAGAAACTAGCAGTTTCCAAAATGAAATGAACTTCTGTCACAGTGTTTAGTGATGACTGGGAAAGGATCATCTCCTAGGTCGGATCCATTCTTATCCTGGTCCTGAGGGAGAGGCTGATGAATGGATTTAGGAGCTGCATGAATATCATGAAACATCAAACATGACAGTTTCTACCTTTTTGTTTCAATATTTTATTTTTGCTCACTTATATCCTGCTGTGAGGTAAGATGAGGATAATCTTAAAGAGACTCTGGCTTAGATCTGTTTGTGTCTGCATTTTATTAATACAATTGTTGAATCAAACTATGTGCCATTGTTGTTTCCTCTAGCAGTATTTGTGTAAAAATAAGTCAACAAAGTACACTGCATGGGGCAATTGAATAGTGTTTTCCCTGGGTAGTGGCCACTTTTAAATCACCAGTCAATATCAGCAGGCAAGTTAGTCAATTGGTGACTGCAAATGATGCCTTCTCCAATTAATTCTAGGCTCTATCAGACTGGGAAATGACTAACATGGTATGAGATTGGGCTGTGGGCCCAAGCCTTCCACCTGGGACTTTGTACCAGCCAAACCCATAGATGTCCAGAAAGCAAGTTATTTCATTTCTCAACTCACAAGTAACATTATCAATATTTATCACTCAATTAACTTGTTGTAATGGATGTGCCAGTGTGGTATGGTTTGCCAAATATCACACAATTGTGACCTTATGTCTAAATGTGTACTGTATTATTATTATTATTTTTTTAAATGCCTTAAATAACAGACTGCTATTTACCCACCCAGTACAGAATGTCTCAAAGTCCTGTAATTGCGTGAATCAGGGCAGGGATCGCGAGTACCCAAGGGAGCTGAAGGTGAATAAACAGTGGTTCAGTCAGTGGCCAAACAGCGCATTCTGGTAACTCAGAAAAACTAACAGACATCATCGTTGGTTTATTCCGCCCACCTGATTCGCCCATATTTACAAATAGATGAGATTAGGCATGTGTTGGTGTATACAGACAAACACACCGAAAAACATAGACAGAGAGAGAGAGAGAGAGAGAGAGAGAGAGAGAGAGAGAGAGAGAGAGAGAGAGAGAGAGAGAGAGAGAGAGAGAGAGAGAGAGACAGACAGACAGACAGACAGACAGACAGACAGACAGAGAGAGAGAGAGAGAGAGAGAGAGCGAGAGAGAGAGAGAGAGAGAGAGAGAGAGAGAGAGAGAGAGAGAGAGAGAGAGAGAGAGAGAGAGAGAGAGAGAGAGAGTATGAGAGGATGAGAGAGGGGGGGGTTCGGGTAAGATGAAATGAAAGGAGGCTACAAGAGGCAGTGATGGAGAGAGAGAGAGAGAGAGAGAGAGGGGGGGGGGGGGGGTAAGATGAAATCACTACACACAAACAGGGGGCCTCTGTGGGGATCTGGAGTCTCTGGTTTGGTTTTACAATCGAGACCAATTTGTAAACGGGAAGAAAAGATTTGGCATGACGACACAATCTCTCCCTCCTTTCAGCAGTTTAGGCTCATCTTGACGGCACATTTTACAGTGCAACAAAATGGAAAGGCTTATATTTTATGAAGTTCTATTCTATCTGACATTTTACACATATTCATTATTTGCAGATTACTTTCATCCACTTAATATTTTATATTACTACTATATTTTATACTAGTAAACCCAGAGCCATCTTGCCCCCCACATCGGTTGCGAACTGCCTTTTGTAAGTCAAGGCCTGGATGGCAGCTACCGTCCTTAAACGAAATTAAGAGAAAACTGAGAGGATGCTCATTGGCCCCCAGGGCTCTGACTACGGGCAGCTAGACATGAACATTGATGGTTCCAATATCGACTCCAGCAACGCCTTCAGGAACCCCGGGATGATCTCTGACCTTTCCCTTTCAATTGAACCTCACATCCTCAGCATCCCAGAGTTCGCATTTTTACCATCTCAGAAATATTTGTCACCTTCGACCCGTCCTCACTGATTTCGTGCCAGAGACCCTCTCAACATAGACAAGCCAGGGAATACAGAATAAACCGTAGCCAAACACTCTATCGAAGCCAACCATGGCTCTTCAGCCGCTCTGCATTGCATTGGACTTGAACAAGTAACTCTTCCAGCCAGAGGGGGCAATCTGCCAAAACTGCTCTCTCAGAGAGAAATGTACTGGATGTCCACACTCAACACTATGTCACCTACTGGACTAAATTATGACTTTAGTTTGAAATACTTCCTCTAAAAATAGCTCAAACCTGTTCACATACAATGTGTACCTCAGTCAAAAATGTTTAAATTAAAATGATAAAATAATGTGGACACCATTTCACATATACAGTAATTGTCATAATGTCAGAAAGTAAATGGTACCTAATGGACCATGTGATCCTTGCCACTTGGCAACACTGGGATGTATAAAATGACATGACTGCCACTCTTGTCTCATGCTCTGATGAAAGTCATTAGGCCGAAACGTTAACATTCATTGAAATAAATGGTGAAATAGACCTTTTGTCCGAAATTCCTCTTTAGTTTGTGTGTGCGACCTTCTGCATTCGGAACTTTTTTAGATACCCTCGTTCAAGCATTTGTCATCTCCCATTTGGACTATTGCAATGACATTCTCTGTGGACTTCCAGCAAGTGCCCCCCCAAAAAGGCTCCAATACCTTCACAAACTCTGCTGCCAGAATACTCACTCATACCAGGCCCTGGCAACACATCCCCTTCACCCTTGTCAAACTTCACTGGCTGCATATCAAATTCTGCATCATATTTAAACTTATGTTAACTCAAAAAGCATTACATGTACTGGCGCCTACTTACATTTCTGAACTCCTCCACCTCCACATTCCAACTCACCATCTCTGCTCCTCTGACTCTGGTCTCTTATTAATCCCCCCCCCCCCCCCCTACACACACACACACACACACACACACACACACACACACACCTCCCTAAACTTTGCTCCATGGGTGACTGTTCTTCTAGCTGTGCTGCACCAAAGCTATTCCTTCCCTGCTAATATCAGAATCCATTGCCATGTGTAAGAACAGGCTAAAACATTCCTCTTCACCCAGGCCCTCCAATAGCCGTGTTTTATTTCTGTGTGATTATGCAATTTGTTTATGCTTATTTAGTTTTAACTTATTTAATGTCTGTGTTTTACCTGTTACCATGTAAAGTGTCTTTGGGTATTTTGAAATGTATTATTATTATCAAATCTCCCCTCCAAAATGGTCCTACTCTTTCTACCACTCTCTGTCATGCATCCTCCCTCCTCTTCTTCTTTGACCTGTAAAATACTGTAAGCTCAATTGGGGAATTATGTTTAAAGGCAGTTTCAATTTAAAAATAAACATTTATTGAACAGGATCCAAGGGAGGAAACAAGGATCCACGGGACCTTGTTGGACATACTAGCAATGACAGCAACGTATTATGTCGGAGTGAGCGACAAATCTGTCACGGAATGTTTCCCTGGTTTTTCTCTTTACTGCAGACACAATGGTGGGTTAAGAGAACACTCTGGCCGATGAGCTAACATGAAGTTGGTTCCAGCGCGGCCTTTTTCTGTGGCATGGGCCCCGACCCAGGGGATCGCCATGGGGAGACCGGGCCGGGGCCTGAGAACCAGAATGGAATGTCACTGTAACCGTTCACGAGCCGTGTGGAGCCCACTCCACAGCTGGGCTACGAATAAACCCGAGAGGAGAGGAACATAGTGAATAAGCAAATAAATACATTGTAAACTCGCCAGGCAACTCGGAGATCTCTTTGTTTCTTTACATGTAGGAAAACATACCTCGTGTTCTCTTGGGAAAATTAGCCTTTTAAGCGCACAATGAGACGGCAGCCTGCCCTCATTGGCTAAGGCGAAGGTTCCCACCACTTCCTATTGGCCACGGCTTCATTTGGGCATCGTGCGACTAATTATTCTGATGTTACAAAACATGTTCACGATGGCATCATCATGTACACCGCCCCCCCCCCCCTCCTCTAAGCAGCCTCGGCCCCCATTTTCCCATTGTCTCCTCCAGTAAAAACAGACCGTGATATCTTCTGAATTGCTGATAATGCTGATAGAACCAGCCCAGCGTTGTTGTTTTAGCGATTACGGAGTGGTTGCAGCAGAAAAGGCCTCTGTGTTACAGACACTTATCTCGCTGGGCCTCGTTACGAAAGTCTGGCAAACGAGCAGCTGTCTCTTATCCGTCTGATCTCTGCCGATCATCTCCCTCTCGCGTTATCATTTCGAAAAATGTCACTACCATCGTCACAATCGTCATCATCAAGTTCAATGTTTTGTTAACAACGTTGATACTAGACACTAACATGTACCCCACGCTTTAGTCTGCAGATCATTTCTTCATATGGTATCCAGTTCTTTGTTAGCCATTAAAAATAACATTTGAAACTCTATATGTGCCGCTAGTGACATTGTTATCGAGGAACATGGTATGCGCTACACACACACACACACATCTCTAAAAAAGGGAGGAGAGACAGACAGGCGGAGAGGGGGTACGTAGAGGTGAGTCAAGTAAATCTGGTTTGGAATTAAATATGCCCTAGGGGATAAGATGGTCTGATGGAGCAGGACCAGAGTCTGGATTCCCCCTGCACTCCTGAAGCTGCTGAAGAAATACCGGCATCATCATCCCAGGTCATTTCTCCCCATCGCCCAGGGGAAAATGCTACAAAATAAGGAAACACACACACACACACACACACACGCACACGCACACACACACACACACACACACACACACACACACACACACACCAACAAAGACAAATCCATAGAAAGACATAGGAAAAGTAGAAATAACGCACCTATTCAGGCCTGTGGAAGCAGTTTATGGTGTCCCTTTCTGCTTCACAAACTATGATTTATTAGGCGTTTTCTTAATGGTTTTTTAAAAGCTCCAAGGAGAGGCTACTTTCAGTGTCGGGTACGTTGTGTGTCCCACAGCCTTTGAATGTCTGTTCTGCTCATGCAGTTCTATGCTTGCGCCCACTGCTGTCTACGGCTTGATAGAGCCACCACAACGGCTGCCGTTGTACAGATAGAAAAGACAGCCGCCCACTCCACCCGGTAAGCACCGTCTGTCGCCGCCATCGAAGGCCGCGTCTGTTTCTAAAACCGTGGCCCTCAGAAAGGAAATGTAGTGCATCACGAGACCGTTATCACTGCATCACTTCTCAGCCAAGACGCCTTTGTTTTCTGTTTAGGGCTTGTGTCTGGCGGCACAACACAACATACATCAGGCCTGTACATTCATCAAACGGCAGCCATTGACGTCACAGGCCGGGCCGGTCCAATCTAAAAATGCGAAACAAAAAATGTATCCCTGGGTACTGCGTTGCATTAATTTATGAAATGAATCACTCGTATTGTGTGCCTGTCTAGGTAAGCCGTCGGCTTCTGGGGGGTGGGCCATTGTTGGGTCCAGGGTGTGTGGTTCCTGTTGCAGAGGGTTGATGGAGCTTGACTGAACTGGGGTTGTTTATTTAGCGCCTGTAGGGAAACGGAAGCCCGTTCCTGGGCAGCGTGGTCGATGTGCCAGTCTCCCTCCGTGTGCCGTTAATGCACGGCTAGCGCCTGGTCTATTCCCAGACTACAGTCTGGCTCCGGGATATATAAAAGAGCGGACATTTATTTTATCCATGTGCGTCTCCTGCATGGTCGGACAAACACACGACACACAAACACCCACACACACCCACACGTATTGATAAAGCTTCAACTGGGCTCTGAAGTGACTGTGATGTGTCAGAAAGGCCCTCGGAGCTGGCTACGTTTACACAGGACAAACACACACCCATACACACACACACACACACACACACACACACACACACACACACACACACACTACAGACTCACGTAAGTGGTCCACTGTTCATTCGACAGGGGAGCACTGGAAATTTCCTTTCTACTTCGAAGGATATAAAAAGCTCAGTGAGGAAACCGGATTCTCTGGTGTCTGGAAACTCTCAATCAGACAGGGCTAAGCCCCTGGCACCTGCTACGAATTAACACATAACTTGGAATATGTTCGGGTAATAATGTTAAGAATGAAAAATACAATATTAGCAAGGCAATAACTTTTAGTGTGATAAGATCAATAAGAGGTTGTGCTGGGATTTGTACCCCTCTGCTGCTGGTTCGCTAAGTAGAGCGAGATAGGAAGCAGGTGGTGCTTCTGGACTGATCCGTTTCCAATGAGATATTGCACCACTGCGGAGCGCCGATAAGTCAAGTGTACTTAAGAGGTTTTTACCGACCAACACAAACACTGCAGCCATTTACAGCAAAGGAGAATAAAGAGAGAAAGAAAGAGACTGAGAGAGGGGGAGAGAGAGAGGGAGTGAGAGAGAGAGTGAGAGTGAGAGAAAGAGAGAAAGAGAGAGAGTGAGTGAGAGAGAGAGAGAGAGAGAGAGAGAGAGAGAGAGAGAGAGAGAGAGAGAGAGAGAGAGAGAGAGAGAGACAGAGAGAGAGAGAGAGAGAGAGAGAGACAGAGAGAGAGAGAGAGAGAGAGAGAGAAATAAAGACAGACATAACGAAGGAGGAAATAGACGGCAAAATCAAAAGGATTCAGGACAGGACGTGCTCGTATTAATACCAAGCAGAGCGGGAGAGCAAGCTGAACTTTCTGAAACAATGAAATATGAAAATGTATAAATCTACTTGAGAAAACTTTCCCCAGTAAAAAGACATTTGCCTCCGATTTATGAATACTCCACAAAAGGGAAAACTTCAACACCTTACTTGTAAATGGCTTGTAAATCCAATGTATTACCTGAATGCTTGATTTGATCATAACTTATTCTGCATAAATGTTTGTAATAATATTATGTGAAACTGATAAATGTAGTATTGCACAATGAGAGATATAGAGAGAAAGAGAGAGAGTGAGAGAGAGAGAGAGAGAGAGAGAGAGAGAGAGAGAGAGAGAGAGAGAGAGAGAGAGAGAGAGAGAGAGAGAGAGAGAGAGAGACAGAGACAGAGACAGAGACAGAGACAGAGACAGAGAAATGGCATATGGTAGAGAAAGAAAGGAACATAGGGAGACAGGCAGACATGTTAAACAAACATGGCGGGCAATCTACAGTTGGGTAAGAATTTTGTCATTCACAATGTGTCAAAGAATGTACGAAATGTTAAAGTCTGAAAACACTCATTCAACGAGTTGCTCATCCATCTGATACTGTAGGTCAAGGAGGAGTGCAGGGGCAGACTTAGTGCAGGCACTAAGTCAGCACTCTCACCTTGATTGATAGTCCTGTCCATCCAAAACTTAACGAAAAGCACCCTCCCCTTAGAATTTGAGCCGAACAAACTCTTCCAAATTTGGAATATGACAAGTTTCACTGTCAAGCAAACCAGCAAGCCTGCTATGAATAAAACAAGATGAGTTAGTTCTGACCCTTCAGCTTGCTTGGGGGTGGGGGGGTAAACGGCCGATAAAGTTTGGAAACACAGGAGTGTCTTGTCTAGTCGTTTTATTTCGGTGACGACCACATCTCTTTGAAAGCAGCCTGCCAGTCAGGCTAAACATTGACCTGTTATCATCACCCCCCTGGGACTCCGACTACACACTCTCTGTTTACACACACAGAGACACGAGGGGGGAACTCCTGCCCTCCTTAACACGCTCAGCCCTATCTTTGCCGGCCCACGCCTCGCCTCCTCTTCCTCCTCCTCCTCCTCCTCCTCCTCCTCCTCCAAGCCTCCGCCTGTCCGAGCTGGCATCAAGCGGGCTGCCCGTCTGTCTGGCCCTGTCTATCTCGGATCCGCCGTGAAGTGGCGGGACCGGGGGTCGGAGGGGGCCCAAGCAGCGAGCATCCCAGGGGGGGCGCAGAGGGAGCAGGAAGTGTGATCCTCTCCTCCGATAAAAGAGGAATCCAATTAGAGGACCCGCCGCGGGGCATCGACAGCCGCAGAGTGATGCCACAAAGGACAAACAGTGGCGGGCGGCAGAGAAGATCCACACACAAATCGTTTTAGTCAAGGCTAAATACCCCGGGTCCTTTCTGTGTTCCCCCCCTGTTTGTGGTGGTTTCCGCCGGGTGCTCCGGTATCCTCCCCACCATCAAAAGACATGTTTAGAGTTATTACTCCTGTCAGGCCCTGACCAAGGCACTGGCATAGAACTGGAGTTGGCTCCCGGGCGCTGCGCAGAGGCTGCCCACTGCTCCTAGTACTAGGATAGGCTGGGTATAAAATGCCGAGAACAAATCTCCCCCAAGGGATTAATAAAGTAATTATTATATGTGCGCGTGCAAAAATATGAAGGGCCACAATAAAAGAAAAGCTGTGTGTGTGTGTGTGTGTGTGTGTGTGTGTGTGTGTGTGTATGTGTGTGTGTGTGAAAAGAAATATTGTAGATTTGACTTTTACGGTCATCATTTACGAGGGACGTCTCCGAGAGGCTCATCAGAGACACAGAGCCAGAGACAACGAGAGATCCATTCAAGTGACACGGGCGTCGTCACCATGACGGATGGCCTTAAAGTTAATGTGTGTTAGGGTGAGATGATGATGACAGATCACCATAGCGTGCGTTGCCCCTGTCGTCCTCACCGTATCAGATACGGTAACAACGTATCTCTGTTCTCCGCTGTAGATACCATAGGAGTGACTCAAGGTTAGAGAAAAGGGGGAACAGGGAACAGGGTTCAACTTTTATTCAAGGGGAAGAGCAACGTGTAGATCTGCCATTTCACACACGGAACGAGGAGAAGAAGAACCCAAAGTGACACGTGCACAGATGTCTGACAAATAACACCTTTCATTTAAGAGTCCCTTTCTAAAAACCCACGCACACCTCACAAGGCATAGACAAATAAGAGCAAACAAACCAACAGAAGTAAAAGACGAAACACAGATTAAGAAAAGTTCAAATCAGTTAAGAAGGGCAGTCAAAGGCTTGACAGGACAGGTATCTTTTTAGTGGTCTTTTAAAAGACAAAAGTCGCCATGTCATGGCGGTAATATTTCATCCGTTATTTCACGTCCGTGCTTATCTCCTTAGAAGGCGATGGCCGTATGGATGTTTCAGAGAACAGTGCTGATCTACACATGTGCCGTATCGGTCTACATCATGGCTATCCACCCTGCCTGGTTCCACGAAGTGGGAATGAGTTTGACAGCGTGGTGCGAAAGTGCCAAATGGGTTAAAGCGCTTATCCACCTGGCTGGCTGAGTGACTTTTAAACGGGATAATCAAATAGTTTAACCTGAATTTGTTTTGACACGCGTCCCATCCTGGGTAGGAAAGGCAGGGCCCCTGGTGTGGCACAACTCCGACTGACTAAGCGGGAGCTAAATCCCCGAGGTTCAACGCTTTCCCGCTCTTTTTGGCTCTCTTCTGCCGCTTTCCCGCTTCCCACCTGGAGAAGGGTCCATTGAGAAATTTGTGTTTTCACTTTGTGTGCCTGGATTCGTCATTTCTTTTTCACCACACAGAATATCAAATCGCATGGCCGTTCTTGGCGGGAACACACACTCACAAGCACAATCACACAAACACACACACAGAGAAAGACAGAGGCATGCATGGCTGCACGTCTACCTGTGGTCTGCTGCTCAGTTTAAACTTTTAACAGAACCGGAGCCCATTGTTGAGAGACAAATGGTGCTGTATTAGTCTGTCCAATCAAACCAAAGTGTGTGTGTGTGTGTGTGTGTGTGTGTGTGTGTGAGAGAGAGAGAGAGAGAGAGAGGGGGGGGGGTCCGGGAAGCCAAGCCTAGTGAATGGGGTGGACATGGGAACACTCCTAACTCAATTCAAAGTTTTAGGTAACAGCTAAGCACAGTATATAAGTCACCCGAAATGAAAGAGCCCTAATTGAATACCTGTGTTAAACTATATGATTGTTTTTCATCTTTTTTTTGTGTGGGGGGGGGGGGGTGGATTGTAGAAGATAAACAGGTTTTCATGTCACGCAATGCAAAACAATAACAGCAATACCAAACTGGACAAAACAAGGCACAGCTCACAGCTCAAGAATGAGAAATGGTTGCCAGCAAAAGCATTTATATTAGGGAAACTCACTCCTACACAAGTTCTATTCCTAGGGAATGAGAGAGGGAGATAATGCTTTCTACAGTAATAGTGCAATGTCTGATAGGGTTTAACAGAGCCCGGTCCTAACACTAAAAGCAAAAGTGGCTTTCCTATCCCGCAAACTTCCCTCTTGGCTGCTGTGGAGCCATTCAAATTGAGCTTCGCTGGTTGGCAGGGTTGAGATTATGCACTTAAAGAGGACAAGGTTCCCAGTGACCCTTGGTCTAATCTGTCATCACAGGGAGAGGCCCACGCGGACAGAGAGGGACGGGGCATCACGCCCACAGAGAGCACAGACATGAGAGGCAAGGGAAAGAAAGCGCTGCTTTGGGTCGGACCCCAACCCCTCTTAGCCGTGACGAATTTGAATTTACCACAGACTCCGTGTGGGTGAGGTGAACTGAACTGAACTGAACTGGACTAGACTGGACTGGACTGGACTGGACTGGAGAGGAGAGGAGAGGAGAGGAGAGGAGAGGAGAGAACCGAACAGAACAGAACAGAACAGGAGCTACAGGCTACATGAGTAAGCGGTCCACATCTGGCCCTATAGGCTCCGTTTATCAAAGTGTGACATGTGAACACATGAAATCATGGACTGTGTATCACATTATGGTCTGTGGCCACCCCATGAAACCATAGCTCACCACTCGGCGTGCTTCATGAATGACGATCGGCCTTCCCCCCTTCGTCTTGTTCCTCCGCTATCTCCCGTCCAATGACGTTAGCGTCTGACCTATGTTTTGACTGATGGACATTAGAGGGATTATGCCCACCTGAACGCACCGCCATTAGTCTGCTGCTGATTAGCCAATGATTGAGGGGCTGATAGAGGCTTGTAATTTGATTAGTCCCCTGCTACTGTCCGCCTACTCAGCGCTAATAGGTAACTCTAACCCGCAGCACACGGAAAGCGGCCGAGTCCCAATTCAACACTTAAAGCCACCCGTGATTACATGGCTTACGTCAAACAAGATAAGTAGGGCTACGGGAAAAAAAGAGCTCTTCGAATTACAGCAAATCTGCTTCGGTACACCCGTGCTGGAATGAGAAAGTGCCGTGGTGTCAGGATACTGAACAGATAATGAAAAAATGAAATGGGATTATCTTGGGTTGGCCTCGTGCCCTGGTCAATCATCCAGTCATGATAAGTCTCCACTCACTGGCCTTCTCACCTCTCCTCATGTTGCTGGATCGTGTGTCGGGCTGCCATGCTCTAACCGCTGGTCCACAAGAACACGACACGGAAAGCATGAAGGTTCATTTAGAAAGCGAAGAAATGAGATTGGATTCGACGTGGGGATTGCACAGTGCGACACAAACACACCCGTGTCTTCTTTCAATGGACATATTTTATCATTAATTTAGTCAAAACAAAAACAGAAGCTGTTGTTTTGTGATAAAAGACGGTGACTGGCTGGCTCAGTATGGGGTAAAAACACGTAGTGTTCCTCCAGAACTATTGTTGTTGCTTCCAGATAATGAGGATCAGTTTCCCCTGAGCAGTGAGATGTCCTGTTTGCATATTTGGGCAGGCATGCAATCTACTGCCACAATCTACAACAAGCATAGAAACAGAAAGAGTAGACCAAACTGACCCTTTTCAATTCAACTCTTAGCCCACCGCTAAGTCGGTTTTAGGTAGCCAAAATAAAGATAACTGAACTATGATGCGCAAAGCTGAGCAGACTTCGACTACAGTGAACTTTTGGGACCGTTTATCTGGCGTCTCAGCCGAAATGAAACGGGCAGGGTTGGCGTCTGCTCTACGGTGTCTACCTCTATGGGACCGAGCACAAGTTTTATTTTAGAAGTCGGAGGAACAGGTCTGAGCCCGCCGCCAGCCTACATATACTACCATTAGCGATGTTTGTAATGTTCCTCTGAAAAAGGAAGCTGCTGGGGGCAGATACCATCGGGGCCCAAGCTATTTCTCTCGTGGTTTCCGTCCGCTCTCAGCCGCTACTCTGTCTCCACCAAAAGCACGGCACCAAACTCTCTCCTCCTAAACGTACCCACGCCTCTTTCTGTATCGCCATTGATCTTCCTTTTGTCAAACTGGAAGTACAAAACTGGCCCGGTCGGATTCTTGCGAGCACGCGGGTACGAGAGGCGATCACACCAGGGCCACCAGCGAGGTGCGCCTCTCTCTCGCCGACGGTTCCAGTCCTGGTCTCGGCCTATTTAGCGGCGCAGGAGGTAAGCCAGCGTGTCAGGGGACTTGCGTGCGGTGCAAACACTCAGGAACAAAAGGAGGCCGATGCCCTCTCTGAAAAGCCCTTGCCCCCCCCCCCCCAGCCCCCCCTTCTTCTGTTTTATCTTCAATCCTCCAGGGATCACGAAGAGAGCACTGTGAGAGACCGCTAGGAGGCTTTCCCAGAACCACACTGACCATGAACACCCACCCGCACACACACACACACACACAAATATTCACACAAACACACAGCAATAGGCGATGGGGTGTAGGTTGAAAGCAAACATTTAATGAGAGATCTTTCAGTAGTACGTTGCGTAACCCGCCATTTCCCTTCCTCTCCCTTCTTTTTTTCTTTTTTCTCTTCCCCCAGCCCAGCTTAATGTGCAATCAGCACTGTTAAGCCTTATTATAATACGCGCAGTGTGGCGCCAGGGCCAAGGCTCTCCCATGGACTCGAAGGGACCCAGACAGAGCCAAAACAACAGCGTCTCGGTCAGCAGCCCAGCCACCGGACACTCGGACAGTGACCGGGCACCGAGGTGCACACCGCGGCGCTGGGTCCGTAGCGAGCGGCCTGCCGACCCCGCCAACATGCTTCCCTTTCGGGCCTCCTCCCTCTTTTTCGGGGGCCGTGTGCTGAACACGCGGAGTGGTGGAGTTACACGCTCCGATGGAGGACAGCGACGCTCAAAGATGTCTGAGGGAAGGCATGGAGTTCTTGTTGTCCGGTTTGAACAAAAGGGGATTTTTCTTTTCTTTTCACGAAGCAGCAGTGAGTCAGGGAAGGGGTGTGTGGAGGAGGGAGGGAAGGGGGTGTTGGGGGGGGGGGGGGGGGGGGGGGGCGGACAGATTGGATTCATAACCACGCTTATCAGCTGAAAAACGGCCATGCCGGGAGCTGAGAGCAGAGCTGGACTGTTGTGGGGCCCAGAATAGCCGGTAGTAATGGGGCTTACACGAAGGCTAATGTGGCTCGATGGGGCGGCGATAGGCCGAGGGTATAAGCAATTAGATCTGAAGAAGCACAGGCCATAAAAGGGCATTCTTAAGGGTCTGTAAAATAAAGAGAGAGAGGGCAAACAAAATCGCCCGGTAGCTTAGATAACTGGGGCTTTGTGGTTTTCCACAAACAAGTTCACTACAGTTGATGCCTGTATGTGCGGTTGTTAGCCTGAGCGGGGTGTATGAACATGTGCGTCAGATGAATATATAAGCCTGTGAATCTTTTAGCATTACACCCCAGTGTTGTGTGGCAGCAGACAACCTTTATTTAGTTTCAGAAGGAAATGGTCAAACGTCTAGGAATTTTTATAACGGTAGTACTTTATTACTACTATTGCCCCCTTCAGTCACCATGGTAGCAGAATGAAAGGCATTGATGTACGGTCCAGGTTATTATCACTAAGCAGGAGCCAGAGGCATTGGCAGAGTGTGTGCAGGTAGTGTGTGTGTGTGTGTGTGCGTTCGTGTCTGTGCGTGCGTGCGTGCGTGCATGCGTACGTACGTGTGTGTGTGTGTGTGTGTGTGTGTGTGTGTATGTCGTGTGTGTTTGCGTACATCTCCCACACTGCCGGGAAATCTCCCTAAACAAAGTTAAAGACAATATTCATAAAACGTTTTAAATCTCAGTACCGTATAGCCACACTATCAAACCCATGTGGTATAAATCGCATGCCCAACTTCCATACTGCATGCCAGACACACTACACAACCTGGAAGATACATACAGTAAAGACATGCATACAGTATAAGACACACAAACACTCACTTAAAAAGGAATATACACACCCACCCACACGCACACACACACACACACACACACACACACACACACACACACACACACACACACACACACACACACACACACACACGCACAGAGACAGACAGACATGCACCGCCACCACCATCCTTAAACATTCCGAACTAGCAAATCTTTTGCAGGTTCACTGAACTATACCAAATGGAAGATACACACACATGTACATAACACACACAAACACACACACACACACACACAAACACACAAACACACAAACACACACACCTCCATCACCGTCCTTAAACATTCCGAACTAGTACAATGTTAGCATGTTCACTGAACCTATTCCAAACCTACACACGCACCCTCTGCCTTCGCCTGTCCCCGGACTGGTATGAGCTCACGGGTGGGCGTGGGGGCCGACAGAAACAGCCGGGGCATTCTGGGAGCCGATACTGTGGAGATGCAGACCCAGATAGGGCCAGGTGGGGGCCGAGCTCCGGACTACCCGAGGTCAACACCGTGTTGACACAAGAACCGCAGCGCTCGTTCACCTGGAGTTAGATCGGGGGGGGGGGGGGGGGAGGGGGAGCGCCGTGTGCCAGAGGTCACTGCCGACGGTGAATGGAATCCATGATAACGAACCTGTTGCTGCCGGGGATTTTGATCTAGTCTGCATTATGGAATGCAGTCCCTGTGTCTGTTCTATCCGCTTTACACCTACGGGTTACGGAAGGCGGTCTAAAATGATGCCAGTGACATAATCTGCTGCTGTAGCTTAGATACTGATCTGAGCGGCGGCATGTATTTAAAGCCCCTGCACTGCTTCTGGGCGGGTTCCTCACTGAAGCATATTAACCAGCACGCCGTGTGACTACGAATGAAGAGAAGCCAAATAAACAGGGTTTGCTTATACCTATCCTGCCAGTCCAGAGCTTACACCTATCCTGCTGGCACAGAGCTTATACCTATCCTGCCAGTCCAGAGCTTACACCTATCCTGCTGGCACAGAGCTTATGCCTATCCTGCTGGCACAGAGCTTATGCCTATCCTGCTGGCACAGAGCTTTTGCCTATCCTGCTGGCACAGAGCTTATGCCTATCCTGCCAGTCCAGAGCTTACACCTATCCTGCTGGCACAGAGCTTATGCCTATCCTGCTGGCACAGAGCTTATGCCTATCCTGCCGGTCCAGAGCTGACACTGTTCCTGGCAAGAAAGAAGGCTAAGAAAGTTCAGTTCGTTTCAGTTTGGTACTGCCGTGTAAAAATGCCAGTGCACCAGCTCCAGTCCCAACAGGCCTGTCCTGGATTGGTACTGGACTGAAACGAGTGTTGTGCACAGTCTTATCTCTTCAGTGCCACAACGTCTGTCCCTTCAAACATAATTGCTTCATAATGGCATGGCTTGTAATATGGGGGTGGGTGGGGGGCATTGGTTGCTGAGGCAAGGTAGAAAAGGGCCTCCTTCCTTCTAGGCTCCTCCGTAAAACACTAATGCCTGTGCCCAGAACACACACACCCACACACACCCACCCCCACACGGAAACATTTAGTTACAGCAGCACTATAGTCACCAAGGAGCCAGGGCTGTCGGGGGGGGGGGCTCTATAAGGGCCCAGACTATAGGGAGTTTATGTTGCTGTTAAACAAACACCTTACAGTCTATTGAGGAGCGCCGTGCTTCTTAATTCGACCGTCCGCAGGGGGAGTTACCAGAGAGAGCGGGAGAGAGGGTGGGGTGGCGGTTGGCTCTCGTTCAAATCAGAGGCAGACTAGATGATGTCAGACCCACGCTGCTCGGTTGAAGGGGCGGCCTTGACATCGGCCTGGAAAATATGAGTTCACTGTTTGGTTTATTTTTTATTTTTCAAGCAGATTTTCACGTCGCCCTGTCGCTGTTGCGCGTCTTGTCAAAGGCAGTCCACGGACTAGGTCATGTCTACACGGCGCTCGCTGTCTGACGTTTACGACACATGCGGTTCCAAACCCCAAGCGTTGGAGCCGGAGGAAAGGACGGGGATTCTGTGTCAATGTCTGCCCACGTTGGACTTCACCCCTCTGGACACCGGGAGGTTAAGACAGGAAGGAACAGCGGTTTCATAAAAATTCCCGAAAACAGCCAATAAGACACACTGCCTACCTGATAATGAAGATAAAATAGTCCTGGCCTAGCAACACCAGTAGGGAACACGCGTTATCAAGGCGATCTGTAACACTGAAGGCAACAGAATGTGTAATGTGCACAAGTTCCTCCCTTGGCCTGCGTGTATCTGGTGATCTTGAACATTATGTTCGTAGTTTTGAATCTGATCAAACCTGTCTGGTTATAAAGGGCCCTGGACAACTGCTCTTTCCAGTGTTTACTTATTTATTTAGCTGGTATGGATAAGGCTTATTGAAGAAAAGTGCCCGATGTCACCAAGAAGTCATCCAGTACAATAAATAGCAACTGAATTACCATATCACTCCTTAAAGCATCTTCACTGTTCATAAATCAATGTTTGCAATTTAAACGGCTTTAGTTCACTATTTTCAATGGCAATTCTCAGCGACATGCAAATAAGGTAAATCAATCATAACAGTGGTCTATTCCTTGACGGACATCTTTTTTTTCATGTATGTCCAGACGGAGCCAGAAGCATTGTTTCCCACTCAGCTTCTCGGGGCACTTCAAAATGTGTGAAGCGAAGGGTGGCGGAGGAGTGGAATAGTGGCCTGTTCTTGATGAGTAATCCTGTCACACGCTTTGCCCCCTTTTCCAGCGCTCCCCATCACAGCTAGGATCTTCATCCCTCAGGTCTGTGCCGTCACCGGTGTCTTGGCTGTCACACTTGACCTTCATCACGCTTTATTACAGGTTGCCAAGTTACCCTGATTCTAAGTTATGGCTGGCGTGTCGTACCTGGTGATTGCCTTCAATAACTCAGTTAGGTCATGTACGTTGATAAGCCATTATAGTGATTCATGTCTGGTAAACCCATATCCGTCGCAAAAGGCGGAGCTGTCAGGAGGGAGGGGACCAAACCCACTGATCTATTCCAGCAGACAGAAGGATTCAATGCTACCAAACTACTATTTTGTTTCTCTCATACTGAGTTTGAACAGATGTTGCTGTTTTTATTTATTTTTCTGTTCTCCCTCTTTCGGTGTCATTTTCTGTTGTCATGTTTTTCTGTTTGGGTTTCAGAAATGCGCTGTAGAAATGAAATGAATTATTATTATTATAAAGTAAACTGTCGACCATTCCTCACAGTACTACCCATTTGACCTTCTCTCTCTCTCTCTCTCTCTCTCTCTCTCTCTCTCTGTGCCCAGCTCACCCAACTCCTATATCTCTCCGATTTGATCTCTCTCGTCCTCCTGCATTTCTCTTTCTCTGTCCTTGCGTGTCCTCCAAACCCGTACTGCCGGCGCCAGACCAGATGAACCCTGTCCTCCCTCATTGACTCTGCCCTGACTCACTGATCCAGAGGAAGTGCAGGTACGGCCTGACCCTGGTAAACACCAAAATTGTGTTTGCGTCATCATCCCCCCTACATCAACTGGGCATGATTATTGGGATTCTCGGGTCTTCCGTTATTTATTTTCACTATTATTGATACACTTTCCTTCACGTATCAAAGAAGCCTAAAGGGCCCGGTATGTATTATTTAGCCCAGGTTAATACTGTATTGGAAATACATGCATGGGTATTTTGAATGAGTTGTTTGATGATGACTTCATTTAGATCATTTTGGACCAATGTGACAGCGGTAAAGACTGACTTTACTGGCACCCTGACAGTAGCACTCAGTTTGAACTGTCCAGAGCCTGAGGTCTTTCCTTGACCCATTAGAAACTCGGGAGGCTCCGAAATCTTGTTATACGCACTCCCTCCCAACAAAAACATCAACACAAATCCTCTCTGATTGGGGATCTGGACAAAAGCAATCCCTATGGGGAGATTCCTTATTAAATCTGCAAAAATTAGTGAGCGAGCAATGAAAGAATTATATTGCGAAGAGGGTCCGGGTCTCACCAAAGTATCACCAGATACACTCAACATCCGAAAGAAATCAACGGCTTTGCTTTTTAATAATGAAGGTAAGGGAAGGTAATTGTGGAAGACGATGACTTGAGAATCCACCAGGTTGGTTGTTTACTACGGATGCTGATACCGCTTTCCACCACGCTCTGAACCCATGACCTACGTACACATGGCCACAATACGGAAATACCACTGGACTGCCAAAAACACTTACCGCAAATTCACCAATCTGAACTTTCAATTTTGCCCATTTAGATTGCATCCGTTTAATGTAAATATGAGCATGAACAATAAAAGATTAAACTGCACTGGTTCGCTTCCGATTAAAGCTCATTCTAAGCACACAACTGCACTCAATCCTGAACAGTTACCATATGTATGCATTTAAAGCAGTTATCTGAAGCTCAACAACAGCCCAGAATAGCTCGGGAGTACCCTCCGGAGAGAGTCCCCTGAAGCAACAGAGGGCATCCGAGTGGGCCCACAGCACAGGGCACAGCCGGTCGTCCTGAACATAAGGCAGCCCACTTCTCTCCTTATGGAGGCCAGCACGGAGAGAGAGAGAGAGAGCTCTTCAGGCCAGAAAGCATGTGGTTCCACTCTCAGGGTAATGGGAGTGATTTCCACCCACGACCTGATAGCTGTGGAACGCTACCCAGCTCAAAGTCTCCGTGCACAGAGACACCCTCTCTCTCTCTCTCTCTCTCTCTCTCTCTCTCTCTCACTCACTCGTTTCATTTCACTGCTGTATCACACACAATCACACACACACACACACACACACACACACACACACACACACACACACACACACACACACACACAGACAACAGCCTCTCCGGGAAGATGCACTCTCTCGCTCCACCGTCCCCCCCGTGCTCCTCCACCATTGTACATGATCTCATGCAGCATCTGCTAGCACAGGGAACGCTTATGGGGTTTGAACCCCCTCCGGATGCAGACCCACAGCTGCCTGTCCAACTGCCAGAGACCGGAGCCCCGCCAGCATCTTCTTCCTTTTCTCTTTCATGCGACGTGGTAGGTGCGTTAGCAGCAATTGGCGTGCAGAGGGGTCTCGGAATGAGTTCGGGGGTGTTTGGGTCAAGAGCGTAGGGGCGTGACCCGGCTCTGTGAAGTCAAGGAGTGCAAGAGCAAGTGAACATTGTCCACGCAAACGTTAGCGAGGCGTTGAGGAATGCACTCCAGCCCGACGTTAAATCAAATCTGTTTGCGATGCAAAAGCAGTTGGACGGGACAGAGCTCTCGTGCTTCTCCCCGAAATCGCGGAGCTCGTTGCATTGTTGAGCAATAACCGGAGAGGTTTGGTGGGGAGAGCGGTTCATCTGTCTTCCCCCTCAGACTGAATGCTGGCTGGGAGTCAGCTGACGAAGTCCCCTACCTCCCTTATCAAAACAGTCGAAACACAATGAGAGAAGGCAAAACCAGGAAGAAAAAAACTCAACATTTAGCCTTTAGCCATCGAACTATGCGTGGAGTTTGAGCCAAATTAAGGGAACACATTCAGTTCAAATTGCCATGGCCAGCTACCAATCCTGATCATTAAAAGAGTAAATAAAACAAATTGAAAATGAGTGAGAACTCTTAACTTATCTTCAGGCTACATTAACAAACTAAACAGAGTTGGGCTAGACTGTGCCTTGTCTGTGTCTTGTTCCACAACAGCTTAAATGGGCAGTTACTGAGCAGGAATAATCTCTGCCACGGTAGTAAAAGTATCCCAATAGGTTAGCCTTGTGGTGAGTAGTAAATAGATTGATGACTAGACATCGACTTGATGCTGGTAAGGAATGTAATGATCCTTTATATTCGTATATACAAGTTATGTTACAGAATCAGACTCCTTTCGGGGAGCCCATTTCTGTGGCACATTGCATCACACTGGGAGGGCACATGAAGCTTCCTTTTCCTCTTCTGTCCTCTTGATTACCTTCTCCAGTTAATGGAGAGTTTCCTGTGTAAACGACCCCCCCAAAAAACTCTCAAACAAGCTCTGGGGAGAGATTTGTACACTGCAGATAAACAGCAAAGTCACAATTTTTTTACAGAGGTTTGGGATAGAGTAGAGTATATATATATATATATATATATATATATATATATATATATATATATACATATATATATATATATACAGTACTGTGCAAAAGTTTTAGGCAGGTGTGTAAAGTAAGAATGCTTTCAAAAAGCGAAGTGTTAATAGTTTGTTTTTATGTTTTTTAAACTTTTGCACAGTACTCTCTCTCTCTCTCTCTCTCTCTCTCTCTCTCTCTCTCTCTCTCTCTCTCTCTCTCTCTCTCTCTCTCTCTCTCTCTCTCTCTCTCTCTCTCTCTCTCTCTCTCTCTCTCTCTCTCTCTCTCTCTCTCTCTCTCTCTCTCTCTCTCTCTCTCTCTCTCTCTCTCTCTCTCTCTCTCTCTCTCTCTCTCTCTCTCTCTCTCTCTCTCTCTCTCTCTCTCTCTCTCTCTCTCTCTCTCTCTCTCTCTCTCTCTCTCTATATATATATATATATATATATATAGGCCGTTAGCCATAACTAAATATATCAAGGTTGTCTTTGAGGCTTGACCTTTGTTGTATAAGGAGAGATGTCGGTGGGATCAAACACAGCATCTACTCTGGGCCTCGTTGTGCAATCCTGACCCTCATGTGACTTCTTGAGTTATTGTTCAAGTAAAGCTTGATACATATGGCATAACAAACGGTGACCCCTTTGGTATGAAAATACAAATAAACACACACTGAAAAGTTGAGCTTAATCTTAGATTGGCAGGTTTAAAACTTGAATCCTTCCCTGTGGACGCCCAGGCTGGCGTCTCCTCATCGAGAAATAAGCACAGCTGGAAACTTCGGGGCTCTCAAACCTTTGGGGATTAGCAACCTGTTTAAGATCACCCGCTGGATCAGACGTTCATCTGAGTGTGCCGAACCGAAGAAGTGACCTTTTCATTAGATTATTAATCTTTTTCTAAACGCAGATTTATGTACGTTATAGTCTCTGCGTACATATGGGAACTGTTCAGCTAAACACAACAAAGACTTGCAAACAAGGGACTACCGCGTCTAGTCGCGATAGCATCAAACTCAGATTATGCACGTTTAAGAAAATATACATTTTGTTCACTTCTGAACACGTTGTCCCTACCTTATTCTCCTTAGTGTATGTCTAGGCTCTGAGCTACGGCACGGCTGTATAGCCTGCCCAAACACAAGCTAATTGGATCCCATCATTACGGAAGTCGCCGCGGCGATAAAGGCAACATTCCCAGGCTGGTGGCATGAAGGGATTGTGTGATTAACGGGCTCTCTAAAGTCCTGTGACTGCTCCGATGATTTACAGCTTGTCGACTCGCACTGAGCAGCTCCTGCACAGCTCCACGGGGTCGGGTTTGACACCCTGTTTCCTTCCTATGAAGAATGGAAGGGCCCAGAAAAAATCGTTCACTCCAAAGATGTATATTTGGCATTCCGTACAGGGTGGAAGGGACATAGAGGCAGCTTTCACAAACATAGGAGCGCTAGCCAAGTATATGGAGTGCCTGGGGATTTGTCGGAAATTAGGCTATACAAAATGTCAGAATGAAAGTGATTTCAGTGCCCAAATAGAATCCGAAACGTCATAACAAAACACACACACACCACACACATTTTATCATGAATATTGGCACTTAGAAGCACAGTTTGTGCACATATCGTCAGATTCCCTTGGCTATCCCCTCCCATAAATCATACTCAGATCGAGGAACAGACAGCGAGATAGCCACGCCACCACTCAGGCTTATCCCCCTATCCACAGCTTAGGCTGGGCCATGCTGCCGCTACGCCTGACTGGGGACCAGCTCCAGCTGCCCCAACAGCATCTTCTCACGCGGAGACAAATGAGCAGCTGTCCAACTGTCAGCTCCTAGGCACGGCCTGTCTTCTCAGGTTCCACCCGGCATGGAGGCTAGGCTAGGCTAGGCTAGGCCCCTGCACTAAAGAGGGTTCAGCCCGTGTTCAGTGGCCTCAATCTTTTCCCCTCTCCTTTGAACCCCCCCCCCCCCCCCCCCCCCCCCCCCCCCCCCCCCCCCCCCCCCCACACACACACACACACACACACACACACACACATTCTGGTAGACTTTCCTAGGGGTGGAACAAAGCCGGGACAAAGAATTACATTACTGAGGCTAAATGGGAAAGGGGATACATCAAAATACTACGAGGCAATGTATCATACTGACACAGGTATATGTTTAAAAACATGATTTAATTACATTTCGACATTAGCTTGCCTGAAATGGAACATTGGCCTGACAGGGCATTTGCTGCCCAGGTAACAAACGAGAGCGGACGTGGGTGGGACAGGTTTCCACTTCGACAAAGGAACTTACCGTCCTGCACAAATGTAGGAATATGGCAATGGAAATGGAAATGTCTCCAATAAAGATCCTCAAAAAACAAATATTTAAAAAGGTTCTCCTAAACAAATCAAACCCAGAAAATAAATATTAACCAATTCCTTCAACCCCATCTTCTCAAAACTTTGGATTTTACGCTCAGACATCTAGCCTGCTATTTACATCAATGGCCCATTAAGTCATAAATCATCCTCTATCCAGTCTACAATAACAAAAAACGATTGAGCCCAGACCTCAGCAATCAGCAAATACAGCTCGACGCGCTGTCTCTCTAAGCAGACCTTAATCTCTACATACTTTATGGAAGAACCTTTTTTTTTTTTACAAAGTATTTCCCACCCGAATCACCAGCGATAGCTTGAGTAGTGTATCAAGTGTCATTAGCCCACTGTGGCTATCATCACCGCAGGGGAAGGGGAAGGGAAGTGTGGCGTGTCACTTTGATGGAAACTACGATCTAAAAAAAGGCCTGTCGGAGAAACAAACCAAAGGGCTGTCGTTGAACTGAGTAGGACCTTCTCGATGACAACCCTCCACGGAACCCCCACTAGGTATGCGAAACGGATGGCATGCGAGGCATTTGCCTGATTGTTCTTCCTCAATGCTCTGGCGTGAGTCGCCAGGCGAGATAGCCATCTATTATTTTTAGTGCCTGAGAATGAAGTCACAGGGAGGGCATTGATTTCCTGTTCAGAGCAGAGGCTGTGTCTCGTGTCCTGTGGTTTTGCAGCTGTACAAGAAACGCCAACCACATTATTGTGTTAAGGCCTTACAGAGTAAACAAACTACAATTTGCTGAACCACATGTTCAGGCTTCAGCATTTTGGTTCTGCAAGTGTATCTGTGCGTGTGTGTGCGTGTGCACCATCTTATCAATCCATCCCTAATTTCAGTGAACTTTTCTTCTGCTGAATTAAAAAATCACGAGAAAGAAAAGCGCTGGCCAAAACAACATACAGTGGGTGTGCTGTGTGTGAACAGCTCTCTGAATGACCTTAATATCATATCCATCAGATGAATTTACTTCACCTACATTTAATCTGGTGTCTGCGCCGCAGTAATGGTCCTTTAAAGGCTTTGGCATTATTCACTTTGTCTGAATGCCTTGGCGACTCACAAAGTCTAGGAATTGATTGCAGGAAGGATGTGAAATATTTGTACATATCTTATCAGGATAAAAGGCCGATGCCAATCTCTTTGGGGCCAGTCTGTCATGACACCGGCACCATCAGGTGACAGGGCCAGCAGTCAGGGGAAACACAGGCACCAATCAGGTGACAGGGCCAGCAGTCAGGGGAAACACAGGCACCAATCAGGTGACAGGGCCAGCAGTCAGGGGAAACACAGGCACCAATCAGGTGACAGGGCCCCTGTATCCGTGGGGCTCGGCCCGTTTCACAAGAAGCGAATGGTCCAAAGGCGCTAAGAATTCCATTGCGTCACTCAAACCCAAAACCCAAATGCGGGGGTGTGCCAGAAAACATGTGTATGCGTGCGTGCGTGCGCGCCAGCAACTGTCTGTGTGTGAGTGTGTACGCATCCATGTGTCTGCGCTAGCGAGGGAGGGTGTGTCAACGACGGCAGTCAAGTGTTTGACGTCGAGGTGCTACACTCTCATAGGTGGCCTGATAGCTCCGGTAGTCTAGCTTACCAGAGAAGGTGCTAGGCCACTTACTCCCCCTCCCTCCCTCCCCCATGCTGGATGTCAGGGCACCCGGACACAGAGGCACATTTCACGGCTCCTCCCTTCAGACAGCAGCCACTGGTCTGGGTGTGATCGTGGCCGTATTGAAGGCTCGATGCAAGCGACCTACAGCCCGAGTCAGAACACGGCACACCAACAGACACACACAGAGAGGGGGAGAGAGGTAGAGAGAGAGAGAGAGAGAGAGAGAGAGAGAGAGAGAGAGAGAGAGAGAGAGAGAACATGATAAGAGAGTTACTGAGAAAGTTTGCGTTGCATTGAGAGAGAGGAAGAGAGAAAGAGAGCGGTGAGAGGAGGAGGGAGAGAGAGTGAGGGGAGGGGGAGAAGGCAAGAGAGGGGAGGGGAGGAGGGAGAGAGAGGGAGGGAGAGAGAGAGAGAGAGAGAGAGAGAGAGAGAGAGAGAGAGAGAGAGAGAGAGAGAGAGAGAGATCGGGTGGGAGATAGAGCTAAAGAGGGAGGGAGCAGCCACTTGGTGCACTCTTGTGGTTCTTGCAACAGCGTCACAGCTGCTTGCTCTCCCCACACTGGCATTGGTATCATACAACACACAGCATATCTCTGCGGGCTACTTTTCTCCTTTGGACTAGTTCTAGTTCAACTAGATAAGCGATTGTCTTATTTCCATTTTTTACTTTCAATACAGGTATAATTTATGAATGAACTTTTTTTTTGCTGAGGTGGATTTATTTGACTGACTCTACTCAAAGGGTCCTGCCGTCAATTTGAAGTTCCTGGATATATCTCTTTTGACAATACAATATCTTGCGAAATGTGAACATTTCTTTTACTGTCGGTGGACCGTAAGTGAGGAACACGTAAACCTTTGATGATGTTTACTGTAACGGCAAGTGAAACATTCACCACTTTAAGACGTATTTTTACTGTTGTTTAATTATTATCTTTAGGGAAAAAAATCAATATGAGATTACACGAAAGATGCAAATGTGGGGTTAGTTACTCACCTCAATAAAAACAACATACAACTGTTCAGTTTAGAATAGCCCCTAGCCTCCGGCGGAGAAGATGGAGCACAACTTAAGCAGCACAAACTTAGCTTACCTGGCCACCACAGTCGTGCAGCCAAACAAGACAGACTCCTATAACCAGCCGGCGGGCCCCTTGAGCCTCATCATCCTCTCCCCCATCATCTTCGCCATCGTGGTGGGCAACTTGCTGGTCATCATCTCCATCGCCCGCACCGCGCAGCTCCAGACCATGACCAACATCTTCATCATGTCCCTGGCCTGCGCCGACCTCATCATGGGCGTGCTGGTGGTCCCCCTGGGGGCCACGGTGGTCGTGACGGGCAACTGGCCGCTGAGCACCACCCACTGCGAGCTGTGGACCTCCCTGGACGTGCTGTGCGTGACCGCCAGCATCGAGACGCTGTGCGTGATCGCCGTGGACCGCTACATCGCCATCACCAGGCCGTTCCGACACAAGGTCCTGCTGAACAAGTGTCGGGCCAGGCTCATCGTGTGCGTGGTGTGGGTGGTGTCGGCGCTCATCTCCTTCGTGCCCATCATGAACCAGCTGTGGCGGGCGGAGGACGACCCGGAAGCCGAGCAGTGCTACCAGGACCCGGCCTGCTGCGACTTCATCACCAACAGGACCTTCGCCATCATCTCCTCCGTGGTCTCCTTCTACATCCCTCTGCTCGTCATGATATTTGTCTACGCCAAGGTCTTTCTGATAGCCACGCGACAGGTCCAGCTCATAGACAAGAACAGGATCCGCTTCCAGGGCGAGTGCCAAGGGCCGCAGCTGCAACACGGCGCCGCGGGGGGCGGCGGTCACCACGGCAACAGCGCGCTGCCGTCGGCCAGCGGCGGCGGCGGCGGCTCCAGCAGCAGCAGCCTCAGCTCCGCCCGCCGGAAGGGCTCCAAGCGGCGGTCGTCGCGGCTAACGGTTGTCAAAGAGCACAAGGCCCTGAAGACCTTGGGCATCATCATGGGCACCTTCACTCTTTGCTGGCTGCCCTTCTTTGTGGCCAACATCATCAACGTGTTCGACCGGACCGTGCCCCCCATAGCGATCTTCCGTTTCCTCAACTGGCTGGGCTACGTCAACTCCGGCCTCAACCCCATCATCTACTGCCGGAGCCCCGAGTTCCGGACGGCCTTCAAAAACCTGCTGGGGTGTCCCTGGTTCGCCACGCCGCGGCTGAACGCCTTCTACAAAGAGCTGCGCATGCGCTGCCCCTGCTCTTTGGGGCAGGTGGAGGCAGGGGAGGCCGGGTGCTTCCAAAAGGCCCCGGGAACAATCCCGACCGAGGTGGGCGAGAGCCTCGGCAGCAGCCAGGGAAGTTACAAAAGTGACGAGCAGTCCCCGGGAACGCCACACTCCAACGGCTGCACGCAGTTCAGCGACCTGTCAGAACCAGAAAACGAATTGTAAGTTTCCCCCTTTTCTCGTTTGTTTTGAATCACACTCGGTGCTTGGGTCGATTGTACTGCCAAGGTGTAGGCCAATTGGTTTTTATGCATGTCTGCGCATGAACAAACCAATTAAACTGAGAATATCGAAAAGCATAACCGTTTAATACCAGAGTGAATGACTAGCACCTAAAAACCTTCTTTGATGCACTTGGCATGTTAGGCCTGAGCTATTCTGAAAGTTAAGTGTGGTAAATAGAATCTCAGCCCATCAATTGTTTTTTACTGAGAAGTTCAAACAGTGAGGTATGGTCGGAAGTATCAGACACCGGCCTCTCAAAGGCAGTAAGTTTACTGGAGAAAAATCCAACTGCAGCCTTAAAAGCACTTACAGCACAACCCTTCTGATGGTGGAATATTCCCAAAGCAGTATCCCGTTGAGCTGATCTGAACTATTCCCAAATAGTTGCTGGAGCTGTACAGAATGAACAGGATTCATCTATGTCAACATTGAGGTGTAATATAAGTAAAATATAATTTCCCACATTATTGAAGACTATAATATAGTTAGTGGTTATGCAGGGCAACTAGTCAATGTGACATGATTTTGAAACTTTAATTTTAACAAAAGGTACCCAACAATTTGCATTCTTAAAACTAACAAGATTATTGTTAAAAACAAATTAAATTGCTGTTATTTGAATGAACTTGGCATATGGTCATAAGCCTATTTAAAATGTTAACAGTAGCACACTGGATCTGTTTCTCTTGATAAATGTAGTCAGGTGTTTAATCTGGGATGTAACTAAGGAAACATTGACCTCAGGTTAATGGTTAACTTTACAATATTGTAATTGTACTTATATAATAATAAAAGAAAAAAAATAGTAACTGATTACACTAGCTTCCCCAAGCTTAGGATCTCACTTTGTAGCATAGCATTTGAGGAGTGTGTTTGTGTGTGTGTGTGTGTGTGTGCAAAAATCACCAGCACAATTCATAATTGTAAACGAAAAATTACTGATTTCACAGAATCATTCTTTGGAGATGGCTGGCAATGATAAAGGTGTACGCCGCCAAAAGGAGCAATATTAGGGCGTACAGTAACAATTAACATATCAAGTTGGATGGGTAATTCCACACATAAATGGTGGGACCTTAAGGGACCTTTGGGGGGGGGGGGGAGAATAAAATAAAGATATTGTCTCCCCTAAGCGCGCTGATGAAAATCCATATTTGGAAATGTTCTGAATGTATCAAGGTACTGCTGTTTCTGATTAAAAAAGATCCAGAGGAGATATGCACAATAATAAATACTACTGAAACATTAGCCCCTGAGGAAATTTTAAACATTCACCCAAATTCTTGTGGAACTAAATAGCTGATTTTCCACCGTGTAATTCAATAAACACCCAGATAATTCAGTTAGAAGTCTGTAGATGGACCAATACTTTGAGCTACCATATAACGTTACCGACAATCCATCTTGGAAAACAGCTGATGTCAACATTACATAAATTACAAACAGATGTGTGCACAGATTTATTTTTGTACCTGTGCTTTAAGCCCCCATTCTGAAAACGACATATGCCATCCACATCTACTGCGCACTGAGGTTGGGCCATTTTAATGGGGCTTTAATAAACAGCTGAGAATTGGTATGGTGGACTAGGCGTAGAGGTCGAATAATGGGGATAGGAAGATCTCCATTACAGAGTTGTAAAGGCTTTGCATGACATTAGTCTCTTGAGAAAATAATTTGGCAGCAGGTTAAGAGGAGTTTCTGTAAAAAATAAAATGCACCCGTCCTCTTATGAGGGCCCCTTGGCTCCCTGCCCATGACCCTCAGAGCTGATAAGCCTTTATCACTCGGCCGCAGGAGAGGCTGTTTACCAGACCGACAGCCAATAAGACGGCACATGTACAACCGTGCTATTGCCATGGACAACTATCAGCATGTGTCTAAAACCTAACAGTTGGAAAGAAAATTCTAGGGGAAAATGCTGGACCACACCTAGATTTGATTCTGATTGATAGCCATTCAACTTCCAATCACGTTATTTTGATAAGATATTACTCTTCCCAATTATGTCCCCCCCCCCCCTCCAAGATTTAGTCATTGCGCTCTATGCTGGAGAGCTGCAATCTCGTGTTAAAACATAGAAGAGAAATAAAACATATCTCGCTATGCAACTGATCATTGCCCGGCAGGACTCACCCGCACAAATCAACCCAAAGATCCTTAACTAAAACATTTACTAGGTTTCATCCCCACATTTTTTATCCTTTTATGCTGCTATCTCAGCGCACCTTTACAGATGCAATCAATTGGGCCTGTAATGTGGGAGACATTTAGGGGCCTATAAAAGTATTCCTTAAAAGGAGCCTGGGGTTTTGCGGTGGAGCCGATCACCCTGAGGGGGAAAGACTCCATGGGCTCGCACTGTGCTTTGTTGAGCTGGATTAGAAAAATGTCAGGGAGATCAGAAGATCAAGCAGGCCAAGGGCCGTCTCCGCCATCTTGCCCGGGCTCTATAACCTGTTTGCGTGACACGGCATGTGCTATCAGTTAGTGCCTTTTGATGTCCCCAGCACGCCATGAATCAGGTGGCTGTGGGTGCGGGTCTCCACGAAATACCCGAGCTGGGAGTTTGGCGCATTTGTAGGAATTAATTTGGGGGCCCTGTACATTCCTGCTTCCTGTCACTCCGGTGTGTGAGGAAGCGCAGAGATACAACTGCGCTTGAGATGGAAGGGAAGCAGTGACACCGCTAAGCCCCTAAGGATACGAGGACATGGGGGCTCTCCTATCTATGGCATAGAAAGAAAGTTACAGGCTGTCCAGAGAAGGTGGCTGTTTGTTGGTCATCTCCTGACAAAGTATTGCCCCAGGACAAACTAGCATAGCTCAGCTTGCATCTGTGTCAGTTCAACTGATTCTTGCTCTGTGGGATCACAACGTTGTATCCCCCCCTTAAGATGTAATTATTGTGATACTGCGATTATATTTGACCAAAGGGATGCGAAGAAAACTGTTTTTTTTAAAAGCTCTAGAGATTTGTTTGTCGAATGAAATGCTAGGGGCAAGGATTACGTAAGCTTGGTGCCCGGCCGTGCACGGTGAAGCTCAGAGCAGTGCAGTGGAGAAGTTGTCAGCAGATACTTTGTTTTCACACTAATACATGTCGGCCTGCCAGTGGTGCCCATATCAACACGGCCACAGACTTAGGTTTTGTCACGTACAGTACGCTCTGTGTTATCTGCTTGTGGGGTGGGGGGGAGGGGGATTCCACTTTGAAACCCAATATTCCCGTCAAGTTTGTGCATAAGGGTATTCAAACACAAATCAAACCTCCTCAAATTAAATTGGAGTTTCAAAAGGGCCAGCTCAAGAAAACCAGCAGAAAGAAAATCCCCTCTGTTAAAAAGAAGGATTTAAGAACCTGCTTTATTTAATTAATCTGTTGACAGGAATGCATGTCATCCGTGAATACCTAACAATTACAGTAGGTTTTGGAGGATTAAACTATTCTCTCATACAAGTTTACTGACAGAAACGGACGGGGACGGCTGCTACCAGTTTCATCGGAGTAAATGATCAAATGATCAAATTTAATCAGTTGTTTAAGTCTACATAAAAAAATATACACACACCTTAAACATCCCTCTGCTATTCAGATGTGTAGACGTTAAGGAGTATAAACTATTGTGATAGTTATTATGTGACTTGAAGACAAAACCTATCTTCTCTTTAATAAGTGGTGACACAATTGTAGTTGATTTATGAGATAAATCTCATGTAAGAGACTTCAAGGCAAGGAGTCTTTTTTATTTTGTATTTACCACAAGGAAGTAACAAGAAAAATATAAGCAAAACATCACATTTACATGTTTTGGTTTACAAAGAAATTCACAACCATTCAATGTGAGAAAGAGTAAAAATCCCCCAAGATCATATGGTTGTCATATTGTTCTTCTCTTGATGAATGTATAAAACCATTTATTGTAGCCCTATGGGTGCATTTCATCATTACTAATTTGCTGTTTAAACATTAGTGAAGTTCTTCTGGCATTCATTTTCAATGGCCCTACAGGGTTATGGAGTACAAAAGCAGCTTATAGATATGAATATGGACATATCACATCTCTAAAACTGTTGTGGCTAGGAAGTCTCCATTAGATAGCTGCAGACCAAAATTCTGTATCTATATATAGATCTATATACCTTAAACTGGTCCCCCTTGGCCTTGTGTGAACAAAGAAAGATGTATTTTGGTTTATATATACGCATGCTGATAAAAGCTGTCTAGCCTAGTGTGCTTTTTTGTTTGAACATTCAGGTGGAATTTGGCTTAAGCGTAGATTTGTCATTGCTGGTGTTTTAAGTGGGTAACCTTCATCCTGGAAGTTTCTTTGAAATTAACCAACAGCATAACCAGAAGGCAACACAGCTGACACCCTCTATATCCGCTCTCATATCTGGTAAATAAAAAAATGGTTTCATCTACCCTATTCCTACTGGCTTATAGCTCGGCCTGTTCAGTTTAAAATTTGTTTTGGTCCTGATGTGTTATATATTTCCCTAATTAATTCCTGCGGACTTGGTAAAGTCCAGCCCAGCAGGAACCTTAGCGTTGGTACATAAGGATTATAAGTTGGTTGTTCTTAGGCATATCTTTTCCAACATCCGGTGTGGAAGACCACCTACAAGCCAAAGACTATGAAAGCTGCAGGACGAGAACAAGACATAGAAGGGCACTAAATAATTGGCATAGAGAATAACTAAATCAATAAATGATACTTTTGCATGTACCTGCATTTTTCAAACTGTGTTCCTGAATGTGAACAACACTTTCATATAGATCACTCTCGGGTTTTCATCCATGAAACAAAACAAGCATTTCATAAAAATGTATACACGTGTAAACATTGCACGGATTTCCAATGCAGTTGAGTCAGGCATGAAATGGGGTCAAGAAATCATGGTGGCCAGTCAGTCCATAAACGGCTTTAATGTAACAACATCATTTAAGATTTACTCAAGCTCTTCTTAAACGGTTATGTTGTAGTTTGAATAAAAGGATGAATCATTTTATCTCTCGCAACTCAGACAGCAAGAATTGGTATACGTTTTTCGGAGAAAACTAGCCCTACTTTAGAAAAACAACCATTGTACTTTATTGTTACTACACAGGCTTTACGAACCTGCTGTCTGGCGCAGCGAGTCTAAATCAGCAAGAACAGATTTTGGAAGGGAATTCCACTTGAGAAGTATAACAAAATATACAGTAGAACATGAAGGGGGAAGGGGGGAAAGAAAAGGCAGAAGTAGAGAGTGGGAGAAAGATATTGTGGGAATTGTTGAACTTCCATTTTTAGTATATTGGGTCACTCAGTACTCTCACCACAATTGGTTAATATTTCAAATGACTGTGTAAACATTTAGGCAGACATTAAGTGGTAACACCACTGTGCTCTCCTAGCTTGAACATGAAATATGATTAACATTTCAAGTTAAAGTAACATTTAAATTGCCACCTTGTTCCACCCAGCTTGAAAGACTGTCTGAAACTGCGAACATTCCTTGTCCCCAACTAAACCCTGAATTGCAACAGAAGCGTTGACACTTTGCCTTTCACAGTAATATTCCAGCTTGCAGTGTCATTGATAAGATGTAATTTGAAGGAATACAAGTCTGTTTCCCTTAAGCCTTTTTCAAACAAAGCATGGCGGTGTTTGAAATTTGTTACAAAAAAGATAAAGCACAAACCTTAAAATAGAAAATAGGTGAGAACACAATGTTCTACTGTGATAAATAATTTGAGGGTTAATGTGCATTTAAACACTCAGCATAATACATACAAATATGTATTTCATATTCATATTGAATATATTGTTTAAGCACTTCCTAATAAATGTTTGAATGGAAACACTTGACCTATAAGGAAATCTGCACTAGCTGAAATGTAAGGTAACATATTTCCAATGCTAACAATTTACCACCGTAATCTAGAGATTTACCGCACTTAAGTCTTTCACGAGGCACACATTTTTCAATAGTTTGATGCCATTCCAAAAGCTTCCATTGAATTAGCCCTCTTTTGATGTGCCATTAACTGCGTTAGACCACGCATTTCCCTGAAATATGTTTAGCAGTGCCACTGACTGGGCTCCTACACTGATAGCCATATGAGTCTTTAGTGGTATTTAACGGGCGATCAAGCATCAGAGAGCGTGAAACAAAGAACAGGATCAGAGCACCATGGCTATGACATGGGAGAAATTGTCTGTTTTCCAAAGGGGTCCTGGCTATCTTCTTCAATCCTGCAGCATCAAGGCCTTTAAATGGTGGGCTTTGAATGTTCAGCGAACACTTCTTCTTGGAATATATCCAGTGGGAGGAGATTTCTGAAGATAAAAAATCACCAACCCATCTTATTCTACCTCCTAAATGTAGCAGGCCATTTCAAAAACCTTTTTTAATGGAAGCGCTACCAAACTGAGGTGTGCTTGGATGGGAAATTCCATGGTCAAGCTTGCTTTTAATAGAATATACAAGAAATTGAAATGCTCTTTCAGTCTACGGAAAGCTGTCAATTTATATCTATTTATGTGATAATATACAACTTTGGATAAGTAAAATGTGAGGGTCAGACAAAATAACTCAGTTTAGTCATGTTAAGGCTGACAGTGCTCTCTCTCTCTCTTCCCTTATTCAATATATTAACAACAAAGCCTCAGAGTAATAAAAACTCCTTCCTCCTTGAGAAATCTCACGATAAGGGAATTAGAGTCCGTGGTTTGTATTTGCTAACTTACAGCATCCCCTGTGCTGGATAACAATGTGGCTTTGGTTCCCTTGACAAGCAGAATATAGAGCCATCGTGTTTACTCATCTATAAAAGCCTGTGTTGGTTTCAATCCATTTCTTATTTATGGATGTTATAGCCAGTGCAGACTACTTTCCGGCTTTAATTGATATATTTTCCCATATGGCTCATGTGTGTCACATCACACATTTTACTTTGTTTGGGGGGTTATTTGGGAACAGCCTGCTTGTAAAAAGAGACCAAACAGTTAATAGAATGTCCTTGTCCAAATAAAAGCTGAGCATAACAACAAAATATGTTGTGAACCAAATCTAAAACAATGAGTGCCTGCTGTTGTTAAAAGGCCCATTTTGAAGGCTTTAGAATTCCATCTCGCAAACATGACAAAATATTTTGGCCGAAAACCTTCCAAGGAGGGCCTTCATCAGAAATAAGTGACCTCAAAATGTACCTTCCCTAGATGATTCCCTCACATGAGTTGGACAACTACATTTGTTCTATACACTTAATTTGAAACACAAAAAAAGGTCTTAAGTTTTACATAGGTTATCATTGCTTTTGTGTGACTGTTTTTACAGCTGTACCGTATTTGTCAGAATTACTCATGCTGCATCCTAGAGCACTCACTGTCTATGTTTGAGGGGGAGCCTAGAAGCAGTAACAAAGGTATTGCGTGTAAAACCATGTGTGACAAACTTAATATCATTACATTAAATAGCTAAGACTGAGGTAGACTGAGGTGATACTTGATCTGGCCCCTCTTTAGGGGAATTATCCATTTTCTTTTTTTAGCTGCAGTGTTGTATTCCTGTAATACCTCCATATCTTTTCAGAGCATAGCAATGGCCTTGGATTGTTTATCCCTTCTTGTGGGTACATGTACAGTTCTGTTGATACGATCAGCATCTCAGCAATTTGGAAGAGAAGGGAAGAGGGGGCCCTAAGTAGAACAGAAGAGTGAAAACTGTTTTTGTAATACTTTCGTAGTGATGAGTGGCAAGAAGGACTTGCCAATCAGAGGTAGGTTTGAAAGATACCAAGAAAACAACAAACAGCACTAGAAAGCTGAGAGGATCGCAAAACCAAACCAATGAATGTTTGACAAGGAGACGTTTCCAGTGCTGTCTATTCCAAGCAGATGCTGTGGCTGAACATCTCCTCTTCAACTACAAGCTGCCAGGGTTCACTCTCAAAGGGGAGTGCACATGCCAGGTTGATTGGAAAAATATTTCCTATTAAGGAGACAGGTAGTTGCAGGATGCTTCGCAAGCAAAGCAAATGGAAAAAAATGGACCATACGTTTGGGATTTCATGGGGGAATGGGTTGAACTCAGGTTTGATACTGCAGCCAGAATTCACATGACAAGTGACTTGATCAGATCTGACAGTTGGCCTGTTTGCTATGCGGCATCTCTATTGTATTACATGGTTATCATTAGGGGAATAATGCCTATTTATTTCCATGAAAACATGCTTTTCAGTAGATGAAGCATCTTTCTACAAAGTAGAAAGACAATTCCACAAACTCTTAAAGGTGATTTCCAACAAAAGCTACAGTGCTAAAACAGCATTTCTTACTTGAAATGTCATTTCCCTTCCTGAGTTTTCAGGATGTTGTGTTGTTATTTCACAAATTATCCAACACGAGCCCTGAATGGTCATTGATCTCTTCTGCTCTCAGTTTTACGTTACAGGAGAAGGCTGGCTGAGGGATTGGAGGTATCATCCCGTCACAGTGACAACCGACTCAAGCAGTGACTCTCATTACTGAAAGGGCAGAGGTGCCATTGCATGGACGGAGACCACCAAACCTGCAGGCAGATGGCCCTAATGAGGATGTATGATGAAGGCTAACAGGCCTGAGAAGCTAGGTAGCCATGGACTGGAGATCAAAGACCTGCTGATCTACCGGCCCAAACCCGGACCACTGTCGACACCTCGCTGCCACAATGGTGGGTCTGGGCCACTAGAGGAAATAGGAGCTCAGTGCACAACTGTGGCGATGAGTGACGCTGACTGACCTGTGTGCATGTACACATTAACTGCATACTGTCAACAGGCGGGAGTAAACTTTCTGCACAACCAGAGGAGATTTCTCAAGGCCTAAAAGTAATCAAGCAAATGGATTCTTTCAAGCACAACAGGTGTAAGCTCTGGTCTCAATCGTCCGAAGAAGCAAACTGTACATATTGACTGTTGATAAATTATTTATTTATAATATACCCACTTTTATCGATGTAATATTGAAACATATTTTAATTTAATGACACAGTGATGCTCTGTTCCTGATAGTTTAGCTTCACTCAATGCAAGGTTAAATAAACACACCAAAGGGTGAGCATATTCAGGTATGAGGCCTATTGTTCTAGTTCTGCTCTCTATGTTGAAGACCTGAAGGGGTTCCATTATTACTCATCACAGTCTCCTGCTAATGGTCAGACAATACCATCCTTGCCTTTCACTTCAAAACAGTCACACACAATTTCATGTCATCAGTTAATTAAAAATAAACAATTTTTCACAAAAGTTACAGCAATAAATCCTACAGAGTTTGTCTGCGAATGTTTGTGTGTGAGAGAGAGAAAGAGAGAGACACAACTGTGTAGCTGTGTAGTTTCTCATTTTGAAATAAACTGTGAGCAAAAAAAAAAATCTGTCAGCACATACTTGCGTTAAAAACACAAAACGTCATGCATCAAATCAGCAGTAGTACGAATGGACAGGGATTTCTACTGAGGCCCAGATCAAACAATGCAACCAAATGACCAAATCTGAGATGGCATGGATAGACAATGCATTGTTGTGACAGTGAACCTACTGTATCCAATGGTGAGAATGAATAATTGTATGACGAAATCAATAAGGTAAAAGGACATAACTGCACATGGTTAGACCAAGATGGAGAACAAGCATTCAAAGTATGATCTAATAAGTCATTACACCAAATTGTCCATTAACATACAAGTTTTTTTTTTATATGTTAAGTATATGGTTCACAATTTCAGTTTACCTGTGTTGAGACGGAATTGAAGGCTAGGCCACATCAGGACAAAAAACATAGAAAGCCATATGTTTTTTATTTAACAGCGTTTTTCTGTTTTACACATAATCCCACATGGCCTCAAACTGTGAGGTTCGTGGTTAAAATGGCCCCAAAAATTGAAGCACCAACTGGCCCTGTTGTCTCAGTCAAAGTAACGCTGGTAATTACTTTTCATAGACAAACGAGAAGAAAAGAGAGGGTCATGCCTATCCTCAAAACGAAGTGCAAGTGAAAAATATAACGTCGTTTGGCACAAAACTCAGACTTTGAAGCTTACCAGATACCCTTAAAATATAACAATATAAATTGCAGTCGAGGTTCAAAAGGTGGACATGGATTCCAAACACCAGCAAGATCAACACGTTCAAAGGACTGAGGTTGTAACCGAGATACTAACCTGTATGCCGTCTGAGGGTACCATTAATACATTTAGAGGTAAGCATCTCCTTTGCTCTAGCGCCATCTTGTGCACTGATTCCCAAAGTGTGGGCCGAAGCTAGGCTTACTGTCTGCAGTCTGCCAAAGCTAGGCCTACTACAGGTGGGCGGCAAGAGGTTGTTTACAATAAATAAATACAAATTTTTTAATTCAAAATGTTGTAATAAAGTTTCTAATTAGCCTGTCATAAAATATTTATGATTACACATTTACATTTAAAATGTAATCAATAGGCTCTACTAATAAAACAAAGACATGGGATTTGAATTAGCCTACACTAATGTTATTCTTTCAAATTGGGCCGAAGCATTCTTAAATTTTGGGAATGGCTGATCTAGTTCCTTAATTATGTGTAATTCTATAGGCATTGCAATTCTCTCATAAATCCTGTTTCCATTTGCATCTCCTGCAGTAGGCTATAACCGACGGAGAAAGTCCCACAGTATCAGATTCAAATAACGGTAGCATATTTAATAAGATCGTAGGTAGTTTAGCCTATTTATTAACTTTCTTTCTTACGATTTCCTTTAAGGTGGACCATGGTGTTTTCTTGTAAAGCTATGTGGCAAAAATAACACAATTAACTATCAGCATAGCCTATGTTTTTTTTTAAATCCACTAGGCCCACCGTTAACTGTTTTAACGTTAGTGGTTCGCATAATTACCAATCTCATCCAACACACATAAACAGACAAGCTGCATTCAAAAAACAGAAAATGTAAGATTTCCTACACCAACTGTCAAACATTGTATATTGCTTTTCATGTCTCTGTTTCGGATAAATTATAAACGGATGTATTTTAGGTTGTGCAAAGTAAGAAAAAAATGATGACGATGGAAAAACTCCATCAATCATAACCGTTTCCAGGATACAGTTTCCTTACTTGGTCTGTAACGTAGCAACATCTCTAAACAAAAGCATTTGAACCCAGAAAACTGACAAGGCAAGACGCGCGGTGAGTCAACATGAAACAGTCGGGCGATGATTGTGGTGCCAAAGCTTCCGATCCGAATTTCAAAGAGGAGGAAACCTTACTGTCTGTTTTCATAGATACTGTAAGTGCAGTAGTAAATCCTGAAATGAAGTTACTAGCTGAATATCAAAGGGACAAAAATGACAGCAAGGTGTACCTGGCGGGTAAAGGTGAGTGAGTTCAATGTGGATTCATGCTTTTTCTAGATCTTTTGGTTGCAATCCCATAAAAAATTATAGAATGCAGGGAGAGAACGTTTCTTTTCCAAAATCCTGAATCAGCCTCATCTTCAGTCTAAGGTCGTCGTAATTTTACATGCTGCCTCCAATAAGTCCTATCTGAAGTTATTGTCCAACAAAACCCCATATTTCAAAGCTTACTGCTTGCTGTGGTTTTTTTAAGTTTCTCAAAAAGGTTTTCATATTTTATTGTTTAGTTCCAAATTGAAATAGTATTGCATAACATAGTGGTGCAATTTATGATGATAATATTAATGGTGGAAAAATTCCCCCCAAATATTCCGTGCTATTTTAAAAGGTGATTTATTCATATAGAAAGTATGTTTTGTCATGGAAGTGCTCATCTTACGATATCTGGAGACGTTCATACATTGAGCTAAGACTTGTTTTTGAAGTAGCCTATGCAATAAAAACACCACTGTTTCAAGAGTAGGCTGGGAGTGCTTTACATGGAGCCTGTATGAGCCTTCCAACAGCCTAAACCCCTCTTTTAAAAGTAGTGCATATTTGGGCTATATGTTTAACTATAAACGTAATATTTTAAACTGTTTCATTCACATAGCTGAATGGTTCATTGATATGTTGCTGATCACTAATCTTTCCATTACAGAATACCTCAACGAGGAAAGTAAGGCTTCCGTGCACCCTCTCATTGGGAAGATAAGGCAACAGATAAGCACCGATCCAACTCTCTCCCCAGAGTATCCATGTCCCTTTGGCCTGTCTGAGTTTACAAGGCGAGCCATCGAACTGGCCCTGGGGAAGGGCTGCCCAGCCATCCTGGAGGACAGGGTAATTTCACCTGTTTGAGAGCAGGCACAGGCTGCTGCATCTACCGTATTGATTTTCGTTTCCAGGGCGATTGACTCAGCCTGTTCTTCCAAACTGAAACCACTTGCTGACGCACACACATATACACATTGTCATTTATACCATGTAAAAACCTAACATATTTATAAATGCATACACCTTATGTTCCAGGTGTTGGCTGTGCAGACCGTAGGTTGCGCTGGGGCCGTGCGACTCGGCACTGAGATTCTGAAACACTGGTACACTGGGAGCTCCGTCTGGCACGGGCCGTTATATCTTGCCTCCCCTTCAGACGGTGAGCCTACCTCTTGGTAAATAGGTGTCAACACTGTGGGGCAGATTAGCCAGTAAGTAAAGAGCTGAGGGGCATTTAGTACTATGTGAAGAACCTGGTAATGCAAGAGCAGGGAGACAATACAACTGTGCCAGTGTCAAAGACCAGAAGGTCTTCGTTTCAAAACAGTCACAAGCAAACTCGTCTTTACGACAAGCCGTTGTCAAATAATAAGATAGCTTTTGTAGCCTATGCTTGCGCTATTTTTAAGAGGAGGGAAAAAAAAAAGAGCTGTTTACAATTGACTGTATGGGTGGCGCAGGTCGACATTCTCATCCTCCATCTTTACTCTTTAGAGTCGTTAGCGGGTGCTTTTGAAGCAGCGGGCGTCCAAGATGTCCGCAGGTATCGTTACTGGGATCCCCAGCTGAAGGATGTTTGTCCACAGAAGCTGCTGGAGGACCTGGAGAAGGCCCCGGGGCACAGTGTCATCGTCCTGTCCGCCTCGTCACACTTTCCCACGGGAGCGGACCTCTCCCAGAAAAACTGGAGACTCGTGGCGGAGACGATGACGGTATGAGTGATGACACGTACATTTTCACCTACTTTTCCTGCGATGGAGAAAATTGTTTTCGGGATGTGTGTTTTTAGGTGAGATTGGCGATAGAAGAATACACCCCCACCAAAATAGGAAGATCCCCCACTAATAGATTTGGGGAATTCCAGTCTCAAAAGGACAAAATCGTCAGAATGCGACATTTCTGGTATTGACTGTCAACACCGGATATTACAAATCCTTACATTATCCAGAGCAGTCATGAAAGAGACAATCTGCATCAATCCTTATCTAACATAGCAATATCCTAATAATATATTTGTATCTGTCATACATGCAAGGCCCATCCCTCTACTTTAACCTCGTTCCTTCTCTCGATCTTCCTCCCTTTCCCAGAGGCGCAGGCTCTTCCCGTTCTTCCTAATGCCGGCTCAGGGCCTCTGCCACGGGGACTTTGAGAGGGACGCCTGGCCTGTGCGTCACTTTGCCGCGCTGGGGATGGAGCTCCTGTGTGCCCAGTCCTTCTCCCACAGCTTTGGATTGTACGGTGAGGTAGACGATAGCTCCTCCTGCCTCTAGTCCGCTTGAGATCAGAGATTTGTGTGCCTAGGGAGTAACGAGAGAGGATTTAGAAGAACTGAGTAGGCAACTCAACAGTCTGTCGCTGAATATAGGCTCTCAAATACTTTGCCTTGAGCTTTTTTTAAATGTCTTTGTTGTGTAGGGGAGCGTGTGGGGCAGCTGCTGTGTGTTCTGGGGCAGAACTCCGCTCTGTTGCCCCTTCGGTCTCAGGCGGAGCTGCTGGCCCGGGCTCTGTGGTCCCGGCCACCTGTGGGAGGCGCACGCGTGGTTGCCACGGTGCTCGGCAACCCTGCGCACCTGGTCGAGTGGCAAGTATTCATGGCATAATTACATGTTGCTTACAGCACACAAAGGGATAACTAAACAAACACACCAAATATATATGTATAGTCCTTCAACTGCAATCGCCAAGTATTCATCTGCAAAATTATTAAAAAGCATTGAGTTCCAAGTATGACAGCGACTCTTGTGACTGATGCGCCAGGAAGTTTAAATGAAAGTAATGGGGATTCCCTCAGGCAGGAGGGGGTGAAGCGCATGGTGGAAAGGTGCATGTTGACCAGGGAGCGGCTCAAAGAGAAGCTGAGGCTACTGGGCTCGCCTGGCCGTTGGGACCACATTACCCAACAGGGGGGGCTGTACTGCTGCACAGGCCTGAAAGGTGAGCAGTGGCCCACACCTTTGGCGTCAAGTCGCCTGGTATGGTTTGGCAGACATATTGAAATAGAGAAAATACTGTAATAGGCCCGGTGTGTGAAACAATCAAAATCGGATTCTGGTCTGCACTAATGTGTTTATCTACCTAGCAATTAAATTTTCTGCTTTTAGGCTCCCTGTGTTATCCTGTGAAAGAGACAATTATTCTGAAGTATTTAGCAATCCCCTGTGAGGAGGACTGAGAAGGGTTTTGATTCGTTTTTGCCTGCTTTGTCGTTCACTAGGCAATTGTTTTTTTCACACTAGACAGAAAATGACATACCATTTCATCAAATTGCTTAGTTGTTTTCATCATATTATAAATTTTGAGCACTGAATGAATTATCTTCATAAAGTTACTTTTTAAACTTTAAAATAGTGAAGCAAAGATTTAAGAAGTTTAAAAATGCTCTGAAGTTTTGACTTGCTATGGATGTTTTAATTGCGGGATCAATTGTTTTGCACGTAAACACCTTATTAAAAGTGCTTATAATAAATAATATATAAATATGATTTAAAAAATATATAAATCTAAATGTTTAGTGGCCATAATGTCACTAGAGTATTTCCATTAGCCTACTTCTTCCTATGTTTTGCTACAGTTACCGAAGTGGACTTTCTGGCTAAGAAAAGGCACGTCTACCTGCTTCCTAACGGCTGTCTGAATGTGAGTGCAATCAACAGCCGCAACCTTGACTACGTAGCGGAGTCAATCCATTTTGTGCTGACATCTAATCTTTAACCACAGAGATCTTCTAGGGAGAAGAAATAGGGCAAGGAAACATGTAAAATAGGCAGGTACTGCACAAGAAAATATTGCAGTTGCAAGGGAGAGGTTGTTAACTAGCAGTTTTGTAAATTGTTTGTGTAGTTGTAAACTGAATTGTTGCGCTAACCTGTCCATATGTCATGTTGGTGTGTCTGGACACCCATCCCACCAGTTGGCTCTCTGCTGCGTGCTCGGCTGCCAGGTGGTGGAATGGTCGTTAACACTGATGTGGCACACATGGGCATCAGGCCTGAAAAGACGTTTATAAGTTGGTCTGTTGCCAGCGTCTGGGAATTCCTGCTCTTGTTCACTTGGCTATTTGCCGCTTGATGGGCTGGCTTAACTGGGTTTGGGTTGGTTAAACCTTGGGGTTTGCACATCACAACACCTCGGTAACACCTTGACGTGCATTCACACATTACATTCACACTTGACTCCTCAACAGTTACACACTACATGGTTTGTTGTTGTAGTTTTGTTGGCTCAGTAAATATATTAATAATAAATATAATGAATATAACTTAACATTATGTGTGGGCTCCCCTGTCTTTGTTGCGGCCATTGAGCCATGGTCCATAACAAAATGTCACATCAACGATGTGGAATGTTTCAGTTTTACTCTCACTACAAAGATAGAGCATGAAGAAGAAATGTAGCAATAAATAATAAACATACACTGTACAAGAGAATATTGCACTTGAAAGAGGTGGTTAATTAGCATTTTGAGAATGTTTGTTTTTATACTGTTTATGTATAGGCCTATGCCATTCATAATACAAACTACACAAAAAATAGCATCGGTAAGTTCTGCTCGGTATTAGCCTGTCTTAGGTATCGACATTAACATGTTGAAATAAAAAAGTGGAACAGATAAGTCATTCATAAAATGGCACCATCTTATCACAAACAGTATAGTTCCTGTATCCTCCTCTGAAAACCTACTTAACCCATCTCCCTTCAACCCGTTTTCCACCTGGCATTCAGACCGTAAAAATAAAATCTGTGCTTTATAGAGTGTGATTATACCCAGCTGCCAATTTTATGACATATTTCTGTGAATATGTATGAGCTTCCTCCATAGAAGATTTGTGAGCGAAATTATACGACTTTCATATCATATCACATTCAATATTTGAAGTTGTGAACGTCATAATTACCCACATTGAATGATACTCAATATTTCAGTAGAGAAGGCAATAAGTTAGCCGGGGATTAGGTAATTAGATTCGTAGATTCATTTGAATGTCAGTAGTATGCATGGCACCATACTTCAGGGACCTTCGGGTGATTTCATCCCTTGCAATTTAGATCAATTTGATGCTTAAATGGATCCTCCCTCAAGGATTGTTGTCAGAAGTTAAACATAAAAGTCAAAGGAAATTATGTTTATTTCAGAGGGTCCATATGAATGGGTTCGGTCAACAGTGAGCTGCATATAAATAGGCATAGAAGCTATTTCGTAACTTTGGTTCCTATTGCAATTATACCTTTTGGTTCTTTGATCCTTTGTGTATCGGTCCCCCCTCAAACTGTCAAGAGTTCTCTCTAACTCTGTTTGATCCTACATGTTGCCTTCCCTTGATCTCTTATTCCTTATAAGCCAACTTTTCTGCCTGGGAAAACCTGTAACCTTATTGTCATCTGTAACCAACCCAGGTCCATTTGTGTTATATGTTTTTATTTAATAGAAAGACGAAACGGTTTTGAAAGAAAGGGTACCTTATCAATACAGTTAAAACTTAATATGTAAAGTTAAATACTGTCCATACATTCTCTGCTTTGTTTTTTATTTTATTTAATTTCCATTTAGGTCTAGGATAGATGATGTCCTGCATGTTGTGAAGCTGGTTTTGGAAATATCGGATGCCAAAAGAATGAACTTGTTTTATATCCATACAATTTATATACCTGTCAACACCCTTTAAGTGTGCAGCACTGGGTAACGCTAAATATATATATATATATATATATATATATATATATATATATATATATATAAAATCAACAAGATTATAGGGGAAAACAATAGGGAGTGATATGCCTCTAGCTAGAATCAAACAACCTCTTGCCAAGAGCATGAGAAGACGCTGCTGCCTTACCAACGTAAGCCTTTTATAAATCAAAAAAGAAGATATATGTGCAGAACGAGAACAACGGCCTTGTGTACATAGCAGATCCCAGCACCCAATCAGAAGAGGAGCCTGTTTACTCAGTAAATGGCCTACATGCGTGTTTGTACCCACTCCTTCATCTAGGCAGACCCTTACAGTAGCCTATCTATTCAAAAGGCTTGAACAGATGTGTCAAGGATATTGCATCCAAAGGAGACAGATTGATGTTTTCCTTTGTAGTCGATTAATTAGGTAGTCAACCATACTCACGTGGCACTGGCCTAAATGTGCAAACAGATGATACTTTACTTGAACTAAAAAGACTCGCATTTCTTTTGGTCAACCTACATTTTTTATTATAATAAAAAAAAAAATACATGAAATATTCTGATGTTACCTGAAAGCCATCAAGGGAGAAAGGTTGAGAGAGCACAAAATAATGGAGGCAATAGGCCCACTTTTTTCCTTTGAGCAGACCGGGTGAACAATGGGGATAATCAACCTAGCATCACACAGAGCCATTAGCGGGCTGTCAGGGAAAGCCCATTGGCCTGCTTTCCCATTCCAGACAGCGCACTCGGTCAAAGCTGAATGGTTTTCTGAATTCTGCCTTAGTGCAGGAAGTGCTTTTAACAAACACATTTACTGGTCTACAAAAGTTTGTTCCAATAGGTTATTTCCCACTTCTTTTTTCTTTTTTTGGTTACAAACTGATACAGGAGATTGTGTAAAGTGTTTGAGGCAGGTACATCCAGGATGTGTCTAAGGTGATAAGAAGTTGGCTTTGCCAAGACTAAACTGCATCTGAAACCGAATGTTCTATTCATTACGTCACTTACCTTTCGCTGTTACCCACCGCTGGTTACAAGAGATCCACCATGTCGGAAGGGTGCAAGACCATTCAATCAATGCAATTCATGATATAAGTCACAATGATTGTTCATTAATCCCCGTGAAGTCAATGCCCTTGCCCACTCATAGACACCGTGTAGTGCCAACCAAGACACCAGACACTAACAAGAGAACACATGGCAGAGGACAGCCTCTCTTTCCCACCCCACACATTGGTATCGATTTGTCAACAGCCTCCATGGGCCCCATGGGCTCAGGAGTGTGTATTCTCAGCGATTAACAAAATCAATTGCTGGTTCCCAAAAGATAGCCTTAATTGTCACCTGCCAAGATTAGCGGGGGAAAGATTAGGGGACCTATAAGAATGACATAGTCCTAATAAAATATGTTGTTAGTAACAGCAATTTCTCAACAAATTCTCTACTTTGACCTAACCTGATTATGGAAACAAAAGTAAATTAAATAAAAGCGTTTCCAGGTTGGCAATACAGAAAGTATATGTCAACATAATGTATATTAATCCGTTTTTGTAACTTGCATAAGTTATCCTATAAACTTATTTGCCCAAGTTCTTAGACTCTAATGGTCTGTTGCAGCGATGACTTTGCTTTGTTGCTTTACATTATCCCTGTCACCCAGGTTGAGTAGAGGAATGGGGACTGTAGAGGGCACCACATTAAGATTTCCTAGGAGCAGTAATTGAATCCTCAACATCGGCACAGGAAGACAGACTTCATGCAGGGAGGGAGATGGAACAGAGCTACACCTCAGATGGTCACAAAGGATGCTATTACGTTTCAAAACACAGACACCTTCCCTGTCATCTCGCTATGGCTCTGACTGAGAAGGGGGGGGGGGGGGGGGGGAGTACATTTGCAAGTTACTGCTGAGTATCACACCTTAACTGAACAATCTTTAATTATTAAAATAAAAATAATAAGCAAGCACTTTATGGTCCTGGCAAATTGTAATTTACACTAACCCCAATTGCAGGCCATACAGAAGGCAGGAATAGGAGATATTATCATAATTTTCAGTGCTTCTCAAAAGACACCAAATGCATGTGGGAAACAGTGAATGAATCAAAGATATTGTTTGTGGAATGCAAGACGACACAGAAACTGACATAGAAGGCTGATCACAAAAGGGTTTCATTTGCTGCACCCTGTAAACCGAGGCACTGACCTGGTGCCACACTTGCATGCAATGCATCCAATAGTCTGTAGACTTGACTAGAGGAATGTTGTTGCAGAGCTGACAGTTGGAAATATAATAAAATCCCTCCAATCCATGTTGGCCTTTTCTTTCCTGTCCGATAATGGCGTTTCACACAAAAGTATACAGATTTCTGAAAGGCCATGCAGTTATTCCGACAACTCGACTTTTGAAAAGTTCAGTATTTCTGACACATCTGTGGGGGAAATAGATTTGTGGTAAAAATCCCTTAACTACAAACTACTCAAGGAATAACATTTCCATCAATGGAATTTTGATCAGAGACACTCCCATCTTAAAAAAAACATTAACCACGCTGGCTGAGCTAACAATGCCAAAGCTTAATGAGATGCAAATGGTTCCTCCTCTGCACTCCTGACATTCAAAATAAAAATGCATGTTAACATTGTCCCGGAATGCATAAACGAAGGCCAGGACCAATGTGAAGCTTGAAACCATCAGGCAGATAAACCCCATGATTTACTTCAACAGAGTCTCCAAAGTTCAAAGAGCAGTGTCTACTTTATGGTTGATTCAATATTTATTCATACCCATATAGTCTTCATCAGTCTTTAGCTCATATACCACTAGAGAAGGCTGTGAGTAACTGTTTGTGATATGTCTAAAATGCAAAATACAGATTATACAGTAGCCTATGTTCTCCTGAAATTGAGTGGTAAAGTACTGCTATTTCTTGTGTCATACGAAATGTAACTAAAGGTTATGTTTGTAACCTTATCTGTCGTAATGACTGTACTCACTCATCAGATATTACGCCACCTAAGTATGCAGTGTTCAATGTAGCCTGTACCTATAGCCCTATGCTACATACACATATGGTTTTCAAAAGAAACCTGGTACCCATAACTTTTTGGATCTGTTCTGCCACAACATTAACAAAACAATGACGTGAAGGTGACAAAAGTGGCACCATTTCTGTATGTAGACATCTTAACTGTATTAAAAGCCCATTGTGGCCATTATTATGGCACTCAGTGAAGAACACCACTAATGGTGGATCCCTTAACGGTGTTGACATCCTGACAATTTGGACGTGGTGATAAAGGCTTGAAGCAAAGGGGTGGGAAGAAGATGATCTCTATTGAATATAACGTCATGTCTTAATGAGTGGCCCAGAGCTTCAGACACAGTGAACGGTGTAAATGCCACTCTTGGTCACCTCCTAGTCTCTCTGCTCAACCTATTATTCTTCAATCACGGATAGGCAACTGAGTCAAAATCAATAGGTATTCCATTCACTTTTAGAGGAATTGATTAGATTCTGCACGTTTTTTTCTTTTTCTTTTCTTTAGTAAGCCCTACAGTTTCCAGGTGTATTTTAACGGTCAGTTTTGCGTTGTAATAAAAACCTACAGTAAGTTATCCTGCAACAGTTGGCGTTCTAGCTCGTCTATTCCAATAAAGAAATAAACTCTGGATTTTCAAATGAACTGGGCCACAGCATTTGTCATGATGGGGGAAGGCTTGCCATTAAAACGCCATTAACATTATTAACCACCTATTCAAAGCTCACACGATTTGAGGGATTTGTAATAATTGTATTTTTGGTCAAATGGAATAAGCAAGCACGGCTTAGCACTGATTGGGCCTGAGGTGGAAACGTGGGTACAGAAAAAGCCGTTACACTGTCAATTGGAAAAACACTCCTCCAAAGTTCTGCCTAGCACCTAACCAAGCAAAAGCTTTAATTTGAAGCAAAAAAGTGATCATTTCGAATAGAGCATATGGTGACTATCGTTCGTTCCATTATGTATATTCTGAGGCAAGCAGAAAACAACAGTAACTCAAGGTCTGTGCGCAACGGGAAAGAAGTGTAGCCTTACAAGTGAATAGCCAATTGCTAAAAAATATAAGACTCCATGCTATCATCTGATGTGAAGCATGTTTGATCTAGAACAATATCGATTAGGTACAGATATTCGCTTTTTATCAAGGGGAAAATGCTGTCACTTGAGTAGTCAATGGAGCTGGGGCATGTCCATCATAATCTCTGCCCACATGCAAGCGCGTACAATATCGTATTTAGGCTACCTGTTGAATGCCACATTGGATTTGAACTGTTGATTAGTCGAACCAACTGTAAACTTTTAGGACAATTAATCAGTTGATCAAAAATGTAAGCTTGCGATCAGGTTGTTTCATTCCAATCCGGATTCAAGTTAAATTGCCAGAGATACGTTGAAATCTGCTTCGCTCCATCTCAGTGAATGGTAAAGCAAACGCACAAGCAACTGAAGCACGCAGGATTTTCTTTGGAAGGAAAGGGATATTTCATGGGTAAGGTGTTTTTTAATCTTATACAATATTATAAGTGTTTTTGTTTGTATATTATCTTCTCAGTGGGAAAAAACCTGTTTATACAAAAATACTTTTGCTTTTAGTAACTGATAATGCTGGTTCAAAAGAACATTGCATTCAGTTGTTTCTTAAAGCACCTGTGAAGTGTTTCCAAATGTGAAAGAAGGATCCCTGCAAACTTGTCAGGAATTTAAATGAATTCGATGGAACATAATTTAAAATAATTTATGCATAAACGTGTTAAATTGTGTTGACACTTTTGACCAACGTTGAAGCAACTGTTCATAATAAGATAGTAACACATTTTTTAAAGGTTTTAAGGGTTTCTTTAACATATGCCAGATTATATTATTTAGTAGTTGGAGTACATCTTTTTATTCTCTTGCACTTAAAGAAAACCACAGCATGTTAACAAACAAAAAAAATAACAGCCCTGACTCACCAACCTCACCAATTTATTGCTTGCATACGGTCTACATGTCTGTGAAAGGGAAAGAGGCAAGGATAGAAATACATTATTTGCGTGTTTACATTTGTGTGTGTGTGTGTGTGTGTGCATATGTGTGTTTGAGTGTGTGTTTATGTTTGGTTGCATGGTAACACATGGATTAACCTGTGGATCCATATACTATATACTGTACGTGTGGTCTGGTTTCTGATTACAGCCAGCTCAGTGCTATGTCTGCAGTATAGGAATAAACACAACAGACAATTTTAGAAGAGTAAACTTAAAATTAGGAAAAAATATAACGGGGTAATGGGCAGAGGCGTTGTGTCCAATCACACAGAGGGGGCATGTGCCCCCTCAATTGTTTGAGACAATGGTTTGGAACCGAATCCATATTATTATGTATGTAGGCTAAAGCGGCATATAGTAAATGGAGTTGTGAATCTGCCCCCTCAAAAAATAATACTGTATGCCATCATTTTAATTCGTTCATTGGGCTATCCTTCAATGGGACCATGTCACTTCAAGTAAACCTACATATCCACAATTGTTGATATTATGCTTTTTTCCACAGAAATCCAAATAGCTTAAAATGCTGCACTCTGCAGTTGGAAAGCCTAGCCAGCGAATAGCTGGCACAGGCACAGCCCTAGACAGAGTGAAGAGGGTCCTCCAGTGTAGTAAACTTGAGCCACAGCTACAAATAGCTACTGGAGCTGCTACATAATGGCTTTGTTGGGACACCTAAAAACGCGAAACAGACATCTCCCATTGGTTACACCTGCCACTGGTTTTGCCAAACCACAGGCAGAGTTGGGGAAGATCCCTATGAATTCGGAGATACTCAAGATCACGTGGCAGTTTCCCTGCGACTCTGCAGAAACATACTATGATCGTATCAGCAACACTTGTAAGTATAGACACAGACTGGTCGGTATGAACAGCTTTGTACGTGATTAATTGAAAAACAAGAGGTAGACCATTGTTTTTGAATGGTTACCAAGCCGTGACAAATCCATACTGTATTTCTTATTAGGACAGGGACCAAGTCTGCCACTATAGAATTAAATACACTGTCTATAAAGGATTATTCTCTGCTCTGATAGTTGCCTCTCTCTCTTTTATCCAGCTTATTCCCCGAACATATGCAACAAAGATGGGGGAGAAAACATCCCTCTGTCAGTCTAAAGTGTTAATTGGCAAGACCATGCTCACAGTTCAGGTCCTTGAACACCCAATTTAGGATCGCCGTGCACCAGGGTTCTTTACCAGTGTACTGATTCTTCCTCGGCGTAAACTCTCCTCCTATTCGAGTCACCTGTTATTTTGTGTCTGTGATCTAAGGCCTATGGTGTCAGTTGCTGTGTGATGGTGCCCAGCCTAATGGTGCGTGACGCTATGGGATGTGGTCGGATGAGGACAGTCTATTAACATTAGACCTGGGCTTGTGGAGACTGGCTGTACGGGGGGAAAAATGTTTTCTGTTTGATCTCTGTTCAGGGCACAAGAACATTGTACTGTTGTTGTTGTCAACCAGGATGAGATGACTTTATAGCCTTACGGAACTCGCCATCATGTCTGACTCATCTGAGTGCCATGCCATTGTCTGGTCAGGATGCAGCTGTCACTCATTGGCAATAGGATATAATTGAAGGCGCAAAATAACAATTAATTGATTAGTCATATTAAGCATACTCAACATGACACACTTATGTTGTATGTTGACCTTTGTGAAATGTAGAACCCATTAGTATTGAGTGGGTACATTATTATAAAGACAAATCTTGATTTGCTAAACACCCTTTGACAATTCCTACTTGACTTATAGAGTTAATATGAGACCAAGAAGTATTAATGCAACCAGTAGAGGGATTTTAAGGACATTGAAGAGGAGAATATTGCTTCGCACATCTTGTTTCTATTTCCAAAAAGTTGTACTAGAATCCAAATTGGACCTTCACTAGCTGTCAGTTCTCAAAGATTGAACACACACAGTACATAATCTCAGAATATTCTCTGGCTAATTGCTTCATACTTTCTACAATTTGGATGAAACTGTTGAAAGCATTTCCTGTTCACTCAGACACTCATACAGTTGTGGCTAATGGACGATCTCTGTGCCAAGTCTCAACCCTTTCTCTAGGCTGAAGACTTTGAGCGACCACTCTGATGGAGGGCAGTGGTAGTGTCTGGGCTGCGGAGCTTCACAAGAACTACTCGTGTGCAGGAAACAATGAGGGCAACAGCAGCGGGCAGGTCTTTGAGGTGCGTTCAACTATGCAATACATTATCTGGCTGGTTGAGTATGGACTGGATTGGATTGTACTTTATTATTGATCTCTAAAGGGACATTATTTTGACATCGTGTCCAACAACAGCAGAGATGCAACACATAAAATTACACGAAAATCCACTAAAACAAATTACATTATGTTATTGGCAGATGTAGCCCAACACATATGACAGTCGAATGGCACAATAACATGTCAAGACATGTGTCGACTCACCCTATACATGACGGTGAATCTTGTCGCTGTTGGTGACATGCACGTGCTGCATATTTTTTGTCTATGCTAATGAACTATGAAACATCCTGGAGTTTCACATGCGTCTTGTTTTTGCTGCCGCACTTTCACCTTTCACACAAGCCAAGGACTGGGCGGTTCCCCTGAATTCTCTCATCAAGGCGAATTACTATGAATCTTTTCTGAAGGTGGCCCTCAAAAACGGTTCGTCCAAGCTCAGCTCCTCCCAGTTTGTTGGCGTGGAGCTGCTGCAGTCCTACAAGCTGCTCATCATCCCCTGCTACTTCCTGGTGGTCCTGGTGGGCGTGCTGGGCAACTACCTGCTCCTCTACGTCATCTGCCGCACCCGCAAGATGCACAACGTCACCAACCTCTTCATCGGCAACCTGGCCTTCTCCGACATGCTCATGTGCGCCACCTGCGTCCCGTTCACGCTGGCCTACGCGTTCAACCCGCGCGGCTGGGTCTTTGGGCGCTTCGTGTGCTACCTGGTGTACCTCGTGCAGCCGGTGACGGTCTACGTGTCTGTCTTCACGCTCACTGCCATCGGCGTAGACAGGTGAGCCGTGACCTGGTGACCTGAGAGGCCTGGCCTCTGAGTCATGCTGTTTGCGTGAAGCTCTTCCGTTACCTGTTTTAACAAAGCTTGAGCAGTTCCACAAGTTTTCAATGAGTTCCCGATTGTATGACCGGTGCCTGCCCATTAGCTTTCACAGTGAGAGTGGGCTTCATAATGTTTTGGGTGTCGGTATTTGAGTAATGTAATTACTGTAAAAGTGTGAGATTTTGGCCTTGGACTAGAGGCACCTTAAAAGCTGGCCATTATTCTTTTGTAAAAGCTATGCAATTAGTTCTTTCAAAATTAATAATTCACACAGGATAAAGAATGGCTGTTCATTCACAGCAGGATTTGACAACACTTTTGAGATGGAACTTAATGGAAAATAAAAAATACAAACCTCATAGTAGACCACAAAAGTGGTCATATTGGTTTAAAACTTGGGTTGTAAGCACTGATAACGAGAAATGAAAAGCCTAAATATCTACCTTTAACATAACGCTCTACATTGTGTTTACGATTAACGATTTTACCTCTCACAAAAAAAACTCAAACAGGCTCAAGCTTTATATAACTCCCCCTCCCAAACTTTTGTTTCCTCTCAGATATTACGCCACCGTGCATCCCCTAAAGAAGCGGATTTCCGTGTTGGCGTGTACTTACCTTCTCTCCGGCATTTGGCTGCTGTCCTGTGGGCTAGTGGCACCGGCCGTGGCCCACACTTACCATGTGGAGTTCAAGAACGAGGGTTTCACTATCTGCGAGGAGTTCTGGATGGGGAAAGAGAAGGAGCGTTTGGCTTACGCTTACAGCACGCTCTTCATCACCTACGTCCTGCCCCTGTCAGCTCTCTGCATCTCCTACCTCTGTATCTCTGTCAAGCTGCGTAACTGCGTAGTGCCAGGCCACCGTACACAAAGTCAAGCCGAGGCTCAGCGAATGCGTAAACGCAAGACCTTCCGCCTAGTGAGTCTGGTGGTGGCGGCCTTTGGCATCTGCTGGATGCCCATTAGCGTGTTCAACGTCCTGCGTGACATCGACATCGACTTGATCGATAAGCGCTATTTCTTATTGATCCAGCTGCTGTGTCACCTGTGCGCCATGAGCTCATCCTGCTGTAACCCATTTATCTACGCTTGGCTGCACGACCGTTTCCGCGCGGAGCTGCGGAAGATGTTCACCTTCCACAGGCGCATAGGCATCCCTGCCAACAACTGTGCCACAGCAAGCGTGGCGCTGTAATTAATCTGCTTCAAACTTTCACAGATGTCCCTCGTTTTGGAATCCGCTTGTTTACTTTTCCAAGAACCAGCAGTTAAGTGAAGTGTATGGTTTCCTACACAGCAGTGCCATTAGATTGAATCAAATAGGTGTAGCAAACATTTGAAGTCAAGTCTAGTCTACCCTATGTTGCAAAATACAGTGATTTGTGTATGTGAGTTAAAACAACACATATTCTACAATAATTAGTGATGATTGTCAATACCTGGATTGAACCTAGGCCTACATATTATCTTAGTCATCGATTAGCTTCGATTTGCTGAGATGTTGTTTTGTGTATTGTAAGTATCATTTTATTCTACGTGGGTTCCATTTTCAACATGATTTGTTTTTTAATAACTTGCATATTGCAATTGTCAAAAGGACTATTTACAGCTTTCTGCCAATGTTCCATTGCACCATTAGTATATGCACAGAGTATGTATTTGTTTATTGCCTATCTGAATAGTGTGCTTTTCCCAACAAGAGAGCATGCACTGACCCTATTAGGACCCATTTGGGGCTTTACCAAGAGTTGGTGGCCCGATGTGAACCCTAAAATATCCCAGATGTTAGGGGTTGCCTTGTTGTAATTACGTTGTTTACCCCATTTGTGTGATTCAAACTATAAATTGACTATGGTGCACAGATCTTTTAAAAAGACATAAGTTTGATAGTCAGAAATGTTGAAAGTTATTCTGCATAACTGAAAACAGGAAGAATAGTATGTGGGTGCAGTGGTTTATATGGGATGGTGATATTTCATCTGACAGTATTTTATCTATCTAATGTTTTAAGGTCAGTGCAGGCTTGCTTGCTGGAAATTATTTCAGCCAAAATAGTCTTACATAAAAAACGTGAGTTGCCATGGACACAAAACATGTACAGCCTTCAGCAGAGTTCCTTTTTTTCTATGATTTAGTGTCTAGTGTCAATCACATCTAAATCCCAGCTGTTGTGTGAATAAACCCTGGACAAGGTCTTAGATACAGCAATATGGTTGAGGAGGAGTGTTAAAAGGATTGGCTTGACCACAAAGCCGGCTGCATTCAGAATGCTCCTCGGGAGTGATGCTGATGAAATGTGAATTCTTGGGTTGGACTTGTCCCTCCAGTGACAAGCAGAGAGATGATGAGAGAGATGCGTCTTGTTTACCACACAAAAAAAAAACGTGTATGGAGGGTGGAGGTCCAGTTTAACACCAAGGAATGATAGCGTATCAGTATTTGAATGTTAATACTGAAAGACATTTGAGAATTCAGGGTTATGCACATTTGAAATGAGCCATGCTATTATGACACTTGACAGTTGAGACACAATTTCCTCTGATTGGCTATACACATTCAGTTCTACACACTGGGCCTAGATTACTTCCTGCACATTCCACAAGCTATTCAAGAGGACACAGTTCAAATAAAAGATTCTCTTCATAAGCTTCATTTATTTCAATTTAAAAGATTACTTGCACACTGATATTCATTATCACAGTATCAATGATGACAGTTTTATAATACATAAATTACAGCAGAAGAAATAATCTGATTTACTATTTTACATTCATGACATGGAGTAACCAGTCTAAAAATGTAAAATAGCGAAACAGGGTAAGAATTAAATAATCTTGAGTGCATTCTAAAGTTCTTGAAAAGGCATGGCTTTGAAAGATATATATATATATTTTTTTTTTTATTACTGTACTTACACATTTTATTGCTGACATGACACCAAGGCCTAATCACAGCATAATTGTTAAAATTACATTCAAAGACATGGCTGGGAACAGTACAAAGGGGGCTGCAGGAAATGTCAAAGCCTACTTGACAACAAAGCATCCACACTTAATTATTATTTGTATTAGAAGGGTTAAATCACATTCTGACCATTATCTCATCGCACAACATTTGGAACTATTTCAGTATTTATCGATTCAGTATTAGCAATTAAACTTGCATAAATATTTCACATGATTATGTGTGCATAGTGTTGCATAAATATTCCACAACGAGAAAAGATTGTGCTCTGCACAGTCAGGTACATGAGTGTTTTAACAACTGTAGTAAACCGGACAATAAATACACTAAGAAAAAGAACAGCATAGAGTGGCTATCAACTAAACCTTCTCCTTTATGACTTTATTGCACAGCCTGAGGAAACAGTCAACAGAACCCATCCGTTGGTCTGCATTCATTGGCTGGTTAACCAAGTAGTTTACTAATTTAACAATGTTAGACTTCAAGACCAAGTGTGACCAAACAACAAAGAACGTTCAGTTTACCCAAGTAATATAAAAATAAATGGTCTATATTGCCAAATAAAATTTGGTAAATAATATACGCAGAAAAAGACTTGCCGTAACTACAATACAAACTGTTAAGATTTTCCCTCCTAGAGCTACCTCATTTGATTTGGTATTGGATAAATTAATTTCTAACGGCACTTTGAGGAGAAAGCAATTGTACCAGGAATGTAATGCATGTTTTTAAAAGAATGTAATGAAAATAAAGCCAACAAACGTACTGGTTAGCCGGAAAAAGAAACAAGTTGAGATCCATGTTAAGGTAAGGCTTTGGAACGGCAGAACCATAGAATGACAAATCTAAGGTCTCTGCTTTATAGAAGGCATGTTAAGCCCAATGAGAGGATGAACTGAAAGCCGTAAGAGTTCTCGTCAGATCACTTGAAGCTACAGCGTATCAAACTAAATAGTAATACAAAAACATATTAACTGACAAAAAATCATTGACATGAAAGCCAATTCCAGTTGTACCATAGTGTCCAAAACATTTTTCTTAGGCTTGTCAAAACATGCAGTTCTGATGTGATGCACATATACAACATTCAGAAACAAACATATTTATCTTAGTGTGACTCCCTGTGGAGAATTCTTTTTAAAAAGTGCTTTTATGCTCTCCAAAAAGAAAGAAGGAGAGAAAAAAAAAAAAAAAAGACCTTTATACGGTAGATCGGGTCTTACGGTACACAGTGATACCAAAGGTAAAGCAAATACCATACTTAGCCAACGTGCTCATGAGGGACCCGCTTAGGCACCAACCCTAACAAGCGTGCGAACACACACACACACACACACTTCTCTCCCACAACCTACACAGCTTACATTCCAGACGTCATGGACATCAGGATGGTGGGCTTCTCTTCTATCACCCTGACGATGAGGTTATCTATGTACTCCTCCAGCTCGACGATCTTGGCGTCCTTCTTGGTGAGCTCCCCTTGCTGCTTAACCACCATTGTGATCAGCTCTTCCTGGGTCAGCTGGGAATACGGTCTGCATTCCTCAGGCACAGCCACCTAGACGGCCAGACGGCACAAAGTCAGGCAACGCAATTCTACTCAGGCTTGAAGGCGTTCGGGTAGACAGGCAATCAAAAACTAGAGAAGGAAAATGGAAAGCTAAATATAGTGCGCATATATGAACATGGTTTGCCTTGTTGCTGTACACACACACACACACAGTTTTTCATAGGCGTCCTTTACCTTCAGCTTCCCCACGGTGTTATCATGGCCCTTGATGTCCCTGGCAGCAGGGGTGCTGGATGAAAGCTGGCTCTCCGTAGAGCTCATAGGCTTCACAGGGTGGGGCCTGCAAAGAGATCCATACATTATATTAGACACGAAAACCATCACACAACGGTTGTGCTGAGGAAAATGCACGGGTAAGGCCAAGGGTTAAAAGTAGAAAAAAAAAAATGTAATAAATGGATCCAGTGCTTGATAGCGTTTGAGCTTTTCAACAGAAAACAAAATAGCAAAACACAGACAATACTGTTCTGAAGAGGAACTTGAACAGAGAAAACCTATTCATCTCAATCAATTGTGCAGCAGACAATCATACAATATTGCCTGACGGACAAACCTTCATAGAATTCTAGGAATTAACACTGCTTTATGCTGATACACCGTAACAGGGAAGCACATCAAGAGCATGGAACGACCAAAGTTAACTTCAAGTTAGTAGTGCACTTAAAAGAAGGGGAAAAAAACAAAAGGAAGGAACAGACCAAATACACTTGGCAGCAGAGCCTTATTTGATTGGTGGTTTAAAAAAAAGAAAAAAAAACATCACAAAGGTCATGTGTCACATTCGACGTCGAGGTCCGGCCTCACCTGCGTGGAGTCGAGGCCAGCCCACCGTCATTACTACTGTTATCGCTCGGGCCACTGAGGGACTGCATCTCGGAGGGAGAGACCCAGGCCTTGAACATTGTCTTTCCACCGGACGCCCCCCCGTTCTGGAAGGAGTCGCCCTCCAGCGCTGCCTGTAGAGGCTCCAGTGGGGACGTGTGGACAGAGGCCGTGGGAGAGGAGGAAAAGGGATCCGCGGCAGTTGGTCCCTCCTTGATAACACTTTCCACTCTACTGCGGTCACAGAGTGTGTACTGGCTGGGAACGTCCGCTCCGGGCTCCAGTCGGAGGGAGCTGGTGGTGGCGGTGGGAACGGCAGGCTCTTCCTTTGGCGTGGGGTATTGGCTAACCGCAGCCTCTCCACCAAGGGATTTGGCCGGAGGCTGACGTTTTTTCCTCCGTGACGAAAAGCCCCTTTGGAACGCCGGGCTCTGTTCATAAGGTTCGATGCCATCGTCCCCAGCAAAGGGATCCATTTGGTAGGTTTCTGATGCAAAAAGACTGTCCAGGTCATCCGGAGTCATTCCCTGATCTAAAGGGTGTGTCTGGTCTGTCTGTAGGCCCCCTGTGAAAAGGTTGTCTCCTCCCAGTCGCATCTGCGGCTGGGCCCATGGGTCTTTGGTGAGAAGGTCATCACTGGGGAACGGGCTTGGCTCAACAAACCTTTCTTTCGCCTTGGTGATTCTTTCCAATATGGCTTTCTTATTCATTGTATCCTCAGTAGAGTTTATCCTCGTGATTTCACGTGAACTACTTCTCCCAGTCTTGGTTTTTGGTCTGTTCTCCGCCATTTCCGCTGGATCACTGCTACCGGCCGTTTGTCTGGGTTTGGCTGTGGGCGTTTCTCTGGGAATACTGACCGGCACGTCCCTTTGATCATCAGCTGGTCTGGAGGTAGGCCCAGGCGTCTCTATCGGCAGCTTTGGTTTGCCGTCAACGCTTGCAATTGTGTTAGACGCCTGCCTAACATCTCTGCTCGGCGGGACAGGAGCCCTGGGTCTTTCTGTAGCAGGGTAAGCCGGGCTGCTTTGTTCCGGCACGGACTCCGCCACCGGTCTCGTTTCGGCAGTAACTGCTGGCAGGGGAGGAGCAGGGACCGGAGTCTTTTTCCAGGAGGTGCCAGGGGCAGCTGGAGGTGACGCTTGGTTCGGACGCAAAGCTACCCTCTCCTGGGTAACAGAGGGCTTAGGCCTCACATGGAGCCCGTTGGGCTCCTCGGGGCCATCCACACTCATCTCCCGGCCGATCAACAGAGGCGAGTGGTCCATCTTTTTCTGGTTGACCTCGGCGATGATGTGATCCCACTGGGTGTGCCCTTGGACTCCGTGTCTCTTCTGCGGGAACAGCATCTCGTAATCGGGGAGGGGCACCGGTGGCCTATAGGCCAGCTGAAATCCTGCTGGCTCCACATAGGCAGGGTTTTCAATCTCCCGAATGGGCGACATGTATGCTGCGAGGCCGGGCGGCTTGGGGGCTTGACGCTTCTTGTCCGCCATGGCGGGGGGCGAGGATTCGCCGTCGGTCAGGTCCTCCGTGCTACCGCGGGGGGGCTCTGATGTGCTTCTACGAGGTTTAGGGGGTGCCAGGGAGGTGTGGAGGTTGGCGAATGTATCAGGGGACTCTGGGACACTAGAGAGGGATGTCTCAGCCCTGGTTGGGGAGGGAGGAGACTGGAAAGGCTGCCTATGGGTGAGGGAATCAGAGGTTTCAGACTTCGGAGACAACGATCTGCCAAGGAGTGAAAACAAAGGCCTAGGGTTCAGTGTCAGACCAGCACACAAATATCTTAACTGCCTGCAACCACTTAACAAAAGAAACGTTATATAACTGCATTATAACTTTAAAAAAGTGTAGGCCAAAAAACACAGCTCCAACAAAAAAAATTCAGACAGGTACCACATCAGAAAAGGACTCAAAGTAGCCCAGACTGAAGTATTAAGGCTTAGGCCTAGTTGCTAAAACCCAGAACATTTTAGCCATGAGTGTGGAATCTGTGCTTTTCCACCACGAGGATTGCACACCTGATAAGGTATGGAGCCAGTCACTGTTTTGAGAACTACAGTGCTTCCTACAGGCCTAGTAGACAGTAATAGTAATATTCTTATTCTGTAGTTGTTACAATAAACAGTCCTCATGCTAAAAAACACACCAACTAATGTTTTGAATGCACAAAGGCCAATTCATATAACGCACAATAACACAAGCATTCTTAGGGAAAACTCCACACAAATGAAGTGTAATAATTCAAAATAAATACAAGTCACAGGCATACTTGATTAACTCACCATACAGAGTCAACGAAAAAAAAACGTGTGCTGGAGAAGGGCGGAAATGAATGGCCCAGATCCCAGAGAGAGACTGAGCCACACGGCTTGTTAGACACCCTGTGTTAGCGCACCCTAGTCCACAACCGGTTTTACACCATACCAGCCACACAGGCCAGCCACGCCCAGATCCCTCCACCCGGACCAATCAACGCGCGGACAAAACCGCCCGAGCAAGTCCGCCAGGCGTCGGTTGGAATGCTCCGTTCCAGTGATCCGTTGGATGTTTTTGTCGAAACGTGTAGAGTGAACCCCCCCCCCTCAAGATGGGGATTGTACACACAGTGAACTGACCGATCTTAGCGAGTTTCTCTTCAGAGACTTGATTTGGTAGACTGATACCAAAACAGCCATATCCTAAACCACCTCACTTCAATCGGAAATCCTCAACAATCATATAATCACCTCAATTGGGGAAACAGTAGTATCAGAATAAAAGGGAAGAACTGTAGATCAAGATATAGAGAATTATAAAAACAGAAACGCCATTGTTAAAGAAGAGCGTGTTAAAAATAAAATGAGTGGGTAGAAGCTGTAGTATTGTCTTTTTGAAAGATAGGGTGGTAAATTAGGCTTAAAATGTCATGTGATTTTGCTCATTATTCACCCTGAGTTGCTCCAATGGCCCCTGAGGGCCCCAGGCAAGAATACCACACAACAAACATCATGACAACCTACATACCACCCCAAACCGTCAAAGAAATTATTCAAGAGTGAGTAAAGCGGAAACACATATAAAAATGATTAAAGAAAATGAAGGTGCCTAACGTAATAAAAACATGACAAATAAAATAATCTGAATGAACAAAAAAACAACAACATGACACCCACCTGGGCTTGACTGCAGACACTTTGGCCCCACGGTTGAGGAAGACTGAGGCGGAGGGTGTTTGGGGTCCACTGAGGGTCTTCGGCTGGGCCCCTGGCCTCTCCAAGGGGTTCGGGGGATCTGGACTGAGGGCGATCTCTTCAAAGGGGTTGCTGGAGTTGTGAGTGCCAGGCACCTCCAACTCTTTGGGGAAGCCACGGGGGGCAGGTTTGGGTGCCACTGCTGCCACGCTACTCTGCTGCGCCTCCTCTTTTTTCTCCTCTTTCTTCCGGTTCATTCCGAACAGAGAGGAGATCCGGTCGGTCATGGACGCGTCCTCCTGCTGTTTCCGCTCCTCAGCCCGCCTCGCCTCCTCCCGCTCCTTTTGCTCCTCCTCGGCCCTCTGGCGCTGCTCCTCCTGCAGCCTCTTCCGCTGCTGCTCCTCCTCCTCCTCCTCCTCCTCCTCCCCCCGTCTCCTCCTCTCGGCCTCCTCTTCCTCCTTCAGCCTCTTCTTCCTGGCCTCGTCCTCCGCGCCGCGCCTCCTCCCCTCCTCCTCCTCCTTCTTCTGAAGCTTCCGGTCCTCAGCCAGGCGTTTCTCCTCTACCTGCCTTCTCTCTTCCTCCTGCTGGGGGCGCCGTTGCTCCGCTGTGGCCACGTCTCTGCCCACCGCCTCCCTCTGGTAGGTCGGCACGGACAGGACCTTGAGGGACTCCACGGAGGCGTCGGAGCTGTGCTTACGGAGGTCCTCGGCAGAGCCCTGCCCCGAGCTGTTTAGGCTGAGCGTGGAGCCGGTCTTGGGGTCGTCCTCCTCGGCGTAGACGTGGTTGCCGTTGATGCACAGGCTGTTCTGGTCGCTGGCGCTCTGCTTGGAGCGGCCCAGCAAAGAGAAGGGACCCAATGAAACCTTACTGTCGGAGCTGCCGGTACGCTTGTGGCCCAGGAACTTGAACTTCTTCTTAACTGCGGGAACAATAGAGAAAGCGATAGACAATGAAAAAGAGGTAAGTGCACACAAATCAAAAGATCTGTATCCTTATTAACACAAATTACTATTAAATATTTTTATTTTTTTGAATACATTACTTTCTAAACACTCATAGTTAAGCAGAAGACAAACAAACACCCGCTGGGCTTACCATCAGGTGACTCCACGTTGAGCCCGGAGGAGCGACTGCCACCCACAGAGGAGTTCTTCTCCGGCAGGGTGCCAAGTGTGGACATGGACTGGGAGACGTTGCGCTGCAGGTTCGACTTCGGGGCAAAGAGGCTCTTGAGCTTGGACTTCTTCTTCTTCTTGTCCCCTGGCGACTGGTCGAGGGACTGAGCGTCTTCCTCCCCCTCGCTGTCCGTCAGGCCCTTGCTGACGGAGGGCACGATGGCGGAGGCGGAGTCGGAGAAGCCGTCTTTCTTCTTCCCGCGGACCTTGTCCTTGAGCTTGGCGATGCGGGAGCGGGGCTTGTCGTGCATGGAGAGGTCGAACATGCTGGCGGACATGTTGTTTCTCATGAACTGAATGTCCAGCAGCACCTCGCCGCGGGCCTTGTCTTCCTTCCCATTCTTATCCACCAATTTGTACCAACTACAGACGGGAGAGAGAGAGAGAGAGAGAGAGAGAGAGAGAGAGAGAGAGAGAGAGAGAGAGAGAGAGAGAGAGAGAGAGAGAGAGAAACGCAAGATAAAATAACTACAATGTTAACATACCAATTTAATCCCAAACTTCAATATATAATACAGCCTATAGAGTAAAAACGACAACAGTCAAATTTAATGATAAGGGTGTTCCTAATAGGAGTTGTCAGTCTAGCCTGAACATTTAAATTGGACACAAGTTAAAAAAAGAAGCTAAATATGCACCCAGTCACATGAAAATAATTCAAAAGTTAACTCCATGAAAGCAAGACTGACGCACATTTAGAAAGTGTGTGTTTTGTTGATGTGGGCGTTACTTAAGAGCTGTTGAGTGATGCCATGTCATTCAGTAGCAGAACATCTGGTTCCGGCAGCGCCCACAGGCCAGGGAAGATAATACAGACAAATGTAGCTTTCTAAACGGCTCTCCTCCCTTACGCTACCCAATACAGCATACATGCACTCCACAGCAGTGTTGACGAGACCTGTCAATTACCGTGACTACAAGACAAGCAATTACCTCGTCACTATAGAGGATGACAGGTGCACATAGCAATGCTGTTTGGATGGAGGAGACGGCTGAGGCCTCCAGAATAGATCCCAAGAAGACATACTGTACAAAGTGTGATACTGTGTGTGTGTGTGTGTGTGTGTGTGTGTGTGTGTGTGTGTGTGTGTGTGTCATAACGCTTCGTGTAAAAACATCCTTGTTAACAAAACAAAGAGCAAGTCCAGACAGGATTGTTTGGGAAAACGGTCAGGAAACATGGGAGTAGACCTAGCATACATTCCATTAGGACTTGCAGACAGACATGCAGGGGAGGCCAGGCTCACGGCTCAAGGCTCCGGCTTTATTACAAGCATTCATCATCTCCCTGCGAACATCCATCGTGCCAAATCAAACAGCAACCTGGCGGCCTTGACGTCTAACCGAGAGGACGTAGACCCTGAACAAATAGGCTGGGCCCGGCCTTCAGAAACACGATACAGGAAAAAGGCTGTTTACTCTGTTGTTTAGCCACGGTAGTCTGGCCTACTTTTCTATACTACGTATTAAGCATTGATTCGTGTGTCTGGGTCTCGTTACAGTCATGCTCCAATAGGCTAACTTCAGGCTATGATCTCAGAAAAAAACAAGCACATGATAAACAATACGACTCTTTTCTTTCAGCTCCGTCACTACATTTGGCTCACAATCCAAATTGTCCACGACATTATATTCTTTGTTTTACAGCCGCCCCAGTTCGAATAGCGGATGAGCCTGCTGTCGGTTTGACTTCATACAAAAGGTGTCACCGTAGGGTGGCTAACACGCCTAAAAGGCCTTGCCGACAACATGATATTCAATAAGCTGTTGACAGCAACTTTCCCCCAAAAAATACAAATAAATAAACTGCCATGATACAAACCCCGCTCGGTCATGTTGGAGCAGCTCTCTATACGAGAGAAAGTGCAACTTCTGATGATTAACATGCTGTGAGGCTGTGCTAAGATAAGGACTGACATTACTGTAGCAAGTGGGTGGAGATGTGGTGAGAAGGGGTGTGTGTGTGTGTGTGTGTGTGTGTGGGGGGGGGGGGGGGGGGGGGGGGGGGGGGGGGGGGGGGGCGGGGGTCTGAGGGCAGCTACTCTTTTAAAGTGCAGGCCTAGCTTGGACCAACTAAGGACTGCATTAAGGACACATTCAGTAGTTTGTCTAAAGGGGAAGGTTTTAGAATATGCCTGGCAAAGGCCTGCATGTGGCTGTTTTGAAACCAACAGACTACTAAAGAGCTTGTATCAACAATAGTATCAACCGTAAAACAGTGTCCAAAACAATATGATATTCTAAGAAACGTTTTGCATGGAAACTTGCACATTTCGTTTTTTTGTCTCCAAACTGGCGTTCATGATGATGACCCCAGTCCATGATGAAACAGGATCTGTGGCCATATTCATTTCCCTCTTCAGAATAGCTTATACCCAGTCAGCTTCTTAGCCTGTGAGGACACTAGGCCTCCAAAGTCAGAGCCTTTATCAGCGCAAACACCAAGGTAGGGCAGTAACCTAACACCAAGCTCTCCAAGGGGAATAACCAGAAAATCCAATACCCGGTCTGAGTGAAAAAAAAAAAGAGTCACAAGAGTTAAACGGAACAAAAAAATAAATAAAGAGAACTGCGTAGCGCAATTAAAACATAAACTGTAAACTTATCGAGTAAACACACTAGATAAGAGTCCTTATATGAGAGGGCAGTCTACTCGTAAATGAGGTGATGTGAAGTGGTGTACAAAGGGTGCCCTTGAGGAAGGAACTCCTTCCTTCACACCGCACTACTAGCCTAGTACTATCCTTTCGCTATCTCCCTGTCTCAAAATGGGTCTTTTGGGAGTATTTTAACCAAATGCAACTCTGCTGGTAGTCAAGTTAGGCTACTACTCTGCAGACATCCTCCATTTTAGCAGCGGGTGTGTCTCTTTGTGTCAATTATTCATCGCGAGTCATGCCTGTTTGTGGTGTCTTATTTTGAGACTTGCTACTACACCCATGGTCTAAATAACGTCATTCTGAGTCACGCCACTAACTTCTCTCTTTAAATAGAAATAAGCCTTGAAAAGACATGGAAATGTTGGGCCGCAATATCAGCCAAATTCCTGTGAGACAGGGAAACCACTAACCACCCGGGAAGGCCAGAGATTAGTTCAACGGAAATTAAGCGGAATTCCTCCAAATGTTTAGCGTAGTGTCCGAGATCAAGCTTAAGGCAAAAACAGCTCTGTGGTCTCTATAGGCCCACTAGCTGACTGATTGGAATGTACAGCCTAAAGCTACAACATCACAGACAACACACTGGAAGAAATGTAAATGAAAACTATCAGATTGGTCCAAGTGCCCCATTTTGGTTCACATCCAGATTAGGTGATCAAGGCTGTTCTCATGGGTTTAATGCAGCATTGCAGAGGATAGTAAATGGTATCCACTGATAGTGCATGTGCAATGAAGACATGTAAATAATTGAAATAGGACAGACAGGGCGTTCTTAACAGAGCTGATGGACTAATGTGTACCCACATAGGCAGAGTATAAACAGTAAGATAGGTATTTTTTCACCATCAACAAAGTATTCATCTGATACCGTTCACATATAGTTGAACTACTCCCAAACAGGTTCTCACACATTTCTTTAGCCAACCAAACATGATAGGGGATAAGAGACAAGTGAAACAAAACATAATAAAGTGTGAGTTTGAGACTTTTGTGACTCTACAATGTGGACCACTTACTCGGTCTTCTTGCGAGATTTGTTTTCGTGAAGATCCAGAAGATTGATCACAGCTTGTCCCAGGTGCTTGTCAAGCCCAACCTGGGCACGGTGCATCACAACAACATGAAGAGTACAACGTTCTGCGTTGCTTTGGTGGAACAGTGGTAGGTCGAACGTCGCCTCTTCTTTCCATATGGGAGCTACACATTTTTCAGCGACAGAGGTAGAAAACTTGTCTTTTGCCATTTGCATGATGGCGTAAGCATCGTTGGTTCCATTTTTCCCCTTTATGCGCAAATTCCTACCTTGATGCACCGTTACCTGTATATTAGTAGGGTAGAACTGTTGGCTTTGGTCAGCCAAAGACATTTTGAAAGTCTTGTTTGAGAACCAGGTTCAGTGCTGTCGGACTGGGATCGTTAAGTAACTCGGAACTACCCAACTCTTTCACATTTAATAGCTGAGGGCTAACGTTACCTTCCTTGTCCCGATGACTCAGGGCAGGTAATGTAGAAGCAGAAGGAAGGGTGGCTCGCTAACGACGTTAGTGCTGGATTGTTATCATGATGTTGCACTTCGCACTCCTCTTAATCCTCCTAGATCAAAAAAGCTAAACTACCACACGAGTTACTGAGTCGCGTTAGCCTAATTAGTACGACACATGCCTGATATCATTAGAATAGAAGGAATGTGACTAATCGTCCTCCTGGTCAAAAGTTCGTATTAGTCTTCGTAGAGCAATGGTCCACTTCCCTATCAACTGTAAACCCCACCCATACTATTAGGTAGTCTTATAGGATTGGCCGCTATTTTGTCATTTATTTGAATTCCCTTTTCGATTGGACAGCAGTGGGAGCCATAGTAACAATTTGCTAGAGCGAGGTTCTTTAAAAAAAATACCTCAGGGAAACCGACCTAGGATCAGCGTGTATGAGAAATTAGTAAATAAAGTAAGACGCGGGACAGAACATGAAACTGATCCAGAGCCAGATCATACAATAAAGTATAACAAAAAAACGAGACATGTTATTTGTCATTTATTTTGCATCTGAATTTTTAAGGCACAGTCTGACTTTCTTGGACAATATATTATTGAATGGCAAACAATTTGTCTAACAAGTATATTTAATAGACTGGTGCCATTAATTGTGACAAATTATATTATAAATATACAAATACAAATTTAAAAATCTCCCTTTTTCATATTGAGATGAGAATTCTTCTCCAAAAAGTAATGTCCTGTTGGAACAATGGGAACGTTTTGCCTGAGTTATGAAACTATGCAATTGGCCAAAGCATCTTATGCAACTTTGAGATAATCAGCTTATGCTGAAAAAAATGTATTAAAGGTGTTCATCTGTACTTTTACCCCGTATTTAGGTATTTAACGGCAGGACAAATGCAGAGCATTCTTAACCATGACCTGAAAGGCCATTACCAAGTTATTAAACTATGTATAAGGCGTAAAATGTAGTGAAAACTCAGTTATGGGAACCTGCCAATAAAGTACTTGAGAGCAGACCTTACCAACAAGCAAGACCTGTTTTGTGGATGTTTGATATATACGAAATGTGCATTCAATCAATCTTCTAACTTATCTTCTTCTGTTATGCTATTATATTCTTTGGCTTTTTTAACTCATTCCCTGAAATCTACAGTGACTTAGAAACTAGCCCACTTGCTTGTGATGAGTTAATAAAAAACAACATTCAAATCCCTGCTTGTAATGCTGAGGATGGTCCTGATGAGCAAACCGCTTGTGACACTATTAGATAGAATTTAGAGTAATTCAAAATGTATGAAAATGCTTAATCTAAATCAAAGCGACCTACCCTTTAGCATTTACTTTAAGGTATTTCCCAGTTTACTAAATAACAGATAATTGAAAACAACAATTTATTTAGAAACTGAATTATGAATAAATATATAGTTTCTACTTCATCAGGTGTAAAATCAAATCAAGTGCCCTCTGATGGGAAGCCTGTATTTCTCTTAATTTCCTGCCTTGGCCGATTAGAACCAGGAGGAGGCAGTCAACATCCATTCTTTCTATGTTCAACAACCAACAGCTGAATTGGCAAAGCAAAAACATGCTTATGGCACATATTTTGACTCCCAGCAAAGAAAGAGAAACTGAAGATTTTGCGACAGAAAGACAGAAGTTTTGCGTTAAGTTGATTGGCATGGGGGATTCCCATATCAGTGCTGATGCTTATATACTGTATCTTAATACATTTAGGAAAAAAAAACTTTTTACATACATATTTAAAAAGATATTCTCTCTCTCTCTTTCGCTCTAGGTTTTTGGACACATTTTAAAAATACACACACCCACATAGATATAGTCAGCACGCACACCCACCCACACACACATACTACAGCCTACAAGTGCATACAATAACACATGCAACCAAACTACAAGAACATCTAAGAGCAAAATATTTCTTCAGAGAGAAAAATGCATGTAGGAAAAGAATATCTTGTTTTCCACTTCATGCTATAGACGATATGCATAGAATAAGATAACAAAATAAAACAATAAAGCTTTTTTTAAGGTATCTAGAACCAGCATTTTATGCCCATTTTAGATATAGCTATATAGTCCTGTGAAATTAACACTTAAATGTGTCCTCTGAAAACTATAAAAATGCTGACATCTAAGCATACCCAGATGTTTCATGACACATAATCCAAATCAGTACTGGCTAGTTACCTTCATTATTTCACCTCCACATCAGTGATTACATTTTTAGCGACTGTCCCAGCCCCACAGATCCGCTGTCTGTTAGGGTCCAAATGGAAAAAGGCTGTCCATCACACGGTCGTTTCACTTTTCCACAGAGCGTTCTTCATGCCCACGGAGCCGTGGGATTGGTCCGTGCTGCTAGTGTCCTGCTCCAGCTCCACCACTGGGCCCTTCACAGTTCCGTTGGCGGCGGCGGCGGCGGCCCCGGGCACGCTAGTGGTGGAGGAGCTGTTGAGAGCGTAAGAGCAGCGCTTGGCCCCCCTGTGCTGCTCCGCCGCCGCCGCCGCCGCCAGTTTCAGATTGTCCCTGCTGGCGCTGCGTCTCTGTCCGCCCTGAGTGGCCACCCTGCTGGCCGCGGAAGGCAGCAGAGCGAAGGGCTTGCGGCTGCCGCTGCTGCCCCCGTCGCTCCCCTCCGACTGGCTGGTGCCCGCCGCCGCCTCCCCCAGCCGCCGGCCGTTGGCCAGCGGGCTCACCTGGCTCTCCGAATGGCTGTGGTGGTGCACGCTGCCGTTCTCACTGGTGGCCTGCTTGTGGGCCAGGTGCGCCAGGTGGAGGTGGTCCATCCCCGTGGGTCCCAGCGCTCCCATGCTGCCCCCGGCCCCCCCCGCGGCCCGCAGAGCCTTCAGCCGGTAGTGGCCTCTGCCGTCCCCGCGGTGGTGGTACTGGCTGGCCCCTGCTTTAGTTCTGCTACTCACCTTCCTCCTCTGAGGCTGCGCGGGCGCGGCGGAAAAGGAGCTGATGACTGGCAGGTGGTTGTTGGTCGGCTTGGCGACCGCCGTGCCGTTGTCAGTGCTGGCGCTGGCGTTGGTGCCGACGGCGGGGGCGCGCGCCACGGCAACGGCGGTGTGGAGGACGCCATTGTCTTGCGCCACCTGCAGGAGGTTGGTGAGCTTGCAGGGCCCCGGGCCCATGCTGCTGATCCCACTGGGGGTGGAGGAGGACCGGGCGGAGGAGGAGTTGTGGGGGTCCCCTGGCGGGTGGCAGCCGATGAACAGCTGGGAGCCCTGCTCGGAGGTGGTCTGCGCCCCGCTGGCAGCCGTGCAGGGGTGCGTGTAGTTGGCCATGGGTCGGGAGCGGCGGTGCCCGGGGCAGCACCCCAGCCAAGCGGCCTGGACGTCCTGCCGTCGGAAGCAGTGGTGCGCCACCAGGAACGCCCCCAGCACGGCGGCCGTCACCCCGTACAGGCAGCTGAACAGCAGGCCGGCGTGGCCCGCCAGCCACATGGCCAGGGCTCCGCAGGTCCACAGCGCCAGGAACAGGAAGTGAGTGGCCGCCACCACCTTCAACTGGACCTGGAGGGAGTACTGGTCCTGCGGAGGGGCCGGGGCTGTGGGACCTGCTACCGGCCCCACCACGGAGTCCGTGGACAGGAGGCTGGTGCTGCCCGCCAGGGCTGGCTGGCTCTCGGGCCCGGCCGCAGGGGAAGACGGGGCGGGGGATCCTGCACACTCTTTGGCGCCGCGGCGCCTCAGGCGGACGATGGTGCACAGGAAGTAGATCCAGGTCACCAGTACGGCCAGCCCCGCAGGGACAAAGAAGGCTCCCAGGCTGGGGCGCCATACCAACCAGCAGCTGCAGAACACGCAATAAAAGGGGTAAGGAAGGTCACTGTGCATTACAAGGATACCTCTGTGCTATCAATATCTAAATATATATGTAAATATATATCACGCCCCAAACATATTCAGTTCCACTCTAAACAAAAGGCTTACAGTGTCAGGAGTTCTAAACGCCTGAGGGGAAAATAAAGAGAGAGAGAGAGAGAGAGAGAGAGAGAGAGAGAGAGAGAGAGAGAGAGAGAGAGAGAGAGAGAGAGAGAGAGAGAGAGAGAGAGAGAGGAACTCACTAAGGGCTGTTGTCGCCATAGTTGTTGACGTTCACGGCTGCCGTGATCCCACACACGATAAGAGGAACTCCGCCAGCTATCAAATAGAACCTAAAAATGGAGGGAAAACATTGAGAGGAAAAGAGCAGCAATAAAACTTTTTGGGGACTGTCTCGCTAGTGACAAGCGTGTAATTCATTCCACACTTTACACCCCGAGAGGCCACAGGGCTTGTTTTCCCAGACTTTCATTTCACCCGCTAGTTCAGTTTGGAGTCTCTGTACCCGTCTGCGCTCGGAGAGGAGCCGTGACCTGGTTCTAACAACGGCCAATAACAGGACACCACGGGACCTGCTTCATAAAGAAGGCCGGGTGGCACCTCGCGGCTGACTCCAAGGTGCCGCGTGGGCGACAGGGGAGTGGCCGGGCCTCACCGCCCCACCGTGCGATCGCAGCTAATGGAGCGCCAGGGCAGAGGGCAGAGGGAGGAGAAGGCGAATGGGGAGACCGATGAGGGCTTATTGCTGCCCTCCTGTATCACCCAGCCTCTGATTTACGGTGCCCTGGTCGACCCCTCTTCTCCCTGGCTCACGCATTCCGGCCCTCCCCCACACCGAGCTCCGGGCTCCGCATCTGTCACTGCAGCTCCTTTGTGCCCCACAGACGATACTTTACTGTTAGCCCCCACCCGATTTCTCCTTTTCTTTGCACGTTACTCACAATGGAGCTCTTTAGTAGAGTGCAGCATGGGTGGCCAAACCTCTCATGCACAAATTCCACCCAAACGTCCCACTCAGAACGCAACTATGAGTGACCAGCTCCTCTCAGAGAGGCAGACGAAGGTTGGGCTGTGCGTCTGGCCCTTATGACATCACTGACCTGAGCATGGGCCGCTGAGTGGGCGGAACGGGAGACTCGCCCTCCGGTTGCCGTGGCATTCTCCAGACGGCCTCTTTGTAGAGGACTCTGGCGCTGACGCCGATCCAGAGCAGCGTGGACAGGGAGGAGTAGTGGAGAGCGATGCCCACCTGACACACAGAGAACCCACACAGGCGTCAGAAACGATGGGCCAATTCAAATATTCAAGGCCACTAGAAAGTTAGGAATATATATATATATATATATATATATATATATATATATATATACATACTGTTAGTAACAGAAATGCACTGTAAGTAGGATAAGTGGAGCTTACAGCTTGGCACACCACTGGGTAGCTGGTCAGGGTGATGCCCCCCGCATAAATAGCTGTAGTCATGGCAACGTGGAAACAGGTGTTGAGTAGTGTGTGCCAACTCTTTCTCGATACGCGTATGGAGCTGTGCGAAGGGGTAAATAAAATGATAAGTTAGACTGTAAAAAATCTTTCACACATTTTCTCACAAACCACACACACACACATACACACACACGCGTGCACACACACACACACAACACATGGCAGGTTACCTGTGGTGCAGAATGTGTGTGATGATGATGGTGAAGAGGCAGAGGAGGAGGACTGCAGTGCAGGTATACACCACAGGGTGGAGCACCCTCATAGAGAGAGGGAGGGAGTTTGGAAAGTCAGGCACCTCCTAGGAGAAGAAAAACAGAAGTCAGAGTCAGAAACATAAAAGACGTCAAAAATAAATTATGCCTTTTCCCCATAAACCTTAAAATATAACCACTTTTTTTTTTTTTTGCATTCACTTACATGACTTTCCAGAGAGATTAAACATTAGCCCGGAATCATAAAACACTCAAATAAACATTGACAAATGTTTCCTCAATTACAATAAGATAAGAGATATAAAAAAGATAAGAGATATTATAAGATAAGAAGATATTAAGAGTGTGAACACAGGGGAGTAGGAGCTTGACCCCACTGTACCAGCAGCACGCCGTAGTTACTGAGCACGGAGCAACTCAGGGTGGAGGAGGAGCTGTCTGAGTGGACCAGCTGGCAGCCTTCCTGGCTCCAGCCGCCCTGTTTCTGGAGGGACTGCAGGCTCCACTGGACCGCCACCGGGTCACTTCCTGGGGACGAGTGACGCAGCGACACCAGGACAGGCTCTGAGTGGTTCCACATTCTGCAGCCCTCTGATAGAAGGGTGGTGAGGGGGTAAAATATTTTAAACATGGGCACACTTGAGATGTTGGATTTTGCAGAAAGGCTCATTTGCTGTGTATCGTTTTAGTAGAAAACGTTTTAGGTGATCATCACAATCATGGAGATTGGCATGCATTATAATGTTAAGTTCTAATAAAAAAAAAAACAGTACGCACAATATTAAAATCGCTATGAAAGTTAAATTAAACATTTACTGGGCTTTGGGGATTGGATGCTGGCGTTAACATTAGAAAAAGATCAGTTCAGTACAAACTCATTCCAACTAAGTTCTACTTACCCAGGCCCACGTAAATGACCGGGTTGTTGACGCTTCGCCTGCGGATGTGCTCTCCTCCGGGAACGCTCGAGTTCCCAGACACAGGGAACAAGCGGCCCGTTCGGAAGGCTACAAACTGAAGCTTGCAGTCCGAGGGCGCGTCGGGGGCGAACAGAGAGACCGGGAGGACCACAGAGGCCAGAGCGACAGAGTTCTGAAAGCAGGGAGAAGGAACAGACGACGTGCCCGTGAGACACACAATTTTCCCGCCGTACGGCTGTCTGTGAGTTCCGTAACACCTCGAGGAAATGTGAAATGAACAGAACATGTTCGTCTTTTGCTTCATATTTTTTGTCGAGTAAGTAAGATTTTCCGTGTGCGTTACATTACATGCTACCTCACAACCTGGCAACAGAAAGGGTTTGTGTTGAACAATGCGGGGGCTCGGTGCTCACCTTGAGAGGGAAGTCGTTGAGCGAGGTGTTGTGAGTGCCTGTGGAGCAGCGGAAACGTAGCGGCTGTTCGTGGGTGCTGGGCTCGGCCACGTCCGATCCCTGGCCAGCCACCGAGACCTCCCGGCGCTGGTAGGCTGTGCACGTCATCCCAGGGAAGCGGGCGGGGCGGACCAGATGGGCCTCCGTCACAATATTCCTGGAGATCTGTATGGAAATGAATCGGCATTTTCTCCCTGTTAGCCTCAGAAATCCCACGGCAGAGTGAAATAACCCTCCACCCACATCCGGGTTCTATCGGTATAACAATTTATACCAGTAAAATTAGGAAATATTATAAATATATATATATATATATATGTACATAAAAGTATATGGGAAATTGGTGTTCTACGTGGAACAAATCATTCGATAAACTGTATTAGGTTCAGTCACGGATATAAGATTTGGCTTTAAGCCTTACAGTCTAGTAAGCGCACTGCACAGTCATCCCATTGGGGGTTCTAGAGGTCTGGAGTGGAGAGCTCTTACCAGGGAGAGGTCCTGGGCATGGCTGTGGAGCTGTGGCCAGGCCAGGGTCTCCAAAGAGTGGACTATGGAGCTGCACGCTCCCCTCTCCCTCTGGGCGTGGGCCAGTATCTGGTCGTCCACCTGCATCAGGTTACTGCCCATTTCCACCAGCACCTCTGAAAGCTGAGGCAGAGGCCGGGACAAAGGCTCGTTTCACACGTCGACACGATGCGTCTATTGTACCTCCACGGTGGGTGTAAAGTGCACGACGGACGGCGGATCAACGACAAGGGGGCGTCGATCGACGCTCAGGTTGATATTCATCCCCTGTTTTCTCACCTCTCGCAGGGGTCTGACGTACTCCATGAACTTCTCCATCATCTGGGCCACGTACAGCACGTCCATGGAGTCGGTGAAGCCAGCCGCCTCCAGGGTGTAGGAGCGCACCTGATGGGCCACGGTCACCGCGTTGGACGCGTTGATGGGCGTCTGGAACGCAGTATATATAGACAGATAGATAGACAGACAGACAGATTATTGACAGGCAGGCAGGCAGGCAGGCAGGCAGGCAGGCAGGCAGGCAGGCAGGCAGGCAGGCAGGCAGGCAGGCAGGCAGGCAGGCAGGCAGGCAGGCAGGCAGGCAGGCAGGCAGGCAGGCAGGCAGGCAGGCAGGCAGGCAGACAGACAGACAGACAGACAGACAGAGACAGACAAAGGGAATAAGAATTTAAAATATTTACATCTGGAGAATGAAAGATTAAGCTAAGGATTATAACTAAAAGCTGTATAATAAGTACTATTTAAGTTCATGCAATGGATCCATAAGTCATGAGTTAGAGCCACTATTTCAATTGAACTTAGTGCCGGGAACATCAAGTGTACCGCCTGTGTTTGTGTCACTGACCAGGATGAAGGTGTGTAAGACGCGGGTGATGCCGTTGGTGTAGTGGCACTCGGAGTAGTCGGCGGGCTGCCAGTTCCCCGAGCGGTCGCAGTTACGCGACGCCTTCTTCTGCTCCACACCGCCATCCACAGACAAGGAGGGGTAGCGCAGCTGCAAGCAGTACTGGTGCGAGGTGATGCCGGCTAGAGTCCTTGGCCATCTGAGGAAAAAAACATATTTCAAGATTACGTACAAAAGCCATTCAAAATCTGGGGATTTTTTTTTTAAACACTTTTCTAAAATCATAGGATTTTTCTTATTATGATTTTCCTGTTACCTTATATTATTATTATTATTATTATTATTATTATATATTATAAGGGGAAGATCAACTGACCTGAACTCGCCCCTGTTGTTGACCACTTTATCCTCCGGACAGAGGGAAGCGCTGTTCTCCAAAACCACTATCTCAACGGTACGTGAGGCATTGCCCCGCCCAGTGACGACAACACACTCCCACTCACCGCTGGCCTCAACATGCACGTTGAAAAGAATGAGCTCACTGCAGACAAAAGTCCACACAGTTAGACGTTAGGACAGACTAACGTCCATATCCTAGGCAAAGATGGGTCGATTGATTTCCATATTGATCGAATAATTTATCGGGTGAACGGTCACTCCTCAGTCTACTTTACCTGGTGATGAAGGTGCAGTCATGAGGCACGTTGTCCTCCAGCTGAACCCCCATCTCGGGGTCAGAGGTCACAAGCTGGCCGTTGTGCTGCCAGTGCAGCGAGGTGATCTTGTCCACCAGGGCGGCGGTACAGTGGAAGGGCAGCCGGTCCCCCTTGAAGACCACTTGGCGCTGGGACGGCAACAGGGACAAGGTGTGGAGCTCCAGAGGGCCCTCTGAGGGAGGAGAGGACAGCCTGTCAGGTTTGGGTGAAACTGAGGCGGAAGCGGTGAAACTGAGGTATGCTTTCGCTTTGATTGTTGTATCCTGCAAAAGGCCTCACGAGGCCAACAATTTTACTTTTAATACAACGTAAGCCACACACCCCATAGTTATTTTTCAAATATGAATTACCACCCCCTATCCAAAGACAGTAGAAAATGACTTATTTGGGATTAGTTCAATTCATTTTTGTTATTTTCGATATTTTCTTCTTCCGCTGCCTCATCACACTAACCATGCCTAAATGTTTCCAAAGAAGCCAGTATGAGTCAGCTGTTTTGTGGTGTATTAGAAGCAGACAGCACCAATTCATAATAGCAATCCACAGAGGAGCAGCGGCCCATTGAGGGCCAACTTGCTAACACACTTAAAAAGAAGACAATCAAGCCTATTGTCATATTGTACACTGGTGTCATGTTTGTGATTAAATATTTCTTAATGTGGTTTATCAGTCTGCCATACGGAAGGGGGTTTGGTATGAGATCAGCATTTTTTTTTTTTTTAAATGAATTATTTGAAAGGTTCACACATAGGGAAAACGTCCTCATTTATTTGAACAGGGTTTCTTCCAGGAAGCTCACCACAGCTCAGTTGACTTTCCCTGAGTCCGCTCAGTGGTTTTCCCTGCAGACTCTTGGGATAGGCACAGAGGGTCTCGTCCCCCAAGCGAGGGGAACTTCGGTGAAAGAACCCCGGCACCCAGCCCAGCCCACAGTCACAAGACAGGAAGTCGGAGTTGAAGTTCCTGATGGGAGGAGAAGAAGAAAGGGAGGGCCCGGTCATCATGGTGGATTAGAGAAGGAGGATGGGCACTCTGACTCTAATGGGAGGTCGTTCTGATAGAGTGTATTCTAATGGATTGCACCACCCCCACTGTTTAGATAGAATAGATTCTCCTGGTTTTCCATTATGTGATCAAAATGGCAAACAATGATAAAAGGTTGCCTGTCTACATATAGTTTCTGATAATGAAAAAAAAATTATTAAGGAGAAAATTATGTTGACAGTCACACATCATTTGATCAAATATTAAATATATCCACTTCTGGCTCCAGTACATGTATGCATGATAACACACCTTATTGTTTTTTGTTCAAACACTGTGCTTAGCACTTCTAAAAGTGTTAATGAAGGACAAATTAGCAGGACTTACACTAGCTTGAGGGCAGGAAGCTCCTGAAAGACTCCTGGATCAAATGTAGATATGATGTTTCCAGACAGGTTTCTAACAGAAAACAAATAGATATTTTTATCTCAAAAGTGCATGTGCCATTGCAGTAAAATAGCTTTGCTTACTGTGCAGCCTACAACATCATTTTAAATGACAGTCCCTGAAGAAACCTAAATTATGATCCGCATGTGAGAAATACATGCATCACACAGTAATGAATCTTGGTTAATAGTTGAGAGGGCCCATGAATACATGTATTTGTGTGTTGTGTTCCTTACAGTTTGGTGAGGTTTGTCAGTCCCTGGAACATGTCTGGGCTCAGGCATCCAATGCGGTTGTTGGACAGGTCACTAAGGGAGGCAACACAGACAATGATCAAAACGCTTATTACTAGATCTTCTCGATGACAACTTGATGATTTCAATTGTTCATATATGTTTGTTTTTTTTATATATAAAAAAGAATTGTGAAGAACACATTCAAGGTGAAAGAACTCCTAAGAAATGTATCCAAACATAAAAAACATAATAATAATCTTGGTGTTCGCTCTAGAGTCCACGGGTCAGCTTATCGCCGGAGCCCTCCAGGACCCCGGTAAACTCTTATCATCACCGCAGGAGATAAAAGTAAGAGTCCCCGGGGGGTGGGGGTGGGGGGGGGTGACTAAGACGTAGGGCCGCTGTCAGAAAGAGTCAGACGAGGCCCTGCCGCCCCGCTGACGATACCCAGCAGAGCGCTGTCCAGAGGCCCTGTGTTTATCTCTCCCTGTTTGTTTGGACAAGCCCCAGACCTCGCAGGCCAAAAACAAGTAGGAGGAGGAGGAGGAGGAGGAGGAGGAGGAGAAAGTCACGCGGCATGGCATTAACAACCACATAGAGCCAACCGCGACGCCACCAGACCTCACGCCCCCCTCACCCCCACACCACCCCACACAAACACAAAAAAAATCACAAATGACAAAAAAAAAGAAATGTTAAAAGCAAAGGAGCGAGTGACGAGCAAAGCAGGGGGTCTCCATCCTCCGCCCTGTCCCATCCAATGACGCGAGGGCCTCTGTCCGCAGGGGCCCCCCCGGGAGGTTTTTACCTCTGTCGGCGACCAGGGCCAACAGACATGCCTCACACAGGATCAGCACCAGAGCACCGACAGTAACACTTAAACCGCGGAGCCCAGGCCTTTAACGGTCACACTAACACTGGGAGCTGGATATATATCCTGGGTCATCTGTCATTGGCTGTCATAACAACTGCGCTCATAAGGAATGCGAGGGCTGGAGTTTTGTGGACCCTGTCTATTTCCAGCAGCTACTGTGTCTGGAAAGTGCTAAACTTTTGCTGTCGGCGTTAACATCAAATGTTTTCAAATGGTCTGCCCTGACCACGCAAACAAAACGTCGTACTTAGTCAGAAAACGGTATGTTTTATTGTGTGTATTTTTTGCTTCGTTTAAATGAATTATGTCTAAATGAAGCTGCAGCTGCTTGTAGGTGTTCAATTTATGAATGTAATGAGCCCTTTGGCGTTGGATGAGTTATAAACAGTGCACCACTCACAGTTTGCGGAGCTCAGACAAGCTTTGGAAGGCTCCAGGCATGATGGTGCTGATTAGGTTACTCTTGAGGTCCCTGTGGAGCAAGGGAGAGACAGACATTAGCCAAGGAGGATCACCAGTGTTCAACCCAGCTCATATCCATTAATCCCATCGCGTGTGAAGCCTTTCAATCCATTCATAAAACGGAACAACGCTTTTCATTGTTTATGTCAAAATCATCAGCTATAAGCATTGCAGGTCAACATTTCTAGGTAACGGCAGGTTATGTTTTGGGGGGATGACCACATTTGCCCCCAAACATGGCCCCACTAGTGGGACACAGCAGGATATTTCTGCCTTGGGATGGTTGGGAAACATTACCCCAGGAGCCACCTGGGCTACGGTCTAGCAAGGATGCACATACTTGGACAAAAGAAAATATTAGTGGAATCACAAGATCGCTAGGAAAGGGCAGCTCCCCTGCTCATTTTTCATTTGTAGTTCCTATTGAACGCCTCTTCCCACGATAACGTTACACTCTTAACGTTCGCCAAACCATAAATAGGAATTCCTTTTAACTGCCTTTTCAGATCCCATTTCTTCTTTCGCCGCCCTGGCGCGACCTCCCTCTGCCCTCTTCCCGTGCCATGCCCCTTGGCCAGGTGCTGAAGCACTCAGTCACATGCCCTCTCCCTCGGTAAGCCTGCCCAAAAGTTAACCTCTCAGATAAGGGCTTTTTTATTGGCCAGGTGGGAATAGAAGGTTGGGAGGGGGGAGGGGGGGGTCGGAGAGGCAAATGGCTATTGAGTGGGGGCATGTAGCTGGCGTGATTCTGAAAGTGATCCCGGGTTCCAGGGTTCGCGGACAAAGCCCGCTCCCTCAGTAGCACCAGGTACAGAGGAAGGAATGGCCTCGCCGGCTCACGGTGGCAGCCGTCCATACCGAGTCTTTAACCAGGTCGTTTTTCTTCTTCTTTTTCTTCTCTCCTGACTAGTCAGGCCCTGCCTGCCAGTCGTGGTGAAAACGAGACACTCTCGGGTGGGTGGGAGGACGGAGGACGATCTGCCTCTGCCCCATTATCTCTCCCACGTCAACCATCCTCACCACAACCTCAGGCATCTCTGGATAGCTCCCTCTAGCCAGACGAACCAGTCATTTGGTTTTATCAAATCAAGGCTAGGAGAATTGTGTCCCCCCTCCCCCCCCCTCCCCCCCCTCTTCTTCTTCAAGGAAATAGGAAAGCGCGGGGTGGCCGAGATAAAGCTACACTGAAAAGTATTTTCTTGGTCAGGAAGTGTTTTGGAACATATTCTCAGGGGCCAACACTCATCATCACAATCATATCAGGATTATATAAAAAGGCCAGTTCATAAGGATGGGGCTGCTGCGAAAACCTGGCAAGGACACAGCGGGCGCTGGACTGGAGGGCCTGTCAGAGAATAGGCTGGGCGGGATAGGCAGGCAGGTAGGCAGGCAGGCTTGGACAGACCCTGGGCCAACTCTTTCAACACGTTCCAGCTCCTCTCTGACATAACGCTTTGCAACAGCTTCACAGTGTTTTATAGAGGCGGATGGAAGCTTCGTCTGACAGATTTTTCTCCTTTTTTTGTTGCCATGTCCCATTTCCTGGTCTAGAAACAGGCAGAGTGAGGGCTCCCAAACAGATTAGAAAGACACTATGAAGGACACTATGGTTTACTGAGTAACATAAATAACAAACTAAATAAATAAAGTGTGTGTAGGATAAATAAAGAGAGAAAGAGTTTACTGAGGGAGAGCGTGTAGCTGGAGTGAGTCAAACTCAATGACAGCATGCGATACTTGCTCCTCCGTCCATGTGGACTAGCTCTCTTTGTTTGTCAAATGGGTTTGAAAATAAACAAAACACACACATACAGACAGACAGACAGACAGACAGACAGACAGACAGACACACACACACAGATAGGCTGCATTAGCTGTGTGATTGACATAAATGGATGTTTAATGCTAATAATAATGATGTCACATACAGGTCATCTTACAAAATAAACAAATTCATCACATTGCTGCATACACACTAAATGAAGTGCAAAACATATGTAAGAGGTCTATCTCCCACTGGCTGAGGAGCTCCCCGACCGCTGCTTCCCAGTTCCTGGTCACATGTGAGACATATGTGATGACTCGTGGCTTAAAGAATCCCACCGGTGACCTCTACAGGCCTAAAGAGGTAAAGCCTCCAAACAGACCATTTACAATAACCATACTGGCTTCTCAAGGGGCAGTGAGTAGTAGTTTTATTTGCGTTGATATGAGTCCTTAATGGTGGCAGAGCCGTTGACCAGAGTAGTGGAACAATACTGGTCGCTTCCGGTTCTGTCTGGTTCCGGACAGCTCATTAGTGCCCTCGTGAAAGCGAGGGGCGCCGCCCACCACTTCCTCCTCCTACTGTTAACTGTCTGCTTTACACACATGTCTTGTGTCGGATGCACACACACACACACACACACACACACACACTGTCATTATGGTGTTTCTGTCACACACACACACACACACACACACGCACTTGCACAACATCCCAATCACACTCTACCATGACTGTCTCACACGAGTTGTTTCACACGCACACTGGACCACAATGGACATTAAAACGAACGGAAACTTATTTTCCACATTAGACAGGGATTTTGTGTACCAAACACACACACACACACACACACACACACACACACACACACACCACACACACCCACCACACACACACACACACACACACTTACACGTACATGCACACACACACAGAATTTCCGCCACACTAAACACATACTTGTCTGTGCCACTAGTTCCTCTGGCCCTCTGTAGCTATCCAGCGTGGACCACGCATGTGGCCCTGCTCCTCTTATAAGGTGTGTCTGATGCCCAGTGTGTCAAAAGCAGTCTTCAAACAGTCCAAAGTGATAAATCAAGTTACATACGCCCCCACTTACCACAATCTGCCCTTTCATACACACTCCTTAACGGGGGCCGGGCAGTGTGTGCTTAAGCCCTATGAACATCAACAGTTCAAGACACGGATGCAGTCTCTTATCACCCGGCTGGGGAATGTGAGGGAACTCGACAGAGTCAACAGCGGAGCCTGGGGCTTCCAACAGACCCGCGTCCGGTCCGTAGCTGTCCCCGTAGCCCCAGCCTGTAGCACTAAGTTCAGGCTCCAGACGGATCTCTCCAGGCGTCCAGACCTCCAGACCTATTTGTTAAAGTCCGTTCCAACTCCCAGCTTAAGTCTCAGCTTGATTATGATTCAAACTGTATTTTACTCATGGGATAGGTTCTGTGTTATGTGACTGACATGTATTTTATATGAGGTGAAAGGATTTTCATTACACAGTTTTGGTGCTGGCGAGGTAAATCTTTCCTCAGAGGCAAACAGTGCCCTCCCAAGCACAAGCTACACAGCTTTGTGACCCCAACACTGATGACAGCAACTCTCACCGAACAAGAGAAGCAAGCAGTCTAACATTGCAGATATTTTCATGTTAGTAGAATTGTCACTTCAAAAATACACATTGGGCTGTATACTTCATAATTCCCCTAATGATCAGTTTTCATGCAAATTCACCGTGACACACTTTTGCCTGCGTTCCCTGCCTCAGCTTTACAGCCAAATAAACAGTGCAATCCAAACTGTCAGGATATACACATTGAATACCCTTTGATTTCAAAAAGTATTATTAGTATTAAAACGTTTACTTAGGAAATATAACTATAACACGTCAAACGTGAAAAAGGTCTTGTTTCAAGCCAGCAACTCCTTGTGACCGAGCACTTTTTCGAGCCGGCTCCACATGTGGGCCATGTGATTGGCCAGTGACAGGTCTCTCCAGCTCACTGCCGCTCTAAAAAGCCCCATTGTCTGCCCTCAGCCGGGCCTAACACCAGCAGCGGCGGCCATTTAAGACAGCCTTTTTTTCCCCCTTCTTCTTCTTCTTCTTCTTCTTCTTCCTTCTTTCCCTCCTCCACTTCCAAGACTTCTCCTGATCAATGAGCTGGGCTGGTCCTCCGCTGTTCTGGAGAGTCACTTCTGTCTGGGACGCCCTCGGGCCACAAGCACCTGGGCCCCCGGAGAGGAGCGACGTGCTCGCAGGGCGGCAAGAGGGTCATAATTAAGACCTGGGCTCGAAAGCACTGGAGACGCTGGAGTGGGCCATAATGAGCAGTGCAGTGGTGCTCGGGGGGGTTGTAGGGGGGAGGGGGGGTTCAGAGGGTCTGGAGGGCTTCACTGACATTGTTCTGGGCGGGAGAGAGAGAGAGAGAGAGAGAGAGAGAGAGAGAGAGAGAGAGAGAGAGAGAGAGAGAGAGAGAGAGAGAGAGAGAGAGAGAGAGAGAGAGAGACTGAACAGACACTCATTATCACCGGACTGGAATCAAGAATTTCCTGTTTCACTCAACTTAGGGGGAACGTTTTTAATATAAATATCCATGATATTCCGGAACCTTGACCTCTCCCATAATGCAACAGCATAGCCGGTAAATGAGTTCCGCTTGGTTTGTTTACATTGTATTTCGCTAATCAGTGACCCTACTTTTTCAAACAGTTAGCCTTGTATGCAACCAAACGGTGAGAGTAATGGAGATTTCACATTTTCAAAAGCAGTTCACGTCGAGGGTTGGAGTTGTGGGAAGTGCTAAACCGGCAAGCCCCAGATATCACATGATACCGGAGTGCCCACGGAAACGATCAGGAAAGTGGCGGACAAACGTTAGATGGAAAGCAACGGCGTTCCCGTTTCCCGTTTTTTTATTTCTCCCTACCATATCTCTGTTTGTGCGAAACAGAAGGCAGGGACAACCGGGAAGGCAGCACGGTAGTGGGGCATTCATTAGCCATGAAAACCCGCTTATTTCAGTGCCTGGTTGGAAGATGAAAGGGTGCATGAGAGAGAGTGAGCGGGGGCCCTGAAGGGGTTAACTGGTCTCTTGGTCCCGTCAGAGGTCAAGGGAGACCATTTTGTGTGTGTGCAGCGTGTCATTTCCTGTCTCGTTGGCGTCTCCAGTGCAGAGGGCCATACTCGTTTATTTTTACAGTTTCCCTTTTCTCCTCTTTTTTTTTTTTTTTTTTACTATAGCTACTTTTCCCCTGTGGGGAGGGGCAGGTGTTTTTTTTTTTTGGAAGGGGGTGGATGATGGGGGGAGATGGCGGGTGTCTGGGGTGGGGGTGGGGGGGTTCCAGAAACGAGCAGAATCACCCCTGTGTATGGCCCCTTCAGACCCCCACCTCCTCAACACGGCCGCTCACAATGGACACTCTGTAACACAGGCACCAAGCACCGCTCCTGCTCCCACCCATAACAGGAAACTAGGATCTGCAGAGCTCTTGTTTTTATACTAATTTCCTGCTTTCCTGCGCGTTTCCACAGATAACTTATTTTTTCTTTATTTTCTTTTCTAGTTCCCGTCTGGCAAAAGGACTGCTGACCTACAATTGGGGATGTGAATTAAGATTCTTCATACAGTATAGGCTATAGGCAGTATAGGCTATATCAGCTTAGATAAACCTTCCCTAAATTAGTGATTCAAAACAGCATTTACCAATAAGAGATATTCATAAAAATCCATGATGAAATGAAAGCAAACTGTCATTCACTGCACAAAACCTTACATAGCATGAGGAGTCTACCCTATATGGCTCCTTTTAAACAGCCTACTGGCACACACATGATCCCCTTGTAAGGTATGGTGCGCCAAGTATGAAATAATCGGCTTTAGAAATAAATAAATCCAAAACTGATTGATAGTTAGAGCTTAATGATGTTTAGTAAAACGCGACCGGACCACCTTTGAAACACAACGGCATATGCTTCACTGCAGTTGCATAACATGTCATCTTAAATAAATGGGGTCCTTTGGGGTACCTTCGACTGCCAGCAGAACGAGCACAGATCACAGGACCCCGCAGCCGCATACTGGCTGAGGAGGAGGACACAGAAATAGCCGAACACCCTTTTCATTTGAATGGTAACATTCCCCAGGTTGATTGTGTGATTCTATAGTGTGCAACACAAGGGAAGCGGGAGATGATTCTGCCAAGGAAAACGTTCGAACCACGGCCTTCTATTTGCTCAATTTCTTTGTTTTGGAGCTTCAAAAAAGGGTCGACGAAGCCCACATTAGCTGTTCTTTTGACTGGCAGACGTTTCCATTAAGACTTGCACGAACGGCCGTCAGAAATCTTTACAGAAATAGAATTTCATAGCGATTAAATGAAACTGTATATTCAAACTTGAAATTGGAACATACACTGGGTTTGAAACCTGTGATTATATCATTACATAATAACATACTCTGTACTGCTGTAACATTCTGGAGGCCAAAATCAGTTAATCCAAACCAAAGAAAAGTTGAAGGGCAATCACATCAGTATGGATTCCATTAATAAGTATACAGTATTCGTAGATTCGTCAATTTACAGTCAAACCGAGTCAAATAAATGAAAGGATGTGGCGTTGTTAAAAAACGAATCAAAACATTGATATAAGAAAATATACCTATACAATCTCAGCAAAAGAGGTCAAACAGATGGCACGACTTAAGGCCGCTATGGGAAAGTTGAAAGTAAGTTGCAAATTCCATGAATGCACGGCCGAATGAATATAGGTCAGATCCATCGTCAGGAAACTGTTTGGTAAACAATGCCTTTCATACAAACTATCAATGGAAAGGAACACAATCGCAGGCAATGTGTGAACACACAGACAAGTGGGCGGACTTCAGCGTGTAGACAAGAAGTCAGAGTGAGAGAGAGAGAGAGACAGAGAGAGAGAGACAGAGAGAGAGAGAGCAAGAGAGAGAGAGAGACAGAGAAAGAGAGAGAGAGAGAGAGAAAGAGAGAGAGGGCGCGAGAGAGAGAGAGAGACAGAGAAAGAGAGAGCAAGAGGGGGGGGACTCCATTGAAATCACGTCGGGTTTGTCGCCTGCGTTTTGCCGAGTCGGCGTGCGTGGCGTGGGTCGGGGGTTTGCTAACGAGCTTATGAGAGGGCTTCGCTCAGCGTTCCGACAAAACCCCCCTTGAGCCAGGGACCGAGTTGAGCTCGCAATCCAAACACCGTTTGCCGTTCCCCCGAGTTTATCTCACAGACACATCTGGAGTCTATCAAGTCGACCAGCGGCGACCCCCCACCTTCCCTTTTCCACTCTCCAGGCACGCTTAACCCCTTCCTCACCCGCCTCAACCCCCTCGTGTCACCGGCTCTGGTTAGGCGACCGCGGCCCTAAGCGGGGGCCTGGTCCTAAGCGGGGCTTGGTCCTAAGCGGGGTCTGGCCCTAAGTGGGGGCCTGGTCCTAAGCGGGGCCTGGTCCTAAGCGGGGCCTGGTCCTAAGCGGGGCCTGGCCCTAAGCGGGACTTGGCCCTAAGCGGGGCCTGGTCCTAAGCGGGGCCTGGTCCTAAGCGGGGCCTGGAGGGGCTGGCTGCCATGGACACAGCCCAGCTATTAAGTGCAGCAGGGATGATGCCGACCTCTGCATTAAACTCTTCACGTCGCTCTTGTTCTTTCTCTCTCTCTCTCTCTCTCTCTCTTCCTCTCCGTCTTTCACTCTCTCTCTTGCTCTCTCTTCCTCTCTCTCTCTCTTTATCTCTCTCTCTCTCTCTTCCTCTCTGTCTACCTCTCTCTCTCTTCCTTTCTCCCTCCCTCTCTCTCTCTACCTCCTCTCTCCCTGGTCCACCAGCAGTCATCCTACCATCTGTAGCCATCTCAGCTTCCCATCCCTGGTGCTGGGGATGGTGAAGTTGTTTGGGTTGGCCTGCTTCCTAACCCAGGCACCGGCCTGGTTTCAGGGTCTGCTTCAGTGGCGGCCCCAAAGCTGGAGAGACCACGGCCCTTTTCTTTATGCTGCCGATGTTATCGCTGCTGCAAAAATGAATGAACAGGATATTTTTTTTAAACTGCTAGACGTTATTATTATACATATTTCTTTTCAAAATGAACAGCTCTACTTTAGCGGCACATTCTCATGACCCTGTGCCTTCTTGACTCAATGGCGGTGGGTTTCAACACAAACATCCCCTGAAACCCAGCCCTTCTGGCTTCATTTATCAAAAACAAGTGTGTGTTTCCTGCTCTTGAATGAAGAGGCTACAAAAATGCAGGAAGTCTGCAGAAATGGTGCTGGAGGGGGGTGGGGGATGGAGGGGGGGTCGGGATAAGTCGTCTAGCTGAGAGCAACAGCGTTGCGTGAACATACAGTGCCGCATGTAACGAAGTGTGTCATATTTGTCTGGATGGTTCACCAATAACATGCAACATATGCTGTTCTCCATGATTGGCAGGTCAGGTAGCGGGTTGTGGGCCACCGTACAAATTTGGAAGGATGTACTGTACAGTTATTGTCCTATTCGGAAATTCATCGTGTCAAATTCAAGAGTCACACCGAAATGCCAACAAAGTCAGAAATGACAGTCGTGGCGTCAAACCACAACGTAAGACAACCTCACAGACCTACACAACGTACTTCACCCAAGTGCCCTATGTGTGATACTAAAAGATGCAGCATCATCCCACACACAGAGCATCGGCCATTTGTCGATACTTTGTTCAGTGATGCAGCACTAGTAGGCGCGAAGGATCAGCAAGCCCGGTCGCTTCGCAGAAGTTTAGAGTTTGTCATGTCAAGCACATTGAGCTGCACTTGTTGTATGATATAAAAAGAAACTGTATTATTATTATTATTATAAAGGTACCGTGTCAGGCAGACAGCTAAGGGGACACGGTTTAGCAGGTTGGCTAACGCCTCTAGCGTCTGGCTGGACGTGACTCCCCGGTCACAGCCTGCCCCCCCGCCCCCCCGCCCCCATGTCCGTGCCGCTGGGCGAGCCATCATGATTTACCTCTCTCTCTACTTTTCCCTCTCTCTTTTTTGAGGGGGTCAGGCTTTTTCATGTGTCTCCTTTTTTCCCCTTTCTTTTACTCCGTTTCTCTCCCTGTTCTCTCTCCCTCTTTCAAAAACCCGCTTACCCTTTCTTTCTCCCCCCCCCCCTCCCCTCTCTCACACACACACACTCACACCATCTTACCCACTACCTCTCCCTCTCCCTATCTCCCCCACTTCTCTCTCACACACACACATCATCTTACCCTCCCTCTCTCTCTCTCCCTCCCTCTCTCTCTCACACACAAACCCTTTTACCCTCCCTCTCTCTCCCCCTCCATCTCTCTCTCCCTGTAGGATGAGCAGACCTTGTAATGAGAGCCCCTTGTGCCCTGGCTGTCCCGTGTCCCATGGTGCAGTGGGGCCCAGGTTGGACCGGGGCCAGGGCCTTCCATTCTCCCCGCTCATTATTCTCATTACCTCGCCTCAAATCAGCGCGGGACGGGCCGCTGCGATCTGTCTACAACTCATAAAGGTCCCCGGCTCGTTAGGGGGCCAGCCTCGTTTAGGCCGGGCCCGCGTCGGCCTCCATCATAGAGGTGTGTGTGAGGAGGAGGAGGAGGAGGAGGAGGAGGTGGAGGAGGTGGAGGTGGAGGAGGTGGAGGTGGAGGTACCCTGAAAAAAAAAAAGGTGCGAGTGCGACTGTGCACAAACGGGAATTAGAGAAGGGAAGCTAAAAGAGAAGGCAGGAGCGGGTGTGAGTCTTTGTGTGTGTGTTTGCGTGGGAGTGTGTGTGTTTGCGTGAGAGTGTGTGTGTTTGCGTGGGAGGGTGTGTGTGTTTGCGTGGGAGTGTGTGTGTGTCTTGAGAGGCTCGAGGATGAAAAGAGCAAACTTAAGAAGAGGGCTTTAACATTTCCAACACTAAACTCCCTGAGTAAACAGGTAGCCAGCCGCCATCACTGTCCCACCCCACAATCTGAGAGGACAAGAAAAAGAGCCGTTTTAAAAAAATAAATAACAATAAAGTAGCGGTCCAGTAGGAGAGTCTTCTAAAACCAACCAGAGTAAATTGCTCCACAGCACTTGGGTGGTTTGACAGTTTGAGGCACCGTGGCTTTGAGGAGGCATGGGCCCAATGAAAGGGCTGACTGTGTGGAGACAGGGTAGAACCAGGCTGTCTGGCCACTGCCCGACGGAGGAGGAGGGAAGCCCCTCCCCTTCAGCTCCGCCGTCTGCTTCAGATTCTGGAGGCGGAGGGCGCACGGCCGTAGATTCAGACTCTACAGAAGGGACAGGTCTTCGGGGGCGACTGGAGCTGGGAACACTTCATGTGGCTGAGACCTGGCAAATGGATCTTTAGCCACGGGCAACGAAATAAACCATAACATGCATTCTATATTTAGTTACCTGTGGATTCAATTCACTCTTTTTTGTTACATGGCTGCCCTGGGCTCGGCGGTTTGGTTTGACGTGCAGTAGAGAGAACGCTGTCATGGCTAAACTAGCTTGAAAACACATTTTACATGGGCAGGCCCTGAAACTGTGCTCCCTTACGATCGACTAGAAGGGTTTCAGAATCTTCCCAGCCACAGACAAATGGAAGAATTGGACTGGCGTAGGGTTAGGGTTAGGGTTATGGTTAGGGTTAGGGTTAACTGAAGAATTGGACTGGGTCGACGTTTGGAAGCTGGAGAGGAATAGCAGGCTCGTTTGAAACAGCTGAGCCTGGTGGCACAGAGGTACAGCGATGGAGGCCCATAGTTGGATTCGCGCTCAGAGTGTAGACCAAGTCGTCGATACAGTAACAACCCCATTAAGCGAGAGCAGTGCAGATACCGAGGCAGTGTGTGTGTGTGTGTGTGTGTGTTGTGTGTGTGTTTTGTTTCCGTGGTGCATCCATTACTTTAGAGAAGTAAGATAATTTGTAATTGTCAGCTGGTAAAAGTGGGACTCCAGCAAGCCGAGCGTAGATGAGGGGTGGGGAGACCTCCTCTGTGGGGTCACAAGGGCCTTGGGGGGGGGGTCTTCTGAGCCGGGGAGGGAAGGCCGCCAACGCCCCCCCGGCATGTCCACATCTCCACTACGGGACGCCCTCCAACCCAGCGAATGACAAGAGGGGGTTTAGGTGTTTGTCTGAGCGAGGGAGAGAAACAAAAAGAAAGAGAGAGATAGATAGATAGATAGATAGATAGATAGATAGATAGATAGATAGATAGATAGATAGATAGATAGATAGATAGATAGATAGATAGATAGATAGATAGATAGATAGATAGATAGATAGATAGATAGATAGATAGATAGATAGATAGATAGATAGATAGATAGAACAAAAAGAGAGAGAGAGAGAGAGAGAGAGAGAGAGAGAGAGAATAGTATGCAGTATATGTGATTTTTTGTGTACAGTACCAGTCAAAAGTTTGGACACACTTTCTCATTCAAGGGAGTGGGAAAGTGTGTCCAAACATTTGACTGGTATCGAATGTCTATGGGTGTTTTCGTATCAATGTGTGCCCATTTACGTGATAGCTCAGGGGGCATCAGTGAGCATGTGCCCGTATACATGCATGAGTGTGCGTTCTGAATGTGTGTGTACATGTAACTTTGTCCATGTACATGTATACACCAGAGTCTGTTCAGGTCTGGTTGGAGCCTATGGGGTACCCCCCCCCCCCCCCCCCCCTGCGACCCCCTGCTAGTTTTAAGACTGTTCCAGGTACGAGAGGCCGGCCGGTGGGTAAGCTCCGGTTACCCGACCCCCCGACCCCCGGCACCCCAGGGGGGCCTTGTCTGCACTTAGAAAAACAAGCAATACAAGCTCATTTTACATCGAAACCAAAAACACTTACTGTCTACCTACCTCCATCGTCGATAAAAAAAACAAGTTGAGCTGGGTCAATGTATTCATATTGATCAGCATAATCGAAGAGGGTCTGTGAAATGATGTGCTTGGCACACCCTATTATTATAATTTTTTTATTAAACATGGATGGGCTCTTCATGGTGGTTGTAAGCTCGTAGGGTTGCTGAGAATAGAAAAGAGACTGCTCTCTCCCTGGGTGCATTCCACATGGCAGACATAAAAAAAAAGCTATTTCAGCAAATTCAGACAATTTTCACAGGGTTTATCTGGGTTAGGCCACAGTAGATAGTCAGGCACTAACAAGCTAACAACTACTGCAAAAAACACTATCTTTTTTTTAAAATGATTCCAACGTTTTCTTCTTTTGGGAGAAGCTCGTTAAATTCATGTGTGGCAGCGCCTACTGGCATGTGGCATTAATATCTCGACTGCCAGAGAACAGCCAGTCAGCCTTCGCCTAGCTCACAAAAAAAAAAAGCCACTGCTTTACCAGAGATCTTCCGCAGTGCACACCCCATAGTAGCCCTAAACACACAACGGCAGAAGCCTGTGTTTGTTGATACTGTGGAGTGGCTTCACCACACCATTATCCAGCGTCTGTATTCCTCACTGGCTCTGTTGGTGTTGTGATGTTGACAATAGCAGGGCCATTTACAGCCCCGTCTCCTTGCCTGCCGACTCTGTCCTCGGCGTCTGTCTAAACTGTTGTGGAGAAAGGATAAACAATCATCCAGCCCACGCCCGACACCACTCGGCCATCTGGGCAGGACCGCCAGGGGCGGACGTGGTCAGCCGTCCCAGGCCTCACGAGGAGAAATTCAACTGCAAACGCCAACTCAATGCAAATACGACTTGTGGTCGTCCCAAAAGTGCAAAGGTAAATGTGCGCAGGAATGAAAGTCTACCGTAACCCAGACTGTTCTGTCGAGGCCCTCTGAATTTTCATCTAATAACACGTCATAGGATCTATAATAATAACAGGGTGTGCTATAACTCAAACTACAGATGATCTCCCAGTGATCCAGACCCAGTCTGTCACACAGCAACAAGCCTCTACTCCTCCCTGACATTCCCTTATCTGGTGCCTTTGGCTTCCCTGCCACTGATGGATGGAGGTGTGATGAAGAGACCCCCCCCCCCCTGTTTTACCCTCCCAACTGGAAGCCGGCCCACATGAGGAGACGATACACACCCTGTCTTGGTGCTGGAGTCACGACCGGGTTGCTATTGGGTTTTTAACAGGCCACCGCCCCCCCCCCCCCCCCCCCACACACACACACACACACACACACACACACACACACAACATGTACCCTCTCTGAGGCTTTGTCACTATGGTCAGCTCGACTTAACCGCGTCGCTTTCTCACAGTAGCTCGGATTTTCACCTTCGATGTCAGTCTAGATTATTATCTAATGGTCTGTTTCTGACCTAGTCCAGAAGGGGGACCAGGTTATGGATTTCCTTAAGGATTCGTGGATCGCGTCCTGCAGTAGCATGGTGAGGGAATGGTGCCTACGTCGGAGCAGTGGGTAGCTCACAGCGGTGGTCTACTCACAGTTTCTCCAGGAAGTAGAGTCCAACGAAGGATCCATTCCTCAGAACTCGGATTTTGTTGTGGCTCAGGATCCTGTCAGGGGAAAAAAACACAACAACAAGACATTAACAGTACTGTAATTGACAGCTTGGAAATGAAACAGGTACAAAGAAAAGATTATGCACGGCCGACTTTCGACGGAAGTGATGAGGCTACCCTTTTCATCTGCTCTAAAACAGTTAGGCCATGATAAAGGTCAAATTCCTCCCAAGAGGATAATAGTCCAAGATGCATGTTCAATTGCTGCAGTAACACATGTAATTGGCCATTCCGGAAAAGGTTATCTCAGGCTGGTTTCAATTAATCCTACAGACAGAATGGGAGATAAAGATTAGGAGGAAGAGGAGGAAAGGGGGGAGGCTTTAATCGTTTTCTTTTTTTCAATTTGTTTTCCATCACAACGGAACCGTTTCCCACATCAAACAAATGCCGGTCCATGCCATCACAATTAAGCCTCTCCCTATTGGCACCACGGCCCCCTAACAGCCAATGGGAGCCGAGGTCCAGGAAGGCACGCTTTAAACAGGGAATGATGGGAAACGCTGTTTAGTGTAATAGGCGGAGCCCAAAGGGACCAGTAGTTGTCTACGTTAAGAGGTTATCTGTGCATTCCGCATACTTTTAACCACCGAGCCCCCTTGTTAAACCAATCCACACTCTGACGCACCCGCACGCACGCACGCACGTACGCACGCACGCACGCACGCACGCACGCACGCACGCACGCACGCACGCACGCACGCACACACACACACACACACACACAGCTGCCTACCAGGTCCTCAAGCAGGTCCTGCTGTCACGTTTCATATGAGCCCGACATGTCTAATAGAGACAAACAATTTGGGGCCCCTGAGGCCCTTAAGGGCCATGGTGGCCCCAGAAACACCCCGCTGTGTCTGCCAGACCCTTGTCAGGTCTGCTGTGTGTCTGCCGGGGTCAATGTGATCCCTGTCCCCTCAACGGGGGACCGGGCTACAGCAGACTGCCCCCCCCCCCATGGCTGAAGGGGCGACAGCCAGAGGCTAGCTGGCCGGCCTGCCAGTCGGTCGTTAACACTCGACGTCTCTCTCTTTCCCTCTGTGTAATGTCGTCTTCCCCGTTTCCCGACAGCTAGCACTTAATGGCCTGCGTGTGAGGTAAAGTGTGTTTTTAATTAAGAGTGTGAGGCTGTGTGTGTGTGTGTGGGGGGGGGGTCCGTTAAAAAATAGGGAGCAGTTTGAGATTTACAGATACAGCAGCAGTCAGGCCCCCCTGTTTCCGGCCACACAAAACACAATAAAACACACAACGCACGCACACAGACACAGACACACACACACACAGACACACACACACACACACACTGCCTTCATCCTGCTTCTGCTGTGCCTTTCAGCTCACTCCACGAACTGATTTGTGTCCCCCTGTTCGTCTAACAGTGACACGCCACGCTATAGCTAGCCACAAAGTCACGATGACTCTCTTAACGGTGGGACGTCATGATAAACGAACACTCCGTTCCCTGGTTGCCGGGTCGAGCCCTCCCTCGGAGCCACCAGAAGAAGGGGCCGCGAAGAAAAAGTGCAGACTCATCTGCCGGCCGTTTACTCGCGGGCCTGGGCGTCGCCTGGACGTGAACCTATGACGGCCTAAGCTGAGGTCTCACGCTTGCGTAAGGCACAGTATCTCCACGCTTAACTGAACGCAGGCCCCCAGATGAAAAGCTGGAGAACATCCGGAGCTGCCTGAATAATGCAACACAGATAAGGGAGGAGAAAGTCACATCTGGCAGAGACACAGAGCCATTTAATTCAAGGCAGACCGTTCGGACACAGATAGCTCCGATTTCGACTAAGCCTATTATTCCAAAAGAGGCCGATTAGTCGGCGGAGTGTGTCTGAGTTTGGTGTGTGTGTGTGTGTGTGTGTGTGTGAGAGAGAGAGAGACAGAGTGAGTGAGTGAGTGTGTGTGTGTGTGTGTGTGTGTGTGTGTGTGTGTGTGTGTGTGAGAGAGAGACAGAGTGAGTGAGTGTGTGTGCGTGTGTGTGTGTGTGTGTGTGTGAGAGAGAGACAGAGTGAGTGAGTGTGTGTGCACGTGTGTGTGTGTGTGTGTGTGTGTGTGAGTGTGTGTGTGAGTGTGTGTGTGTGTGTGTGTGTGTGCGTGTGTGTGTGTGCGTGCATCCATGCGTGTGTGTGTGGCGGTATACCATCACAACACTCAAGCTTGACCCTAACAGCTATGAGGTAATTACTGGAAAGGCTGCACAGCACAACGTTCCATATTGACAGCTGTGTAATCCCAACCACAGCATAGGACTCCATAGCTTTCCTTAGTGTTTGGGTCAACCCTGCTGTATGGACATTTCCTTGTGATATTCCCAACATGATCTTCATTTACACATCCTAATCCCGTTTACCCCCAATTCCCTGCCCCCCCCCCCCCCCCCCCTTGACCTCAAAAGCCAAACTTCCACTACCAAATAAAGCATAAAAAACTAAGAAACAAGCTCAACAAGCTATTCCTGTAGAAAGCACAAGATGGTGGTTTCCAGGAAGGGGGTCACAAGGGGGTGACAAGTCACATTATTTTCTTGTCGTTTTCCCAACCGGCTCCTGTGTTTGGATCGCCGGCACGGACAGCACATTGTTCTGAGCGCTGAAAAGGCAGAAGCTGGGAAGTGAAAGGCGGAGAGAAAGGGAGCCCGGGCGCTCTGTAAACAAAACAGAAATAGGATGCAGCTTCCGTCAGGACTAAACAGGAAACGCAGACAATTTGCCGCTTCTCCAGGATTCGGGTTGACAGGGGTCGGAGGTCAAACTGGAGACCACTTCCTGGACGGCCATCAGGCCATCAGAGCAGGTGGAAGACATATGGGAAGTCTCCAGTACCCCATTTTGTCACGATGACAGAAGGCCCGGGGACGACTTCACGGCTTGATACCAGGGTTCAAAAAGCCCCCACAGGAGTCATGGATGCCCAATTAAAAAAGCACGGGTTCCAATGATCTGCTTAATGTTACCAGGCAACCGAGTGGCCATGTTGGAGATGGCTTGTCTCACTGCTGCCATACGTAACAGATGGGACATTGAGGCAGGGGCTGTGAGTGTAATTGCTTGGCATGAAAAGTGACTTAACTCAATCCGGACTCTTAAGAGGACGCCATCTCGGATCTGCCCCGCTCATTAAGCACTGTCAAAGAGCAGAGAGCCTTATCGGAGATCAGATCCACTAATTGAATCCACCTCATCTGCGTGTGAGTGAGCGCATCTGTGTGTGTGTGTGTCTGTGTGTTTATTTCCCGCGCAATCTAAGCCAACGGGTTAGGCACCCATGACCACATACATAAACGCACTACTCTAACGCATTTAGAAGCAGATCAAGGGGAGAATCAAGTGGGCGGGCGAGGAGAGAGAGGCCATGTCGCACAGCTTCACTTTGTGGCCGAGGTAAACGTATTAGGTCGCGCCGTCAGAAGAAAACAGAGATAATAGTGTGCTTGAAAACAGTGATGTCACCCCGAACAGACTAGGCTAGACGTGTTGGAGACTTTTGCAAGGACCCAAAATCAAATGTACAGTAGGTCACTTGGATTCTCCAAAAGGGGCTTATCGTATGACATTATTCAAGAGGATATTTTAATATATCACACTACGGACAATCTTGATACAGCACAAGTCTTTATACTATTATTATACAAGACAATTAGTTGCTTGCCTGTAGCACGTGAGTTAGACAACACTGTAATGTTATGGAGTATGACACACACACACACACACACACACACACGCACACATCTATGCAAACAGACCCTCCACCGTCCCCGCCTGCAGTACAGCACCACACACACACACACACACACACACAAACACACACACACACACAGCCATGCAAGCAGACCCTCCACCGTCCCCGCCTGCAGTACAGCACCACACACACACACACACACACACACACACACACACACACACACACACACACTCACACACACACACACACACACACACAACCCCACCACCTGGGGCGTGCCACTTGCTTTGTCAGTAAGCCCTCTTTGCTTCCTGAAAGCCACCCAGCCTTTGAGGGACACACGATCTGCTAATCATTATTCTGATGGATGATGAGGATTATGCTCATCATTATTCTGATGGATGATGATGATGATTATGCTAACTGTGACTGTGATGATGAAGATTACGCTAATCATGACCGTGATGATGATGATTATGCTAACCGTGACTGTGATGATGAGGATATTGATGAAGATTATGCTAGTCATGATTGTGATGATGGTGATAATGATGATGATGAAGTTTATGATAGCCATGATTATGATGATGATGATGAAGATTACGCTAGTCATGACTGTGATGATGATGAAGTTTATGATAGCCATGATGATGATGATGATGATGATAAAGATTATGCTAGTCATGATTGTGATGATGATGATGATGATGATGAAAATTATGATAACCATGATGATGATGAAGATGATGAAGATTATGCTGGTCAGTACAGCGCTCCCACAGCTGATCTGAGAGCCTCACAGCTGCTGTTTGGGTCTAGAGAGATAAAGCCGGCTTCATCCCCTACCCTTCTTTCCTGGATCTTCAGAGGACATCATTATTCCAATATTGCTTTCAATGGGAAGCTTATGCAACCAGTGTTTGGCACCAGGCTCTGTTTTTCTGTGTAGAGATGTGTGCTTCATCAAAGTTGGTTGAGCTCAGAGCTCAAACTCGATTCGCTGTACTAATAAGGGCAACAACAATAGCTAGCGCTCCATAAGAAGCTTTCCAGCTCCACTACGGTTCTCGGTGGAAAGCCCTCCATAAGGAGGGAAAGAGCCAACAAGTTGCTTACTCCTCCCCTCGACACACAGGATATCCTGTCTCCCAAAATCCTGTGTCTGCCGCTGCAGTTGTGGGATGAGTTTGGTGTCGAGAACAGCCCCAAGCCTGTCTTGGAACGAAGTCCTGGCACACCACTGGAAAAACAGCTCAACTAAAATGAAAAGGCATTTGAACAACATGTAGCGTACACTCGTTTTAACGATACCAGTTGCTTGCGTTGGCAACGTGGCAAAGCTCAGATTTGAGAGAGGAGGGCCTTGGCGCTTTCCTTCTGATCCCAGAGGCCCCACTGAACGCTGACGCTGGCTGGAGCTCACCTCTTCTTTCCCCACAGGGGGCTCGGTGTTTAGCTGGCGGAGCTTCTCCACAGGACCACGGGTAGGATCACCGTCTTAACGAAGGATCGGTCTTTAATAACAATCCATCCACAGGCTAAGCTGCTGTGCTCCCATTACCCGACTCCTGCTTTCTCTCTCCAGCACTCGGGCCTCTGAGAGGCTCGTTATAATAGAAGCACCAGCATTACCTCTGTGTGCGTGTATGTTTGTTTGTCCGTGTGTGTGTGTGCGCGTGTTTTATGTCAGTGGGTGTGGTAGTGTGGGGGCTGTTGAAACTATGGGGCAAGGGAGAGAGTGAGATAGTGTGTGTGTGTGTGTGTGTTGTGGGGGACACCTGGTTTCAGAGGGCGAACTTTGCGGACACACAATCAAACAGGGCGACACCAGGATGGTAATGGGGATTAGACACACCCACCCCTTCATTCTGTAAAAGAGAGGGAGGGAGAGATACAGAGAGAGATACAAAAGGGGGGAGAGAGACAATAGGAGAGGAAGGGAGAGAGGGTGAGTGAGAGAGAGAGAGAGAGAGAGAGAGAGAGAGAGAGAGAGAGAGAGAGAGAGAGACACAGAGAGAGAGGGAGAGAGAGAGAGAGGGTGAGAGAGATGCAGAGGGAGAGATAGAGAGAGACAGAGACAGAGACAGAGACAGAGAGAGAGAGAGAGAGAGAGAGAGAGAGAGAGAGAGAGAGAGAGAGAGAGAGAGAGAGAGAGAGAGAGAGAGAGAGAGAGGGAGGCCCAGTGGGTTCAACATAAAAACCGGGGGTCCAAACAAGCCAACGCTGTCACCGTGTAAACATGGCACACCACTTCGCCGTCGAGGACCACACGCGAAACGAAGGGAGAGGCACCCCTGGGGGAAAAAAAGGAGCGCTTTCCAACAAACCCCTCCACCTAACACCAACTCCAGCGAGGGCCCGTTAATCAAAGCGTTTTCTCAACAAGGATTTTTCTTTTCTCTTTTAAAAGCCTTCTCCATTGTCATTGAAGTCGGTTAAACCAGCCTCTGGCGGCCCGGCGGCTCTAGAATGAATCAACGTGATGGTGCCTCCGTGGCACGGGCAATCAAAGCAGCCATTAAAAGCAGTTTACTTAGAACGAAGTGTTGCAGCCCCTACAATCAGGTGGTGCCGAGAGAGACAGTCTCCAGAAAGAACGATCTCGCAGTCCTGTGTCGTCTGTGGGTGGACGTGGGGCCGGCGGATTCGTGTAAACTTTGTTTGGAGAGCGAAAGAGCGGTATTTACGGCACGTCGGCGGAAGGGAGACGTATCGCAGCGAACTGGACCTGGGCCCGGCGACTTTCCCGTAAATAAAGACGCGGTGCGGGCGAGAGGCGAAACCAACGGTGTCAGGACAGATTGTGACGCTAACGCCGTGGCTTTATTGAACGTTGCTGGGTCTGGCAAAGGACGTCATGAAACTATATCACCTAGCACCCCTCTCTCTCTCTCTCTCTCATTCATTCTCTCTCTCTCTCTCTCTCTTTCTTTCTTTCTTTCTTTCTTTCTTTCTTTCTTTCTTTCTTTCTTTCTTTCTCTTTCTTCCTTCCTTCCTTTCTTTCTTTCTTTCTTTCTTTCTTTCTTTCTTTCTTTCTCTTTCCCTCTCTCTCTCTCTCTTTCTTTATTTCTCTCTCTTTATTTCTTTCCCTCTCTTTCTTTCTTACTTTCTCTCTCTTTCCTTCTTTCTTTCTCTCTCACCTCAAAGACTTAAAGTAGGCCATAGGTGGCGTCTCCGCAGACAGCAAGCAAAGACAGCTTCTCTTCCCTTCACTAATGGACATGAGGACACCGTATTGGTTTGGTTCTTTAAGCCAACACCCCTGCTTAATGTCGGATAGCATGACACATAAAGTAACCTTTAAGAAATCCACTTGACAGAGGAGAGTTTGTAATAAGGTGCAGTGAAAAATATAAAATATTTTGGTGTCGCAGGAAATAATGCATGGTGACAAGAGGGGGAGGAGTCTTTCCTCCAGTAAGCTTCAAAAAGCCCATCCATGCTGAAAAACACACTTGGTGCCTTTCAGTAAATACTGACGTGCTGGCACTAATTCAAACGCATCAGAGTCCCCAAGTTCTAGAGTGAAGGTTATAGAAGACAAGGGGTAACATTGGTCTGTCTGCTTAAAGACACATGGAACCTGTTATGAAGTTAAGGTGTTATCGCTCATTAGCTGTCTACTAAGCAAGTGTGGTCCTTTGCACACACACACACACACGCACGCACGCACACACACACACACACACACACACACACACACACACACACACAGGCGCACACACACACTCTTTCTCCCTCATTGTGACATGTCACAGCTCTGTTCTGCCACTAATGAGGGCCCTCCACCCCAATTACTGCAGCGAGCTTTTAGCCTCAGCAGCTCTCTCAGCAGGAGCACATACATGTGCGTGTGTGTGAGTGCGTGTGAGTGAGTGAGTGAGTCTGTGTGTGTGTGCGGGGGTGCATGTTCGTTAAGATAGGTCTGCATGTGTGCACGCATCTGTGTCAAACACGCAACTCTGTCCACGTTGGTCAGTTGGAGGGGGGGGGCAGGGGGGCGAGAGGTAGAAGGAAAGAGAGGAAAAGAAGAGAAAAAAGCGACGTGATAACTACGTATTGTCCAGGCTCCATCTTGGTCATTACAGTGTGAGAAGCCTCCCTTCACAGCCCGTACACCTCAAGGTGCCTATCTACACCACGGAGACATGACCCCCCTTTTCACGTCGTCTTCCACATCTGCCTCTATGGTGGATGGGTGTCCTGCCTATTGGAACACAGTAAAAGTGTCCTCGGTCTGATGTGAAGCCATTGGCTAACGTGTAACAGTTACACGGCACGGCTCCATTGGAACAAAATAACATCCCATGTACCGTAACATCCTCCGTGCTGTCATCATCCAACTGAATCTAAAATCGACCTTTGTGTGTGTGTGTGTGTGTGTGTGTGTGTGTGTGTGTACACGAAATGCCTTTCAAGTCACACACAAACACAAATATTCCACATGTATTCGAATAGGATTCATTTGGAACGGTGGATCCTCTGGCGCCCGAGCGCAGAAGGCCACCAGAAGCCCTCCAGCACAACAGGCACTTTGCTTTAGCAGTAGAAGACAGCGGAGTGAATACAGCCATTGTCCCTGACCCTCCGGAGGGGCTTGTGGCCCGGGGCCGGGGGAACGCTGCCAAACTACCAGTCCCACTTATCAGCTGTCGTGTAAAAGGCGCGTCCGTATAATTGCACGGAAAATGTTGTTCTGAAAATTGCGTTTGTCAGCGCTGATTGAGTTATTTACGCATTAGAGAGAGAGAGAGAGAGAGAGAGAGAGAGAGAGAGAGAGAAAGAAAGAGAGCGATTGAGCGAGAGAGAGAGAGAGAGAGAGAGGAGAGAGAGAGAGAGAGAGAGAGAGAGAGAGAGAGAGAGAGAGAGAGAGAGAGAGAGAGAGAGAGAGAGAGAGAAAGAAAGAAAGAAAGAAAGAAAGAAAGAAAGAAAGAAAGAAAGAAAGAAAGAAGAAAGAAAGAAAGAAAGAAAGAAAGAAAGAAAGAAAGAAAAGAAAGAAAGAAAGAAAGAAAGAAAGAAAGAAAGAAAGAAAGAAAGAAAGAAAGAGAAAGAGAGAGAGAGAGAGAGGGGGGGGGGGGGGACAGTATTGTCCTGGTAAATTGACATAAGAAATAACAAACCAAATGGATTGGGAAAGTAACGAGCTGTGAGATTTGATCCTCTATCTTCAATATGATGACAATGCATCTGTCTGTCTTTAGCTCCTCATCCAGCTCTGCCCTGAGGCAGCTGGACATGGATGGAGCTCCCAGAGTTGATATGAAGAACCACTTATTATGGACTACACTGCATTGTGCTTGGGTTACTCGGCTGGCCAAGGGAGTAAGTCGATGTGGTTTGCGGTTGTGTGTGTGTGTGTGTGTGTGTGTGTGTGTGTGTGTGTGTGATGCCATCAGATTTATTTGTATGCAGAGCATGTGCATGTGTCGGACGGCATAAAATGACAAGCAGTCTTGGAGCTCCTCTTCAGCCTGAAATGTAAATCTGGATTTTATAAAGAGTCCCTAATTAGAGAGAGCATGGCCGTGCCCTATTTTGGGAGCTGTGGCCGTGCACACCCTTGCCACATGCACACTCTCTCTCTCACACACACACACACACACACACATGCACACTCTTGCCACATGCACGGCCTCTCTCTCACACACACACACACACACACACATTAACACAAACACAAACACACACATGCACATTCTTGCCACGTGCACGCCCTCTCTCTCACAGACACTCTTTCTCACTCTCTCTCTCTCTCACACACACGCACTCACGCACGCACGCACGCACGCACGCACGCACGCACGCACGCACGCACGCACGCACGCACGCACACACACACACACACACACACACACACACACACACACACACACACATCACATTAACACAAACCGAGACGGAGAAAGAGAGAAGGGTCTCGGACATGGAAACAACCTCATAAGACAGTCCATGGCGTATCGCTAGCAGGAAGTGACCGTGACGCGTGTGTATTCTGTTCGCCTCGGTTGCACAACATTCAATTTCCTAAAGCTGGACAACCACCGAAGAAAAATAACAGTGACCGCTGAAATAGATAAATAAGAAAATCATGTTGGCAGCTAGCCTCCGTGGAGGATATGGGAACTGTCAAAACCACAAACTATAGCAGACTCACAGTGCATTAATGTTGTTTCATTGGAATCTTTCGTCATGGAAAGTATGGTAAAGTTAATATGAGCTCGGTAACAACAACAAAAGAGAGAGGGGGGTGGGGATTGGGGGGGGTTAATTGCCGTCTAACGTTTTTACACTTTAATGAGGCAATTTAGAACATTTAGTCTTTTCAGAGAGCAGGAATGCGGTCAGTACATGACTAGCATTGAATCACTGATAGGTCTCTCATAACCAAGCAATGACTGCTGGGAAATTCGTCTGAATTGATCAAAGATAGGCTTAAATCAACTACTACCCCAACCAAGCTTTTCATTTGTCACAAGAACTTACTTGTAATGTTGATGAGATTATGTTTTAAATAAAGGTTGATTTACCCTTTGGTTAAAGGGCCCCGCAGTGTTGTAAAATAATTGAGGGCAATCAACTAGTTTCATAACAGCTCCAATTACCAGGGGCAGGTGGCGATAAAGAAATTCTTTCAACGTTGTTCATTCAAAACAAATTCTATTGAACCAGTCTAGGACAACATACAAACCGTTTTGAAACACAAATTATATTTACCCCTCAATATCACATCTCGATCACAGCATAGCCACAAATCAGGTTTCATGATTTCAATTTGAGTTATAAAAAATAAATAAAAAACTTGACACATAAATCCCACAGCGGAAGGTATTGCCCTGAATTTCAAAAAAGTGAATTTGTCCAATTACATAAAGTTCCCATGTCACCCCAGTTTGGCTGATCACAGCCTAAACTAATAACAATATGAATTCAAATTATTATTTTAAATGCGTGTTTGACCAAATATTAATGGCTGTTTATGAGATATCAATGGCTATAAGCATAACACGACAGGGATTTTGGATCGATAAAGTGCTCTATGAAGATTGTATAGTAGTGAGTGTTTAAACTACTGTGCCTAAGCATGTTGCCTTTAGGCTGGATTGTAAAAAGTTGATAATTGTATCTAAAATCTCTCTCTCTCTCTAAAACCCTCCCTCCCCCCAATTTTTGTATATATCTCCCTACATCCCTCACACACACACACACAAACACACACGTCCACACCCAGACCCACGCACACACTAACACACACACACACACCCACACACACACACACAGACTTCTAGCCACAGGCATTCCCACCATAGAAACCCACTGCCTTCCCCTGTTGCCATGTTCCCATAGCAGAAGCTCTGGGGTCCATTAGTGGTGTGGGCCACAGGCATTAGAGAGAGAGAGAGAGCTGAGCTGCAGAGGAACGGCCAGACTCAGGCATTTTTTGGAGGGAGATAAGAAAGAACCGTGAGAGGGGAAAAAAACTACAAAGAGGAAAGAGGGGGGAAAAAAACTACAAAAACAAAACTGGTGAAACCATGACTACGCCTTCCTGTATTTTACTTATTTTTTGTAGAAAAGGATATAATTTTTACTGAGGTGAATATTCCAGTCGTCATATAATTACACAGTTGTTACATATAATGCAAAACATTTTTTTTTTTTTAAATCCTCCTTATCTTCTCCTCCCAGTGCTGACAATTCAGCAATAAAATAACCCAAAGCAGGGCAGCTGTCTGTCAACAGTGAACCGAATTCTCCTCCAGTCTCCATAGCTGGACTGACTTTTCCTCTGACCTGTCCACGCAGGAGGTCTGGCAGTCAGGGGGGGGAGGGGGGAGTTTGTGTGGCACTAACAGGTGCTGTGGCTCCACGGGTGTAAAGCTGGGAGTATCCAGTGTCAGGGCTTTGTTTGCCTTTTTGATTTATCGCCGACCAAGTGCCCTCGCCCTCACGTGTGTGTGTTTGTGTGTGTGTGTATGTGTGTGTGTGTGTGGGGGGGGGGTGGAAAACACCCACTCCTCCTTCCTTCAACGCCTTCATGCCCACGTAAATAAAACCTTTAACAAATGATGAACGCACGGAAGGTGGCAGGGAGTGCCTGTGCCCGATCATATCCAAGGCTTGCCCGGATTCACCGGTTAGCAACTGTCTGAGGTGGTGGTGATGGTGGCGGAGGGGAGGGGGGGTAGTCCCCCAGCACATTCCAGAGATTGGCTCCTGTAGCGTCCGCCCGAAGAGAGACACCGGCCGCCGACCTCTCCCCCCGCGGCATCTGGGTGCCCGCTCCTCTGGGTTGGCACCGCGCTACGCCAAGGTCACCCGTCAGTTGTTGACAGCTAGCCGGTGAAAAACAAATGGCGCTGGAAGACCGGGGGTGTGTGTGGGGGGGGGGGCAGGAGAGGGAGGTCTAGGATTTTTCGGATTGTCCCTACGCGTTCACAGATTACGGCCCGCCTCTCAAAGCTATTATTGTTTTAGCGTTTGCTGTGCTATTTACTGTAGGGCAACAGTTGACCGACTGAAAAAGAAACCCCAGCTTGAAGTCGAATGTAAATCAAACTGTCTGGTAAATTATGACTCTGTCTCTCTCTGTCGGTCTCTCTGTCTCTCTCTCTATTTCACTCCACCTCTTTCTTACCGTTCTTCCAACCAACATTAAAAGCTATAGAAATACATATTATATTCATAATTCAGTTGAATGTTGAAATACGTTCAAATGTACTAATAACTAGACTAGCTCAAGCTACTTTAACATTTGTCAACATGTAGGCCAAAGTAATTCACCAGACTGTACTTTTCTCAACACAAAAAGATTTAGGGTTTATGGTGTGCAGGCCCAAGCTCTGCAGTGGGGATCTGGTCCTGCAGGCTATGCTATCCTGTGGCTCCAGCCTCCTTCCTCCCTCTCTCTCTCCCTCCCTTCCCCCAGCGCCCTCCCTCGACCCCCCCCCCCCCCCCCCCGTGCCTGAGGTCTGCTAGACAGAGTCAGGGGAGGTTGGTGTCTCCAGGGGCAGGTCCCTCTGAACCGCTTGCCAAGCCTCTCCTCTCCCTCTTCCCTCTTCCCTCTTCCAGCCTCCCGAGTCCCCCATTCTCTACTTTCTATCTTCCTCTCATGCTTTCCTTCCAGACTCTCTTCGTTCACTTTTTTTTTTTCCGTCTCTTCTTCCGTCGAAGAAAGTCTAGATAGTCCTTTTCTTTTTCTTTTCGTTCTTCACCTCTGCGTTTCCTTGCAGCTCTCTCTCTCTCTCTCTCTCTCTCTCTCTCTCTCTCTCTCTCTCTCTCTCTCTCTCTCTCTCTCTCTCTCTCTCTCTCTCTCTCTCTCTCTCTCTCTCTCTCTCTCTCTCTCTCTCCTTTCCCCCTCCCTCCCCTCTCCTTTTGGTTCCTGCTCCTCCTCCTCTCCCAGTGGTGCTGTGCCTTTACAGGCGTGCGTAATTAGCCCTGAACGCAGGCCCGCTCCAGCCCACATCTGGAAGGCGTTTAGACATTGCCGTATCCTACCAAGATGGCTAAATATTTAGGTTGAGAGTTACTGCGTGTGGATGAACTCATGATAGAGGGGGGGGTGGGGGGTGGAGAGAGAGAGGGGTAGAGAAGGGGGGACAGATAGAGAGAGGGAGGGATAAACGGGAGAGGTGACTAGCTCAACGCAGAGAGAGCGGAGGATAGAAAATGCCCGTGTGTAACTGGAAACTGCTGATCGGGGAGGTTTACGAAAGCAGACAAAGAAAGGCAAGAGCGATGTGGAACCTTCTAGGCATAATGGAGTGTGTCCAAATGAAACCCGACACCGCCATTAAAACGAGCCTACGCCATGCCAGCGTGCGTCGTTCCTGGATCCCCCTTCGTCGCCAGACCTAGCGAGTAATCGGAGGAGGGCGACAAAGCCAGGCCTCCTCCTTCGCTCCTTTATGGTCGGCAGGAACAACAAACAGCCGACTAATAGTTTTCATAAACAAACCCCTGTCGGGATTTCCAGTGAGGCCAAGGGGCCGCGGCTGGAATGTTCGAGGGGCCCAGCTGTTGCGCGTTAAAACGTATCTGGGCCAGCCCCGGAAGCCCTGGGCCCTGGTCTGGTGTCGCCCGCAGCACCTATGAGCTACGCTACTCTCCACGGAGGAGGAGGACGCACGTGAACGCTGCCTCAGGGGCAAAGCCAGGAAGGCTGGGTAGCAGGGCACCAGGTCTGGGGAGGGACGGGTGGTGGCCTACATGGCCATGGGGAAACCAGCTCTGTCCGCCCCCATGGGCCTACTGCACCTGGGATACAGTCTGGGAAGCTCTGCGCTGCCACGGAATGTAAAAAAAAAAGACAAAAAAAAAAGGAATATTATCAACACACGAAACTTCTCACATTCCACATCTGGAGTTCGGGTCGTGAAACCAGAGAGGATGACAGAGCCCCGAAACGTCTCTGCAGGAAGTTGGTTGTTGAATCCACTCCTCTCTGAAACAAACGTGATACTCTATTCCGCCTCATCTTGCGTTTACAGAAAAGGTAGAGAGAGGAAAATCGCGCGGGGTTCCCACCCCCAACCCACCCCCCCCCCCCACCCCCCTCACAAAGTGGAATTGTTTTCTCCTCGCTCGTTAAAGTTTCAGAGAACGCTAAACACTCGTAGGAAAACAAACAACGTCCAATGAGTAGGTGAGGGGATGGGAGATTATCTTCAATCACCTCCACCGCCCCCTGCCACCAAGACGACCCCCCCCCCCCCGATTGTATTATTTTCCTCCGCAATGTGTTCCCCAGATGTTTACTACACCGCTCCCTGCCTTTATTAGAACCGAGACACAAGGCCCTATAAAGGGATTGCTGGCCGCCATTGGTCTCCCTCGGGGTTATAAATCCTCTGCCTGTACCTTCGTGGAGTCTGAGGATGAGACAGGATGTAGGAGAGGGCCTGCAGTTAGAAGGGAGGAGGGTTACCGGGGGTGCCTGGGTGCTGCTGATGATGCCATCACGTACACAGGGTCAGGGAAGACAGGCGAAAGGCGTTGTATGTTGTGGGAAGGGCAAAAGCTATCAGGAGGCCATGACCAGTAAAAAAAATAAGAGTATACCTCTCAAAGACTCTCAAAGAGGCAACAAATTCAAATGCCAAAGTATTGTATCTCCATTCAAATATAGGCTTAATTTGTACACTACAGTAGTCTTAATAATCCTGGTTCAGCACTGTTCCACAGAACGGGTCTAGTAGAACCGAAACGGACAGAATCAAATCAACAGAAGTCCTTCCAGAGACCCCGCCTACAGATCGTTCTAGACCTTGACTAAACGCTGAACGAGAAGCAACAACATGAGAAAATGTCCCCTTGGCCCGGCCTGTTATGGGAGCGAGGTGTGGGAGCTCCCTCCGGCTCTCCCTGGCGGGGTGGAGAGTGGTCACCCTTCCTTCCTGAGCAGACGAAAGGTGGTTAGCAGGCCAGTGTCGCCCGGCAGCGGCAGCCCTGGGATTGCATGGATGTTGTGGTATTAGAGGAAGGAGCCAGGCGGCCACTCAAAACACAGAGAGGATGGGAGGGAGGAGAGAAAGAGGCAAAATGTGTCACTGTTTATTTGAGTTTTTGCGAGGCCAAGTCAGCTGGATTGCGTGTCTGTGGGTGTGTGTGTGTGTGTGTGTGTGTGTTTGTGTGTGAGTGTGTGAGCGAATTCACATCTGCATGTGCATGTGTGCTAGGTGTTGTGTTGGGGAGTGGCAGAGGGGGGCAGAGTTGAACCCAGAATATTTCTCTGGCGAACAAGCAGCATTAAAGTGACAGAGTTTTCACTGAGTGGGTGAGCCAGAGGTTGGCTCCTCTGTAGCGCCTGTCCTCCTTTGACTCGCCTCCTCTCAGCACTCTTCAGACATGAAACACCCCTTCTTGACTTGAGCATCCAGCCACTGAGGGCCCCAAGTAGGCTACAGTGTAAACTTCTGACTTAAAGCCATGGGGTCAACTATGAGGTGGGGGTGGTGGGGTGCGCAGAGGGAGCAAAAGGACTAGGGTGGTAAACAACGTTGTTACAATGGCAGTGCAATATCAAGCTTATTTACTGTCTTGATTCCCTGGCTTTCTACATTGATACCACTGCTCGGGGGTACATGCATACAAATTTCACCGACGAACCAACTACGGTCACAAATGATCACGTGGTCTAATTTACTCGTTAAGAAGCAGTGTTGGCGTAAAAGATTTGACTTACAAAGTAACAGTTCGATTAGGTAGCAGTCTGGCGTCAGGAGTTTCAGAGAGTTCCTCGTTAGCACAGCTTACTCTCCTCCTCGCCGCCGTGGTGTGGTGTCCTTTAGATCGTTCCTCCGTGCAGGTACAGCCGGTGGTGAGAAGGTCGGGGCAGGCATGAGAAAGCCTGGGCTCAGCAGTGGACAGCATGAGCAGCATCAGCAACAGACGCCCCAGGAGCGGGATGCCAGCTATGGGCACAAACATTGTCCTTTTCGCACTCTCACCTCTGTTGTCCCCGTGTCATCCCATTTATCCACTGTGAAGCTTCCAAACAAAACCTTGATTTGGATTGAGATGGTTCACTTTCAGAACTTACTCAACACAGTCATTCCAAACAGTTCCTAATTGGCTGCTTGGCACTGTTTTTTCCAATCTACCGTTATAGCATTTCAACTTGCGCACAACCGCGACACCACCTATCCGTTCTTAAAATTGGCATACTAATCATATCAAATGTTACTTATCGTACATAAACGTGGCTTTAATTATTTTGATTCATTAACTTCTTGGCTGTTTCGTTCAACTTCGTTCCCTGGGAGTGTCGCACAAGCAAATTCGGAATCTGAAAATCCTACCGTCATCGACCCAATCAATTAATTTAGCTTCCTCCAATAATTTAATAAGATCCGGTGGGAATCAGGGGGAAATGATGTCCTCTAATGTAGCCAATGCCCCAGGTCTAATTCCTAAACTTTTTTTTATCTTTTACGACGTCCAGGCTGTTCAAAAAGTTGGTCGTAACTTCTCTCAAAAAAGGTATATGCGTCAAATATAATAAAAAATAACCCGAAAGAAAAAATGTATACTTGGGCAAACATAGAGAAGATATTGGGTCAACTCCTGTGTAATTCCCAAAATCTAGCGGTTTTGCCTCAGCCTGCCTGCCACTCTGTCACACTCAAATTCAGTTACTACCCAAGTGTGCGCATTCCGTCCCCATCTGCGCGCTAATCCGCAGGGTCCTAGCGCCGATCCTTCACTACTTTAGACTCAACAGGCTACACAGGTTTCCCATTTTAGACCTAGAAAAAAATTGCTGCTCTTTGACAGAAAATTTAATAAAAAGATACTAATGCTGCTGGTGAATGTGCTTTTGGCTATAAGTTAAATCATGAATGGCCAGGTTGTTTGTTCAATAAAGTTTATTCCCCCCAAAACAGGTATCAGTCTCATTCTGTCTCTCTCTGACACGTGCGTGCACACATGCAGACCTATCTTAATGAACATGCACCCCTGCGCACACACACACACACACACACACACACACACACACACAGTTCATTATGATAATTTCTCTTCTCTCCAGTTGGTCACTAAGTAATGTTATGTACCCTTTAGACATTTGTTCTTTGGGCACTAGGACCCATTTCTTCTTTTTCCATGGCTCTCATAGTAACTAACTGTCTTGGATCCTGCGTGAGACCAAGATACACAGGACTTGGAACTGTCTCTGCCTGTATGCTCTTATTGTATGGATGGATATCAAACTGACGATTGAACCATGAAAGTGATAAACAATATCTTTACTTCTGAGAGTTCAAAAGATTCAAACGTCAACGGCGTTTTCCAAGGTTTGAGTTCATATTCCACACATTCAAACTATCAGACTCTTTGGGATTTTAATATAGGGGCTAGTAATATCTAGTCTGGAAAGATGGCCACTATTCAAACAGCTACGTTCACACTCATCTATAGTTATTACATTTTGGAATCCACCACCGTGTAAACCAACGTATCTGATTTGAGCAATGATTAGGAAAATCTATAAAAAGTAATTATGGCTATGAAGCTAATTGAGGAGCCCTTTATCCAATGAACAATTTTCGGAAACTAAAGTAAACCGTTCACAGAGAGCAAATATGGGTATGCTTCATATCAGGTCAATCAAAAGTGACTGGCCATTGCAAAAATAAATGAATAAATAAATAAAAATTGACAATGTTATTATTATTTCGAGGTGTAATGTTAGTCCATGATACCGTTTTACTTCACTGAAGTGTCAGTGAGATAGATGGAAACATTTACCAGGAGTTAATTGTGATTTCAGTCCCTGACACTGTTTTAATAACTTCATGACCTAAGCAATGCTATGCGGCTATTTCTAATGAAGGGGTGCAGCCTGGTTCTCATTATGGGCAAACAAGCCGTCAGCCAACAAGCTTAAACCTCGAACCCAGTAAACAAGCAGAAGAATAGAGTGTTATGAAAGTGCTATTAACTAGACTACTCAATATGTACTGGTGGCAAAATTGGGAACATTATTAATAAATTAAAAGTACCTCATTTAAGCTTCCACAAACTCTGAATGAATCTACCTTGAGAGGAAAGGCTAGGTTTAGGGTTACTTAAAAAAAATACAAAAAATTTGATTCTGTCAAGGTTTGCGTTTTTGTATCCTAAAAGGATCACGGACAACCCCCCAAAATACATCAAACCATAAACTTCCTAAAACCTCGTTTTCAACAAGTCTTCCTTTGTCTATAAAATGATCCCGAAAGCACGGCACGCCAACTTCTATTTTAAAAATACTTTTGGTTTTGTTTTGATATACGAGACACGGGGGAGTTGGGCTGAAACCTTAGCATTTCAAATCTGGAGAGCATTTCGAAATATGAAAAGGCGAACCAGGGTGAGCGTTATGAAAAGTGACTTCCCCCTTCATCGAAGGTGACATGCACTCACCAACATATACCAAAGACATGCGAGTGTGCCTGGCCCTTACAATCCTGCAGTGTTCCCTGAGCCACGTAGTGGACCCCTGGTTTGTTATTGCTGTACTTGATACTGTAGACTGGAGCCCGCTCAGAGAACCAGAGTGATTACTTAAGGAAACCAGAAGGAGGGGATAGATGCCCGCTCAGCACCGAAACAGAGGCTTGTTTATTCAAGACCTCAAGAACAAAACCTAAAGTCTACCGACCCCAACCTTTACCTCCAGCCCCTAAACCTCCACTTCTCTCTCATCTGGGATGCACAGTTTCTATTTAAATTGTCACGTCCCAAACTGCACATTACATCAAATTGTAGTTAATGGCATCCAGACAAACTTTAATGTTGTTCCAACATTCTCCCTTGCACGCCCACCTCCCTCCCAACCGCCTCACTCTTTTTTAGCCAAGCTAGCAATCTCTTCTCCGGTCATGTTCCACATCTGGACTCCATTCCAGGTGGAGTAATAAAAGACTTCAGGAAAAGGGGGGATAGGGGGGAAAATAAAGGTAGGGAGGGGTTGAGAGGAGCAACAATCGAGGAGAGAAGAAGTGAGATAAGGTCTCGAAAGAGATGGACCGGAGTTGATGCAACCCAAACATCTGATGGGGCCGGCGCGGCCTTTCCAAGAAATCCTCCAAATCACAAATGACTTCAGCGTTATCGAAGCACAATGTGGCCAACAAGTTTCATCAGTAAAAAGGAAGGGTTCAAAGCAGGCAAAATAACTGGTGTGAATAAGGCTTCACTCATTCCTGCCAATGAGTAAACAAAAGGGAAATTCCAGTGGTGAAGGAAACAGTTAGGACACCACCTCTTAGCAGTATTTCCTGGAGAGGTAGGGACATCTAGTGGTGGTAGTGTGACACTGCATTGACAAGAACTACACAAAAAAACGGTCATCATTTCTCCTAGTATCAAGTACAGCAGGTTAGGAGAGGAGACCAGAATCTTGTGTAGACTGTTTAACAACAAAAAAAAAAAAGTTACAAAAACTTGAAGAAACTGAACAATTGTTGCCCCCTTCTGGAGTCAAAATATGAGCAAGCAATTTTCTATGTGAATGACACCAATTCTTCTTACAAATCATCATGCAAAGCATAATTTGAATCACCCATGTAAGAAATACCAGATCATATTCTTAGTATTTATTAAACTTAGTCTATCAGTTGTATGCCTGGGGTCCCCTTTAGTAAAGGTACAATGAAAATAATGAAATTATGAATTAACGATGAACGAAAACAGGGAGGAACCTTACGGCTAGTCTACAGTTTGAATGTCTTGCAACTGACAGTGTGGCTTCCAAATTTTGTTTCAATTCCTATTATACTCTTTGAGACAGCCTCTTTTCAGTGCAACCGGTGTGCGTTCCCATCTCCTTAGAGTTACATAGACTTGAGAGAAGTATAGATTATAGAGTTGGGCGAACACGGTGGCTTAGCACTGTTGCCTCACAGCAAGAAGGTCCTGGGTTCGAGCCCCAGGCCGCCCCAGGTCCTTTCTGTGTGGAGTTAGCGTGTTCTCCCCGTGTTTGACTGGGCTTCCCACCGGGGGCTCCGGTTTCCCTCCCACCATCAAAAGAAATGCTCAGGGTTTTTACTTCTGTCAGGCCCGTGACCAAGGTATAGACCTGGAGCTGGTTCCCATGGGCTGCGCTGCGGCTGCCCACTGCTCCTAGTACTAGCGTAGGATGGGTTAAAGTGCAGAGAACAAATAAAGTAATAGAGTTACTGATTACAGACCAGTATTCGGATCTACAGGAGAAGAAAACCCAATCAGATGGAGATGGACAGAATTGGAGGACCAGCTAAACAAAAGGCAGGCTCTTTCTTTTAGCTATAGTGTTTATTGTCCAAGACAACCTTTCAATAGTGGCTAAATTGTTATATTTCCCACTGCACAAGCTTGAAGAATGGTATAAATGTGTTGAAAGCATATATTTTCTACACGCCAGCAATGATTCAATCTTACAGAACAATCCTTTTTTGCCACTCTGACCACCAAACACCATATTTGTATTCACCATTGCAGTACATTTTGCATTTGAAAAAATAATACGTGATTTTATCAAGTGTGATATGTAAATAACTTTAAAGTGTATTTTTTCGTTACAAAACCAAAGTTTCAATCCACACTCATGCAAACCTGTGCATAGTTTATGCTATAACATACATCTTAGTTAAGCTTACAGTTTTACAGAAGAGACAGATCAGAACAACACATTTGCATATTTCAATCTCTATATTCCCTTATCAGCAAAGAAAATAATAATTGTAAACTAAGTAATGATTCAGTAATTCAGCTAATAGAATGCATTTATAAAAGAAAGAACAAAGAAAAGAAATGTGCACGGAAAAGAAAATGCAACCAATGCAGGCACTAAAAAAGAATTACCATGACAAGCTCAAGACCCCACACTTACACACACGCGGGTGCACGCAAACACACATTCACGCATGCACATCAATGTCTTTTCACAGCACCTGGACACGTTTGCAAACCGCCACGCTGTTCGAAGGAAAACTCGGATCCCTTATCGCACATCGTGGGTTACGCAGGAGATTCAATAGAGCTTTGCTTATTTCTTTTCTTGTCACTCACGTCATCAGGAAACCCGTCCTGTCGATTCGCCGTCTACATGGCGTAAGAACACGCTCAAGGAACACAATCACCCCCGGCTGTAATTTACATCGAACACCACCCTCAAAAGAAAGCTAATGGCAGTTGAGATTGGAACATGGAGGGAGAAAGAAAAAAAAAGAAAATAATTGCCCCAAACTTCCAGAAAGTAACTGAACGATACAAAAAAAAAAAAAAATATTTAAGAAAAACGGCAGAGTATTATTGAAGGCCATACACATGGGATACGCTCTGGCACGCCGTGAGATCCACGCGGCTGCCCCACCCTTTTGTCTCTGGTTGAGGTGTCAGACAGGGCTGGTTTTGTGGGTGGGCCTTTGGGGTCCGACGTGGGCCGGGGCTAAAGGACCGGGGAGCCCAGGCCCGGGGGCCTCAGTGCTGGGGCGACACGGTGGCGTGCGGGGCGGTGCCGGGGGCCCTGGTACCTCTCACGGGCGTGCTTCTCGCAGAACATCTGCTCGCCCACCCAGAAGTGGCCCCTCATCTTGAGGTTGAGGCCGCATTCCGTACAGGTGTAACACTCGGGGTGGCGGAAGCGATCGTCCACGATGCGCACAGCCTGTGTGCTGTCAGAGAGAGAGAGAGAGAGAGAGAGAGAGAGACACAGACAGACAGACAGACAGACAGACAGACAGACAGACAGACAGACAGAACAGACAGACAGACAGACAGACAGACAACAGACAGACAGACAGACAGACAGACAGACAGACAGACAGACAGACAGACAGACAGACAGACAGACAGACAGAGAGAGAGGTGGGGCTTAGACACACCATTGTGTTTCTTTCACCTGAATAACGTCTCTCAAGAATCTGTGTTTTATTACACACGTCAGGAGCACACAAGCTCTCACGCCTACATGTAAGCCAACGTGCACGCATATATATGCACGCAAACACACACTGGGCATGCACACACAGCGACACGCACACCGATCACTTGTTCCATTTTTTACGCTTACACAATGCTGGTGTGACACTTCTCACAGTGTGTGTACTTGTTTCCGCTGCCTCCTCCTACTCCGCCTCCCCCTGCAGCCACCTTGGGAACGGGCTTGACGGGGCTGGGGGTCAGACTGCTGGGGAAAACATGGCCACCACCTGGGTGGGGAGGAATCAATTGTTGGATGCTATACAAATCAATTGATTTGACAACGCACTCGGGGGTTAAAATTAGTGAAATACACTCCAACACCTCACACACTCACACTCACACTCACACTCACACTCACACTCACACTCACACTCACACTCACACTCACACTCACACTCACACTCACACTCACACTCACACTCACACTCACACTCACACTCACACTCACACTCACACTCACACTCACACTCACACTCACACTCACACTCACACTCACACTCACACTGTGGGGGACCCGAGGCAGTAGCAGTTGACAGCCACCTCATTCGCAGGCAGTCGTTAGCGAGTTTTGACAGGCGCATGGCCGACTGGCCGCCCTCCGACACCCCAGCCTGTCCATGAGGCCCGCCCCCCTCCCTCCTCCTCCTCCTCCTCCTCCTCCTCCTCCTCCTCCTCCTCCTCCTCCTCCTCCTCCCCCTCCTCCTCCTCCTCCCTCTGACAGCACCTAGGGCCGTGTATCAAGCATTCCTCTCCTCCTCCTCCTCCCCCCGTCCACCGTCCCCCGTCCCCCCAGGACCGGCTGCGCGGCACGCAGTGGGTGTCGACGCGGCGCACCTTTCAGCCCAACAGTTAATCCCAGAGAAGTTTTCTTTTAGGGAGGGGTGGGGGTGGGGGGGGGGCTGAAAAACAGAGAAGTGGCGCTCACTTCTGTCCATGGGAGTGTGTTTCCTGAGAGAAGAGGGAGAGAGTCACGTGGGGCTTGGCTGCTTTGAGTTGTACTCCAGCCCAGGTGACGGCCATACGAGAGGCAGATCAATATCAGAGAACTCACAGCCCTGAAAACAGGACGTGCGTGTATGTTTTGGATTTTTGGGGGGTTTTGTTTTGTTTAATGTGACAGAACGACAGCTATTACAGAACAATCTTTTCAGATGCTTGGCCGACTATCACAGCGAGATAGGAAAGTCGGAGCATCAAATATATCTCCGACCGAAGGAGAGATGAAAGCCGTTCTTATGGCTGGGGCCCATCAGACACAGCTGCCGACGGACTGGGTGCGTGATCTTGGACTGGAATGGACAGATGGAGCCGGCAGTGCTTAGAGGGCCTGGTCACAGATTCAAAAAGCTGATATGTTCCCACACGTAGAGCTGTAGTTACAAGAACAGACAGATACAGCCATCCCCTCCCCAAAATAAACAACTTGGATGAGTGACACACTGGCGTGCTGTCCCAGGCAGCAACAACAACGACAGTAACTAAAGCATTGTTTGTGTCACCGCCGCCGCCACCTCCTCCTCCTCCTCCTCCTCCTCCTCCTCCTCCTCCTCCTCCTCCTCCTCCTCCTCACCTTTCTCATCCTGCTCCAGGACCTCCTGCAGCATGCGGAAGGTGTTGGACTGGCGTGGGGCCGTGCGGGACTCCTTGTTCTCCTGGATCATCTTGTACACCTCCGAGTCCCGGTCAAACTTCTGCATGGCAAAGTCCGAGCTGGAGCTACTGTTTGGAGACAAGAGGAGAAGAGGGAAAGAGGTTCAGAACAAAACGCTGCCCAGAAAGCCTCTAAAACCGGGCAGCTTCCCCTGGCATGATCCGTACACGCTCAGCGCCATCAAACACGTGTTTTTTTGGAAGCGGGATTACGTGGGGCCGCTCCGACAGAATCCAGAGGAAATGAAAGTGGCCGTCTGGAACCCCCGACATCCAGTGCCGCGGAGAGAGGACGGCGAGCGGGGCTGGAAGGCGAGCCGCCGAGCGGGGCTCCAATCTCACAGCCTTCCCTTTGCAACTTTTCTGCAGTGGGGCTGCTTAACAAGAGGCCCTGCACTACTCTGAGGATGACCTACAGGCAATAGTAAGGAGGACAAAATGAAGTCTTATCAGCCGACCTAAAACATGTTATTGCAGAGAGAGTGTGTACGTGCACATGTGAGTGTGTGTTGCCGTGTGAGATACCGTGTACTTTTTCTCCAAGCATTAACAAGCAGTGGCTAAATCTTTCCAGATTCCCGGCCACAAACGTGCAAATAAAACTCGGAATCCCGCTGTCTGACTCCTGGCATTCCAGGGCGGGAAAAATGTCCCGCTGACATGATATATTTCTACATCATCTGTCGGCACCTTCTACCATCACAGCCACCATTTCCCTCTGAACCAGGAGACACCTTTAAACTTTAAGCCCAAAAACTGCGGGACCACATTTTTAAAATTTTTTACATTTTTCAACCGCCGAAAGTGACTTTAAGACGATGAAATGAGTCTTGGGAGAGTTGACAGCAAGGGCGTAGTTTGTGTTGACACCCAATTAGTGTATTAGCAAACGGCACACTAGCGCGTTTATGAGCAAATTCTTGCCCACGGGGGGTGGGGGGGGGGGTAGATTGGACTTATTGCTCATTCTACACTTATATGTGGCTGGGTAGTAAGCAACAACAAATCCTTCCTCGGCCCATCGCTGCCCGACCACAGCTGAAAACCCTCCCAGATTGATGGGCTGACAGGTGAAGAAGCGCTGACGGAGAGGACACCAGGAATGCCGTTTGTTTGTTTGCCTCAGGAGGCGGCCTGACTCAAGTGAACCGTGGAGGGTTGTCGGACTGAACCGGTTGGCCTGGTCTCTGTCTCTCTGTCTCTCTCATTTGCATTCACTCTCTCCCTCTCCCTAAATCTCTCTCTCTCTCTCTCTCTCTCTCTCTCTCTCTCTCTCTCTCTCTCTCTCTCTCTCTCTCTCTCTCTCTCTCTCTCTCTCTCTCTCTCTCTCTCTCTCTCTCTCTCGTCTCTCTCTCCTCTCTCTCTCTCTCTCTCTCTCTCTCATCTCTCTCTCTCTCTCTCTCTCTCTCTCTCTCTCTCTCTCTCTCTCTCTCTCTCTCTCTCTCTCTCTCTCTCTCTCTCTCCCCTCCCTCCCTCCCTCCCTCCCTCCCTCTGTATTTCTCCCTTCTTTTTCCCTCAGGTGTGTTTTGGCATTGGTTTGGTTTCTGCAGCCGTTACAGCTCGACATCCCAGCTGAGCTGTCAGCTGGAGTGCTCTCCCTCACTTCCATCGGGATCATCCTCTCTGTGATCCTGTGCCAGCGTGGTGCACGGCATGCCAAAACTCCATAACCGTAACTCCATAACACACCTGGGCAGTCTAAATATAAGGCAAGCGTAAAAAGGCATTACATATACTGCGGCCATAATTCACATCGCAGGATATCTACTGCGGGCTTAGCATCCGAGCGGTACTCACGTGGGTCGACATGGTGTTTACAACGCAGAGCAGAAAAGACACACGCTATCATTCCTTATAGTTGAAGTCCACAAAACAGAAAGGGGGCATATTTCAATCTACACGACGCACTATAGAAGTGTCTCTTTGTGTATGTGTGCGCACGGGCCAACCCTTTCCTCCAGGCTGCTTGTTTCCACCGAAGGGGGAACATGGCTGAAATGGGAGAGGGAGAAAGGAGAGGAGACAATAAATCTCTGAGGGAAGCCGATGCTGTACTCCAGAACACGGGCCCAATTGAATCCAGACTGTCAAGCGCACACACACCCCTCCTCAGGCTCTGCTCCAGCCTTGGCGCTCTCTCTCTCTCTCTCTCTCTCTCTCTCTCTCTCTCTCTCTCTCTCTCTCTCTCTCTCTCTCTCTCTCTCTCTCTCTCTCTCTCTCTCTCTCTCTCTCTCTCTCTCTCTCTCTCTCTCTCTCTCTCTCTCTCTCTCTCCTCTCTCTCTCTCTCTCTCTCTCTCTCTCTCTCTCTCTCTCTCTCTCTCTCTCTCTCTCTCTCTCTCTCTCTCTCTCTCTCTCTCTCTCTCTCTCTCTCTCTCTCTCTCTCTCTCTCTCTCTCTCTCTCTCTCTCTCTCTCTCTCTCTCTCTCTCTCTCTCTCTCTCTCTCTCTCTGAAGTCCGGATGGGAGGAAATTTTATATTTGAATTTAGAAAAAAAATTAATAATAATAATACTTTTTTTGTGTGTGTGTGTGTGTGTAGGTATATATATATATATATATATATATAATCTGGGCGTATCTGGCTGGACTACTACACTTCATGGTTTCACAAAGGTGGTGGTTCTGGAAACATCCGAGATCCATTTATGTAATACTAGGTTTATTTCTCAGTTTTAGCCTCTTGAGCAAAACACACAGGCACCAATGGTTTCAATAAATGCCTATATGAACGTATTTTTTTTGGAACACACTTGGATCCATGCTTATAACCTAGTGGAAATATAAGTGAACAAGCTTTTGGTACGTGTGCTGTCAAAACAAAGATAGAATTACCACGCAGAAGTTCAACACTTTTGAGTTGGCTCGTTTAAATCTACTCCTACTACTACTTAATGCCATTATCAACCTAAAAAACAACACACAGACGTGACTCACCTAAAAAAAAACAAGGGAACAAAGAAGTTGGAATTCCTTCACCACCGGGCTCAGCTCTTGCTTTTCGGATTAAAAGAATTTCCTGCACCTCTACTAGTGGCAGCTCAGCATTACACAAACACACCCACACACAAACAAGGATAAGCCCAAACACACGCACACATGCAAAACACACACACGCCCCTCGAACCAGACAAGTCAGCGCAGACGAACAAGACTCTCACTGAAAGGTGTGCCTCTCGGCGGACAGCCATTGGCCCGGTGGAGGAAAAGGGGCCGACCGAAGAGCCGTCACTGAGCCCGTGATTGGCTAGCAGGGATTGGAGGAAATGCTTGAATCTCAGTCCAGGGGTCTACAGACTAGGGGGGCCAATTAGGGGGGGAGAGAAGTGAAGGCAGAGCTCGGATAAGAGCAGACTGGGTTTGATTCCAACTCCTCTGACGCGTCGCAACGCTAGCCTGCCTGGGGTAGCTGGGGAGCCAAAGTAAACCAAGCAGGACAGCCTCTTCCAGCTCTGCACACACACACACACACACACACACACACACACTCTCTCTATCAATGCTTTCCAGAAGTCAAGATGGGGAAAACAGAGCGGCAGTGAGACCACAGAGACCCGTATAATTGATCTTGTTGTAGACATGATCTTTGATTGATCAATCCATCACGAGTTGCTCAGAATAGATCGCACAGGAGAGCGTGTGAGGGAAACAGAGAGTTTGAGCGGTATTCCACAAGGCTGTCATACTTTAGTGGGGTTTCAAGAACACTAGGTGTTGTGTTACTTGCTAGTGCATGGCCTTGCCAGCAGGGGGCAGCACTGAGCGGACAAACTGACAGCTGATTTGAACAGGCACCCACTCCGGCTGTGTCAAACAGGACTACAGCCGCACCGATAGTAGAACGGGGGCTCGACCTTAACCTCGCATCAGTGTTAGCTTGTCTGGCCCGGTTATCTTAACCCATACAGTGGCTTTGAAGTCCCGTGTCTTAAACCGTAGCTGGGCAACCGTATCCTGGTGAAGCCAGAGGGGGTGGGGGGGCAGAGAGAGAGAGAGAGAGAGGTGAGGAGGTGCAGGCTGTCTCTTACCTGCGTCGGGGGGACAGGGGCACCTCCCGGTCCACGGGGCTGAGAGGCGAGAAGCGTCCGGGTGGGGTGGGCGTTCGACTTGACACGGAGCTACTCCTGTAGTCAGGGGAGGTGAACTCCTGCGGGGAGGGAGGGGGAGAGAGACATACACATTAGAGGTCAAAGGTCATGGCGTCAAACGTGCGTGCACCACCACTGCACGGGGGGGGGGGTACTGGTTTGTGGAGACTTTGTGAAAGGGCTACAGTATGCGATACAATGTCGCCGGGAAAGCCGGTCAAACAATGATGTCCGCTCAAATCTCCACCAGAGTGTGGCTTTGCAAAGAGACCCGTCCAGTTCAAGCCAGAAGTGAAGATAAGATGTGGAACTGTAGGGGGCACGTCTGAGCGACAGAGACAATGGGTTCACCTTCAGGTGAGCCCTATGAATCAGGTATGTCTATAAGGAAAGCGTCAGGGAGGGAGAATACTCGGCGACAACTACATGAACAGACGCAACCCCTGGCATGCCACTGCATACCTCGGGTACATGAAGCAGCGATAAAGGCTTCGTGTGATGCAAGGTCAGCTGAATGAGGTATGAATGAGGAACTGAGCTTTCTGAACGCGGCGCCGTCGTCTCAGATTCTTTCCTTTCCACACGAGGGGGGGGGGGGGGGGGTCTTTACAGAAATGCGGACGATCATTTACAGAAAGGAGGAAACCAGCCTGTTTAGTATCTTCTAAGTCACCGTGGTGACAGCGTTGATCCAGTCGTCCCTGTGACTGTCCTGCTTGACGTTGTGTTTCAGATAGAAGTGGCACTGATGGGCGGCCATTTTTACCCCCCCCCCCCCAGTGCCCCATCGCACACCGCGCCTTTCCGACGCGCCAACCCCGCCTGGCGGCATTCCTGTCTCTGTAGCCACTCTGCCTGTTCCTCCTAATCAAAATCAGATTTACCAGACTCCACAAGCACCCCCCCCTGTCCTGTTCCTCCATCTGTGGCCTGCTTGCCTGATCTGAAAAATCTTCATTGACGGGTAACTATTACACAGCGGGGGAACTCTGTGGATCCACGCAATGACAGAGGTTCTGTTTGCACGGTAACAGATGTTTCGGCTGTTTGTCAGAGTCCTGTGGGCGCCAGAAAAGCCACCAGATGTAGAGCACTTTCTTCCAAATACGCTCGTCGGCTGTGAATAAATCTCTTCAGGGTATCTGAGGGGAAATTTCCAAACTTTAGCCAGTTTAATCACCTGGGGAATTGGAATTAGGTATTCTGACCATATTACAAAGACGCTCATTGAACAAATGAACTGTCTTGGCAGACTTTTAGTCTTCTCCTTTTGGCCACAAGAGGGAGCTGCATCCACATTCTTGGCAAAAGTAAAAGTCCCTGCTCGCACGATTGAATATGCGTGTTCCTGTTATCCTTCTGAGGCCATGCTTTTGTTTACTCAAAATCAATGAGAACATAACAAAATAAATCATAATCATGTGACATAAACACTGACGAGAGAGCGTGAGGAAGGATTTATTGAGTGATGCAGAAATGTTGCTGGTATGTGACTTGAGTATGCGTTTCCTGTGTGGGGTCAGTGCGTGTCATGAGGCGTTCGTTGGTCAAATTGACGACCCCCCCCCCCCACGGCGCACACACTGCACACCTGGCCCACTTCTGAACGGCCCATAACTCAATCCAGACATTTTTACTGTCAGGAATCCTAACAGGCAAATTGTTTTCATTACAAGGCTAGGCAGTGCATCTAATTGTGACCACTTGTCCCTTTGTACTCATATACTCCCGGTCCTGCTAGCCAGGCACTCTGGACATGTGTTGTTTCAAACTGTAGCTCTGCACGCACACACACACACACAAACACACACACACACACACACACACACACACACACACACACACACACACACACACACACACACACAATTCTAAAAGGATTTCATTTTCTGAAGTGGGAAGTGGGAGGGCTAATGTTACCCCATTCACAGAACCAAAAATATAAGGACACTAGGAAACAAAAAAGCTTGCAGTCTTTTGAGCGTATCAGTTTCACAACATGACCCTCTACTCTACCCTGTGTCTCTCCTGCGTCACCAGTTGGCATGAATGGAAATCAAGATCATACCGGGACGAAGCCGCTTCTCCACCCTGGTGTTTATAGAACAATGCCTTCCCGCTAGGCCTAAGGCTAGGGCTAGAAGTAGGGCTGGGCCCTTGGTGCCTTGGGGCTAAAACATAACAGAATAAGGCTGTCTAAGGCTAAACCATGGGCTAAATCATTGTCTAAGGCTAAGGCTAAGGCTAAATCATAGTCTAAGGCTAAGTCTCAATCAAAGCCTGGAGCTCCAAGCGGTACTGGGGATCCAGGCTGGGGCTGGAGCCCAGGCAGGCAGCAGCAGCCAGGGGACAGGCTGTCGCCAACTCCCAGTGCCCGCTTCCAATTCAGCCTGGCCTCTCTGAACAATGCATCTGCTCTCAAGAATTGGGTCCAATTTTCTCTTTCTTGTCTGTTTCTTTTTTCTAAAATAGGCGCCAGGAAGTGCCATCGACCATTGAGAGCGCTCTTTGCTTTTTCTCGTGGTTAAAACTACTGGCAATAATTAGAATTAGAATTCTGCATGGGTTCCCTGATTTCCTGCCACACAATACAGGCGTCGACAGACATCTCCCTGCCTGTGAGAACCAGTGGAAAACGTCAAGACCACTTTTCTTTAATGACTCCTTCGTCTAATGAATGAAGTGGACGCGAAGCCACAGGACCCTGGCCCACAACTAGACGCTGTGCACATGCCTTGCTAATAACACACGTGAATCACTGATGTGTATCGATCCAGTCTTCAAATGGAAGATAAAACACAGCCGGTATAACCGCTGGAGGCCACGTCTCAGAGCGATCTGCGCGGAGAGAAAAGCAGCTGGGCCAGTGACTCAGGGTTCTAATCTAATCGGCTCCAGATCCACCAAACCCGAGAGGAATGCCAGAAAGTAAAGAAAGAAAGGAAGGGAGAAAAGAAAGAAAAAACCCTCGCCAAAGTAAACAAACAGGAAGAGAAAACCAAAAAAACACAACAACTACATTAACAAAAGGAGCGTTCCACAACCGCAGGGGAGCGTGATGCAGCTGGGAAGTCGTGGCCCCTAGAGGGTCCTGACAGGTGGACAAGCACCACCTAGAGGGTCCTGACAGGTGGACAAGCACCACCTAGCTACCGAGCTACACGGCCAGGGCCTCCGGTGCCCCCCGGTGGACGCCCACGGAGTACTGCAGCTCCCTGGCATCTGGGCATGGGCCTGTTTGAGGGTCTTGGAGCGAAGCCTACTGGCGGGAGAGACTGTGGATGACAAGCCAGCGTATTTGAAAAATAAATAAAACAAAATGAAGGATGTCTAGGACGGAATGCAGTGGAGGGGATGTTGGGTTGGGTGGTGGAAGGGAAGAGGGGGAGGAGAAGGAACTGAGAGTGGGGGGGGACGGGGGGAGGAGCATGGTGGGGTAATGTGTGTGTGTACAAGTAAGTGTGTGTGTACAAGTAAGTGTGTGTGTGTGTGTGTGTGTGTGTGTGTGTGAGAGAGAGAGAAGGCGGGAGGAAGCCCTCCGCTTAGACCCCAGTTGAACTCTAATCAACAGCTCTTGAGTTAACAAGCCCCCGGGTCATCAGACTGCGCCGTCTACAGGGCCCGGGTCATCATGTCGCGCCATCAGCAGCAGAGAACTCAGGAACCCCGCGGGTCATCGGACTGCACCGCTCACTGACGTGTTGTGCATACAACAACACATGCTGCAATCAAGCCTCTGACTCCTGTGTCACTCAGAATCGCAGGAAGTTTGCCCGAAATAATTGGCCCGGGATAATTGGCCCGGGATAATGTTGGAGATGTCGATCGACGGAGGGAGCGAGGGAGCGAGGGAGCGAACGGGCGAGAGAGAAAGGAAAACAGCGGAGTTCAGGACCAGGGAGAGAGACTGACAAAGACATGGGCTACTTGTCCGATACGGTCCCGTGAAAACAAACACAAACACATTACTCAACCACGTGACCAACGGGACAGACGAGAGCCCTGCAGAGGGAACATTTGAAATCCTCCCGTCTGCCGTCAGCTGGGAGACCCAAACAAACAAATGGCAAATCAAAAATGGCGGCACGGAGGCGTGAGGAAGGGCAGCTGTTTCAGATCACGGCCCCATGGGGGAGGACTCTGGGACACAGCCGGGAGAGGAGAGGAGAGGAGAGGAGGGGGGGGTTCTCCGTCAGTCTGGCTCCAGTGACATTTAATATCACTTTCCGGTGCCACTTCCGGAGCGGCTAGAGTCTCTTGGATGGTCGGCTTTTGTGTGTCCTCCACATGACCGCCCAGCTGCTTTGATTACAGGGCAGTGGGTCCGGCAACAGCCGGGAGAATGACACCAACCAGGGACTGCGGGGGGGGGGGGTTCATCAGCGGCTTGGATCCAACGTAATGTAATCTATGTAAAACACTCAGTAAACCCTACATTGACTGTGACTCCACCACAGAGACGCACAGCAACCGTCATGGGGGGGGGGGGGGGGGGGGGGGGGGGGGGGGGGGGCACAGTTGGCTCCACGTACTGCATGTCCTGTGATGCTCAACAGGTCCTGTATCGTAGCCCATGCTGTACAAGGAGGAGGGTCATCCGTAATGACTTCAAGCTGAGGACGAGCTGTGCTCTTCAAAACCCGAGGGTTGTTCCAGCGTCCTGTGTGTAGCACACTGGCCTCTCATTAAACCTGACGTTCACAGTGCACACTGCACAGCCCCGTCCCCACGCTGGGGCAAACGAAACGCTATGGAAACCGGGAAGCAAAAAAAACGAGCTTGTCTAGTGCCTTTAACGACATGCTGTAACCGTCGTAAAAGTTTCTCTCTCTCACACACACACCCAGAATCCGGTTATAGCGTGGTGAAGTCACACTAACAACAGGGGAAGTTGGGGTCACGTGGGGTTCATTCCCCTGTCGGACGGAGCCGTATGAGTCAGGGTGGTCTGAACCGTCTCACGCCGCTGAGAGAGCCAGCGCTGTGCACCTGTCCACGGCCTCGCGTTATACGAGCACCGACCTGTGCATGCCCGCTGCAGGCTGCGCAGATGTCAGTGCGGTGTGTGTGTGTGTGTGTGTGTGTGGAGACACACACACACACACACACACACACAGACACACAGAAACACACACACACTGCCCCAATAACCCAGTGTGAGAGCACAGTTAGCTCACAGCAGGGAGCCACCAACACTGAGATTCCACACAGCGGCTCAGCTGCAGACGTTTCCCCACTGTGGGGACACAGAACACTGTTAGCACAATCAAATGTTTAAACACAGGCCTTTGGTTCACACTGTAAGCAGAGTCAAACGTTTGCTAGCAGTGTGAACCAAAGGCCTGTGTTTTAACGTTTGACTCTGCTAACAGTGTGAACCAAAGGCCTGTGTTTAAACGTTTGACTCTGCTAACAGTGTGAACCAAAGGCCTGTGTTTAGAGTCAAACGTTTAAACACAGGCCTTTGGTTCGCACTGTTAGCAGAGTCCAACGTTCAAACACAGGCCTTTGGTTCACACTCTGTTAGCAGAGTCGAACGTTTCAACACAGGCCCGCCCTCATTCACAGAGAGGCACACAAACTATGTTGAGCCACCATAAGTACTGTAAGACACACAAGTGCACTGCACGGTGTCGAGAGGTGAGCACAAGCTGGGTTCAGACCACGATGTTCCATAACACACCGGTGTGCGCGCCGCAAAAGCCAAGGCATGCTCTCCATCATAGAAACAGACTTTCTAGAGCAGGCACAGACCCACACACAGTCAATCTGGGCCCAGACAAAACCCAGAGATTACTCTCATTCTGTCGCTGCGGCTTGCTGGTGACGGCAAAGGAACACATCCACGCCTAGTCCTAACGGAACCACTGAAGTGAACAGAACGTGTCCTTCCTGCTTGTACCGCGACGCACTCCTCCATCCAGAGGTGTCTAGAAGGGAATCGATTCCTAGATTTCCTTCGACCGCCTCCCCCCCCTCCCCCTTCGACTGATCCCCGCCAATCAGCAGCGCCGCGCAGCCTCAAAAGCCTGCCAACACGTCCCATAGCATGGAGATTGGTGGTCCACGTCAGGCAGACAGCAGAACATCAGGTTTTCCTGTTTGCCGATTTCGGTTGTTATCCGATTACTTTGACACAAATATGAGTTTTCATTTCAACTGTAAAGTCTTCGTGGCTAGCGTCTTATGAATGAACCTCACACACACAGAATACCTAAACCCGTGTGACAAGGCAAAGCCTTTTCATGTGATAGCTTGGAAGACCATACAGTAGGTGGTCTCTCCTTTTCGCTCGCCTGCCCGCCCGCCCGCCCGCCTGCACTCTAGGGCTCCGAGGAACCTCCAGTAGGAGCCTCCGGTACGCCAAGCCCAATGTTTATTTATCCAGCCATGGCGCTATGAGCAACACAAATTTTTCCTCCCTATTAAATTCCCCCGCAACGCTCCGGCTTCAGTTTATCAAACTCATTACACATCTGGGGCTCATTATGCCTCCTCGTCAAAAGAAGAAGAAAAACTGGACTTTCTGGCATTTAATTTATGACTGACAGCTCCACCTCCGTATAGAGTAACGCCCGTTCATCAATTGAAGAGGGCCCGTTAAAGAAAACAAACAGTGAATAAAAAAAATGGAACGCACCAATCGCAAACGTTGAAAGGTGTTAACCCTCAAGTGGGAGGTCAAGGACATTAAAAAGGTCATGGAGGTCCCCTCAGTCAAGACACCTCCTCTGAGCCAATAATGGTTCAGTCTAAACTGCTGTAATGGATGAGCCTGTGCAGGATTTCTAGAGCTTTAGTTATTAGAGAGGTTTTATATATACACACACACACACACACACACACACACACACACACACACACACACACACACACACACACACACACACACACACACACAGGCTTGAGAGAGGCCAGCTGGGGCTTCACCCACAGGTACCACAGACACACAGCCCTGCCTATCTGACACACAAGAGTTCAAACACACCGCTCGCTATCGCATTTCTCAAGGAATGTCTTTTAACGACTTCAATCTCTTCAAACCTAGAGTGGACAGACATTTATAGGCTCTGCCTAAGAGACTATATTATTCTTCGCACTTTTACCTGAATGAACGTTTCTTTTTTAATTTATTTTTAACCAGCCTAACAACTATGATTCACGGCATAACACCACAGAGCCATAGCAACCGTTACCCCGAAGCTGAAGGCGCTGTCCTGAGAGAAATGTGTTGGGATGAATGGCGATAGGCTCTGTTTTTGCTGGCATGGACGTTTACGACGGGCAGTTAGCCACCCGCGGTTACCTTGACAACAACTTATGGAATGTTGACATCAATGCCATTTCAACCGCCTCCGTGAACCACAATGGCGGCTAATAAAAAAGGCCCAAAATTCCCCACATAAAGCTGTAAGGGCACACGTCCCCAAGAGGAACGCAGGCAGTCAGCCAGACAGCCAGACAGTCAGTAAGGTAGTAAGGCAGTAGGACAGCCATCCAGACAGTTAGTAAGGTAGTCTGGTAGTCTGGTAGTCAGTCAGTAAGACAGTCAGACAGCCAAGACAGTCAGTAAGGTAGTCTGGTAGTTAGTAAGGCAGTCAGTCAGTAAGGCAGCCAGGCAGTCAGTAAGGTAGTCTGGTAGTCAGTAAGGCAGTTAGTCAGCCAGCCAGTCAAGACAGTCAGTAAGGCAGTCAGTCAGTAAGGCAGTCAGACAGGCAGCAAGGTAGTTAGTTAGGCAGGTAGTCAGTCAGTCAGTCAGTCAGGGAGGCAGGCAGCCAAACAGGCAGAAAGGCAGTCAGTCAGGATCTGCAGCGGCCTCTAGTTTGCTTTTCCACTTGAGGGGAAAGAAAAACAGACGTGCTGGTCAATCAGTGGGGATGAGGAGGGGCACACCGCCCAGCCGGGCTCCACAATGGGCCATGGCTTAGCGGCCAGCCGGCCCGTGACCAGCAGAGCTTCCTCCCGCTCACGGCCTCCTCTCTGCAGTCAGAGAGGGGGAAAACACCCCCTCAAAAACCCTCCTTCTTCCATCCAGCACAGCCCCTCACACACACACACACACACACACACACACACACACACACACACACACACACACACACACACACACACACACACACACACACACACACACACACACACACACACACACACACACACACACACACACACACACACACACCAACCCATTAACTCTAACACGCACAGTGATACACACGTTCACGCACTCAAACACAGGGTTTCCGACAGGACGCACGCACGCACGCACGCACGCACCTCGACCCTGCCAAGCCAAACAACGTCTGTGCCTGTGTCAAACCTGAAATAGCATGTCGGCCCTGAAAGCCTCGGCTTAATCTGTTTGGGGAACGGAGGTGAGCGAGAGAACAGAGACGTAACGAGAAAAGAGAAGCCCTTTCTAAGAGCCATCCATCTGTCTGCAAGAAACACAAATTCAAAAAAAGAGTTTGGAGGGACGCCTTTCCGGCCTACGACGCCAGGGAGAGCAGGGGAGAAAACGTTGTCAACGTCAAACGTTTTGGACTGCTGTTGGCAAAAACAACCCGCCCATCTTTCTACTGCAGCGCCCCAAGCCTTAACTTTGGGCTCCCGGGCTCCAACCACAGGCTAGCGCTCCAACCCGCTGCACCCCCTAAAATAGAGCAGGGTGAGAGCGGTGGCTGGCGGGCTGGCCTTCCGCTATAGGAACCCCTGGGTGGATGGAGACGGGGCTAAATACATACAAAGACAGACGGATGGATGAGGTGACCGCACGCATGTCATGTAAGCGTGTCTGTGTGCATGGGCTGTGGGAGTGCGTATGTTGGCCGTGTGTGTATACACTGCTGGTTAGATAGATGGAGCCTTCTGTGCGTGTGTGTGTGTGCGTGCGTGTGTGTGTGAACATGCCTGTGCAAAGACAGAACGATAAAACATATTAGTAAAATACCCTTAATAAAACATGCCTGTGTGTGTGTGTGTGTGTGTGTGTGTGTGTGTGTGTGTGAGAGAGCGAGAGAGAGGAGGCTGAGGTCCCCCCTCCACCCCAGGTCTGGTTTCGCGGAGAGGAACACCCCGGTCTGGTCCACAGAAGGGGGGCCTCTCCTTTGACGTTATTTATACCGTGACCACCCTGGTTTCCGACGCAGGATGAGGGCCGCCAGCCTCAGCCAGCCTCAGCCACCCCAGCAGCAGGCTTGGAGCCTGGCCTCTCGCCCTAAAAGACGTCCCGGAGATCCACCAGCTCCAGCGTTTCCTCCGCTCGGCTCTTCACGGGGATTCTAATGCGGTAGTCCCTTCCTGATGGTAAAAACAGACGCTTTCCTTCTTTCTTTCTTTCTTTCTTTTTCAGGAGATGTCTACAGCTCCAGGCCTGGCTCCTAGGATTCCGGGCTCCCATCCAGCCCCCCCCCCCCCCCCCCCCCTCCCGCCCCCCCGCCTCTTCCTATTGTCACGGCGGTGGAGCCAGCACAGCGAGGCCCGGCCGTAAACCCCAGGGCCGTCACGTTGTGGCATGGAGGAATGAGACTGCGGAGGGCAATGTTAAGGCTGCTGAGACTCTAACGCAGAGCCACGGACACTCATCCAGAACCGTCTACAGCGATCAAGCACAACGTTACCTCATGAAAGTAACGTGCACTGATGTCGAGTCTGAGTTCTTTATCAGGCCCTGTAGCGGAGGAATTGCTCCAAATAAAAACGTTTATGTACTCACATTTAGAATAATAAACCAAAGCTATAAAAATCGGTCTGTTTTTGCTCCTGACAATTGAAATAAATATCTTCGGTCAATCTGCTCACAGAAAAAGCTGGACGACCCTTTGCTCTATTCAATGCTCCCAGTGTTGCCGACCTAGCTTCACTATCGATCCCAAACGTCACCTTCAATGTTACGCTATGCTTTTTCCAGCCCAAGAGCTAACCTCTGTGTGTGTGTGTGTGTGTGTGTGTGTGTTTCCGCAGAACCCAGCCTCTCGTTCCTCCTGGACCCACTTGGGCTCCAGGGAGGACTGGCACAAAGGACAACCCTGTGTGCAGCACTAGGACCCTGAGAGGGGGCAGGAGAGAGGGAGTGGAGGGGGGGGGGCTTTAAGCACAGTTTTGGTACAGCAGAGGGCCTCCCGAGTGTCTCTCTAGTGCTCCCCCACCCCCCCCACCCCACACACACACACACACACACACACACACACACACACACACACACCTCCCAGAGCGCCCTGTCCCCACATTACGACGGGCCTCATGAGGCTGCGGAAAGCCAACACCAGCCCCCTCGCCATCACAGCCCCTCATTGTACGGGCCATTTTCTCAGGTTATCCAACACCACGTTCAATAGAAGCTGTCGGGAGTGAGGGAGGGGGGGTGGGGGTGGGGTGGGGAGGGGGTTCGGGGTGGATCCAGCCATTTGCGCATCCCCACTACCCGCTCTCCTCACAATCCGCTCCGGGAGCCAAAGAAGCAGGGCTCCTTTTAGGCCCGCTTTTCAGAGACGCCGATCACCCGATACAGCGGGGCCCCCAAGGCACTCCTCGCGGAGGACAGAGGGCCCAGTGAGAGAGGCCCCCAGAGCTGCCCCGCATATACCAACCCCCCCCCCCCCCCCCAACCCCCCCTGCCAGGCGGAGCAGACAACGAAGAGAGTGTCCACAGCAGGCCGCCGTTTTTCAACGCGGAGCGCTCTGGAAAAGCCCTCCGCTGGCTAATCCTAACACGGCCAGGGCTGGGGGGGTTCCACTCGCCTTTCAAAACCCCCCAAGCGGGGGGAGCCTCACTGGAGAATGAGTTGCCCTGTTGGGTGCTGTGGTGTGCTGGCTGGCTGAACCGAGGTAGCCACTGAGGTAGGCTGTGAGAACAGACTGACCAGGAGAAGGAGTGGGGTTGATTTCAGTCAACATGGCAACTCAACTGGAAACCAAGGGCAGATGCAGACGTGTCTCTCAAACCACGGAGTAGTATCTGACTCACTTAGCCTTGCAGATTGAATATTGTTTCATAATAAGACGCTAAGCTTGTTTTTATACTCTGAAGTACTGATTGAGCCAGTTCGAACCGTTTTAGTTGATACTGGAAAGAAAGGGAGACTGAAGGAATGCTATGTCTCCCAGAGGAACAAAAAAAAAAAAAAAAGATGAAGAATGAAAACTAAACTGATGTCTGGAAAATGAGAAATGAAAACCTCTCCCTCTCCCTCTCCCCTTTGGCCCACCTTCCATACTAAATACCACAAACATGTACGGCAGCTGCCCCCAGAGACCACCAGGCCCAGGGGTTATGGAAGTCAGCAATCAACAAGCCTATGGCCCTGCTGGTACTGCAGAGCTGTCCTCCAGCTAGACAGCTCCTGATAGTCTGTCGGCAGGGGGGGGGGGGGGTCTGGCTGGGAGGCAGCCAGATGCTTCACTAAAACATAAGGCGCTGCCTGTCCCTATGAAACACACACACACACACACACACACACACACACACACACACACACACACACCCCTTGTGTGGCAATTAGATTTTAAATCAAACTGAAAAGAGTAAATTCATCTTTATTATCTTTAAAAGCGGTCACCATGCGGGGCCTAAATTTACATTGCAGTCAGGAATGATTGGTGCGCTTCTTTGCCGAAACAAAACAGGTCAGACACAGCACACCACATGTAATTCATGACCAAGCTGAGGCTTATCATGGATTGCGAATCTCAAATGCCCAATAAATAAAGGATTCGAGTGACAATGACCATCCCACGCTGACCATAAACCATGTTCAAAACTAGAGTAGGGTTGGAGAGAGTCGTGGAGAGGTTAACTACAGCATGTGACATGCTGTTTCCGAGGGCACGAACAAACTCCCGAGCAGCCCGCTACCCATTGGCCGATTAAGGAATGTCCCCAGTCAACGACCTCTCAAGACGCAGGACTCTCGCTGTTTTCAAGTTCAAAACCCCGGGGCCAAACAGGTCATGTTTATCCGCACTGACGTCTATAAAAGTCTTATATATATAAAAAAAAAAAGAAAAGAAAATGGCTGGAATTCCTTTGGCCATAAAAGGCCCCGGGTCGCGTTCACCTCCCCCTGTTCTGTCGGCCAAGTTGCGTCTAGCGTGGCACCAAGGCATGGGACCAGAGCATGTAGACATAGCTCAAATATCTGGTGATGAACTTTCCCACAACATCTCCTCGCTTTCGGCTCACTCAAGTCTCTCCAGGCGGCGTTCCATTCCCTGTTTTTTTTGTGTGTTTTTTTTTAAAGTAAAAGGGTAGCAGACTCGACCAGCAATCATGCGATGACGCCGAGGCTCACAATAACGTCCTGCCAAGGGGGACGAGATGAGGCTTACATTAATGAGGTCGCTTGGCAAGCGGACCTCAAAAGGTCAAAGCCATTGTTTAGGGGCTAATTGTTCTCCTCCATACTGCGCTCCGTAAACTTTACTTTTACCAGGTCGCTTTTCGAAATTAATGCCAGGTTTTTGTTTTTTTTTACGCTAACCTTCTCAGCAAAATCGACGTATTAAAACCAAAACAGGATACAGGAACACTAAAAAAAAAATATATATAAAAACAGGGTGAGTAGGGTAACAATGTAGACACAGGGCTTAGGCTAAAGGGCGAAAGATAGAAAAAAAAAATAAAAAATTCTAAGAAAAAGAATAGAATAGAAAAAGAAAAGAAGAAAACAAAAAAAGGGTTGGCTCTGTAAGACATACTAACCTGTGAAAGGGGTCTGGACAGTCTGTGACTTGACATTTTCTCCTCTGGGGACCACGACCGCATCTGGTTGCTGTGGAGCAGGGAAGAACACAGGAAATAATGATAACAAACCTTTGGTGAAAAGATATATACCTTTTAATGGACATAAAAAAACCAGGACATTATGCTTAAACATTGACAATGTAAAACATCAGCGTATAGATCCTAATGTGTCAAACTTGATCTGAATTGGTCATCGTGACGGTTTCTCATCTTCATATTTATTGAAATTAACAACTCAATAATGTTGTGAGGGGGTGCCTTCGCCTCAAGCGGGTGATACATTTTGGATCAGAAGTTTGAACTACAATGGCCCATGATCATTCAAAATAGGCATGCAGACACACAAAAAACTAACCACACACACACACACACACACACACACACACACACACACACACACACACACACACACACACACACACACACACACACACACACACACAGAGAAAAAAGAGGCTGAGAGATAAAGGGAGTGTTCCACGGCCTGGCCTTTTGTCGGCGTAAATGTGAGCGGTGGAATGTGATATCCTGGGCACATCCTTTGTTCCCTACCACTGTGAAACTTATCGGCTCCGCTTTCAGAGCAGAGTGCTTTTACTCTGCTACCTATTCACTCCACCTCTGTGTCAGAAAGAGTTTTAAAAAACAACCCCCCCCCCCCCCCGCCCCATCTCAGCCCCTACCCCCCAATCTCAGCTACCTGAGGCCACCGTCTGAGCGCGGATCCGATTTTTAAAGCTCAAGCGCTTATCAGTTTGGTTCCGGGGTACAAAGGCGCGTACTGACTCTGTCGACTGAGGGGGCCCTGTTCAGGATGCAGGAGGTGCCTCGCGTTCGGTGGGTCCACTCTCTCCCTTTACTTACACTCTCCTCGCGATTCGACGACGCTAGGTTTACACACCAGGCCGCAAGAAAGAACTGAAGCCGGTCACCTCTTGATGCTGGTGGGCGTGAGGCCGTCCTTGCAGCCCGTGGGGCTGAGGGGGGGCTCTGGAGTGTAGGGCCCGGGGGACAGCGAGGCCGGGCTGGAGATGCTGTACTCCCTGTAGTTCTGGTTCTCGTCGCGGCTCACCAACACCGACTCCTAGACAACGGCAACACAACGTACGCATAAGACACAGGTTTGGCCGACGTCATCCGCTTCTGTTTCCAGGTTTTCTACTCCGGACCCCGGAGCTCGTCACTACGCAGGCCAGAGTACCGTACGGTGACGGAGAGGACTTGTGTGTTTGCGGTGCTCTTGATTGAACGCCCACGTGTGTGAAACGTCCTCTGATAACCATCTCCACAAGGTTGGCATCGTACGGGGGCCGCATACATCCTGGCGCTGTAAGCTAAAGCGGACCCACTATACATCATATCAGTTATTCAATAACCCCCCCCCCCCCCCCTAAAACCCAGGAACCAATGATTTACTGCATTCTCTAGTTCCTCTCTCCCATGCTAATCAGGGGCAGGGGCCTTGGAGACATACAAAAAACAGACAGAGAGAGAGAGAGTGAGAGACAGAGACAGAGAGAGAAACGTAGAGATGAAAACAGAGAGAGAGAGACACACACACACACACACACACAGAGACAGAGACAGAGACACGTAGAGATAAAAACAGACAGAGAGAGAGGGATGCAGAGGTAGAGAGAGAAAGAAACGTAGAGATAAAAACACAGAGAGAAAGAGAGAGAGAGAGAGAAAGAGAGAGAGAGGACAAATACCATTTTCAACGACATGCCTCATCCTGCCCGACCCTTGACCCGTCATAAATCCACCCCACAAGCAGGGGGCCCCATGGTATGATGATGATGATGCCCAGACGTACTGTAGTCTACTGTGCAAGGCCCAGAGGCATAACGGCCTTCACTGGATCAGGGGGGTATACGATTCATGAAGCCAAGGAATCCCGATACAGCCAAATAATAGGCCTGAACATTATATACGGGGGAAGTGAGCAGGTTTTTCCACGTATTAAACAGAAGCCAAAGCCTACCGTTCGGAGGGAAAAGAAAGCCAGACCCCCCCCCCCCCCCCCCCACACACACACACACACACACACACACACACACAACCCCCTTTCCCTCCCCACCCCCCGAAGCTGTTGTCTAGTTCGGTCCATTGTAACGCCATGTTCAACAGTTCTCCTCGATGCTCCTATTCTTGCTTGTCACTCAACTGATTGTGGTATTTTCAATAAAAGGTAGGCGTCGAGTTCTGACCTGGAAGCGTCCAGTGAGTTGTTCTGGGCTGGTGATACCGTTGGTCTGTCCGGGAGGGGGAGGTTCTGGTCTGGAGAGGGAGAGGGAGAGGGAGAGAGAGAGAGAGAGACAAAGAGAAACAGAGAAGTGTTCAAATGGACCACCAACACACAATATGACTCCAAATGGACGGATTCGTTTATTGTGGCAGTCATGTGGTGCATTAAATCAAATATACTGTATAGCATGCTGACCTTTTAGAACACATCGATAGGGTTAAATAGATTCTCACACTTTCTGATTGAGATCTGACACAGAAATGAGAAGGGGCTTAATGGAGATACCATCTGTTAGTAAAACGCTCTACTGCTCTTGTAGTATGTTGTGCTTTTTTAGTGCGGTAACCATGACATTCAGATCTTAAGCTCATAACACAGAAGACATTTTTAGCCAGAACATGGTGTTGTCAAGAGAGCTAAGATAATAACGCACAAGCTTTTTTTCCTTGTTCCATGCTGACACGGAGGGAAAGGGATCCAAGGCAGAGAAACATCGTTTTTCCATTTTCCACAGAGCTTTGGTGAAACCATCGAAACAACGCCTCCATTTTGAAAATTGCCTGGTAGTAGCTTCCGAAGAGATCCTCTGGATCGCAAACCGTTCTCTCAACAGAGCGCCATCTTTACACCCCCTTCACACTGTATTCTTATAAACACACTCACACTCACACTCACACTCACACTCACACTCACACTCACACTCAAACTCACACTCACACTCACACTCACACTCACACTCACACTCACACTCACACTCACTCACACTCACACTCACACTCACACTCACACTCACACTCACACTCACACTCACACTCACACTCACACTCACACTCACACTCACACTCACACTCACACTCACACACTAGGTCGTTTCCATCATTGCGTATTGGTGGGGGAAAATGTGGGTTCCGTCTGGGCCAACATAAACAAACAGTGCCCCCATGTCCCCGTGGCTGTGAGGCTGAGAGGCTCTCCGCCTGCCCCTCGGATCAGCCCGGGGGTAATGGAGGCACACAGGAAGGCCCAGTAAGCCTGTGGTAAATCGTCCAGAAATAAAATGGAAAAAAAGGTCCACCTCCAGTAACCAAACATACCTCTCTCTCTCTCTCCAACCTCCCACTAGAACCAGAGAGGATTGGATACGTGAAAGATGTACCTGTAATCCTGGCTTCTTTTTCAACCCCATTCTACAAAGGCTGTACAGCCCACCCTGCAGAGATTGGGGCCGTTGTCACTCAATCCAATGATGCACAGTACCTCAGAGCTAGTGTGCCGGTTCCAGTTTTTAATTTTCAACCACATGAGAAAGCACACACACACACACACACACACACACACACACGCACACACACCACACACACACACACACACACACACACACACACACACACACACACACACACACAGTCAGATCGTTTGCCATCGCCCACACACTCTGACATGTGACCTAAAGACCTGCGTTTATTGCATCACAACTCATATTCCAAGCGCTGCCATGCGTGTGCTCCTGTGTATGTGGCCGTGGAACAGCACACAAGCCATAGTGTACTCAGATCGTACGGCGCACTGAAGACGTACTGTACAGTATCGCTTAAGATGTACAGTGTGCTTCACTGTTAAACGTACGCAGTACAGTAAAGGCATGTCGACAGCCTATAAAATTCCAACTGTACACGGATCATACACTACACTGCTGAGCGGACAAACTATTCGCCGTATCACACCGTTAAATATAAGCAGTACCGTGTAGACTACTACAGCCCCTATCCATCCTAGTACTGTACACTGACCATACCCTACACTGCTATGCAGACTGTAACCGTTCGCCTAACAGACCATATCTCACTGTTGAACATGGACCGTACCATATAGGCTATCGCACTCGCTGCAGCGGTTCAACAACACCAGCCCACAGCGGAGGCCACTCGGACCAGAGAGACCAACCCCTGTGCATCGGCCCCCGCATGACATCATCGTAGAGGAGGAGGTCACCGAACAATAGCCCCTAAAGAAGGAGTGGTGGCGGCGGCGGCGGCAGGCCCGGGAAACAAAGGGACGACCGGAGAGCCGGAGGCGCGCACACACGACCAGACACTGGTGGAGCTGTTCCTCTCTGGCCCCCCGAAAAGTCTCCCAGAGATGCAAATAGCAAAGCCTGGGGCCGAGCTGGTTGTTGGGGCGTGAATCATTTTGGGGAGGGGTGGGGTGAAAGTGAGGGAGGGGAGGTGGCATGACTTAACCGCTGCAGTCCTGGTCTAAGAGGAGGTTTGACGGCGGGCCTGTCGTTAAGTAATGTGGGAGTGGCTGAAGGACAGACCGACAGCCACTTAACAGCGGCTGCCATGCCAACCAGCTATCACCCAGCTGTTTGAAAAAGGGGCCCGAAATCAAAACATTCAGCTAACGTTCCAAAAAAAAAAAAAGAATAATAAAAAACTGCATAAAGGCATACCTAAAAAAAAAAAAACGGGTTTTCTTTTCACCACGTTGAAAAGTGGTAGATTTATATTTCTTCAACTGCATACTGAATGACTGCTCAAATGGATAGCATTTGAAAAGAATAAAGTTGAACCACGCTGTGCGTTTGCACCCCCAGCGGTAGGTTAGGAGGGATGGGGACGTGTCAGAGAGTCCAGCTGGCAGAGCTCCACCGTGCCATTGTCCAGGACAGGGAGGCACGGTGCCGTTTCCGCCCAGCAGGAGACATGAGGTCAGCGGGGAAAAATCCCTTCATGTGGACCAAGGGAATGCCAGGAGAAAGTGTGTGTGTGTGTGTGTGTGTGTGTGTGTGTGTGTGCGTGTGTCCTAAAGGGAGGTGCGTGTGAGAAACTCTAACTGACTTTAACTGTGAAATAGTTGTGTCTACAAAACATGTCATTACCATATTCTGTTACATAATTGAAGTAATTTGAGTGATTGTTTTGTAAGTATATAGGGTTAATGCTGAGGGACTTTGGTTACGGCACAATTGTGTTTGTTTAACCCTGTTGTTTGAGTGTGCATAAGAAAGTTGTGTGCGTGCGTGTGTGCGCACGCACACAATTGATTGTAGGAACGAAAATCAGCACTTGAGACCCAAAAATAAAAAATAAGAAAGGGATTGGAGAGATGAAAGCCAAATCCTTTTGAATCTGGAGTGAAAATCTTTTAACTGGGCATTCCCCCTGCCATCCCGACAAACAAGTTTATGGCCGACCTCAAAAAAACATTCCAAACATTTATTAACGCGGAAAAAGAAAAGCCACGTAACGGATCAGCGCTTTTTAGCAGCTTTCCTCCGACCGAGATCAAGCTGTTTGTTGCGAGGGCATGGCGAGAAAAGAAAGGATGGGTGAGAGGAGGAGGGGGGGGGGGGGCTGTTTGGTGGAAGAGCCTGGCACAAAAACACGAGCAATCAGTGCCGGTTTGGGATGCGGAGGCACCCCCTCTGCTCCAGATAGAAATGGGCCCAACCTGAGTCAGCACTTTTCAAACCTGTGTGGATGGCAGCTTTTGTACGGCCCCAGCTGATCAACTAATACAGAGGCTTCTCCTGAACATCGATGTAGTTTGTATTCCCCCCCTTTCTCCCCATCTCCCGTACGGCAGCTAAGACCCTCCCCCCCACCCTCATGGAGGCCGAGCGTATCCCTGTCTCCCTCATCTCCCATCTCCGCCCCCCCCCCACTCCCACCGTGGAGGGTCGAGCAGCTCACCTCTCCACCAGCAGCTGCAGCTGGGTCTTGGAGTTCTTGATCTTGTTCTGGCCTCGGCGTTCAGCATGTCGCCCGTGTTCTCCCCCGTTGATCTCCAGGATGATGTCGCCGGGCTGCAGGGCCGCCTGCTCCGCCTTGCTCCCTCACGTTCACCTGGGGGGGGGGGGGGGGGGGGGGGGGGGGGGGGGGGGGGGGGGGGGGGGGGGGGGGGGGGGGGGGGGGGGGGGGGGGGGGGGGGGGGGGGGGGGGGGGGGGGGGGGGGATAGGAGGAGGGGAGGGGGGGGGGGGGGGGGGGGGGGGGGGGGAGGGGGGGGGGGGGGGGGGGGGGGGGGGGGGGGGGGGGGGGGGGGGGGGGGGGGGGGGGGGGGGGGGCGGAGGTCACAGGGAATCAGAGTTCAAATCTACTCGCCTAAACATCAGGGGTCCAATGTAACAGTTGTGTCTGGAACGCTAGCTTTTTGGCGAGGGAGAGGGGGGGGGGGGGGGGGTCAAGTGTTTAATAGAAGCCTGAAGGAGACGAAGGTGAGAGGACGAGTCTGAAACCAGGACGTGTTTACGGAAGAGTGGGAGACGGGGATGGATTGCAGCCCCTTTAGAAGTCGGCCATGTTCGTCCCTCCAGGGTTCATGCCTCTCCTGGGTGATAAATCTGTCTCATTAGGCCTGTTACATGAGAGACGCTGTGACAGTAGCTGGACTGTGTTGCCCCTTCACACACACAGTGGAGGTGGTACCAGTCCACGGCGGATGGATTTATGATGATCCCAAATGGGAGCGAGCCATCACACTCGAGAGGAGGCCCCTGGCTGCTTGGTCCCGCGTCTCCGGCTCCATGATCCACACACACACACACACACCACACACACACACACACACACACACACACACACACACACACACCACACACACACCACACACACACCCTCCCAACCCCACCATATGTCAAGGCCAATGGAATACCGCCTGCATCACAGGGAATTCCGAGCATTGGGAACCAAAGCGTGCCTGCAGCTTTCCCAGCCTAGCCTCACAATGTTCTCCCCCTGCCGCTCTCCCATTTTGTCCTGTCCTCCCCCTCTCTCCCTCTCCCTCTCCCTCTCCCTCCCTTTTCAAACAAACGAGCAGCCGAGCATACCGCCACAAAAGCCCGGAGACGTGAGGCCCGGCCTCCCCATCTGCGAGGCTTAAAGAGAGCAGTGTGACATTTGCCATGCACAGGGCTTCTCCCCACAATTAGAAACAGAGAGCAGAGGAAAACCAACACACACAAACAGCCAATCAGCGGGGATTAAGAGCTCTCCTCCTTCCTGTGTCCCTCCGGAGCTAAAATGGCGGCCCCCCCCCCTCCCCGGGACCAGAATGCCACGCCAAAGAGGGCTGGTTTGTCAGTTTAGGGGTGTGGCAGAGGGCGAAGGTGCCATGTCTGTGGCCGGCGTTGCCGTGGCGACCCCCCTCGACAGTGCGTGCCGTTTCTGATCAGGGCGCGCCTCGCTTCACTTTCACTAAACGGGTGGGGGGTGGTGGTGGTGTGGGGGGGGGGGGGGGTCTGTGCCCGCTCCACTGAAACGGGGGATGAAAGGGATATGGCAGTCATCACTCCGAGCGCT